>CM062805.1:173927569-174640985 GCA_031772625.1 Pinus tabuliformis | reverse complement strand
CCATATAGAAAACTATGGCGACGGCGGTGAAGATAACGAAACGCAAGTATGATCTCTTGCCCAGAGAACCCCAACAAGAAGACGTTGAGGAAGATGGAAGCTGCGCTATCCAGGGCATAAAAGGCACGCCCCACTCTCGCGGTTCTTTGGTCTGTGGAACGAGGGCCGCAAAAGAATACGTGACGACGATCGCAGCAACGCCGCAGATGGCAAAACCCCAGAGTCGCCCGCGGCCCAATTGGAGCTGCCACAGAGAAGTGAATGCAATGGCGATGCAAGAAAACGCCGTGAGGAATGAGACAGTCGGGCACAGATTCGTCTTCTTCCCGATGACCACGTAACGTTTGTAAATGAGAGCGTTGGCCACCATGTAGAACACAAAAAGCGTCCCTATGGATATTAGGTCTATTAAAATGTCCAGATCGGTAAACAGCCCTATCGCCGCAGTGCAGATTCCTAAAAAAAAGGGACACGGAAGTCAGTAAGCAAGAAAAGTAAAGCGATATTGGATAAAGGGAGATTATTTTCTCATCATACTTGGTAGGCAGGAAAGGATAAAGAATGAAATGGAAACCTAACCGAGAAAGATGGATGCGTGAAGGGGTGTGCCAGTCTTGGAATTGACTTTGGCAAACCAGCCGGTATCACGTGGGACCGCCCGATGACACACATATAACGTGCCTGTCCTAGCATAGCCACCATTAGTGACGTTAGAATCCCAAAACTCGCTCCCGCTCCCACCACATTTGATACCCATCCCCACCCAGGATCGTTTCTGAAAGCCATTGAGAAGGGGGCATCCTTATTTATCTGCAAAAAGCCCCATGAGCAAAAATGTATATTCAAGATCTGTATAGAAAAATAATCTAAAAAACATGTATTATTTATTTGACAAAAATAAAATCAAGCAGATTACTAGTTTTTGTCGAAATTTTAAACAAAAGATTAGTAACCTGTATTATGTATTTGACCAAAAATAAGATCAATCAAAGGCTAATTTTCTAACCAAACTCATAAGAAAAACATTTTCTATAAAAATAAGTTATAGTTATTATTCTCCTAGTTATTTAAACTACTCAACGATGCAAAGTAATAGTCCAAGCGTTTAGCAAATTGTATACCATATCATAGGGAACCAATGTGCACATCGCCGTAGCCATGAGGCAATAGAGCACAGTGACAATAATGACAGAGCCAGAGACCCCGATCGGGATATCTGTGGTGGGATACTTAACTTCCTCCGCCATGGTGGAAACGGCATCATACCCAATGTAACTGAAATAAACAACGGCCGCGCATTGAACACTCCATTTACACCATACGGTGCAAAACCCCCTGGATTTTTTGGATCAGCCGGATGTGTCAGGTTTTTAACCTGTCCCTGGCAAAACCGATAACAATAATGAACAAGATGAATCCCAGATGCAGCATTGTGAGTACCATATTAACAGACGAGCTCTCCTTTGTGCTGCCAATTATATCAAAATAAACTGTCAGACTCCATTAACCCACAAATAATCCTAGCATAACAGAAGAGCAAAAATGGGTAAATAGAAACCTGTAGCAGATACACATTGTAATAATAAGAATAAGGGTCACTGCTATAAGATCTAGCTCGTTGAAGCCATCGGGCAAGCCATGCACTTTGAAACGCCATTGATCGACATTCTTCAAGCCAATAGCAGAGCCGAAATACGATGTAAAGCTTCGCGCAACAGCAGCATTGGAAACAACATATTCCATTATAAGATTTGCACCAGTAATATACGCCGGAAATTCCCCTGCAAAGAAACACCCTCAATTGATCAATTCTTTAATTGATGTGGTTCAGAAAGAAATGAGGATCAGAAATGAACGAAACTTACCGAATGTGGTTCTGAGATAACTGAAAGCGCCCCCTGCAACAGGCATGGCGACGGCAAACTCGGTGTAACAAAAAGCGGAAGAAGAGCCGAGACGCCAGCTATGACGTAGGAAAGGATAATGCTTGGGCCTGCTAGGGTTCGGGCTGCATTGCCGTGTGTGACAAAGACACCAGCCCCAACCATGCCTCCGATACCTAGGGCGACCAGATCGAACCACCTCAAGCTCTTCCGCATTTCTGCGCCGGAATAGGCTTTCACTAGCGTTAGTTCCTCCTTACAGCTAGTCACAGCTCCGATGCGCTGCATGAGCCTTCTCGGTGTGTCCAGCAACGCAACACTGTATGCTCGCGGACTTGAAAACGATCCTCCCTTCTTTTCCATCCTTGGACACAAATCTAGGTTTACAGAGCAGAAGAGGAAGAGGAAGAGATTATGCCAGAACACCAAATTTTCTTGGAAATCTTCACAAACAGAGATTTGACAATGTGGAACAGAGCCCAGACAAAAGAAGGAACTATAGTAGGTGGATTCAGATTCGTTTTCACAGGGATGGAAACATGGAACCTTGGCTCTCTCCCTCACACCAACCACCCAATAAAATAGAACAAAAAGACAAACCCTGCTGCTAAAATTTATAGTGCACAAATCAGCCTTGCAGCTACCGAATACTCACACACACACACAAATTAGCCAGAATAGCCAAGCAACGGCCAGTCAGCCGCATTTATTAGTGACTTCATCCCCAATTGGGTCACGACTGATTAAAAAAAAAAAACTATCCTCGACCCCGGTGAGTGAAAAGAACTTATCTATTCCAGGTTGTTTTCTAGCACTGGTGAGGGAAAAATGAAACGAGATCACAGACAGAGAGGCAAGCTAGAACCTCCATCCAGGTCATTGGGTTTTGCGTGCCATGTTTGAGAGCATGCACCACATATAGCCGACTTTCCTGTTATGTCGTTGTTAATTGAGGCATACCCTCCATGGCTTCACTTTCTAGGAAAGATTTGGAGAAAAAAATATTATCATAAATGTTATTTAGGAAAAGCAGGAGATAAATGTATCATGCATGAACTCTGACACTTTTATGTGGACCTCAATATGAATTGCCATCTGGCACCAAGATCCCTCATTTATCATGCATGAACCCTGACACTTTTATGTGGACCTCAATATGAATTGCCATGTGGCACCAAGATCCCAATGCATTTAAGAGGATATAGTAATGATGGACCTTTTAGCATCATCCCATCTTGTTGGAGATCATAAAGAGAAGATCCACATGTGTAGTGGTTTGTTCATACATGATTGTCCTACTCACACAAAACTGCCTTTTGTCTCATGGGGAAAGTCACTTCCCATTGGCTATTGCATTCCTCCTATGTGGGGGAAGTTGTGACACTCTATCTACCTAGGGAAAGCTCTTATCAAGCCAGGGATAGTGATGGGTTGAGTGGCTATAACACTCTGTCTATCTTAGAAAAATTACGCCACTTTATCTACCTAGGGAAAGTTCTCAACGCCCGGGTGATTTGTAGCCTTTCTAGGTCTCACATGGAAGTTGATTCTTTGTAACATGTATTATTGGACTTAGGGAGCGAGTTTACTTGGGTTACTAATACGTATTTCACTACACTTTCCCTACCAACGAAAATTCATACGCATCATATCTTCTTGCCCTCCCAACGAAAATTCATACTTATCCTATCTTCTGGATTGAAGGATGTTTGACTTTTTATATTCAATTGTACCCTTTTTAATTGCTTTTAAACATAAAATATAGTAATGGTTTTTTAATTATTTTAATATAAAAATATTGTTTAAATTAATTAATTTTTTATTATTTTTAATATGAAATAAGAGTGAAAATGCTTCCGGCAACTCTTAAATGAAAAAGGTTGATGTATCAACATTGTCCTTAACTGGCGTTTGAAAATAGGTTAGAAATTAATGACATATTTACTATAATAATTAGATTTTAATTAATTAATTATTAAGGATGGAAAGTTGATCTCTAATAACACAATTAGATTTTAATTAATTATCAAATAAGGATCGAGAGTGGACCTGGAATAAATCTGAATTATATTTTAGTTAACTCATAAATAAAAATGGAAGGTTAATTTGGAATAAGTTTTTCCCGGTGTGTAACCATTTTAGTTTTTTTAAACGTAATTTCAATTTTAAAAGTAAATTAATAATTATAGGATGGAAGGTTAACTTGGAATAAGTTTTCCAGTTTTAAGTAATCATTTTAGTGTTTTTTAAAAAGTAATTTTAATTTTAAAAGTCAATTAATAATTATAGGATGGAAGGTTAACTTGGAATAAGTTTTTCAAATGTTATGTAATCATTTTAATTTTGGAAGGAAGTAATTTTGATTTTAAATTTATTTGGGCATTGTAATAAAGCATTTAGTTTTAATGATTATTTTTTTAATTTAATGTTTAATATTTGAGTAAAAATATTCATTTATTAAATTGATTTTTATTTTTTGACTAGTCAAAATTAAAAGTGCAATTTCTTATGTTATTTTGTTAAGTGAAACATGGGTTGTTTTTATTGAAGCAACTATTATGGCGTGAGTCATACGGTATTAAAAAAAAAAATCAGAAAATAGAAGAGGGCACATGGCCTAATGTTTTCTTTAATAACATATTATGCAAAAGAAAGAAGACTTGGATGCCGCAAAATAACAAATGGTTTATTAAATAGGGTATTTTCTCGAACATGTGTCCCACAAACAGTAAAGAGACAAAAGCTTTTGTTATAAGTTCCATAAGCGTGCTTGGGATAAGGAGGTAGGGAGAAAGAAAAAATACTATATTGAAGAGTTTAATCCCACTCACAATCATATACAAAAAGCATACATAGGGGTCAATATTTGATGGAGAGTCAAAATTCTTATTGCTCAGATAAGGACTAATTCTCACGAAAAGGCAAAAAGAAGTGTGGGAAGAAAAAGTATGTATTTTTTGCTCTTCTGAAAATGTGGAAATAGAAAAATATTTCATTTAGAATGTTAGACCTTCAAAGAAAACAAGGAAAGTTATGAAAATATTCTAGCAACTAACTCTTGGGATAAGAGGTTTGTCAAGAAGTTGGGGGAGTTAGTTGTGAGGCTTCACAGGAAAATGGTTGAATACAAGAATCAGATGGAGAAGCAATTTGTCCGTAGGCTATCTTTAGCGTCGTGGACGTTAAAATAATTTATTTCTTTCTTTCTACACGAAATGTCCTTTTTCATGGTTAATTTTAACCAAAATCAGTGGAGATTTTTGAAAACTTGAGTTTAAGTTGTCTAATTTGTAGAATTTGAGTGCCTTAGGAAGATTTCCAAAGTGCTCAATCCATTTATGGATTCAAAAATGCATTTTAAAGAACAAAAAATCACATTCTTTCTTAGAGTTGTTTTGCCGTGAAAAAATCTATTTCATCTATATATTATATATCTTATTAGTTTATTTATATTAGGTATATTATATTGAAGTTTTTAATTTTATAATAATTATTTTAAATTTTTTAAATATGATGATATAAAATGTTATAGTTCCTATCTTTCTAAGAACTTTGGTTGAATTTTAGACCATTTAAATCAATTTTAAAAAAATGGGAAAACATGTAGAGAAAGAGAGGAATCCCTTTCACCACTTTCATTGATCATGAAAATGCATACTCTTGAATGGTTTAGTGGACATAACTAACAAGTTTACTAAGAATACACTTTTACAATTATTTCTATCACCCTCCCTTAATGGAGAAATGAATTTTCCATGATTCCTTGTTTGTCTCTATATATTATAGATTTATCCTTTCTGAGAGAATATATTTGTCACATTATCATTTGTATCACAATATATCATATCAATTTATTTTGATTGAATATTTTCTCTCACAAAGTGATGTTGAGTTTTGTTGTGCTTTGATTTTGCATGATAAATTGAATTTTTTTGCAACTTTATTGAGCTTTGATTATCACCTTTAATAAATGTATATATTCCTTGTGTTTCTCCCATGTCTTCGAGAATTCATTCTAGCCAAATTGCTTCACATGTAGATTTTCACAATGTTTTATACTTGACTTTAGTTGAGGGCCAGGAATAGTTGATTGTTTCTTACCATCTTCCCTCCAAACCTCAATGCCTAGATTGTAATTCATATTACCAAGATCCTTCATTCCAAATTATTATGATCATTTCCTTTTGATCTCATCAATCAATTTTGTAGAACTTTTTTTATGATTAAATCATCAATGTAAAACTAAATCAAAGCAACATTCACATTTCCATATTTCATTATGTAAGGATTTGAATCACTCTTACTTTTAGTAAAAACTTCCTAGAAGAAGAAAGTGTCAATTTTCACATACCATGACCTAGCGGCCTATTTGACACCATATAGTGCTTTCTTTAACCTACATACAAGATGTTCTTTTCCTAGCTTTAGAAAACCATTTGGTTGAATAAGATACTCTTGTTTTTTTAATTCACCATTCAAAAATGTTGATCTAAAATCTGATTGATGTAATTGAAATTACTTAGTAGCTAATGCAATCACTAATCTAATGGTATTCATTTTAGCTACATGTGCAATTGTGTCCCCACAATTTATTTCTTCTTTCTATGAGTATCCTTTTGCAACCAATATCACTTAAACCTATTTATACTACAATCGGCATTGAACTTAGAATCAAAAAACCATTTTGAACTTATAAGAATTTTTTTCTGGGTAATTTTGTGAGTTCCCAAGTTTCATCGCTTTTATGGATCCATATTCCTCTTTCATAGCATTCATACATTCCTTATTATCATTTGTTTGCTAAAAATTCAAAGGTTATTCTATTCTCATAACTTGAGTCATCATATCATAATATTGATACCAAAAAGGTGTTTGAATTACCCTCCTTGTCTTCATAGTGCCTCAACTACATTTTAGAGTTTCTCCACTCTTTATTAGTGTAATTTGGCTTCTTGTAGCTTCAATGTTACTTTGATCTTTAACATTATATTTTTGATCTTCAATTTGGTCTTCTTTTTCACTTCCAATTCCTTCTTTAGGAAGTTCAAATACATCTTAATTATTTTCTTGTTGAAATTGATTTACATACTCATGAAATAACATCACATCTCTACTAGCAAAAATTTTACAAGTAATGGGATCATTCATTTTGTAAGTTGAATGGTCAACGTAATAACCAATAAAGATACATTTGATCAACTTTGCATCAAGTTTACATCTATTCTCCTTTCTAATGTGGGATAATGTTGTGCTCCCAATTTTTTTTTTCAAATGATTAACAATTGGTTCATAATCATAGAATGCTTCATAAGGAGTTTTATGCCCTCAAAATTTGGTTAAAATTCTATTTTTTAGATATATAGCAGTGCTTATTGTTTTATCTTATATATATATATATTTATATTCTTACATTTAATCATGTTTCAAACACATTCAACCATGTTAACACTATTTTTTCTCTCAACCACATCATTCTACTAAGGAATATGTGAAATTATGCATTGTTTTTAATCTTTTGTCCTTGCAATATTTGATAAAAATATCATGATGTGCAATCTCCTCCTTGATCTAATCTAAGGATCTTGATGTATTTTCCTCCCTAGTTTTCAACCATGTTTTTAAACTCTTTGAAATATTCAAACATATAACTTTTATCTCTTAAAAATAAACCCATATAAGTCTTATTCTACCATCAATGAGGCTAACATAAAAATTAAGAATCCTCCCAAAGTGATTTACTTTACATTAGCCCACACACATCAGTATGCATTAATTCAAGAATCTCCCTTTTCCTTTTATTTTTACTTATAGGAAATGCATCCCTATGTTGTTTTCCCAGTGCACAACCATCACATTACTATGTGTTCATTCTTAGAAATATTTAAAAGGGAAGGGAAATAGCAGTAGGAGAAAGGAAAAGGAAATAAGAATAAGAGAGAGGAAATAAGAAGACCCTCCACCATCCCTTTTTTAAAGTAAAACTAAATCTTTAAAAAAAATATGACCATAACTTAAGTGTCATAGTTCTCTGTTGGGTCCCTATAATACTAGTGATTACCCCATTACTATTGTAGTTACACCCCCTATTTATATTGTTGTGCCCCTATTACCCCCATATTGTTATTTCTGTGCCCCATAGAATCCCTCTATTGTTATTTTTGTGGCTTTATATTATTATTGTTAGGTCGGCTGGATTATATTGTGACTCCTTAGACTCCTATATATAGAAAGGAGGTTTTGTCATTTGTATCATCCAAGAATTGTTCATTTATGTAATGTAAAGGAGGTTGCCCCCTTGAAGAGGCTGAATTCTAAGGCGTGGATCTCTCTTTTCTATCTTTTTGTGAGCTGGTTTCATAACATTTGGTATCAGAGCTTTGGATTCTAGGGTTTCGCTGCTCCAAACAGGTCATCGTGGCATTTTCGCTATAACTTTTTTCTGTGACGTTTCAGAAGTCGTAAAAAAAAACCCATTTGAGAAGAAATTGCGTGGAACCTTGGGTCCTAATTTCAGATCTTTTCACGTGATATTTGCAGAGATATGATCTGAGAAAGTTGGTCTTTTTGCAGACTCCTAAATTACATTCAAAACAGGTGACCTGGGGAAAATCGTCATAACTTTCTATCTGGGGATCGGATTTAAATTTCGTAAGAAGGTACAGAAAGAGGACGGATTTTAGTTTCTTGTATGTGTGTTTCAGATTCAAAGGTTGAAACAGGGACTCGTGGCACGTCGTACAAGTTCGCTCTACTAAACTAGTCTAAAAGCAAGTCACTATGGGAGATTTCACATAACTCTTACTTGGAGAATCCAATTTGGATCAGACTTGTGGAATTGGAAAGAGGACGTAGAAGGCTACTACAGGTAGAAATTTCAGAATTGGATGATCCGAAATTACAGAGATACATCAGATTCAATATGAGGCTTCTATAAAGTGAAAAAAGGTGTGTAGTTTTTTTTTTTTTAAATTTTTGTGTAAGCTTGGTTTAACGTAATTCAAAGGGCATAGTAAAGCATTATTATCGGTAACTGATGCCCCGAGGAAAGAAAATGCAAACACCTAGTAAGGAACCTGAAAGCTCTAGCATGACTCATGAAGAAGAGGAAGAAATGCTACATGATATATCAAAATTACAAGAACAAGTGCAACAAATGTCATGCTCACAAAAGCTAACAGAAGCTAAGGTAAATGGCGTGGAATCTAAGATAAAGGGCATGGAAGCTAAGATGGAGGATTCGATGGCAAATTTGAAGATAGATTTGAAGACAGACATGGAAGAATTGAAGAAGTTGCTACAAGAAAGGGTCACTAATGGTGAAAAGGTAGTAAAGGAAACTCATGATGAGAACAAAAGAAATGTTAATCATGATTCCATAGACTCTAATGTTGGATCGAAGACTCACCATGTTCCAAAAATCGATATGAGGAAGTTTGATGGCAAGGATCCCGCCACATGGATATTACAGATGGAGCAATTCTTCGATCTCAATAATGTGCAAAACACACAAAAGGTACGTATGGCAACTTTATATTTGGAACCAAATCAATTTGTATGGTATCAATGGCTTTGTTCTCGTAATCAATTTATCACTTGGGCAATTTTTACAGAAGAATTGATAGCACATTATGAGGATACAAAAAGCAACACTTTTTTTAGCCAATTGATAAGTCTCAAACAAGAGGGTTCAATAATGGAGCACATTGAGGAGTTTCAAAATTGAACATAAGGGTAAAAGATATTCCAAAGGAGCATAGAAACATAGGATATTTTATTACAAGACATCAACAAAATTGAGCTTTTGGTTAGATCACTAGGATATGATAGGGTTGATGTGTTCATAGGGTCTTTAAAGGATAATATGCAACATGATGTGCGCCTTTGGGAACCTGATTCATTAGAGAAGGCATTCAGGTTAGCAAGAAAAATGGAAAGCAAAATTATGGCAACTAGGAAGCATACCATTCACAACTATAAAGACAGAAGTGTTGTTGCCCATAGTCTTCCACAACCTACAAGGTTGACACCACAACAATTGGAAGAAAAAAGAGCAAAAGGGCTTTGTTACAATTGTGATAGCAAATACACAAAAGGTCATAAGTGTGCTGAGAAGAAATTATTCTGCATAGATTGTGAAGAGGAAGAAGAAAAGGAGCAAGAAAGGTCAAAAGAAGAAGATATATTCCAGGAACAAAGCCTAGATGAAGAACAAATAAATCCGACCATATCTTGTAATGCATTGGCGGGAATTACCACTCCTCAAACCATCAAGATAGAAGGACAAATCAATAAGAAAAAGGTAATAGTGTTGATTGATTCAGGAAGCACCCACAATTTTATTCATTGTAGGGTAGCAAAAGAATTGAATTGCTTCCTATATCCAGCACCAGAGTGTCAAGTGATGATTGCAAATGGAGGAACAATAAATTGTTCTGGAAAGTGCCATAATATCAAGCTATCCATGGGAGAATATGTATTGACTAGCCCAATGCTTTCCATTCCAATGGGAGGTGCTGATGTTGTACTAGGAGTCCAATGGCTAGAATCCTTGGGTATAATATCTTTTAATTTTCAAGAACTTTTCATGAAATTTTCTGTGGAAGGAAAGGAAGTTGAATTAAGGGGTATTGCAGGGAAACCAGGAAAGATAATCAGCTCTAATGGCATGACAAAGCTTCTAAAAAAGGAGCAAAGAGGTGTAATTGCACAATTATGTTCGCTAGATGTTTCCACATTGGAATCATCTATTTCTCCAGATCTCCAAAAAGTCCTGGACAATCATTCCAAGGTATTTGAGACTCCCAAAGGTCTCCCACCTATGCGTGATCATGATCATGCTATTCATCTGATTCCAGGAAGTGTTCCTCCAAACATCCGGTCGTACAGATATCCATATGTCCAAAAAAGTGAAATTGAACGTATGGTTGCAGAAATGCTAGAGGCTGGTATAATTCAACCGAGTCAAAGTTCTTTCTCAGCTCCAGTAGTATTGGTGCACAAGAAGGATGGATCTTGGCGCATGTGTCCAGATTATAGGGAGCTCAACAAGCTCACTATTAAAGATAATTTTCCCATTCCTGTTATTGATGAATTACTGGATGAATTGCATGGATCAATTTACTTCACCAAGTTGGATCTTCGTTCGGGATATCATCAAATTAGAATGAAGATTGAAGACATTCTGAAAACGGCATTTAGAACTCATGAGGGTCATTATGAATTTTTGGTCATGCCTTTTGGCCTTACCAATGCACCTTCAACATTTCAAGGTTTGATGAATTCAATTTTCAAACCATTCCTTAGAAAATTTGTGTTAGTATTTTTTTATGATATACTAATCTACATCAAGTCTTGGAAGGATCATGTTGAACATGTTGACAGGGTGTTACAACTATTGGAGGAGAAACAATTATATGCAAAAAGATCCAAATGTTTCTTTGGAGTCCAGGAGGTGGAATATTTGGGTCATATTGTATCTCATGAAGGAGTTAAGGTAGACCCTAGCAAAATTAAAGCCATTAAGGAATGGAAAATCCCCACATCCATAAAGCATCTGCGGGGATTTCTTGGGTTGACAGGGTATTATCGCAAGTTTGTTAAGAATTATGGGAGAATAGCAACACCTCTAACAACATTATTGAAGGAAGATTCATTTTCATGGACTTCGGAAGCAACAAAGGCCTTTGAACATCTTAAAGAGGCAATGTGCCAAGCACCGGTCTTAGCTACGCCGGACTTCACAAAAACCTTTATTGTGGAATCTGATGCTTCAGGAAATGGAATTGGTGTTGTTCTAATGCAAGATGAAAGACCCATTGCTTTTGAAAGTCGTCCAATCAAGGGAAAGTTTTTAAGCAAAGCTATTTATGAGAAGGAAATGTTGGCAATACTCCATGCACTTAAGAAATGACGACCCTACCTAATGGGAAGACACTTCAAGGTAAAAACGGATCATGATATCCTTAAATACTTTTTAGAACAAAGATTATCCTTTGAAGAGCAACAAAAGTGGGTCACAAAGATGTTGGGTTATGACTTTGAAATCATCTACAAAAAAGGGAAGCAAAATGTGGTGGCAGATGCACTCTCGAGAAAGGATGAGGATGTGGAAGCATCGTTGTGTGCCATTTCTATTATCCAACCAGATTGGATAAACGAAGCAAGGGAGGAATGGAAGAACGCCGAAGAAGTGTGGGCACTTATTCAAAAGCTACAACAAGATTCCAGTACTTCTGATACATTTAGTTGGCAAAATGATTCGTTATGGTACAAAGATCGCTTATACCTCTGTAAGAATTCCCAGCTAAAACAAAAGATTCTTATGGAATTTCACACTTCTCCCTTAGGAGGGCACTCAGGATTTTTAAAAACTTACCACAGGGTTAAGAAGGAATTTTTTTGGGATGGCCTTAAATCAGATATTCAAAAGTTTGTGGCGGAATGTTTTGTTTGCCAACAAAATAAAGTTGAAACAATTAAGACACCAGGTCTATTACAACCTTTATCCATTCCAAGCCAACATTGGGAGGAGGTTTCAATGGATTTTATCACAAGTTTACCCAAGTCTGAGGGAAAGAGTGTCATCATGGTGGTAGTTGACAGACTTACCAAGTATGCACACTTTTGTGCATTATCACACCCATTTAAAGCCAGTACAGTTTCTACTACATTTATGGAAACAGTTCAAAAGCTACATGGAAACCCAAAGATTATTGTAAGTGACAGAGATCCCATTTTCACTAGAAATTTTTGGACATAATTATTTTCTTGTCTTGGTACTCAGTTAGCTCATAGCTCATCTTATCATCCTCAATCTGATGGGAAAACTGAGATAGTAAACAAATGTTTGGAAGGATATCTTCGTTGCTTTGTATCTGATAAACAGACACAATGGGTCAAATGGTTGCCTCTGGCTGAATGGTGGTATAACACTTCCTTCCATACAGCAACAAAAATGACCCCATTTATGGCACTTTATGGGTATCAACCACCATCCATCACATCATATTTAAGAGAAAATTCTAAGGTTCAGGCAGTGGAACATCACATCGAACATCAGCAACAAGTCCTCCAACTCTTAAAGGATAACCTCGTGTTGGCACAAAATAGAATGAAACAACAGGCAGATCAACATCGCAGTGAAAGAAGTTTTGATGTAGGTGATTGGGTATTCCTACGGCTACAACCATATAAGCAAATGTCCCTAAAGCAAGCTAAGAAGGATAATAAATTATCACCCAAGTATTATGGTCCGTACAAGGTGTTGGAAAAGATTGGTACTATGGCATACAAATTGGAGCTTCCTGCAGCTTCTCGATTGCACCAAGTTTTCCATGTTTCATGTTTAAAGAAGGTTATAGGTGACAAGCTCCCAATTCAAACAATATTGCCAGAACTTGACGAAGAAGGAAAAATTATATTGGAACCGGAAGAAATCACAGAAACAAGAACTCGACATCTACGAAATCAATCAATTACAGAGTATCTTATCAAGTGGAATAACTTATCCGCTGAAGATTCCACATGGCAGGATGAGAATTTTATGCAGAAGTATCCAGAACTGCTCAAGTGTTGAGGACAACACTTTTTTGAAGGAGAGGGGCATGTTGGGTCCCTATAATACTAGTGATTACCCCATTACTATTGTAGTTATACCCCCTATTTATATTTTTGTGCCCCTATTACCCCCATATTGTTATTTCTGTGCCCCATAGAATCCCTCTATTGTTATTTTTGTGGCGTTATATTATTATTGTTAGGTCGGCTGGATTATATTGTGATTCCTTAGACTCCTATATATAGAAAGGAGGTTTTGTCATTTGTATCAACCAAGAATTGTTCATTTATGTAATGTAAAGGAGGTTGCCCCCTCGAAGAGGCTGAATTCTAAGGCGTGGATCTCTCTTTTCTATCTTTTTGTGAGCTGGTTTCATAACATTCTCTATAGACATAGTTGTTGATGACAATGCTTGATAATCCTTAATAGTAACATGAAGTTTGTAGAGGCCTCAATTATTATTCCTTTTTGTATAAGTTTGCAGTGATCCATTATGTCCTTCACAAGATAACATAACCACTGAGAAACCCAATCACCTCAATATATGAATCATGCATTACAATCATCTAATTTTGCTAACAAATCTACATCTAAAATAAATAACTTGAGATTTTTGAGATCGGTACTTATTGAATGTCTTCTAAGTTCTATATTTGGAATTATGAAACCTTTTTTTTTTCTAGTGCTTAGCATAATGTCCAAAATTTACACAATAGTAACATTAGTCACTCTTCTTCACACTTGTGTTTGTCCTTGCTAATGCCCCACCTTGATGGAATTTTACATCTAATTGGCTCCAATGTTCCTTTCCCATAGATTACATTTGTATGTCTTTTTGGCCTTGGCCATCAATGGAAAATTTGAATGCCAAATCCTACTATTAAGATTTTTCCTTTGTTCCTCTTTTTGTAATAGGAACTTGTTAAATCATCAAATGAAGGTGTTGCCTCTCTTGCTACAAGATTGGTACTAAATATATTATTTTCATCTAATTTATTGTTGTCGATACTACAACACACTCCAGACTTTTTGCCTACACTCAATTTCGGAGCCTTCCTTGGCCTTGTACATTGTTGTCGCAAACATTGAAACTCATTCCATGTGTTTTCTTGAAGAGTTTCCTTTCTTTTTACAAGATAGTCAAAATGTCATCTTCTCACATGTTAGTTGGTGCATAATGTGTATAAGCCTATTTTGGTGGTTTCAAGGGATCATATTTGTGCAAATTAGTTGATATAACCATATAAACATCCGTTGAAATCATTTCCAATGTTTTAAACATTGTTGCACAAGTGTCGTTAAAGTTGTTGAAAAGTGCATCTTTAGTGTCACACTTGTCATAAGTTGTCAAAACTTTTCGCACTAAGGGAAGTTTTTCTATTAATATGTCCCTAATGATCTATGTTGTTATGTCATTAAGTATTCTAATTGTGTGATCACAGTCGAAGTCTTAGCACTATTCACATCAGCGTCCCCGATCCCGCACTTAGTAAATTTCTCAAAACAGTATGACCAAGCAACCCATCCTCATTTGGCCTTCCTAAACTATGCATTGAATAGTCTCAACCCTCTAGTTTTAACCTTGTCTCTAGACATATTGCAATGCGCAGTTCCTACCTCTCAGGACTGCCACACTACGTAGTTCAGTGCTCAAGCCCGAACCTTGGCTCCCAAAATTATGCAATCCATCTTCCCAGCCTGGCCTCAATTATGCATTACACAATACCTAGCCTCAAGCTCAACCCTTGAGCCCCTAAGCTATGCAATTTTGTAATGGCCCAGCCTCCTCTATATCTCGAAACTACACAATGGGCAGATTCAGTGCCCATCCCCTCATCTTGTCACACTGAACTTCAAAATTGCGCATTTTTCTCCCTCATCCCCAATGAGGCTCATCAATGGATAAATTATATGGACCTTGATGCACCTCCAGCTTACTAAAATAAACTTTTCTCATAATTCTTTACATGTTTTGATTATATTTTTCTTAATGAGAAGAGTAAATATAAGATGTCATGTCTAGTGGTCTAATGTGCATTGATTGCAGGTTTTTGAGCAAATTTTGGCTAATTAAAGTGCAATAAATTGAAGGAGAAAAGCAAGATGGATTATAGGAGATAAGATCCCCCTCCTTAACTCCTCACTCACTCAAATATTCGTCAATCAAATCTCATCAACTTGGGGTTGCAAGCAGTCGAGCCATTAGGATCATTAGCAACCCAGCTAGTGATAGTCGAAGACAAGTTGATCTCGAGATTGGGAGCCAAGACTCCCTAGATTTAAGGAAGTTTTCGGTAACTTTAGTTTTATAAATAAAGATTCCTAGAGCCTCATTAGGATTCAGATTTTTTTTCATTGTAGCCAAGAAGCATTTTCGAGTTGAAGCATTGTGACTGATCACTCTTGTGTATTTTTTTTATATTTTAATGAAAATGAGAAGCATTCCCTTCATCCAACACTGAGTCGACTCAGAGGGCTGAATCTCTTATGTTAGGTCCCGACCACAGCAACAAAGGTTCCTCTTCTTGTAGATGTATGCTTAGATTACATTCATAGTTAGATGTTGAACTAATTTTGTTGTTGTTAATTTGCAAGTATTAGTGTCATTAAATAGTTTTCTTCCATTTTTGGATAGTTAGGATAGTAGTATCATAGTGACAGAAGGAATTTTTGAAAAGCTAGTGATAGTGGTTTTCACCTCATCTCGCTCTTTTGGGATCAAGACTTGAGGGACACTTTCATACAGTCCAAAAACTGAGTTCTTGCTTTGTTGCATAAACTAGGGTTTCTTAATGAGTAGTTCTTTGTCTTTAGGTTTATTAGGATAAGTTGCAAGTGTCAGTTCTAATCTGTTAGGTTTTGTATTGGTTTCAAAGCACTTTTGTATTGATTTCAAGAACTTCAATTCATGCACTTAGCCATCAGATGGCAACAACTCTGTTTTCTTCCATGTAATAAATATTTCCTATGCATAGATGAATTTGTGTATAGATACAGAAAAGAATGTGTGTCTGTGAAGGAGCTTCTTCATCGCATGGAGACCTCATCTCGTTTGCTTCATCCAAGCCTTATCCACCCATGTTGCCAAAATCCACTAAAATCTCAATCCGAATTCTTGTTTTATAAGCAAACATTGCCATTTCCATTGAGAAAATACAACCATATCGAAGCACTTTCTTGAGCTATGGGTAGTGTCCACCACCTCTAGGCCTTATTATCCCATTATTTACCTCTTCCAAGCTTCATTCCACCTCCTAGACCACTTCCTAAGTTTTTGGCATGTTCCTATAGTAAAACAGGGGATCCTGTAGGAGAACTAGGACATCTTGTAGTTTTCCTATAGGAAATCCTGTAGCAGCCTATTTAGAGCCTGAATTGAGAAAAATCATCACTAAAGCTAGGATTAGGCCTCTACTTGACCTCCATGCCATAAAAAACATTCTAACCCTCTTCCTTCGTACATGTCTCCCCTACCAAAGAACAAGGAAACATTAGCATTTGCGTTCATAAAATGAAAAGATAAATAAAAAAGAGTTCTTTTTATTTCTTAAGTAGCACATGCATGTAGTAGTTAATACTCTCTAGATTAAATTCCATACTCAGTTAGTTTGAATCATTACATGTGATAAATAGGGTTAAACTAGGGTTATTTTGCAAGCAAAATGTGTCAATGAGTAGATAGAGGATTTCATGTTACTTTACAAGCATCTTCCAATTCAATTTTTCATTCCTTAAATTAGGCAGCATTTCTTTTCTCTCATTTAGGTTAAATTTCCCTTCTCCAGTTGGTAGTCAAACTTCTTCTAGTCAATAGAAGGTTGGTTTGAGAAACCCTAGTGGTACATCACCCTAGTTGAATAGTGACAAAAGTAGACCTTACATCTACTTGTGTATACATCACTGTCACCACTTCATCAAGTTTGTACGAACCCCGTTTGATGAAGTAACCTTGGTTGCCCCAGGAGTTGTAGCATTATTGCTCCAATACGAGTGCTCATCACTTTTTGGAATCGTTGTCGGGGAGGTGTTTGAGTAGATGTAATTTATTCTTTCTTTCTTTCTTTCCTTATTTCTTTCTCATTATGCAATTAGCTCCATTCAGTAAGTAGTTTCAATTTAATTTTGGTTTCTTTCCATTTAGCAAGTAGTTGCAATTTAATTTTGGTTTCTTTCCATTCAGCAAGTAGTTGCAAGTTGGTTTTTCTTTCTTTCCATTCTGCAATAAGTTCCATTGAGCAAGTAGTTGCAATTTATTTTTGTTTTCTTTCCATTCTACAAGTTGTTCAAAACAAAAGAAAAACCTGAAAAAAACACAAAAAAACTCCTTTCATGCCTCGTAGGAGTAGAGACAACTTAGGAAAAATTTTGCCAAATACCCCCACAACATCAGAAAACCAACCTCCCCTCTTCTTTGGTGGTTGTGAGCTATAGGACCCCTTAGGTGAACAACCATATAATTTTGAAGAGCCTATGGGGGAAGAAGAAGAAGAGACCATTACACCAACTTACACCATGGGTGAAAATAGAAATGAAAGGGGAGACAGAGATAGAGTTGAGGTTGATTTTCCCATCAGAGAAACTAATGGGGATGTTAAGATGAAAAACATAAGCCCCTCTGCTCTTCCTTACTTCCATGGCCTAACCTCAGAAGACCCAGATACTTTTTTTTTGAGTTTATTTTCATATGCAGAACTTATGATTACACCTCTCACAATCAAAAGTTAAAATTATTTCCATCCACTCTCAAAGATGTAGCCCTAGGCTAGTTCATGGGTTTACCTGGGGATAGTATCACCACTTGGGCTTAGATGAAACAAGCCTTCAAAAAAAATTATAGGGACTACTGCAAGTCCAAAGATACCAAAGATGAAATTTTTAGAATGACCATGGGACATGATGAATCTTAGAATATTATGAGGAAAGATTCCAACTCAGCTACAAAAGGGCAAGGTGCACCCTAAATCATGAATCACTTAAATTAGTCCTTCTCTGGGGGATTAGGAAAGATCTCCTAGAAACCGTAAACTTGTTGTTAGGAGGGGACATCTACAAGTTACCCTATGATGATATCAAGATAGTTTTCAAGAATCATTCTAGGGCATCTAGAAAGAAGGCTAGGGCTAGTCAAGGTGTGGCCAGTTTGTCCTCTTCCAACACATCCATAAAAAGTGAAATTGGGAAAATGTTGGAAGACTTTAAGAGTGAAATGTTGCATACCCTTGCTTAGCAAATGGACACCATGCAAATCAAGAGGGTGTAGGAGGAAGCAGAGAGATCCTTAGCTATCTTCTGCCCTAGATGTATGAGGAGGCACCCCAGGAAAGAATTTCCATTGAATATTATAAAAATATGCTTGGTCTATGAGAAAAACCACTCCATAGAAAAGTTCCCTTCCCTACTATTGATGCCCCGAAAATCGTTGTGTCAACATTGGGGGATAACCACCCGGTTCGGACCTTAGTACAACTCCTTTTCCGTTTGGAATGGTGGCTCCGACTAGGGATAATGGGACCAGTTTCCCAGAAATGGATAAACGGGATGAATGAATGATTGGTTGACTAATCTAATGATAGGCGAATAACTTAATCTATCGGCGAAATAAAAGAACTACTACTAATCCCGGGAACTATTGTACTTTTAAAGTGTAGTGCTTGATGATCTATGTTTATAAACAGGCATGTAGATGACTCTATTAAATAAACATGGACTTTTATTCTTTCAAGAATTACTTTGCGTAAATCGTTAAACAAAGGGATTAGCGCAATATTGCTACACTTTATATATCATAGATACATATATGATCAAAGGAAAAGAATCCCATAAACATCCAATAGTGGAGGGAATAAAGAAATGTTGTTAAAACACATACATATATTCGATAATAGCAAAGGCAATCAAATAACAATTCATATGGAAAGAATGAATTCAGACATAGATAATAGTACCATATGAACTGCTAGTCACTCCCAATGTCAATCGCTATTTGAGATTCTTCTTCCAACATAGAAATACTTTCAAACAAAGACAGTAGTGCACATTTGCATAAAAGCTTCCTTGTCAAAATTCGAATAATTGGTCCAGTTTTATAGAAGAATATGGTTGAAGCACAATAGTGCAACTTTAGTCTTTAAGTCAAGTACAAAACTTTACGACCCTTTCTAAAACAATGAAAGGGTCTATAAATACTTAATTAAGCTAACTATCTATGAAACTGAAATCCTACTTAATTGGTATCAATTGATTTTGATCATATTTTCCTCAGCAACCTGGCAGTCGGCGGCATGAATCATCAAGTAGGCTGTTTGCCTTTAAATCTGAGCTGACTTATCGCAAGCATCGGCTCCACTTCGGGCGTCTGTTGAGGCAAGAGCTAAGCTGGTTAGCATAGGTGGCATCCTGAATATCGGGGATAATATTCCCGATTGCATCTGTAAGGCACTTGGCGGCGGCTCTTTGAGTATGTGGTTTTAACAAGAAGAACCAATAGGTGTCCCATGTTAAACTGTTAATTCCAGCAATTAATCTCCCCTTTTCCTCTAGATCTGGATAACATGACTGCTCCAATGTTTTCATCACTGTCAATTTTCCTGGCGTGGATTGGGAAATCATATTTGACAAGTAGAGAGTGTTATTAACCAATTCAACCAAATTGCTTGTTGTTGATTTGCACCTTGAAATTGCCCTCTCTGCTTTCATTAACTGGGACTGCCATTCTGTAAACAATATATCTTTATGTGACTCTAAAATTCTTGGTAAATTCGCCGCTTTTCCCTGATCAGTATCCTACCAGTCAAGAAATGCAGCTATCGTTTCTTTAGCTTGATCCAATTCCGTTCTAGCCTTTTCTATTTTCTCACTTATTGATGTTGTCAATTCACATAGTGGCTCCGCCTAGGCGATTTGTTGACATAGAAGCTTGATTTGGGCTATTAATTCCGTATTTATATGTAGTGCTTCTACTGTGAATTCAGTTATTTGTGGAACTCCCTTTGTCTTCTCAAGCTGTGCTGATAGTTGAGCAATCTGCTCATCTTTTGTTTTTAGCATTTGCTCATTTGCTGCCCTCAGTTGTGCCAAAGCCTCTGACAACTCTTTCTGCTTTTGGATTGCGCTGTGATCAATCCTTTGTTTCTCTGCCTGCAATTGTTGAGTTAATTGACTATTTACTTGTTGTTGTGTCAACAATTGTTGTTTTCTGCCTGCTCTGCTTTCTGTTGTGCTTATGTTAGTTGTGCCTGTAATAAGAAGATTTCTTGGTCTTTTGTTTTCAATAAAAGACTCACCTCCGATGCTTTGTCTATTGTTGCTGCCGAATAGGCTCCAGCATATTGTGATAGTTTTTTCAGGTCATCAAAGGGGTCAAATTCCTCCTTCCAAACCACATTGCCCGTGACCGTCTGTTCTGGGAAAAGGGAAGGTTGATAAGTCCTTCTTCTCTTCCTCTGTCGTTTTACTACAGCTTTATGCCTTGGGCTATAGAAGACATCCAAGGGAGGAATCTCTTCTACCTGCAAAATGATTTGATCGGAGGGGTCCTTTGGTATTATTTCTACTTCCTTCGAACTGGGTAGGCCGCTGGTTCCACTTGGAACCTGTTGTGAAGTGGTTTCCTATTTGTCTGCTGCGTTCGAAGTTTCGATGTGTCCTTTGAACATTCCAGACTGCTAATAATAGAATCAAATTGCTGCCATTCCTAGAGAAGTTTTGGATCAATATGGGTATCCACATTTACTTCAATGTTGCTCTGTTTCTGCTCTTTAGTCTGGGTCTCCTCCCGTACTTTCTCCTGCTCTTTAGTCTGAGTTTCCTCCTGTGGTTTTTCTTGTTCTTTTGTTGTAACCGGAGGTTCCTTTGACTGTTCCCGTTCAGGCTCGCTTGATGATGTTGTTGGGGTTGTTGCTAACAGATCTAGAGGCAGAGTTTGCAACCTCTGTTCTCTAAGTCTGTTGAATTCAACCAACCCTTCATCTTGATATTTCATTCTGGCAAATGCCTTAACCTGCATTATTGACTCGGCTGAGGAGAACAGGTCATCGAAAATATCTTCTTTATGATCAAACTTTTCCAATTTGGCGTGTTCAAGTGCATTATAGGCGACTTTGTTGGGATCAAATTGCCTATTAGGAAGAGTTGCTAGAGTTAATGATTTTATCTTTGTAGATTCTTTCTCTGCATGTTTGAAATCATGCAACGTGTAGACACCACATCTCAAAGGAAAAGAGGGCCAGCCCTGCTTCTTATTTTTCTTGAGAGTCTATGTAACTCCCTCGGCAATGATCTGATAGGTTATTTCCCTCGCAGCAGTTTATCAGGTATGTACAAGGGAAGGACATGAGGTTCGGCTTGGCTACCGAAAACTCTTATATAAGTGAACTTTTCCTCCCCGAACCATCTTCCTACTGATGTTAAGTCAATCCCGGCTTGGTAGGAAATATTGGGAGCAGGTTTATCAAAAATAGAGTAATGAATGGGTAACATAAAGCCATTGCAGACTTGGTATAAATGGTGCTTATAAGAGGATTTCCACAATTTCTGATGGTATATGTGAATAGGCATGGGGTCTTGTGATGTCCACCTCCAGCCGAGCACAGGAAATTCATAATTAAAACATAAGGTATCTAAAATATAGGCACTGTAGTAGAATGGGGGAATTAACCTTTCAATAACACGGGTCTTATTTCTAAACTCAAGAACAGCTGTTGCTAGTTTATCTGACAGTATAGTTTCCCAATCCATTATTTCACTATTACACGCTGCTTCCATCAAGGGAACCATTTCTATAGTGAAATTAGCGGAATCGTGCAACCCCCACAATCTACACATGATTATCCCAGCATAACAATAAGGAGAGCATATGGAATCAACAGAATACTTACCCGAAGATTCATGCTTGTGTTTTGCTGGATTTTGTCTCCAATCCCGGATGGGTTCGGATTCAATTTCGTTTTCTTTTCAGAATTTCTCCAAAAACGCCTTGTTGTACTTCTTCTCTGGCTCAGGAAAATGATACATTTGCCTTAAATCATCAGCCTTGAATGAACCGAAAATTCTCCCGTTTCTGGTGCAGAAGGTTCTGTCCATGATTGGGATTTCCTCAATTGCCCACCGCACTACATCCGTATATGAGAGAATTTGTTCCCGAGCTGATATCCGATGAAGGAAGGAGTCGGCTAAGTCCCTTAAAGTACCATCAGATTTTCGAGTTGAATCTGTAGAGGCTTGTACTGTTGTCACTTCAGGTTCTTCGGCTTCAATCAAATTATAGGTACTTTCCCAAGTAGTTTTGCCGAGACCAGAACATGTAGTATCAGATATCAATCCTTTCTTTTTATTTGTTGGATCAGCGACGGCTTGTCCTGTGGCTGGCGCAACAGAAGCGAATGTGGTTTTCTTAGACTTCTTCCCCATTCTGCTTGAGTTGTCTGCGTTGGAAGAATTATGCACAGGCGTGAAAATAAGCGTAACACAGAGAATTGGTAGTGAAAATCGAATATGAGAGAGATATATTGATCAATGCATGATGAGATATTAACTTTAAAGTGGCTGCGGATACAATCTATGGGAAGATTTTAGGACTTACTATTACATTAAATGGCCATTTAAAACTGCCAATCCTTTAAATGCCCATCATATCATTAATCGGCCGAATGATTTGTTTAAGCGTGCCTTGGATGTTTTGGCGGTTGAGCGCAGGTAAATCATTGTTCGACAGATCAGGCTTTTAATATGAATTGATCGTAATATCCCTCTGTTTTAACGACTTTTTTGAAATTTGCGCTTTTGGCTTTATCGTAATCGGGCGTTGGGGAAAACTTAACTCCTTATATTGACACCTTTTGAAATCCCCAATCGCCGATAGCGATATCGCATCGCATCGGGAGTATGGGCACTCTACGAAAACATGCATAGCATATCGTCGATCGCCGATAGCGATATCGCATCGCATCGGGTGTATTACCTGGGGTGATTTAAGAACATGCATAGTATATTGCCAATCGCCGATAGCGATATCGCATCGCATCAGGGTGAAAGGAACATTATTGCATCGGGGAAAACCAATGGGCCGTTAAAATATGCTTCCTATGTCATTGCGATATGCGATCTTGCGATCGCTTTATCGCAATGATAAAAGATTGATTATTTATATTATAAGATCAAAATTGGTTTATCGAAAAGGTTTTTATAATGTTTTCATTTTGTTTTCGGACCTTTTTTGAATAATACAATGTTGATACCAATCAAAACTAAAAGGGACCCATTTCATATGATAGTTTTTTTTGAATAAATAATGATATGAAATGGGGGGTTGTTGTAGAGCACAACAATTGGCGATTCGCTGGAAGAAATAGTTATCTCTGAAAAGTATGGAAATACTTAAACTTTTTCAAAATAGAGTTCTCATTAAAGGGGAAAATTCTAATATAACTAGGTATATATGCATTCTAAATAAAATGAATCTATCTTTGTTAATTTTCTCTCTTGTTTAAAATTAGATACATTTTAAGTTTTAAATTGGCCTTTATTGGTTTATAATGATAAAACGGAGAACCTTTCCAAATCAGCTTTTAAAATTGACTCCTTTGACATAGGTAGAGCCTCTGCTGCCAGCAAACGTTCATAGTTTCGACAGGGATACCTTTAAACCATATTATTGTCCATTGTCCCATCCATTTAAGAGTGCGATTAACAGAATGAATTCAAAACATGTTTTCATATTTTTTATTTCCTTTCTTTTTCTGTTATTGCTAAGATAAAAATCCATTGTCCTGTTTTGGTGGCTAGCTATTAACAATGCCATTCACTGGTAGTAATCTAACCGAACAAGCTGGCTCGTGATGAGACCCCTTGTCTTATAATTCTAAGCATTACCCTGTTTTGGTATGCAGTATTGGTAATGTCGGTTAACTTTTCCCTATGAACATGGTAAGAAGGCTTGTAATAAGACCTCTTATCTATTTATATCAGATATTTTAGAATTACACTCTGAGTAACCATAAACTTTGGTGATGGGATGGACAATTTTTTCCTTAAGAGTAAATGGATGACAGGGTAAGAGTTAAAGATGTTGAAGTTGGATTAGTTTCTGTTTTGATATTGATAACCCTTTTGTGGCCAATCTGAAAACATAAAATGATTTACAATACTTCTAAACTTTGAGAAGGGTTCACAAAAATTGAAGTGTGATTTTGGAATGCAATTATACCTAGTTTCCTAGAAATTATCCCTCTTATGTAAGACTTCTATTATTTAAAAGTAAATATCCACACTACTTCTGTTGAGCAACTTTTAAGTACAGCAAAGGTCAATGGAAGATACCTTACAACTTTATTTTCTAATGGTCCTACAAACTACAAAACTCTATTAAACTAAAAAGGAGAAGGGGTTACCTCCTCAATTAAAGAATTTCTTTAAGATAAGGCCATTAACAGGGAGAGAATCTCTCAAACCTAATAAATCTTGTAATATGAAGGTTGAATGACCTATCTTCTCACAGATCTGAAATGGCCCAAGCCACATCTTCTAGAACTTGGTGTGTTTTCCCTTGTCCTCATGGGCTTTGTCCCATTTCAGAACTAAATCACCGACTTGAAATTGTTTTGAACCGGATGAGACTGAATCAAAGGATGACTTGATGATTTGCTGATGTTTTGCATGAATAACCTTGGCTTTTTCCCTTTCCTCTTCTAATTTTAGAATTTGGTCATGTCTAAGTTGAATAGAAGAAGAAGGGCTTTCCTCAATAAACTGAACTAAGGCTAGGGAAGGAAGGACAAGATTTGTTGGTAACACTGCTTCTTTTCCATACACAAGGTTAAACGGAGAAGATCCTATGGAAGCCTTTTGTGTTATCCTATCAGCCCATAGTGCAAATATTAAGGATTTGTGCCATGTTTTATGGTTCTGTTCGATAGTTCGCTTAATAATTTTAATCAGATTTTTATTTGAAGACTCTGCTAAACCATTACCCTGAGGATAGTAATTAGCAGAATATTTTAATTTAAATCCTCTTTTAATAGCGAAATCAAACATAGCATTGCCTGAAAAGTAAGATGCATTATCAAAAACAAGAGCATTTGGGACACCAAACCTGGTAATGATGAATTGATCTATGAATTCAATGATTGCCTCAGAATTTGTTGTCTTCAAAGGAATTACTTCAACCCACTTAGTAAAATAATCAGTAGTAGTAAGGATATACTTATGCTGTTTGGAAGAATGCAGAGTAATTTCCCCAATGATATCCAATCCCCATTGCTCAAATGGTTGTTCAATGTTGACCGGCTGCAAAGGAAAAGCTGATTTTCTTTGTCTTCCACTAGAAGTTTGAAAATTTTGGCATTTCCTTACATATTCATGAGCATCTCTAAACAGAGTGGGCCAATAATAGCCAGCATGAATGATTTTATGGGCTGTTGTGTCAGCTCCAAAATGTCCTCCTGCTGGTGCATCATGTAATTCCTGCAAAACCTTTTGTGCTTCAGGTTTTTCTAGGCATCTTAATAAGATTGAATCATAATTTTGCCTAAAAAGCACATCATCAATAATTGTGAAATTTTTTGCTTTTAATCTAATGGCCCTTTTGTTTTTGTAAGATAGGTTAGGAGGTGCATATCCATTTTTCAAATAAAAGATTAAGTCAGCATATTGTGACTCAGAATCAGTAATACTTATCTGGTTGATTTCTTCGGTTTGATCTGTATCACCTGATTCTGGAATGTTGGATGCTCCTGCCAATAACCTGCAAAAACCTTGGCCTCTAACAATCTTTGCTAGTTTAATTTCTAAGTCATATTCTTGAAGTACTGTAACCCAATTTGCCCTTTTTTCACCTAGTTCCCTTTGGATCAATATTTGCCTTACTGTAGGAAAAGGAACTATAACTTTTGTGTGGGTTTTTAAAAGGAAGGGTCTGTAATGTTTGACAGCTTTATATACAACAAAGGCTTGTTTTTATACTTCGGAGTAATTCAATTCAGCACCCTGAAGATTTGAACTATAAAATGAAATGGGTGCTTCCAAATTGTGATCATTAAGCTGTGTGAGTACTGCTGCATAGGACAAGTTGGATGCGATAGTATACAATGTAAAATGATTAGAAAAATTAGGAGTATTTAAGGCTGGGGCATTGATTATTGATTATTTGATTAAATCAAACGCTTCCTTTTCTGCTGATCCCCACTTAAAGACTGAATTTTTCTTAATCATAGTTTGAAGTGGCAAAATAATTTGAGAAAAATATGGAACAAATCTTTTGACAAAATTGATTTGACCTAAAAATGACTGCATGGATTTTTTATTATGAGGGAAAGGGATTTCAGAGATTTCTTTGATCCTGTCAGGATCAATATAAATGCCATCTTTAGACACAATAAAGCCTAAGAGCTTTCCTTGGTCAAGAGCGAAGAAAGATTTTTTAGGGTTAAGAGAAATACCATATCTTTTGCAGCGTTGAAAGATTTGATTTAAATCATGCAAATGATTGGACTTCTCCTTAGAAAATACAGTGATATCGTCTAGATAGACGACTACTGTTCTATTAATCAACCCTTTAAAAGCTATATCCATCGCTCTTTGAAACATCGCTCCTGCATTAATAAGTCCGAAAGGCATTTTCTGATACGCATATGTTCCCCATTTTGTTCTGAATGTGGTTTTAAGCTGGTCATCGGGATGGACCAAAACTTGGTTATATCCTGAGAAACCGTCTAGAAAGGACTTTAACTCAGAGCCTGCTACTGATTGGAGTATCTGCTCCATAGTAGGTAATGGGAAATTATCTTTTAAACTCGCCTTGTTCAAATTTCTGAAATCGATACAAATCCTAATGTCGCCATTTTTCTTTCTGACTGGCACCATATGGGAGACCCAGTTTGAGTTCCGAACGGGAAAAATAATCTTAGCTTTCAAGAGTTTGTTAAGTTCAGATTTTATTTGACTCTCTAAGTTCAGATGTATTTTCCTCAACTTCTGCTGAATTGGTTTCTGATCGAGAAGCATTGGAATGGTATGCTGGATGATAGATGTATCTTATGTCTTTAAATCATCATATTTCCAAGCAAAAAACCGTTTATTTTTCCTTAACAGTCTAATGAATGCCTCCTTCTCTTCCAAGGAAAGTTCTAATCCTAAATTAATGTTTTGAGGAGTTTACTCAGTGCCAAGGTTTATCAACTCAAACCTTAGGGTAGAACTTTGGAGCTTTGCATTAGTCACAGGTTTAAACCTGTCTTTAATATCATAAAGATCCTCAAGCTTTACCAGAGGCTTAGGGATTGAATTTTCCTCAGTTTTACCTCTTATTTGAAGGTCATGCTTGTTTTCCTCGATGATTTGATCATCATAGGACTTTTCGGAAGTTAAGAACTGTAAAATGTCTTCATCATGGTTGAATACTCTCAAATTAGTGACATTGTCAGGAATTGATGGCCTAAAAAGCAATTCTACTGAAAATATATCTGGGTTGTAGTCTTCGGAAGGTATGAGCTTGGAAGCAACATTGGCTAGCAAGTCAGCTGTCAAATTTTGAGGCCTGGGAATAGAAGAAATATTGAATGCCAAAAAGTGGGAGGTAAGTTCCTGTGTCAGCGATTGATAATGCTTGAGATGGGTGGAAAGACAATGAATTGTATTTCTTACCTGTTTGATAATAATTTCAGAATCTCTGAACACTTTCAAATATTGGACCTTGAGGCCAATGGCTTTATATAGTCCTTGGACTAAGGCTTCATACTCTGCTGTGTTATTTGTGCATTCAAATTCTAACCTACAGGACAACATTGTTTTTTCCCCTTGTGGGGTAATCAAAATACATCCTGCTCGTGAGCCCTCACTAGATTTGGACCCATCGAAATATAACGACCAAAATAAAGAAGTATTAACAATTTTATTTACAGTTTTCTCAGTACCATTGAAACATCTTGACCTATCTGTTTGTGAAAAATTTTCAATCTGAGATGTAAAATGGTTTGCTGAGAAAGGGGATGGCTGGGCAGCGAAGTTGCCAAAGAATGAATCTCATGAATAATTCCCCAAAATGTTGTTATTAAATGCTATTGGTTGGTTTTCTTGCTCAAACTCAGTAACTGTATGGGTCATATGTTTTTCTTGATCGATCCTTATTTTATTTGGCTTACCCTTATAGGGAAGCCACATATGTGACCAATCAGTAGAAATATACCCATGTAGTTTCTCAGACCAATCCCTACTCAAGATTAAACCATAAAATTCAGGTATATCGGCTATTAGGATATCAATCCTTTGTACTATTCTGGGATCAACAGATAACCTGATAGTTACGAAATTAATCTCTCCCAAAACCTGTACTTTAGTCCTGTCCAACTGTACAATATGAATAGTAGACTTCTGGGGTTCAATGTTCAGTTTGGAACAAACTGAAGCTGGCATTATGTTAGAAGATGCCCCTGAGTCAATCAAACAGTTGTGCAGGTTTCTATTGTAGATCTCATAGGTTAGAAGGAAAGGTGGAGTATGAGAGTTTGATCTATCTCCTATTAGGACTGCATCAGTAGCTTCAACCATACCAGAAGGTGGTTGACCTGTATCGTTTGCAGCTTTAGCACTGGGAAGAGGTGAAGTAGGAACAACATTTAATTCTTTAAGAAGTAATTTTTGCTGATGTTTTAATTTGCTAAGTTCAAACATGGTAATGTTTGCCTTAGTTTTCTTCATATCATCAACAATATTGTAATCCATTGAATCAGATACTACCAAAGTTTTAGATGTTAAAGGAGTATTTGAGGTTGAAGGTTGGTTTTGAGGAACTGCTGCAGGTGGCTTCTTTGTAGATACTTTTTCCTTTGTTGTAGCAGCACCTGCACTCCTTTTCTTTGAAGTTGCCTGAACAGGTTCGGAGGTACTTTTACTCCTAGTAGTGACAGGAAACACTTCTTCTTCATTATCTGTATCGGATTTAGGTAGTATGAAATCCCACATTCCATGACATTCAACAATCTCCTCTTCTTCATCAGTAGGTGTAGCTGTTTCTTCTTCTCCTTCTTCAAGATCTGAATCTGCATTTGATATAACATTTGGTGGTTTTGATTCAGTTTTCTTATAATTTCTAAAGGGTCTTTTGATCGAGGTTTCGGCTACCTGTTTTTTAATTTCAACCATTTCGTTTGACAAAGTCTTGAGGACGTTTTGCAGACCCTCCATGTCATATGGATCTTTTGGGGTTTTCTTCTTTGAGTCATCTTTAAAAGAAACCTTTTTGGCTTTTCTGTCTTCTAGAGCAGCTTTCTTTTCTAGAGCATTAATGCATTTCTCCACAACAAGTGCTTCTTTCATGTTTTCAGCTAAAGTAGGTTTCCCAGCCCTATCTACAAAAATAGCTATATTGGCAGGTAGGGCAGTTATATACCATTCGCTTCGGATTTGCTCACTTGGTTTGGAGGCCGTTGGGATTTTATTCAAGAGTTTATTGAATCGGGCATTAAATTCCTTAATTGGTTCCCTATGCTCTATCCTAAGATTGGAGAGATCGTTTATTAGTGTAGCCAAAGACCTATCATCTCCATACTTAGTAAGAAACTATTCTTGGCAAGTGTTCCAATTGGTAATGGAACCAGAAGGTAAAGAAAAATACTAGGATCCTGCTGATCTTTGCAAAGTATAAGGGAAAAGTCTAACAACAACATCTTGTTCTGTTACTCCTTTTAAGTTGATTGCCAACATGAAGTTATTAATATGTTCCTCAGCTTGTGTCCCATCATCTGGGTTAAACTTAGGTAGCCATTTTTCAGGAGCATCAGGTAATGCATGCAATGGTGCAAGCATGTTGACTGCACTAGGCCTGGTCCATGGATCTGCCATTATAACAGTAGTAGTAGATGATACTACTGTTGAAATTCCAAATGTCTAGGAAGGAAATGATATTGTGGAGTAAGCAGGTTGGGACGTTAAAGTTCCTAATCCCTGATGAACAACAATATGTAATGGGGGAGTGGATGGTTGACTTCGCACAAGGGAAGGTGAGATGGAGGATGTGGGTGAAAGCTCTTCACTATCAGATCCTTCAGTATATTTCTTCGCCTTTTTCCTTTTGGGTAAAGGCAACTTAGTGGGTTCAATACCAAGATTTTCGCTCTGAAGTCTGGTGAGAGGGTGAGGTAAACTAAACTGCGAAGTCGCACTGCGTTGTGATACCTCAGATTTCTATGGTGAAATCCAGAAGCTCTGAAGTTTGTGGATAAGAGACTGGAGTTCAGGGGATTCAAGACTTAATTGTTCTGGAGTATGATGGGTTTGAGCAGTGGTAGTTGATTCCTCTTCTTCTTGTTTGGATACTGGAGAACCAGCATGCAATTGGGAAGTACGAAGTGATACAGAGGGAGAATTACTCTTAGAATGGCCTACAGATTTGGGTTTGCTTTCCATTCACAGTTGGGACCTCCTTCTAGCGCCAATAATGTTGATGCCCCGAAAATCGTTGTATCAACATTGGGGGATAACCACCCAGTCCGGACATTAGTACAACTCCTTTTCCGTTTGGAATGGTGGCTCCGATTGGGGATAATGGGACCAATTTCCCAGAAATGGATAAACGGGATGAATGAATGATTGGTTGACTAATCTAATGATAGGCGAATAACTTAATCTATCGGCGAAATAAAAAAACTACTAATAATCCCGGGAACTATTGTACTTTTAAAGTGTAGCGCTTGATGATCTATGTTTATAAACAGGCATGTAGATGACTCTATTCAATAAACATGGACTTTTATTCTTTCAAGAATTACTTTGCGTAAATCGTTAAACAAAGGGATTAGCACAATATTGCTACACTTTATATATCATCGATACATATATGATCAAAGGAAAAGCATCCCATAAACATCCAATAGTGGAGGGAATAAAGAAATGTTGTTAAAACACATACATATATTCGATAATAGCAAAGGCAATCAAATAACAATTCATATGGAAAGAATGAATTCAGACATAGATAATAGTACCATATGAACTGCTAGTCACTCCCAATATCAATCACTATTTGAGATTCTTCTTCCAACGCAGAAATACTTTCAAACAAATACAGTAGTGCACATTTGCATAAAAGCTTCCTTGTCAAAATTCAAATAACTAGTCCAGTTTTATAAAAGAATATGGCTGAAGCACAATAGTGCAACTTCAGTCTTTAAGTCAAGTGTTTAGTCAATTTAACGTCTTAAATTGCTCTACATAAATTATCAATCCGGGGATCGTAAACTGATGAAGTTTGGTGCACTATATGTGCTTAGTTAACCTCTTTCTTACTTCGTTGTTTTATAAAGTTATAATGTTCAACTCTTCCTAACCTTCTGCTTTCAACATATAGTACTATGTTAAGCATGATTAGAAATAAGTCCAAAAAGTAATCAAGCTCTAAGGTGACAAGTAAGAAAAACCACTTTAAAGACCAGTTATAATGTTCAACTCTTCCTAACTCCCTGCTTCAACATATAGTATTATGTTAAACACGATTAAGAAGTAGTTAGAAATAAGTCTAGAAAGTAATCAAACTTTAAACTTGCAAAGAAAGAGCTTGAAAGGAATAACTTGAAATGAAACTGAAAGCAAAGCATAAAAACCACTTTCTAATGGCACTAGACACCATTCATGCTGCCGCAAATAAAAGAAATAATAAAATCACTTCAAGGACTGATGATAATGGTTATCTCTTCCTAACTCCCTGCTTCTACCACATAGTACTGTGTAAAACACGATTAGGAAGTAGCTAAAGACAATTCCAAGAAATGATAAAAACTCTAAATGACAAATTATAACACTACTATGCCTTTTCCATCATACTGCTTCCTACATACATGATTATGTGTAACAAGTGGAAAAAGAATTAGTGCTACAAGCCAAGACTACTTCAAAACAAGCTGCAATTCATTAGTATTCGGTTCTCTTAAAGATAAATAATTCATGATAAAGAGACCATAAATTAGTTAGCATACAACTTGTAAAACTAAACTAAAAGTAAGCTAGAAAATCAAAGTAAAGGCAGCAACTTTGAATCTGTCAACTGAAAATACCATCAGATATAAAGCAAATACAACAAAGACACACAATCCCGGGAGAAAATAAAATGCAGTAATTCAAACTGTACAAGGCAGGGGCCCCCTTCTACCTATGAAATCAAAGCAAAATTAAACACACTTGCATAAATTAAAATTGCATGAATGAAAATCTAATCTACCTTACATTCTACAAAGCAATATTTACAAAATGAAATCTAATCTACTTACATCCTAATATGCTCCATGACATCTACTTCACATCTCCTTCCATGTTGAGAACATCAAAGCTTTATTCAATTTCTTCAAAAGTGCAAAGTACAACAAAGCTCTCCAAAGCTTTCAAAAGCCATGGGACTAACAAACTAAAAGGACTAAGAAAAGACTAAAGGAAAGACCAAAGAGAGACTAATTAATGAAGGAGAGAGACCTCCTATTTATACAAAAAGATGAGAGCCATCTCATTAATGATAATCCATGAATCTCTCCCTCTACCTCTAGAGTCCTAATCAAAATAGGAACTAATAAGACACATGTCTTTTAGAGTTACAATACAATTAGGAGATGTGACACATATCCTCATGATCCCATGATTCTTTCCAACCAAATTCGAATTTGGCCTTAGAGTGCCACATAAGGGTCTTCTAGAAGTCTCCTTTCAACCTACACATGTCAACAAACTCAACCCATTTGTTAGGTATAAGCATATGCACATTATTTTCTAATGTTTAACCACAAATTCACTTAAAAGGCTTAGAAATAATAAATATTGGAAAAACATAAAGGTAGCCCAATGATAATGAAAGTGGGATGAATGTGGTGGCATAGCAGTGAAATGTAGGTGAAATGGAGGTGATATAATGGACATAATAGTGAAAGTGTAATGGAAATGAATGACATTTTCAAGACTCAACATATCCCCCAACTGAAGCTATTGCATGTCCTCATGCAACATATATTACATTGACTCTTTTGATCCTTGAGCTTTGGCTTAACTTTGCATGATATCATTTGATAACTTCATATTTCTACAAAGTGTTTTACTTGAATTGCAACATGGTTGGTTCTTGTGTTACAACCATTTTTTTTTTTTTTTTGTTGCCTTCTATTTTGATCTTTGAACTTTGCATAATGATATTTTGATTATTGTTGCAAAGTATATCTTTATTGGATTGCATGATGGTTGGTTCTTGTGTGACAACCATGATTTTGTTTGTATCCAATTTATCCTTTAAGCACTTTTTCAAAAGCCATTGTATGCTCATAATAGCAATGTAATAATTAATATATGTTGGAAGTATGTGAGCTCTTGAATATGTTATGGACATGGAAAGATATGAATATGAATGTATTCCCCCCCCCCCCAACTGATGGTATTGGCAATTTTATGCAATGAGGAAGAGAAATGTTTTTCCAACAATTATCATTCTAGCTTTTTATGGAATTCTATGGTTAAAAGTTAGAAAATGCCGTACCTTCACTTACCCTTTGGAATGGATGAGTTGTATGTGTGGTGGCTGAAAACTTCTGATCATATTCTTCTTCAAGTGGCTGATCAAGAGGAGTCATGGATAGAGAGATAAGATGGCTTTTTATTGCTTCTACTAAAACTTGCTGAATCTGCTCCAAAATGCTGAAAATAATAGTCTTCATGTCTTCAAAACTCATTGGCACAATTCCTACTATGTGAAAAGATGTTCTGATGTCGAACATAGTAGGAAATTGTTGGCTTAGTGGCCATTAATGGATGCCGCTAGTCAACACGAGATCTCTCACCATTGATGACAATGAGAGTCATGATGTCCAAACACATCTTGCTAGGTACGAATGAATTTGCTGATGTCGAGTCACCTAGAAGATCTAACGAACAAGGGACATTAATGTATTCCCATTGTTTGTCAGCATGAGGACTTGCCATTAAGGCATGCAAGTCTCAAGGTGTTTTTACAAAGAACTTAGACTCAAAGGACTATGGACTCAATAATTTGCATTGAAGCAGAACTTATTTGCGGAATGAAAATGACAAGGAATGGAAAGTGAAAATGGAAAATGGCAATGGAGAACAGAAATGACAATGGGAAATAAGCATGTGAATGAGCCTTTTGCTTTTATTGGTGGGTTATGAATGGACAAAAAGAGATGGAAAGTGTATGTAAATGAAAATGGAGTGGAATGAGGTGAATGGTTTATTATGAAGTATGGATGTGATGGAGACAATAGTATCTGAAGGTTTTTCAAGTGTTTGGATCTGATTTTGCATCAGCTTATTTCCTCTTTGTTGTTGATCATCCTCTTATGAAACAAATTGGTCTCTTAGAGAGATATCATTCTCTTGTAGTCATTTGTCCTTCCTCCTGGAACCTGCAAAAAAAACTAATACTTCTTCTGCAATGGAATGTAAGATTATCAAAGGAGAGAGGTGATCAATCTCTCTAGTTATGATATTTACACACAAAACTAAGAATTTGTATTAATGAAACAAGTTCTCAAAGGAAAAAATCAAAAGAATTTATACCTACTTTGGAATAAGTGCCTCAAGTTGATGTTGCTTCTTTTCAGCAATTTATTTCATTATTTGTCATTTCAAACTCTAATGATATATTTCTCATTGTATAGATCTTGTTGAGATCTTTCCAATGGTACTTAAATCATCAAAATCTGATTTTGTATGAGAAAGATAGGCTGATTTGAACAATGATGTTTTTCTGGCTGCGGAATTGAGGAACAGCGCTGTAGCTAAAAATCTTGAATAAAAAGTTAGCCATTCAATTTTCATTATCAGTCCAAAATTAATCAATACCTTCAGAAAAGTGAGAAAATAACTTGTTCATTTCATTGATTCAAAATTATTATTTTTTCCTTGACATGCGGCGACTTAGTGTGGCGACTTTATGATAACACCCAATTTGACTTCCCTTTGACCGGGGTCTTTTTCATCAAATTTGACCGAATGAATAGGACAACATCCATGTACTGAAATTTCCCTAGCTACCCATGTGACTTGTTTTGCCTGATGACACCTACAACCTAGAGTTTAACAAAACAGCTGCGGAATCACCAGATGGCCGCGGAATCGCTGAATGGCTGCGGAAAGTGCAGAGTGTAGAAAGTGCTGTGAAATGGAGTGGTTGTGTGCGTGGAAGAGAAAAAAATGTGCCCCTTCAAGACAACTAACACGGTTCAGCTCTGCCAAGCTTTGTTTGAGCTGCAATTAACTGATTTGACTTTCGCTTCAAATAAATCACTTGAGTTTGACGATTTTTCAGCAAAGCATGTGAGGTGTATGGTATGTAGCTCATTCATACTGATATTCTCCATATTTTTCAGTTTACTAGGCTTATGTAGCACACAAAATCACTGCCTAGTGAGTAACACAGATAGCCTATTATCTATGAGTGAATTCCTGATCATCAGTTTAAATGAATGCTATCAGTCAACGTATGGTGCTGTAGTAATGACTGAACCAAATATTGATGGGAGCTTAGGCTACGCTGTGCTGCATAATAGTTTTTTTTTTTTTTTTCAACATGCTGCACCAACATATATCAACGTAATGAACCATGCAATTTTAAGGTTTGCAACACATGAGTCAAACGTGTCCATTCAAACGCAAAATCATCCATTGCCTATGACAGAATCACAGCACACTCAGCATCATGATTTGGATGCATCGGTCACGTCTCAAGAGTATAACTATAATTAGGCTTTGAACAACAGCACATAGATAACTCCTATTTGGATTTCTCCTCCTCAGACACGCGGAGTTAGTTTAATTAATCAAACTATCAGTTAATAACTCACGTTTTTCTTCACGCGGTGGCAAAAAAGAGGCTCCAAAGAACCGAAGATTTCTCCCAGACCGCGACGAATTTTCTCAAATGGTTTCTGGGTTATCTAATTAACCCACCTGGCAAAAAAACCCATGTTTTAGTTTTTTGAAATTCGTCTCTGTTTGGGAGAATCGAAGGTGTGAAGTTTGACGTTTTTCTGCTGTTTACGTTTTTCTCTGAGTTAATTTTTTCTGTTCTGCACTTTTGATGAATTGCTGCGTTCGGCTTTTTGGGAGAATAGGCTAAGACCAAGGCGCATATCCCTCATGAAGACTCAGCAACTGGATCTCAGTTATCTGCTTTCTAGTGTTGGACGACTAAAATGGAGCAGCACAAAGATACGACAACAAAACGTTCACACAAATGGGCCTGTTCTAGATGACATTTTGTTGGCGGATCCTCAGATTTCAGATGCAATAGAGAAGGAACTATACATCGTCAAATCTCTGGTTGTGAAGCTATATATCCACTAGGTTCATGGCCGTTGGAATTTCCTTTTTGATACGAGTCATAACTTATTGTTTTGGCTATAATGCTGGTATTAAAGGTGATGTCTGTGGGAAAAAATTTAGCGCAGATTTCCAGCTAATGTTCAGACTACTCAAACTCTTTCTATTCCTTGGATTTTTCATACATAACCCAGCAAGCCCATGCATGATTGAAGAGAGTTTTGAGCCCAAATTGAAACCACACATGACAACAAAATCCACCACTGAATCCAAATGGACCAAAGCTTGATCAGGGAGGCAGATTTTTTTTTTTTTTTTGAAGCCACAATGAAAAATAGGAATGGAGACAGCCATAGATTGCTTTTCTCTTCTTTTTTTTCTTCTCTGAAATTGTAAATTTTTTTATAAAAAGGATTAATGATTTTCAATTTCAGGCAGCAAATACTTCAAGAAAAACATGTTAAAAACAAGACTTTGACTGAGGTCCTAGGCTGGTTTTTCATCGATCTGAGCTGGGTGACTAGGATAGGATCCATGTCGGGACAATTCTGGAGATGCCCATGTGGTCGGTTTTTTCATTGGATGCCTGTAACCTGCTAAACCTTGAAACAGCTGCGGAATTGTCAGATGGCTGCGGAATCAGGGCAGTTTCTGCAGCTAAGTGGCAAAACCTTATTTGAACAAGATACAGTGTTTTGAAGACCACTACAAAGCATAACCAGACAATTTTGGATAATTTGAACCTATCAAAGCACTTGAGTTTCATTTTTTCATTTTTTTTTTTATTGAATCAATTGAAGTGATGAAGTTTATTTTGTCTCCTATTATTTTTTTTATTTTTTTTTAACAATTATTTTTCTGATCCTCCAGATCACACAGAGTGCAGGAGGAGAGCATACTCAAGAATTATTATTTTGTCTTTTTTTTTATTTAACAATCCTTTTTCTGATCCTCTAGATCGCACAAAGTGCAGGAGGAGAGCATACTCAAGGATTATTAATTTTTTTTTTCAGATGTAAGAAATAAGGTCTCCTAATTACACTTCCCCGGCAACGGCGCCAAAATGTTTAGTCAATTTAACGTCTTAAAATGCTCTACATAAATTATCAATTCGGGTATCGTAAACTGATGAAGTGTGGTGCACTATATGTGCTTAGTTAACCTCTTTCTTACTTCGTTGTTTTATAAAGTTATAATGTTCAACTCTTTCTAACCTTCTGCTTTGAACATATAGTACTATGTTAAGCATGATTAGAAATAAGTCCAAAAAGTAATCAAGCTCTAAGGTGACAAGTAAGAAAAACCACTTTAAAGACCAGTTATAATGTTCAACTCTTCCTAACTCCCTGCTTCAACATATAGTACTATGTTAAACACGATTAAGAAGTAGTTAGAAATAAGTCTAGAAAGTAATCAAACTTTAAACTTGCAAAGAAAGAGCTTGAAAGGAATAACTTGAAATGAAACTGAAAGCAAAGCATAAAAACCACTTTCTAATGGCACTAGACACCATTCATGCTGCTGCAAATAAAAGAAATAAGAAAATCACTTCAAGGACTGATGATAATGGTTATCTCTTCCTAACTCCCTGCTTCTACCACATAGTACTGTGTAAAACACGATTAGGAAGTAGCTAAAGACAATTCCAAGAAATGATAAAAACTCTAAATGACAAATTATAACACTACTATGCATTTTCCATCATACTGCTTCCTACATACATGATTATGTGTAACAAGTGGAAAAAGAATTAGTGCTACAAGCCAAGACTACTTCAAAACAAGCTGCAATTCATTAGTATTCGGTTCTTTTAAAGATAAATAATTCATGATAAAGAGACCATAAATTAGTTAGCATACAACTTGTAAAACTAAACTAAAAGTAAGCTAGAAAATCAAAGTAAAGGCAACAACTTTGAATCTGTCAACTGAAAATACCATCAGATATAAAGCAAATACAACAAAGACACACAATCCCGGGAGAAAATAAAATGCAGTAATTCAAACTGTACAAGGCAGGGGCCCCCTTCTACCTATGAAATCAAAGCAAAATTAAACACACTTGCATAAATTAAAATTGCATGAATGAAAATCTAATCTACCTTACATTCTACAAAGCAATATTTACAAAATGAAATCTAATCTACTTACATCCTAATATGCTCCATGACATCTACTTCATATCTCCTTCCATGTTGAGAACATCAAAGCTTTATTCAATTTCTTCAAAAGTGAAAAGTACAACAAAGCTCTCCAAAGCTTTCAAAAGCCATGGGACTAACAAACTAAAAGGACTAAGAAAAGACTAAAGGAAAGACCAAAGAGAGACTAACTAATGAAGGAGAGAGACCTCCTATTTATACAAAAAAATGAGAGCCATCTCATTAATGATAATCCATGAATCTCTCCCTCTACCTCTAGAGTCCTAATCAAAATAGGAACTAATAAAACACATGTCTTTTAGAGTTACAATACAATTAGGAGATGTGACACATATCCTCATGATCCCATGATTCTTTCCAACCAAATTCGAATTTGGCCTTAGAGTGCCACATAAGGGTCTTCTAGAAGTCTCCTTTCAACCTACACATGTCAACAAACTCAACCCATTTGTTAGGTATAAGCATATGCACATTATTTTCTAATGTTTAACCACAAATTCACTTAAAAGGCTTAGAAATAATAAATATTGGAAAAACATAAAGGTAGCCCAATGATAATGAAAGTGGGATGAATGTGGTGACATAGCAGTGAAATGTAGGTGAAATGGAGGTGATATAATGGACATAATAGTGAAAGTGTAATGGAAATGAATGACATTTTCAAGACTCAACATCAAGTACAAAAATTTACGACCCTTTCCAAAACAATGAAAGGGTCTATAAATACTTAATTAAGATAACTATCTATGAAACTGAAATCCTACTTAATTGGTATTAATTGATTTTGATCATATTTTCCTTAGCAACCTGACAGTCGACGGCATGAATCATCAAGTAGGCTGTTTGCCTTTAAATCTGAGCTGACTTATCGCAAGCATCGGCTCCACTTCGGGCGGTATGTTGAGGCGAGAGCTAAGATGGGCGGCATAGGTGGCATCCTGAATATCGGGGATAATATACCCGATTGCATCTGTAAGGCACTTGGGGGCGGCTCTTTGAGTGTGTGGTTTTACCAAGAAGAACCAATAGGTGTCCCATGTTAAACTGTTAATTCCAGCAATTAATCTCCCCTTTTCCTCTAGATCTGGATAACATGACTGCTCCAATGTTTTCATCGCTGTCAATTTTCCTGGCGTGCATTGGGAAATCATATTTGACAAGTAGAGAGTGTTATTAACCAATTCAACCAAATTGCTTGTAGTTGATTTGCACCTTGAAATTGCCCTCTCTGCTTTCATTAACTGGGACTACCATTCTGTAAACAATATATCTTTATGTGACTCTAAAATTATTGGTAAATTCGACGCTTGTCCCTGATCAGTATCCTGCCAGTCAAGAAATGCAGCTATCGTTTCTTCATCTTGATCCAATTCCGTTCTAGCCTTTTCTATTTTCTCACTTATTGATGTCATCAATTCACATAGTGGCTCCGCCTGGGCGATTTGTTGACATAGAAGCTTGATTTGGGCTTTAATGTTGTATTTATCTATAGTGCTTCTACTCTGAATTCAGTTATTTATGGAACGCCCTTTGTCTTCTCAAGCTGTGCTGATAGTTCAACAATCTGCTCATCTATTGTTTTTAGCATTTGCTCATTTGCTGCCCTCAGTTGTGCCAAAGCCTCTGACAACTCTTTCTGCTTCTGGATTGCGCTGTGATCAATCCTTTGTTTCTCTGTCTGCAATTGTTGAGTTAATTGACTATTTACTTGCTGTTGTGTCAACAATTGATGTTCTGCCTGCTCCGCTTTCTGCTGTGCTTCTGTTAGTTGTGCCTGTAATAAGAAGATTTCCTGGTATTTTGTTTTCAATAAAAGACTCACCTTTGATGCTTTGTCTATTGTTGCTGCCGAATAGGCTCCAGCATATTGTGATAGTTTTGTCAGGTCATCAGAGGGGTCAAATTCCTCCTTCCAAACCACATTGCTCGTGACCGTCTGTTCTGGGAAAAGGGAAGGTGTATCAGTCCTTCTTCTCTTCCTCTGTCATTTTACTACAACTTTATGCCTTGGGCTATAGAAGACATCCAAGGGAGGAATCTCTTCTACCTGCGAAATGATTTGATCGGAGGGGTCCTTTGGTATTATTTCTACTTCCTTCGAACTGGGTAGGCTGCTGGTTCCACTAGGAACCTATTGTGAAGTGGTTTCCTGTGTGTCTGCTGCTTTCGAAGTTTCGGTGTCCTTTGAACATTCCAGACTGCTGATAATAGAATCAAATTGCTGCCATTCCTATAGCAGTTTTGGATCAATATGGGTATCCACATTTACTTCAATGTTGCTCTGTTTCTGCTCTTTAGTCTGGGTCTCCTCCCGTACTTTCTCCTGCTCTTTAGTCTGGGTTTCCTCCTGTGGTTTTTCTTGTTCTTTTGTTGTAACCGAAGGTTCCTTTGACTATTCCCGTTCAGGCTCGCTTGATGATGTTGTTGGGGTTGTTGCTAACAGATCTAGAGGCAGAGTTTGCAACCTCTGTTCTCTAAGTCTGTTGAATTCAACCAACCCTTCATCTTGATATTTCATTCTGGCAAATGCCTTAACCTGCATTATTGACTCGGCTGAGGAGAATAGGTCATCAAACATATCTTCTTTATGATCAAGCTTTGCCAATTTGGCCTGTTCAAGTGCATTATAGGCAACTTTGTTGAGATCAAATTTCCTATTAGGGAGAGTTGCTAGAGTTAATGATTTTATCTTTGTAGCTTCTTTCTCTGCATGTTTGAAATCATGCAACATGTATACACCACATCTCAAAGGAAAAGAGGGCCAGCCCTACTTCTTATTTTTGTTGAGAGTCTGTGTAACTCCCTCGGCAATGATCTGATAGGCTATTTACCTCGCCAGCAGTTTATCAGGTATGTACAAGGGAAGGACATGAGGTTCGGCTTGGCTACTGAAAACTCTTAAAGTGAACCTTTCCTCCCCAAACCATCTTCCTACTGATGTTAAGTCAATCCCAGCTTGGTAGGAAATCTTGGGAGCAGGTTTATCAAAAATAGAGTAATGAATGGGTAACATAAAGCCATTGCAGACTTGGTATAAATGGTGCTTATAAGAGGATTTCCACAATTTCTGATAGTATATGTGAATAGGCATGGGGTCTTGTGATGTCCACCTCCAGTCGAGCACAGGAAATTCAGAATTAAAACACAAGGTATCTAAAATATAGGCACTGTAGTAGAATGGGGGAATTAACCTTTCAGTAACACGGGTCTTATTTCTAAACTCAAGAACAGCTGTTGCTAGTTTATCTGACAGTATAGTTGCCCAATCCATTATTTCACTGTTACACGCCGCTTCCATCAAGGGAACCATTTCTATAGTGAAATTAGCAGAATCGTGCAACCCCCACAATCTACACATCATTATCCCAACATAAAAATAAGGAGAGCATAGGGAATCAACAGAATACTTACCGGAAGATTCATGCTTGTGTTTTTCCAGATTTTGTCTCCAATCCCGGATGGGTTCGGATTCAATTTCGTTTTCTTTTCGGAATTTCTCCAAAAACGCCTTGTTGTACTTCTTCTCTGGCCCAGGCAAATGATACATTTGCCTTAAATCATCAGCCTTCAATGAACCAAAAATTCTCCCGCCTCTGGTGCAGAAGGTTCTGTCCATGATTGGGATTTCCTCAATTGCCCACCGCACTACATCCGTATATGGGAGAATTTGTTCCCGAGCTGCTATCCGATGAAGGAAGGAGTCGGCTAAGTCCTTTAAAGTACCATCAGATTTCCGAGTTGAATCTGCAGAGTCTTGTACTGTTGTCACTTCAGGTTCTTCGGCTTCAATCAAATTATAGGTACTTTTCCAAGTAGTTTTGCCGAGACCAGAACATGTAGTATCAGATATCAATCCTTTCTTTTTATTTGTTGGATGAGCGACGGCTTGTCCTGTGGCTGGCGCAGCGGAAGCGACTGTGGTTTTTTTAGACTTCTTCCCCATTCTGCTTGAGTTGTCTGCTTTGGAAGAATTCTGCACAAGCGTGAAAATAAGCGTAACACAGAGAATTGGTAGTGAAAATCGAATATGAGAGTGATATATTGATCAATGCATGATGAGAGATTAACTTTAAAGTGGCTGCGGATACAATCTATGGGAAGATTTTAGGACTTACTATTACATTAAATGGTCGTTTAATACCTGCCAATCCTTTAAATGCCCATCATATCATTAATCGGCCGAATGATTTGTTTAAGCATGCCTTGGATGTTTTGGCGGTTGGGCGCAGGTAAATCATTGTTCGACAAATCAAGCTTTTAATATGAATTGATCGTAATATCCCTCTGTTTTAACGGCTTTTTTGAAATTTGCGCTTTTGGCTTTATCGCAATCGGGCATCGGGGAAAACTTAACTCCTTATATTGACACCTTTTGAAATCCCAGATCGCCGATAGCGATATCGCATCGCATCGGGAGTATGGGCACTCTACGAAAACATGCATAGCATATCGCCGATCGCCGATAGCGATATCGCATCACATCAGGTGTATTACCTGGGGTGCTTTAAGAACATGCATAGTATATTGCCGATCGCCGATAGCGATATCGCATCGCATTGGGGTGAAAGGAACATTATCACATCGGGGAAAACCAATGGGCTGTTAAAATATGCTTCCTATGTCATTGTGATATGCAATCTTGCGATCACTTTATCGCAATGATAAAAGATTGATTATTTATATTATAAGATCAAAATTGGTTTATCAAAAAGGTTTTTATAATGTTTTCATTTTGTTTCCAGACCTTTTTTGAATAATACAATGTTGATACCAATCAAAACTAAAAGGGACCCATTTCATATGATAGTTTTTTTTGAATAAATATTGATATGAAATGGGGGGTTGTTATAGAGCACAACACCTACCTAGATTAAAATCTATGTATGAGGGAACCAAAGGGGTGATTGAACAACTCTGCTAAATCATTCAAAGGAGGCCTCAAGGACCTTGACCATACCAGCAAGGCATGCAAGGGGCATCCTATTAATATTACAACCCTAATAAAAATACATCCATTCCCCAGTATTTTTCACCTCAATACCATTCCCAATCTGCCAACCAACTATTTCAGCCATATGCTCCTCCACAACCTCAGTTGAATGCACCATCCCAAGGGTGGAGGCCCCCATATAACCAAGCTCCAACTCTATTCCCTCCACCTCCATCTCAACTATAGCTCCTACACCCTCCTCCACCTAAACAACCTCAAATTCCCACCCAACCGAATCCAAACCTGAACAACAGACAAGAACAATAGGTCTACAGTGGAGAAACATCCTACCCTACATATGCTGTGGAAATTCAAGAAATTAACCTTAGGTCTGGGAGAGTGCTTCAGGATAACCAACCTCCATCTCCACCCGAGGAGCATGAAGAGGAAAAAGAGGAAAGTGTACCTCAAGCAAATCCACCTCCTTTTCCTAAGAGATTAACCCATCCTATAAAGCACACCCCAGAAGAGACTGAACTTATGGGTGAGTTGAAAAATATGTGTGTCAAAAGCCAACTTCTCCAAGATATTAAAGATGTCCCCATCTAAAACAAGATAATCAAGAAGAAGTGTTTCAAACATCCGAGAAGGTGAAATAAAGACACCCTTACCATTAATGTCATTGGACAACTGTCTAACGTAATGTTGGGGTGGGTAATTTGCCCAAAGTATCTAGATCCTGGAAGTCCTTTAGTAGATGTACACATTGATGGCACTGTTGTCCCCCATACCTTGATTAGTCTTAGGGCAGCCATTATTGTGATGACTAAGGAGACTATGCTTAAGTTGAATCTCCAGGGATCATTAAGAAAGACCACAATAGTCTTGCATCTTGCAGATAGATCCATAGTATCTCCTAAGGGAATTGTTGAGGACGCGATGGTATCCATTTATTCCTGGGAATACCCTGCTCAATTCTTAGTTCTCCAACCTAATACCAAGTTCAATGGTTATCCTATCATCCTTGGGAGGCCTTGGTTAGCCATTTTCAATGCTTACACAAGTTGCAAGGCTAGGAATATGACCATGAAAAATGGGCATATTTCCAAGCAACTGGTCTTGTACCCTCCTGCTCAACCATCTCTAGAGCGTGACTTACCTTTATGGTTAGAAGAGGAGGAAGGATATGAAGTCTACTCTTCCCCAATCTATACCCTAGATGCTCCTATAGGAGGGAGACAACCTGATGAAGATGACCTGATTGAACACATCCTCCAAAATCAATTCCCCAACACCATGTCACTTAAGGAGTTAGTAAAGGAATCCAAAGACAACCCTTGGATTGATCTATGTTTAGCTTACTCAAACCCTACTCATGTCAGTATGATAGAATTTGGCCCTGAAAGAGCATTGGAAACCAACCCCTCTCTCTTTGTACACCAAGAAGAGGATTTATGTGACATGCTAAGAAAACATTTGGATACCTTTGTTTGAAATTACAAGGAAATGAAGGAAGTGCACCCTTCGGTGTGTACTCACCACATTTACATCAAGGAAGGTTGCAAGCTAGTCTACCAACGTCAAAGGAGAATGAACCCAACCCTCAAGGATATAGTCAAAGTAGAACTGCAGAAGTTGTTGGATGCATGGTTCATTTACCCCATCTCAGATAGTGAGTGAGAGTCTCCTCAAGTTCTGGTTCCAAAGAAAAATGGAAATTGGAGGATCTGTGTGGATTACCGAGAGCTAAACAAAGCCACAAAAAAGGACCATTTCCCTCTACCTTTCATTGACCAAGTATAGATGGTCTGGCAGGAAATAAGTTCTTCTCTTTCCTGGATGGATTCAATGGTTACAATCAAATCTAGATCAACCCAGAGGAGCGGGATAAAACCACGTTCACTTGTCCCTATGGTACCTTTTCTTATAGGGTCCTTCCTTTTGGTTTATGTAATTCCCCTGCCACTTTCCAGAGAACAATGATGAGCATCTTTGCAGAGCTAGTCTAGATTATGTGTAAATTTATATGGACGATTTCACCCCCTATGGGTGTGATTTCCTGGTGACTCTCTCTAAGTTGGGAAAGTTGTTAAACAAATGCATTGAAATGAACGTATCCCTTAGTCCCAAGAAGTGTGAGTTCTTAATAACTGTAAGGACTATTCTAGGTCACTCAATGTCGTAGGAAGGATTGCAAGTAGACCCAAATAAGATAGTCATCATAAAAAGGGTCCCTACTCCTCATAAGCAGAGGCATGTCAAAAGTTTCTTAGGCTTAGATAGATACTATAGGAGATGTATAAAATACTTCAGCAAGGTAGCCTCACCCTTGTTTAGGATATTGTCCAAGGACTCTAAATTTTTATGGTCATCAAGTTACCAAGAGGCCCTAGAAACCTTGAAGGACAAGTTGATTGCTACACCTATTCTCTGAGACCCAAATTGGGCTCTTCCTTTTCACATTCATGTTGATGCCTTTCACAAAGCTATAGGATCAACTCTGGGCCAGATAGATGACAAGCTACCTTATGCCATTTACTTTTATCAAAAATCTGTCCAAAGTCGAGTTAAAATACATAGTGACTAAAAAAGAGCTCCTAGTTGTTGTGCATTCATCGAATAAATTTAGGCAATACATTACTATTTACCAAAAATTTGTACATACTGACCATGTTGCCATTAAATATTTGATGAAAAAACCTGATGTGAGTGCTCGGCTTATTAAATGGTTACTTTTGTTATAAAAATTTGATCTAACTATTATTGATAAGCATGGTAGAGAAAATGTAGTTGCAGATTTTTTATCCAAATTGACTTTGCCTGCAGGTGAGGAAGGAATGGTTGATGACCAGTTGCCAAATGAGCATTTATTCACTATTTCAGTTCTCTCTCCATGGTTTTTTGGCATAGCCAACTACTTAGTAGCTACACAGTTCCCTCCAAATTCTCCCTTGAAGGAGAAGAGCAGAATCATAAGGAAAAGCGCCCCATTCACTTGGATTGGGGGCAATCTCTTCAAGATGTGCCCAGATCAAAGTCTGAGAAGATGTGTAAGGGAGGAGGAAGTTTTTGAAATCCTTCTTTCCTATCATGTTAGGCCTTGTGGAGGTCACTTTGCAGCCAAAAGGACAACATTCAAGATACTACAAGCTGGCTATTAATGGCCCACTCTCCACTAGGATGGAAAAAGGTATACCAACTAGTGTGATCGGTGCCAATGGATGGGGAAACCTACCCCCAGGGATGAAATGCCTCTGCAACCTCAAGTGAATTTCGAGCCATTTGAAAAGTAGGGCATGGATTTCATTGGCCCCATTGATCCTCCATCCAAACAAAAAAGGTACATCATTGTGTGCACCGACTACTTAAAAAAGTGGGCTGAAGCCAAAGCTGTAAAGGTAGCCACAGAGGAAAAAGTGGTTGAATTCTTGAGGGAGAATGTGTTTTACAAGTTTGGATACCCTAGAGAGTTGGTCATTGGTCAAGGTAGTCAGTTCACATCACACATGATTGAGAATTTATTAAGCCAATATAAGATCAAGGACAAAAAATCCACTCCTTACCACCCACAGGCTAATGGACAAGTAGAAGTCACCAACTGAGCATTGGAAAGAATTTTTACCAAAGTGGTTAGCAGTAGCAGAAAGGATTAGGTAGACAGACTGATTGAGGCCACTTGGGCCTACAATACTACTTGGAAGACCACCACTGGCTTCACCCATTATGATCTGGTCTATGGGAAGAAGGTCATGTTGTCCATTGAATTTGAATACAACACCTTAAGGATGGAAACACAATTGGATCTAGATGTCACAAGGACATAAAAAGAGAGATTGCTCCAATTGAATGGGTTAAATGAATTCGGGATGCAAGCCCTCCTACACATAGAAGTGACTCAAGTACAAAGAAAAATATGGCATGACAGGAATATCAAAGACAAATTATTTGAAGAAGGTGATTGGGCCTTGCTGTATTGTTGGGTGTGGAGCCTGATTATCTCATGTATTCAAAGGTTTCATCCAAATGTATACCCTAAGGAGACTGTACACGCCTCCACGTGGGGGGGGGGGGTGCGGGGGGGCTTGTCCCCCCCGCAGGGGCTAATCCCCCCTGGCTGGGGGGTCCGAGGGCCAGTGATCCCCCGACGGGGGTTCGGGGGTAGCGCCCCCAAAGCTAAAAATAGATGAAAAATTTCCTTGTAAAAGTCTATTAATTTCTAGTCAATCTGGGTTGTTCATTAGGTGGATGACCTGAAGGTATAAGTTATGTTTAATTTAGGTTTTTTTGCCCTAGAAGGGAACCCCTCACTATATATGAGGGAATTGTGTTGCATCTATGCATATCTATATTCGAAGTGAGGAAAAGAGAGGAGATTGAGAGCGAATAAGGAGTTACAGCAGATCTGTCGTAGGTTGTATCTCTTCAATTTGTTGGATAATATAATAAAAGAAGGACTAGCTGCTTCTCCGTGGATGTAGCCCAAACTGGGTGAACCACATATATATGTCTCTCTTGTTTTATGCGTTTTCTGTGTTTATATTTTTGCAATATTTTGTGTTCCATTGCTCTGTAATATATAATTTTCTAACATGTATGACTCTCGGTACAAAGATTTCAAAGGAAATTTGATGACTAGATGGTTGGGACCATATGTGATAGAAAAGTGGCTTGATAATGGCATTGTTCAGACAAGAACCATCGATGAAGAAGGTATCCCTTTGCTTATCAATGGGTACTGGTTAAAAGCCTACAAAAAGCCTTTTTTAAAGGAAGAGTTCATCGGTAGCATCAACAAGGTATAGATGGTGATTGAAGGAATCTCGACTTCCACCTCACCAGGTTATTGAGGTCTAGTGAAGGTTTAGCGCTCTTGAGGTTCTTAGCATAGACATTACATCCTTGATTTGTTTCACATAACCACTAAGAAACCCACTCATACATCACCAAAACCTTTTATTTCATGAAGTCTATCGTTAGGTAAATATATTTTAGTGCCATTAATTTTATAATGATAAGTTTAAAACCAATTTGTACAACATGAAATATGAATAGAATAACCTCAATATATGAATTATGCATTAAAATCATCTATATTTGCTAACAAAGTTACATCGAAAATAAATAACCTGAGATTTTTGAGATCGGTACTTATTGAATGTCTTCTAAGTTCTATATTTGGACTCATGAAGCCTTTTTTTTTCCAGTGCTTAGCATAATGTCCAAAGTTTCCAAAATAGTAACATTAGTCACTCTTCTTCACACTTGTGTTTGTCCTTGCTAATGCCCCACCTTGATGTCATTTTACATTTAACTAGCTCCAATGTTCCTTTCCCATAGATTTCATTTGTATGTCTTTTTTGCCTTGGCCATCAATGGAAAATTTGAACGTCAAAGCCTACTATTAAGATTTTTCATTTGTTCCTCTTTTTGTAATAAGAACTTGTTCAATCATCAAAAGAATGTGTTGTCTCTCTTGCTACAAGATTGGTAATAAATATCTTATTTTCATCAAATATATTGTTGTCGCTTCTACAACACCCTCCAAACTTTTGGATTGTGCTCAATTTCGGAGCCTTCCTTGGTCTTGTACATTGTTGTCGCAAACATTGAAACTCATTCCAGGTGTTTTCTTGAAGAGTTTTGGTTCCTTTTTGAAATATAGGTAAAATGTCGTCTTCTCGCATGTTAGTTGTCGCATAATGTGGATAAGCCTATTTTGGTCGTTTCAAGGGGTCATATTTTTGTAAATGAGTTCATATAACCATATAAACATCCATTTAACTCATTTCCAAAGTTTTAAAGATTGTTTCACAAGTGTCATTATGATTGTCACAAAGTGTATCTTTAGTGTTGTACTTGTCGTAAGTTGTCGAAAGTTGTTGCACTAAGGGAAGTTTATTGTTAATGTGTCCCCGATGATCTATGTTGTTATTTCATCAAGTATTCTAAGTGTGTGATCACAGTTGAAGTCTTTGCACTATTCACATCACCATCCCTGATTCCGCACTTAGTAAATTTATCAAAACTTTCTGACCAAGTAACCCAGCCTCATTCAGCCTTTCTAAACTATGCTTGCACAGTCTTGACCCACTAGTTGTGACCTTGCCTCTAGACATTGTGAAATGCACAGTTCCTTCCTCTTAGGACTCCTGCACTACATAGTTCCAGCGCTCAAGCCCAAACCTTGGCTCCCAGAATTACGCAATCCATACTCCTAACTGATCTGAAATGGAACAAATTAATAATGTTGTGATAATTCCCCATTCAGAATAAATCCGAAGATTATTATCATTTTCTTATCAAGTTCTTAACGATTCACCATTTTTTCTTAATTAACTGATTCCCATGAGAGTTTCTTATGTAAATGTTATAAACAATTTAACATAAAACATATGTTAAACAACGTCAAAATAATATCAAAGAACACCAAAATACGATACACAACACAAAGATTTGTTGAGGAGTTCACCCATCCTGGGCTATGTCTCCTTGGTCCAGCTTCTAATGCTTGGGCCTCTCTATTATGCTCCAAATTACAACAAAAGTGTGTTTGCTGTTATCACTCCAGGAAAATATCCTAGGTTGTAGATTAGAGATGCCTGGTAAAATATAATCTTCAATATTGTTCTCTGAACTATTGGAATAAATGATGTTTTGGATCAAGGCAGATAACCATTTCAACTATGTTTTTACTCAAGACATGCATGAACATCCTCAGCTTACAAGGCTTTAGACCACTAATGCTCAATAGTTTGTAGATTCAATGAATGGGTGGAGAATACTGACCATACCGGTAGATGCATACATAAACATAAATGAAAGGCTAGCTACAGGAAGCAATAAAGGATACTGACTGTACCGGCAGATGCATATATGAACACATATGAATGGCTAGCTACAGGCAGCAAAGAAGCTTTCAAATCTAATTCATCAACGCAGGGATAAGATGACAGTTATCTGGCATTAGACACAAAAGAAACATGAACAACCTATTCAAGTGAAAGCTTAGAGCATAAGAGAAAATGGACATTGAACATATAACAACAAAAGAAGCTTCTATTACTAATGAATGAAGATGAGAAGCTTGAGTAGAAAAGTCTCATTAGTCTCCAAAAGTTGAACCGGTACTACATTTTGCTTTCAAATATTTATATCTCTTTACAATGATGCTGAGCCTTCTGAGGCTTAGAGTCTTAATCTGTCTAATCAGTCTTGTTAATTGATTGATTCCCTCAATAGGCAAACATGGCTCAGAGGTTTTCTCCTTCTGACAGAGGAATAACCACCTTCAGATATTTTGGGTAGTTTGCTGCACTGTTTGGGAGCTCTCTCATGTCAAAGATGCCCCACAATCATTCTGTTTGTTCTGGCTGTGTTGTGTTGTGGTTCCCTGATCATTTCTGGTGTATTTGGCTATGTTGTGCTGTCTATGCTCCTTGATCAATTCTATTGTCGGCCGCATCATGTTGTGCTATCGCCTTTCCACTTCCAACCTTCTATCTCTATCTCTCGACCTCTTTTAGGTGATGGAATGGCTATTCGGGCCTCTGTGATCTCTTTAAAATGTTTAATAGTGATTGTTTTCTATTCTATACAGAAAAACTGTAACACTAAGAAATCCTGCCCATTCTACTTCTTTCGGACATGAAAAGTCATCAAGTATGGTTTATTTATCTATTAGGTCCGCCCTTCAGTCGCTGTCACCTGTCACACTCGACCTGTCCTATGGTTCCCTTTGTATTTTGTTTAAACAATGAAAACACAAAAATACATTAAAAATGGCTCCCTCCGGACTTGAAATAATATGTGATTTCATTCCAAAAACCCATTGGGTCTAGGTTTCATCACTATCGCACTACCCCAAGGTTCCTTTGTATTTTGTTTAAACAAGAAAAACACACAAAAAAAACATTAAAAAATGGGCTTTTGCGGACTTGAAAATATATATATATTTTTCTTCTGAAACCCATCGGGTCCAGGTCTTATCACATCGTGCAAATATATGCAAAGGCCCCGCTCCATGGTGATTGCCGATGTGATATAGCGATGCAGTCAATCGCAATTGCATATTTCCCTAGATAGAGGTCCATGGTTAGCGCTCATAGTAATCCCCGATAGCGATCACCAATTTCCATCACAAGTTCCCTTCGACCCACACCGATTTCTACTGATTGCCTCCCGCCGATCAGATCTGGACTGTTGATCGACCAGATCTGACGACTGCTGTTCATTCCTCTTCTTAAGCCTACGATACTTGATTTTCATTGTTTTCTTTGGTTTTTTACCTCCCAATAGTGTATTTTCGCCCTTCCAAGGGCTCTCCTCTTGCACTGATTTTGACTTTGAATGATCCTTAAGAGGATTTTGAAGACTTTTGGGGCATACTTGGATCCTTTGGCATGATTTTAAGCAAACCTTGGAGACTTTGGGAGTGTTTTGGGTCCATTTTTGGGCCAAATACCAACAAAGATAACACTGGATCCTTTTGGGGATGAAATCCTCCTTGTGAGGTTTCAAGAACTACATAACAATGCCTTTCCTGTGAAAAATAAGATGAAATCTTCCTCCTAGTGTTGCATTGGGTGTGGAGTCTATTTAGACTGAAATAAAAACTTGAAGAAACATATTTACAATACCAAGGCTTGAAAGCCTTAACTAAAATAAAGTTTCAAAAACTTCCCATTGACGAGGCCATCAAAAACATCTCCTCCTTCCTTTGATGCATCCCTTTTGAGAAAACAATCGCCAAACTGAAGACTCTTTTTACCTTTCTATCAAAGGTTTCTTTCTCTTGGTCAATATGCATATCAGCAAATTCATCAAGGACTTGCAAAAGCCTATTAATTTGATCATCTACTTCAAAAACTCTCCAGCATTTGATATTTTCAGGCAGAGGTGGTCTACATTTTTCCTCCTATCTCTATGCTTTTAGCCTTGGATGTTTTGCTTGGAAGGTTTTGTACACCTGTTGAATGATAAGGTCTGCTTCATACTCTACTTTGTCATTTGTGACCTGAAAGGTTAATATAAAAGATGAATCAATGCATTCTTATGTGGGGGACATAAGGACTTCACCTATTCCTACAACTTCCTTAGAGCAAGCCCCATAAAAGAACATGTCCCAAATCTGTGGTCCTTCTTCCTCTGTGATCTAGAAAACTGGTTTTTTAAGCTACGTAGATGCCAACTAATAAGGCTTGGTAATGTCAAGACCGAGCTTATCCATGACAGCCTTGGGCATTGGATTATGGCTGGATCTAGTGTCTAGAAGGCAATTATGAAGGATTTTATCATGAATAGTTAGAGATACATAGAATGATGGGGAGATTTCTTCACAATTTTCAATCACTGGGCTAAGAATAACAGCTGGTTGGTCATCTTGCATATTTACATAGTCAGTGGAAGCTTGGATGGCATTAGGCTCAAGAGCCTCATGGATAGATTTCTTGAAGGACTCATTCTTCACCGGTTCAATCAGAGGCATAGGTATTCTTGGCTTTTGAATTTTTGATTGAAAACTGAAGGAAGAAGGGGACTTTTCAAGGCCTCTTAACTCTATGGCTGGAGCCTTGAGGATGATAGGATCAACTGCTAGTTGCTTCTACTTATTAGCTTATTGTTCTGCAGGGACAACAAATTTATGAATAGGATTTTCCTTGACATTATTCATCATCAACCTTAGATTATATTGGTGTTGATCTTCAGTTTTTAGAACAGCTTCACCATCCCATTCTTGGATGATCTGGTCATTGAATAATGACTTATCATAGGCAGCTTTGGTTAAAAAGGTGGCACTGCCTTTGTCTTCCATACAATGGATCTCATCATCTTCTTTGAACTGCTCTTCTTCCATGATTGCATTTTGAAAAGGGACCTTCACCCTTTGGTCTTCATTGGCATCTTTGTTTCTTTGCAAAATCTGCAACTGGTCAATTGCCCTTCTATATGGATTTGGATTTGGAGGAGAAAAGGTATTAGGAACCCTTCCTTTCCCAGAATGCTGCTCAACCTTTAATTTGGAAACTTCAGACACTAATGACTCTATCATCTTGGCCATTTTATCAATCTTGGGATCTGAAGATGATGAAGGCTCACCCCTCCGTCTCCTTCTATTAGAATTACCTTTTAGCTTTTCTGCAGCCATGATGTTTGATTCTACTTCCAGGGCTGCATCTTTCATATTAGCCAAAGAAGCACATCGCCTCTCCCTCAACAATAAATAGAAGTTAGAATCAAAGGCGCTGGCATAGATGAGTCTAGCATAGGTAGTGGTAGGTTTCACTTCAACTGGTATCTTGCTATACATGCGGTTAAATCTCTTATTAAAATCAGATAGTAGCTCACCATTTTACCTCTTTAAGTTCCTAAACTTAGTGTGGTAATAAAGGAGATCCTTCTTATCCCCCCAATTCTTTAGGAATGCATCATCTAAGGCCTCAATATCTACTATAGATCTTGGGGTCAGTTCCCTAAACCATTTTCTGGCCTCTCCATCTAGGCTTTGGACAAAGACTCTCATCCATACATCATCTTCACTAATGTCCAAGTTATTAGCATAGCTATAGAATGACTCAAGATGTTCTTCAGCTGAAACACCTTCAGTCCCAGTGAACTTAGGCATATTCTTATGATACTCTCCAGTAGGCATGGCATTTAAAGGAGTGGGAAATATTAGAGGTCCATACCTAGTAGCTATTATTTTTTCCATTTTGGTAGGTGTTTGTGGACCTGCCATAGTTGTGGTGGCTAAAAGAGTACTGGCAGTATGAATGATAGAGGGCTGAGGAGTGACTCATAAGACTAAAGGAGTATGATCGATAAGAGGTGAGGTTTCCTTTGGGCATACAACAAAAGGAAAACCTAAAGAATAAGGAGCTTTATCAATCTCTAAGAGCTTTTCTTCGCTGCTAGTATTAGAAGCTATACTCTCAACATATATTTGTTCTATCACAGGCCTTTCTTGAAGAGATATAGAGATTGTTTAGGTTTACCTGAACCTGATGCTCCTTTCTACAATACCTTTCTCTCTTTGATGATTTTTTCAGGGTCAGGTACTGGGTCAGCTTGTAGCTTCTAAGGATTTCTTCGAGTATGTCTCACAAACTGAGTCTTAACTATGATGTGGAGTTGCCAAGAGGTTTGGCCTCCAATAGAGTCACCAGATAGATGATTACAACCAAAAATGTGCCCGGAATTTGTCTATCATCAAAGCTAGATCTGTGTCGTTTCCCAGGGAAGCTGAGCTTTAGTTTCCTCTCCCCGGTAACAGTGCCAATTATGTTATCACTCCAGGAAACTCTACTAGGTTGTATATCAACGATGCCTAGTAACATATAATCTTCAATATTTTTCTTTGAACTATTGGAATAAATGATGGTTTGGATCAAGCCAGATAACCATTTCAACTATGTTTTTACTCAAGACATGCATGAACACCCTCAACTTACAAGGCTTTAGACCACTAATGCTCAATAGTTTGTAGATTCAATGAATGGGTGGAGAATACTGACCATACTGGCAGATGCATACATAAACATAAATGAATGGCCAGCTACAGGCATCAAAAGAGAAAATTGACTATATTGACAGATGCATATATGACCACATATGAATGGCTAGCTACAGGTAGCAAAGAAGCTTGCAATTCTAATTCATCAACGCAGGGATAAGATGACAGTTATCTGGCATTAGACACAAAAGATACATGAACAACCTGTTCAAGTGCAAGCTTAGAGAAAAAGAGAAAATGGACATTGAACATATAACAACAAAAGAAGCTTGTATTACTAATGAATGAAGATGAGAAGCTTGAGCAGCAAACTCTCATTAGTCTCCAGAAGTTGAACCCGTATTACATTTTTCTTTCAGATATTTATATCTCTTTGTAATGATGTTGAGCCTTCTGAGGCTTGGAGTCTTAATCTGTCTAATCTGTCTTGTTAACTGATTGATTCCCTCAATAGGAAAACATGGCTCAGAGGTTTTCTCTTTCTGACAGAGGAATAACCACCTTCAGATATTTAGGGTAGTTTGTTGCTTTGTCTGGAATCTCTCTTGTGTCAAAGATGCCCGACAATCATTCTATTTGTTCTGGTTGTGTTGTGTTGTGGTTCCGTGATCGTTTTTGGTCGCTTTGGTTGTGTTGCGTTGTCTATGCTCCCTGGTCACTTTTTTAATGGACTGCGTCATGTTGTGTTGTCGCCTTTCCACTTCAAGCCTTTTGTCTCTCTCTCTTGGCCCCTTTTAGGTGATGGAATGGATATTCAGGCCTCTGTGATCTCTTTAAAATGTTTAATAGTAATTTTTTTATGTTCTATATAGAAAATGTTGTAATATTGAGAAATCCCACTCATTCTGCTTCTTTCAGACTTCAAAAGTCCTCAAGTATGGTTTATTATCTATCGAATCCGCCCTTGGGTCATTGTCGCCTATCGAACTCAACCTATCCTGTGGTTCCATTTGTATTTCATTTAAACAATGAAAACACAAAAATACATTGAAAATGGCTCCCTCCGGACTTGAAATAATATGTGATTTCATTCCGAAAACCCATCGGGTCTAGGTTTCATCGCTATCACACTACCCCAAGCTTCCTTTGTATTTTGTTTAAACAACGAAAATACACAAAAATACATTAAAAAATGGGCTTTTGCGGACTTTAATATATATATATATATATATATATATATATATATATATATATATATATATATATATATATATATATATATAGCTTCTGAAACCCATCGAGTTCGGGTCTTATCACATTGCGCACATATATGCAAAGGCCTCGCTTCATGGTGATCACTGATACGATATAGCGATACGATCAATCGCAATCGCATATCACCCGAGCTAGAGGTCCATGGTTAGTGCTCATAGTAATCCCCGATAGTGATCGCCGATCGCCATTGCAAGTTCCCTTGGTCCCACGCCGATTTCTGTCGATTGCCTTGCGCTGATCAGATCTGGACCATTGATCAACCAGATCTGATGGTTGTTGTTCATTCCTCTGCTTAAGCCTACGATACTTGATTTTCATTGTTTTGTTTGGTTTTTTACCTCCCGATAGTGTATTTCTGCCCTTCCAAGGGCTCTCCTCTTGTGATAATTTTGACTTTGAATGATCCTTAAGAGGATTTTGAAGACTTTTGGGGCATACTTGGATCCTTTGGCATGATTTTAAGCAAACCTTGGAGACTTTGGGAGTGTTTTGGGTCCATTTTTGGGCCAAACGCCAACAAAGCTAACATTTACCATGCTGAAATGCCTCTGAAACCTGTCTCAATGAGTTCAAAATAGCCAAAGCTATTATAATTGACTCCTTTTGCACCTAATTTGGATAAGAATTGAAGAAGTTATGACCTCTCCCAGTTCTCCCACAATTTTCTCCTCCAAATTTGCTAACTTCTAGTTAATTCATTATCCGAAGCTAATTCTGGAAGTTCTGCTGAAATTAGCGGTCCCGCCAACTTCCTCGCCTATATCGCGGTTAAGGCCGAGTGGTCACGCAGTGGTTATATCAGACGGTTTAGGCGATAGTTTTGGCAGGCTCCATCGTAAATTGAAATCAGCGGAACCATTGGCGTACAGGCGTTTTGTAATAAGATGGACCCGCCGAATTATAAAACTCAACATATAACAATATTGTATTTGGTGCCCTATCGCAAATCGCAATTGGCGGTGAAAACCAGGACCGCTTTGTAAACACCAACCCCTTTTGTGATTTTGATATGCGATAGATCGCATCGAAACTAAGCACTATTGGGGACTGATTTATTAAGCTTCTTCTTCCTTTTGCTTCGATATGCAATATCAAATTTGCAAATCAGCAATGTTGGGGCCCGATTTATTAAGCTTCTTCTTCCTTTTGCTTCGATATGCAATATGCGGGACCCAATGGCAACATGCCATTTGTTTTTCCCCATTCCTGAGACCTTTGCCACATCATTTCCTCCTGTCACCTGGACAAGTCAAGCTTGAACTTTGAATTTCTCTAACTCCTGCATACAAGCTCAGATTTAAGTTTCATTCACATCATTGGAATCAGAATGACGAGCTCTTTGATATGAAGCTAAGTTTAATAGAATTCCAACACTTTGAATCTGTGCATAATTTTGAGCGCCTGATCACTCCGCCCCACTAGAAGCATTTTGGACCCCAAAAGATCATATCCAGTTATTGAACAGATGAGGGTATTGTTCCCTCACCTTCCCCTCTTCAATCCTTTTTGCTTTTGATGGATTTGTACCTTTGAGACCCACTCGAAGATAATCGGTACTTCCCCTTTTTGATGTCCTTGATCTTCTATCAAGTATAATGTCTTGTTGAAGCAAATCAAGGAAATCGGGAGAAAAGTCGTCAATTGATGGAATCTGTACACTTTCTCCTTGATCTTCAATCAATGGAGGCTCTTACCATCTCAAATTTTTAACATTAACAATAGAATAAATTTTCATATATGAAGGCAAATCAAGCTTGAAAGCATTATTACCAATTTTTTCCAGAATTTTAAATGGACTATAACAGATTGGTTTCAGCTTTTTACCTTCACCTTGAAGCCTTTCTTTGCTAATGTAAAGCCAAACTTCATCACCTACTTAAAACTGATGATCCACACAATGCTTATCATTCCTTGCCTTATACTTGCCTTGACTCCTTTATAGTTGTTCTTGAACTATTTGGTGAATCAACTAAATTTGCTCAATGAATTTCTTTGCTCTGTCTATGTTGCTATGTCCATCTACAGCTACATCTTTCTCAAAGATGAAATCTAAAGGCAATTTAGGAAAATAACCAAGAAATGCCTCAAAAGGTGAAGCTAGAGTAGAAGAGTGCTTTACTCAGTTGTAAGCATTCTGAATATAATGCAATTGTTCATCCCACAAGTTAGGATGTTTCCTACAATATCCTCCTAGAAAATGAATAGATGTCATGTTAACCACTTCAGTTTGACCATCTATTTGTAGATTGAAGGCTATACTTTTCTTCAACTTGGTGTCCATCAAGTTCCATACTTTGACAAAAAATTCCCAACAAATCGCTAATCACAATCACTTACAATAGAAGTAGGCAATCCAAAATGAACCCATACATTTTGAAATAAAAGTTGAGTTGTTTTTTCAAATGTAATTTGTTTTTTACAAGGCATTTATATGCACATCTTTTTGAACCTATCCACAAATACATAAAAATAATCATGACCTTTTCTTGATAAAGGAAGACCTCCTACAAAATCCATATGAACACTCTCCCATGGATGTGAAGGAAGTGGAAGTGGTGTGTACAATCCTAGTTTCCTATTACTAGGCTTACTGACTGCACACAATGAACAACCTTTGATAAAACGTGACACACTTTCAAGCACACAAGGCTAGTAAGAATACCTATAAATATTTGCAATTGTTTTACTTACACCGAAATGTCCAACAATAAAACAAGTGTGCACTTCCCTTGTGAAATTTACTCTCTCTCCCTGTGGAACAAAAAGTTTTCCGAAATGATACAATAGATTATCATGTACATGGTAGTCCAATTCCTCAACTTGGTGGCCTTGACTCAAGTTTGAATACACATCTTTAAACTCATCATCATGTGCATATTGTTCAACATAACTTTTAGGCAAAACATAATGATTCTTAAGTAAAATGGCTACATTAAAAACCGATCTATAAAGCATATCAACAACTCTGTTATGAATACCTTTCTTGTACTTGACTACCAAGTGGAATTGTTGTAAGAATCCCATCCAATGAAAGTGCCTTGATTGCTGCAATTTTGTTTGAGATTGCAGATATTGCAATGGTTGATGATCGATATGAATAATGGTTTTTGTACCCATTAAGTAATACTTCCATTTCTTCACACTTTGCACCAATGCATAAAGCTCTTTCTCATATGTAGGATATTTAATAACAACACCATTAAAAATATCATAATGAAATGAAATGGGCTTACCATGCTATAAAATAACTGCACCCATGGTGTAGTCACTTGCATCTGTTTGTATTTCAACTTGTTGTTTAAAATCCGGCAATGCTAAAACTAGGGATGAACTGATATTTTTTTTAAATCATCAAATGACTTTTTCTGTTTTCTTCCCCACTGGGGAACAACCTTCACGTTGGTCAAAGCATGTAGTGGAGCTGCTATGGAAGAGAAATTGGCAATGAACATCCTCCAGTACTGCGTTGCTCCCAGAAAATGCCTTAATTCTATGACTAATTTGGGTATTGGCCAATTCACAATGACTGAAACTCTAGAGGTTTCAATCTTCAACTCACCTCCTCCAACTGTGTGGCCCAAATGCACTAAAGAAGTTTTCCCGAATTCACATTTAGACATCTTGAGAAATAATTGTTCTTTTTTCAATACATACAACACTTTCCTCACATGCTTGACATGCACTTCTCATGATTTGTTGAATATCAAAATATCATCTAAATAGACAATTACAAACTCATAAGGAAGGATCTTGAAACATCATTCATAACTCTCATGAATTTAGTTGGAGCATTGCAAAGACCGAAAGGAATAACCAACCACTCAAACAATCCCTGTTTGGTTTTAAAATTAGTGCTCCAAATATCCTCCTCAGTTATTCTAACTTGATGATATCCACTTCTCAATTCTAAATTAGTGACATATTTTTCATTCTTCAATTGATCTAGCAAATCATCTATTCTGGACAGTGGGTATCAATTTTTTTATGGTAATTTTATTTACAAATATCAATAATCTACACGCATGCGCTAGGTTCCACCTTTCCTGGGTACCAAAACAATTGGTGAACCATATGGCGAAGTAGAGGGATGAATTACACCTTTCTCTGACAATTCCTGGACTTTTTTCTTAATTTCTAAACTTTCCATTATTAACATTCGATACATAATGATATTTGGGAGTGGGCATTCTTATTGTAGCTGCATTTTGTATTGAATTCCCATTTTTTGTGGGAATCCCTTTGGTTCGTGAAACAAATCTCCATATTGATTATCCACATCAACCAATTCGGCTTTCAACTTCACGTCACAGCCTGCAAAGAATTCACACTCCGTGTCATTCTTCTGCTTGATCATAAGGAGCACGATATTCTTGTTGGAATTGACCAGTCGCTTCATTTTCCTTGCGCTTGCTAAAGAAAGATTAAGATTTATATGGTGGGCTCTCATAATATACTCCACTCCATATTTGAACAAATGATATTTTTTCTCAAATATAGGGAAAACGGCTTTCGGGTCATACAAATATGGGCTTCCCAACACAATTATAAAAATATCCAGCGAGAATACATCTAATTCGACTTCATCAACGAAATTGGTAGTAATAGTAAACCTGAAAACACATTTCCTTGTGACCTAAAGATTTTCATCCTTTTTTATCCAACCCAATGGATATGGCTTATGATGAGGCATAGTTTCTAGATTCAAATTCTTGACCAAGTCTGTAGAAATTAAATTTTCCTGGGACCCACTGTTAAACAATGTATCAATATTGGTGTGTTTGGAAATAATTCTGATATGGAACAACTCATTTTTTTCTTCATTTGAAGCATTGTTGGAGTTATTTGTTGCACTGGTGCTTGCCACAACTTCCTCTTTGCTTGTTTTTGCAGCGACTTTTTCTTTAGTGACTATGGCTGCAATATTTGTTTCATCACCTAAGTCAGAACCCAAGTCTTGTTGTACAAAAATGTTTGTCTTATGTTTCCATTTATTATTAAATTTCTTCGGTCTTAATTTAGAATGAAGCTTCCAGCAATGTGCTTCATCATGGACCTCTTTGAAACAATTCTTGCACATGGGTTTCTCGCCTTCGTTCTTAACAGAAGCATTTTTGTTCTCCTTTCCTTCAGATTTCTTTCCTTTTTCACAACTCTGGAATGGCTTCTTCTTACCTTATTCTTGTACATTTTTCCCTCTTGGTTTGAGGTGTGTAGCTTGAACACAGACCTCATCAAGAATCATGGGATTAAACATAAGAAGGGTGTGTTGAAGATATTTATGCAAACCTCCTATGTATTTCAGCAAAGAATCTTGTGACTACAAGTCTACTCCTAGCATAAGAGTTATTCTCCTAAACTCTTGACTATACTCTTACACATTTTGACCTTTTAACTGTCTGAAATTTTTCCAATTCATGATATTTTTTTGCATATGAGCTAAAGAGTAGAATTGTCTTTTTATAGCAACAATGAAACTAGACCAAGTAATAGAGATCTTACTATGTATTTTGATCTCGTCTTGATTCCTTGCTTCCCACTAAATGAGTGTTGTACCCTCCATTCTCAATGAAGCCAACTGAATTTTGATATCATCCTCTTGAAGGTTCTTAATCCTGTAATAGACCTCTAACTGACAAATCCAATTATCAAGATCCTTTGCATTCATTTCACCATTATACATGGGCAACTCAAATTTAACATCAAGTTTTTAAAAAGGTTATTTACTAGTTCCTTTTGAAGAATGATGTTGAGTATGAGTAAGGGTTGTACTATTGGAAGAGTGTCAAGATGCTTGTGAAGAATAATATGAAGAAGATGGTAGAGAGGGTGGATGTTTGTCTCCATTCCCATTACCTCCTTTTCCATTACCTCTTTTTCCATTACCTTCTCCTAAAGAACCTTCTCCATTAGGAGGTTTGGAACTTTCTCCTTGCAATTTTCTATTCCTCTCTTCATAAAGTACCTTAACCATCTCAGCCATATCGAAAAATCCTTTCTGAATGCTCTTTCATCATCAGTCATGGTAGGTTCTCCTTCATGAGACATGGTTTCTGAAGGCTCAACTGCAACTTCTGCAACTTGAGGATGTATTTGTGTAGAAGAATTTGGAAACCTTGCTCTTCTTCCACTTGAGGCAACTATAGGGATTTAAACCAACTTCCCTTCTCCTCTTTTGAGTTTTAACCTTGTTAGCATGACACAAAACTAACAAATAATACTCCTTCTTTGCACAAGAAAATATATTAAGCAAAAACCAGTGCTCTGATACCAACTCGATCTGAAATGGAGCATATTAGTAATGCTATGCTAATTCCCCATTAAGAATAAAACCCAAGATGCTTATCATTTACTTATCAAGTGATTAAGGATTCACCATTTTTTCTTGATTAAATTATTCACATGGGAGTTTCTTATGTAAATGTTATAAACAATTTAACATAAAACATATGTTGAATGGTAGCAAAATAACAACAATGAACATCAAAATACAACACACAACACAAATATTTGATGAGGAGTTCACCACTCCTAGGTTACGTCTCTTTGATCCTGCTTCCAATGCTTGGGCCTCTCTATTATGCCCCAGATTACAACAAAAGTGTGGTTACCGTGCTCAAATTCCCCTTAAACTTGTCTCAATGAGTTCAGAATAGCCAAAACGGCTATAATTGACTCCTTTTGCACCTAATTTTGATAATAAATAAATAAGTTATGACCTCTCCCAGTTCTCCCACAATTGGCTCCTCCAAATCTAGCTAGCTTCCAGTTAAATTCATTATCTGGAGCTAATTATAGCAGTTCCACCAAAATTGGCAATCCCGCCAACTTCCCTGCTTGTCTCATGGTTAAGGCTGAGTGGTCACACAATGGTTAGATTCATCGTTTAGGTGATAGTTTCGAAAGGCTCCATCTCAATTCGCAATCACAATCAGTGAAACCATCGGCATACAGGCATTCTTTGATAAGACAGACCTGCCGAAATTATAAAACTCAACATATACCAATATTGCATCTAGCGCCCTATCACAAATCGCAATCGGCAGTTACAACCGGGGCCACTTTGTAAACACTAGTCCCTTTTGTGATTGCAATATGCGATATATCGCATCACAACTAAGCTCTGTCAAGGGCCGATTCATAACCACTTGTCCACCTCCAATATGCAATATGTGATATCACAATCTAAATCGGAAATGTTGGGAGCCAATTCCGTAAGCCACTTCTTCCTTTTGCTCTGATATGCAATATGTGGGACCCAATGGAAACCTGCCACTTGGTGATTCCCCATTCGCTGATACCTTTGCCACGTCATCTCCTCCTGCCACCTCGATTAGTCAAATTTGAACTTTGACTTGCTCTAACTTCTTCATACAAGCTCAGATTTGAGTGACATTCACACCGTTCGAATTAGAATGATGAGCTCCTCGATTTGAAGCTAAGTTTTAAAAAAAGTATAACACTTTGATTTTTGAGAATATTTCGAGCACTTTATCACTAGCTTGGCCTCAATTGCACATTGCGCAATCCCTAGCTACAGGCTTAATGCTTGAGCCCCTAAGCTATGCAATTTTGTAATGGCTGAGCCTCCTCTATATCTCGGAACTGCACAATGGGATGATCATGTGACCATCCCGTCATCTTGTTACACTGACCTTCAAAATTGTGCATTTTTCTCCCTCATCCCAGCCTGGACTATGCATTGCATAGTCTTAAGGCTAAAGGATCACCCTGACTACTTGAACTGCACAATTGTGCAGTCACTGAGTCCTCCCCCAACTTATCACCTGATTCCATCTTAGTCAATGGATCAATGTGCACTATCTTAGATTAGGGGTTTTTGTCAGACTGATGTCGTCTCATCATGAGTGAATTTGTTATGAAACCTGCTCAAGAAAAGATAGATCAACGCCTTAGAATTCAACCTCTTCAAGGGGGCAACCTCCTTTACATTACATAAATGAACAATTCTTGGATGATTCAAATGAAAAAGCCTCCTTTCTATATATAGGAGTCTAAGGAGTCACAATATAACCCAGTCGACCTAACAATAATAATATAAAGCCACAAAAATAACAATAGAGGGATTCTATGGGGCACAGTAATAAAAATATGGGGACAATAGGGGCACAACAATATTAATAAGGGATACAACTACAATAGTAATGGGGTAATCACTAGTATTATAGGGACCTATCATGCCCCTCTCCTTCAAGAAAAGTGTTGTCCTCAACGCTTGAGTAGTTCTAGATGCTTCTGTATAAAATTCTCATCCTCCCATGTGGAATATTTAGCAGATAAGTTCTTCCACTTGATGAGATACTCCGATATTGATCGATTTCATAGCTGTTGAGTTCTTGTTTCTGTGTTTGCTTCCGATTCAAATATAATTTTTCCTTCCTCGTCAAGTTCTGGCAATATTTTTTGAACTGGGAGCTTATCGCCTATAACCTTCTTTAAACATGACACATGGAAAACTGGGTGCACTCGAGACACTGTAGGAAGCTCCAATTTGTATGCCATAGTACCAATCTTTTGCAACACCTTGTACAGACCATAATACTTTGGTGATAATTTATTATCCTTCTTAGCTTGCTTGAGGGACATTTGTTTATATGGTTATAGTCGTAGGAATACCCAATCGCCTACATCAAAACTTCTTTCACTGCGATGTTGATCTGCCTGTTGTTTCATTCTATTTTATGCCAACACAAGGTTATCCCTTAAGAGTTGGAGGACTTATCGTTGATGTTCAACGTGATGTTCCACTGCTTGAACCTTAGAATTTTCTCTTAAATATGATGTGATGGATGGTGGCTAATATCCATAAAGTGCCATAAATGGGGTCATTTTTGTTGCTGTATGGAAGGAAGTGTTATACCACCATTCAGCCAGAGGCAACCATTTGACCCATTGTGTCTGTTTATCAGATACAAAGCAACGAAGATATCCTTCCAAACATTTGTTTACTATCTCAGTTTGCCCATCAAATTGAGGATGATAAGATGATCTATGAGCTAACTGAGTACCAAGACAAGAAAATAATTCTGTCCAAAAATTTCCAGTGAAAATGGGATCTCTGTCACTTACAATAATCTTTGGGTTTCCATGTAGCTTTTGAATTATTTCCATAAATGCAGTAGAAACTGTAGTGGCTTTCAATGGATGTGATAATGCACAAAGGTGTGCATACTTGGTAAGTCTGTCAACTACCACCATGATGACGCTCTTTCCCTCAGACTTGGGTAAACCTGTGATAAATCCATTGAAACCTCCTGCCAATGTTGGCTTGGAATGGATAAAGGTTGTAACAGACCCAGGGTCTTAATTGTTTCAACTTTATTTTGTTGGCAAACCAAACATTCTGCCACAAACTTTTGAATATCTTATTTAAGGCCATCCCAAAAAAATTCCTTCTTAACCCTATGGTATATTTTTAAAAATCCTGAGTGCCCTCCTAAGGGAGAAGTGTGCAATTCCATAAGAATCTTTGTTTGAGTTACGAATTCTTACATAGGTATAAGCGATATTTGTACCATAATGAATCATTTTTGCAGCTAAATGTATCAGATGTATTGGAATCTTGTTGTAACTTTTGAATAAGTGCCCACACTTCTTCATCATTCTTCCACTGCTCCCTTACTTCATTTATCAAATCTGGCTGGATAATAGAAATGGCGCACAACAACGCTTCCACATCCTCATCCTTTCTTGAGAGTACCACCACATTTTGCTTCCCTTTTTTGTAGATGATTTCAAAGTCATAAACCAACATCTTTGTGACCCACTTTTGTTTCTCTTCAAAGGATAATCTTTGTTCTAAAAAGTATTTAAGGCTATCATGATCCGTTTTTACCTTTAAGTGTCTTCCCATTAGGTAGGGTCACCATTTCTTAAGTGCATGTAGTATTTCCAACATTTCCTTCTCATAAATAGCTTTGTGTAAAAACTTTCCCTTGATTGGACAGCTTTCAAAAGCAATGGGTCTTTCATCTTGCATTAAAACAGCACCAATTCCATTTCCTGAAGCATCACATTCCACAGTAAAGGTTTTTGTGAAGTCTGGTGTAGCTAAGACCGGTGCTTGGCACATTGCCTCTTTAAGATGTTCGAAGGCCTTTGTTGTTAGCAGTGCTACTATTCTCCCATAATTCTTAAAAAACTTGTGATAATACCTTGTCAACCTGAGAAATCCTCGCAGATGATTTATGGATGTGGGAATTTTCCATTCCTTAATGGATTTAATTTTGCTAGGGTCTACCTTAACTCCTTCATGAGATAGAATATGACCCAGATATTCCACCTCTTGTACTCCAAAGAAACATTTGGATCCTTTTACATATAAATGTTTCTCCTCCAATAGTTGTAGCACCCTATCAACATGTTCAACATGTTCAACATGATCCTTCCAAGACTTTTTGTAGATTAGTATATCATCAAAAAATACTAACACAAATTTTCTAAGGGTTTGAAAATGGAATTCATCAAACCTTGAAATGTAGAAGGTGCATTGGTAAGGCCAAAAGGCATGACCAAAAATTCATAATGGCCCTCATGAGTTCTAAATGTTGTTTTTGGAATGTCTTCAGTCTTCATTCTTATTTGATGATATCCGGAATGAAGATCCAACTTGGTGAAGTAAATTGATCCATGAAATTCTTCCAATAATTCATCAATGACAGGAATGGGAAACTTATCTTTAATAGTGAGCTTGTTGAGCTCCCTATAATCTGGACACATGCTCCATGATCCATCCTTCTTGTGCACCAATACTAGTGGCGCAAAGAAAGAACTTTGACTAGGTTGAATTATACCAGCCTTTAGCATTTTTGCAACCATACGTTCAATTTCACTCTTTTTGGCATAGGGATATCTGTACAGCCTGATGTTTGGAGGAACACTTCCTGGAATTAGATGAATAGCATGATCATGATCATGAATAGGTGGGAGACCTTTGGGAGTCTCAAATACCTTGGAATGATTGTCCAAGACTTTTTGGAGATCTGGAGAAATAGATGATTCCGATGTGGAAACATCTAGTGAACATAATTGTGCAATTACACCACTTTGTTCCTGTTTTAGAAGCTTTGTCATGCCGTTAGAGCTGATTATCTTTCCCGGTTTCCCTAAAATACCCCTTAATTCAACATCCTTTCCTTCCGTATAAAATTTCATGAAAATTTCTTGAAAATTAAAAGCTATTGTACCCAAGGATTGTAGCCATTGGACTCCTAGTACAACATCAGCACCTCCCATTGGAATGGAAAGCATTGGGCTAATCAATACATATTCTCCCATGGATAGCTTAATATTATGGCACTTTCCAGAGCAATTTATCATTCCTCCATTTGCAATCATCACTTGAAACTTTGGTGCTGGATATAGGAAGCAATTCAATTCCTTTGCTACCTTATACAATGAATAAAATTGTGGGTACTTCCTGAATCAATCAACACTATTACCTTTTTCTTCTTGATTTGTCCTTCTATCTTGATGGTTTGAGGATTGGTAATTCCAGCCAATGCATTACAAGATATGGTCGGATTCATTTCTTATTTATCTAGGCTTTGTTCCTGGAGTATATCCTCTTCCTTTGACATTTCTTGCTCCTTTTCTTCTTCCTCTTCACGATCTATGTAAAATAATTTATTCTCAGCACACTTATGACCTTTAGTGTATTTTCTATCACAACTGTAACAAAGCCCTTTTGCTCTTTTTTCTTCCAATTTTTGTGGTGTCTACCTTATAGGTTGTGGAAGGCTAGGTGTAACAACACTTCCATATTTATAGTTGTGACTGGTATGCTTCCTGGTTGCCATAATTTTTCTTTCCATTTTTCTTGCTAACCTGAATGCCTTCTCTAATGAATCAGGTTCCCAAAGGCGAACATCATGTTGGATATTATCCTTTTAAGTCCCTATGAACACATCAATCCTATGCTCCTCTAGAATATCTTTTACCCATATGTTCAATTTTTGGAACTCCTTAATGTGCTGCATTATTGAACCCTTTTGTTTGAGACTTATCAATTGGCTAAAAAAAGTGTTGCTTTTTGTATCCTCATAATGTGCTGTCAATTCTTCTATGAAAATTGCCGAAGTGATAATTTGTTTACGAGAGCAAAGCCATTGATACCATAAAAACTGATTTGGTTCCAAATATAAAGTTGCAATACGTACCTTTTGTGTGTTTTTCACATTATTGAGATCGAAAAATTGCTCCATCTATAATATCCATGTTGCGGGATCCTTGCCATCAAACTTCCTCATATTGATTTTTGGAATATGGTGGGTCTTCGATCCAACATTAGAGTCTATGGTATCATGATTAACATTTATTTTGTTCTCATCATGAGTTTCCTTAATACCCTTTCACCATTAGTGACCATTTCTTGTAGCAACTTATTCATATTTATCTTTAATTCTTCCATGTCTGTATTCAAATATATCTTCAAACCGTCCATCTTAGCTTCCACGTCATTCATCTTAGCTTCTATGCCTTTCTTTAAACAATCCATCTTAGCTTCTACGCCTTTCTTTAAACCATCCATCTTAGCTTCTACATCTTTCTTTAAACCATCCATCTTAGATTCTGTTCCTTTTTGTGCAAGTGACACTTGTTGCACTTGGTCTCGTAATTTTGATATATCATGTTGCATTTCTTCCTCTTCTTCATGAGTCATGCTATAGCTTTCAGGTTTCCTACTAGGTGTTTTCATTTTCTTTCGTCGGGGCATCAATTACCTATAATAATGCTTTACTATGCCCTTTGAATTCCTTCAATCTAATTTTTCAAACCAAGCTTATGCAAAAATTTAAAAAAAAACTACACACCTTTTTTCACTTTGTAGGAGCTTGATATTGAATCTGATGTATCTCTGTAATTTCGGATCATCTAGTTCTAAAATTGTGACCTGTAGTATCTCTCTATGTCCTCTTTCCAATTCCACCATTCTGATCCAAATTGGATTCTCCAAGAAAGAGTTATGCACAATCTCCCACAGTGACTTGATTATAGACTAGTTTAGTAGAGCAAACTTGTATGGCATACCACGAGTCACTGTTTCGACTTTTGGATCTGAAAAATATATACAAGAAACTAAAGTCCATCCTATTTCTGTACCTTCTGACGAAATTTAAATCCAATGCTCAGAAAGAAGGTTATGACAATTTTCCCCAGGTCACCTGTTTGGAATGTAATTTAGGAGTTTGCAAAAAGACCAACTTCCTCAGATCATATCTCCGCAAATATAGTTCGAAAAGCTCTAAAATTCGGACCCGAGATTCAGAGTGATTTCTTATCAAATGGGTTTTTTTTTAGCTTTTGAAACATTGCAAAAAAAGAGTTATAGCGAAAATTCCACAATGACCTGTTTGGAGCAGCGAAACCCTAGAATCCAAAGCTCTGATACCAAATGTTATAAAACCAACTCAAGAAAAGATAGATCAACGCCTTATAATTCAGCCTCTTCGAGGGGGCAACCTCCTTTACATTACATAAATGAACAATTCTTGGATGATTCAAATGAAAAAATCTCCTTCCTATATATAGGAGTCTAAGGAGTCACAATATAACCCAGCCGACCTAACAATAATAATATAAATCCACAAAAATAACAATAGAGCGATTCTATGGGGCACAGTAATAAAAATATGGGGACAATAGGGCCACAACAATATTAATAAGGGATACAACTACAATAGTAATGGGGTAATCACTAGTATTAAAGGGACCTATCAGAATTGCAGATGCATGTACCTTATCATGCCATGTCAAGATGATGAAGAAGGGAAACATGTTGAAATACCTCTTTTTAGTTGAGTATGAAAGTTGATCAATAGAGAGAAATCAAATGGGCACTAGTTTTCGACCACAACTCAAGGCTTGAGATCATTAAAGACTCCTGACTATCAAGTCATATAGAGGTGGATAGAAGAACACTCTCAAGAAAACACATAGCAGGGAGCAACAAGAGTGGCTTGACATTGCCATATCATCATGAATTCCATGTCAGCAGTGGCATGTCATGTCATGTCATGAGTTGTCACATGCCACACAATATTTTGGATGATGTAAATAATGTTTTGAAAATGTACTGTAAAGTGGAATCCAAATGATGTGTATGGAATAAGAAGAGTCATGTAAAGTTGAAAAGTCATAGGAAGTCAAACATTCATGAGGGTAGATGAACAGTCACAAGGAAGGTGAAGCATCACCTCCTCATTGGTTATATATACACCCTCATTGTATGAGCAAAGGAATTTTCACCTTAGCTCCTCCCACAAAAGCATTAGAGAGACAAGCTAGTTATTTTGAGGAGCAAGGAGTGGATCCAACGCTCCACTATTAGAGCTAGTAGTGTTCATTGTATACATGTGTCTTGGAAATTTTACTTAATATTAGAAGCCATATGGCCAATAGGGTCTTCATGCCTGGATTATGGATATTTGTAAGACTATTCTGTGAATGTTTGTAATTCATGTTTTCATTCATTTGTGCTAAAGTAGTTGAACTATTTCAGTTATTTTGGTACTTATTATATTGAGAATGTGTCGTAATTGTTATTATCATTGTCACATTCTTGTGGACTATTCTATTGGATGTTGCATTGGTTCCAATAATCATTGCATCTCTGTGGACTATTTTTCTTGATATTGAACATATTCTTCTTGTTTATGTGTGTCTCTACTAGGGTGGTACTATTACATCTCTCTTAGAGGCTCACTTGTCGTCCCCCTCCTTAGTAAAAGAAATTTGACACACATATCAACGAACACTCACTAGGCACACCCCCTTCCTTTTCGAAGGAATATTTGTGCTCCTATCTCTTACTGAAAGTTAGAGCCAAGGCATATATTTAAGAAAACTAGCAACCGGTCCATATTTCGGATGTGGATCCTATCCAAAATGGCATGAGGTCTAATTAGTACCACATATTGAGGATACCTCTTGAATGTTAGGGGGTTTAGCACAATTAAAATTTCTAGCGCTAGAAGGAGGGAAGCCAAATTTTTATGGCTGATAACCTCACTCACCCTAATCCAACTTCCTCCAGTCAAAGCAGTAATATTCCCAACACATCCCCTCTGCATATTCTTCAAGTTCGTAATCCTTCTCATCCTGATCTGGGCCATTCATCCTATCACCTATAAGTTTACAAGAGTTATTGGATTGATACCCGAAGTACATAATCTTCCATATTTTCCAAAGTAGAAACCAACCACTCACACCGGGATAGAAATTTCGACTGTTGAAGATTTGGCTCTTGCCACCCTTAAGTAGCTAGCAAACCATGAAGAGAATGCAGAAAAACTAGAAAAACCTCCATCCTTCAACGATGGTGATGATGATAACGTGGTACTCTCAGATGATACTTTCTATAGGTTAGGCGGTGAAGAAGAAGAAGAAGAAGAAGACCAATCATATTATGATGAAGAGGAGGAAAACACTGATAAAGATGTGGTGGACCAAGATCTAGACTAGATGACTCAGGGCCCACTTACACTATTGGGTGTGTTACACAAGATGCCGAGGCACCCAAAGAAGCTAATGACAAAGTATGTCCCTGACAAAGAAATGAAGGTAGAAGACCACTTAGACAAATTTTACCTATGTCTGCAAATGCTTGAGGTACGTTACAATGATGTCGCATGTAGACTTTTTATGTGTACCTTAGATGGAAGTGAAGTTGTATGGTATCACAACCTTCCACCAAACGAGGGGTTTTAAGACACCCTTTCTTAAGAAATTTGTTGATGAAAAAGTCCCTGCTATGTTATTAAGAGAGTTGGGCAGTCTTAAGATGGAGAAGAAAGAGAAATTGAAGGATTTCAATCAGGGTTTCAATCCTATCTTGAATATATTTTGAGTTGACACAAAACATCATGACTCCATTACCATTTATTATTACACATCTCCCCTACCAACAAGCATTGCACAGTTCATGAAAAGAACTACGAAGCCAACACTAGCTGAAAATTACATAGAAGCGATCACAGTTGAGAAGGACTTGCATGCGATAGGAGTCATCACAGATGATGAACTAACAAAGGACTCCAAATACACGGGTAAAAGGTCTCAGGCATCCACAATTAACGCCATGGAGAAAGAAGTAACTAACCTTGAGAGCTTGTCCTACACCATCAAGTCTTTATCAATTGAATTGGCAAAGATGAAACGAAGGTCAAGTGAAACAACCATGAGTAGTAAGCCTCCTAAATTCAGTTTTTTGACAAGGACTTCTAACTCCGACAATAGCAGCAACGAGTCGTCCAAGTCCGCGCAAAGCTCGAATGTTGTGTTGAACATTGAAAGTGTGGGCATGGACCAGTACTATTTATTTTACCAAAAATATCACTCAGAAAAGCATGCCCACAATGGAACAACGTCATGAACACTCTTGTTGCGCATTTTATTGACACAATACTTTATGATGAGAAAGCCAAGTCAACAGAAGAAAAGAAAGAAACTATTGGAAATGAAGAAACTCCAAGTGTGGGGAACGCAGTGAACACATTCAGTTGCATACTCAGAGTTGAAAAGAGCATTGCCGAAATGCAGCCACTGAACGATGGCACGGACCAGAGGCAGAGCAATTAGTATAATTTGAGAATCCAAGGGTCGACCAGCTAACAAGAGCTGACAAAGCAGAAATTGAAAGAGAATTTGTTAATGAAGATCAGTCTTCTTATCAAATCAACCCAAAACACCCAGAGAAAGTCTGGAAATGTAGGTATAGTGAAAAGTACTTATGCAAGCAGTAAGAGCAATACTGTCACTCCGGAAGTCACGTACCAAGTTACTCCTCCAAGCACTTTGTCAATATCTCCCACACTAGATTATAACATAGTTGAAGAGATGAAAAAATATCACACGAATATTTTTCTTTTCAAACTAACAAAGATCGCGAGCCAACATAAATTGCTTCTCTACGCCCTCAAACAGTCTTCCTTAGGTAATGATTCTTCTTCACAGAAGGGATCTGGTAAGTCCTCTAGTTCCCTTAAATTTGTACTTAATGCTTTAACTCTGGATACAAACACACTATGCCATCCATTTTTGTTAACATTGGAAATTTTTAATTATAACATACACAATAGCTTAATTGATTCCAGTGCATCAGTGAACATAATGCCATTATCTATTGCAAAGAAAATCAACACAAAATGGGATAAAATAGATGCACAGATCATTTAGTTGGACAGGACTATTATCCATGTGGTTGGTGAACTAAAAAATGTTCTTATTCGCTTATCATCCGACCACCAAGTTCACCAATGTATAAATATAGTAATTGTGCCAGAAGCATACGATGTATTATTGGGCAAGAACTGGTCCAAAAACCTAGAGAGGTATTTTGCTATGGAGTGGTCACATTTATGGCTTCTATACAAGGGCATAAATAATTAGATCTAGGTGAACTCAGAGAGGTACATGAAACACATGGTCACTCCCTTCAAAGGAAAGAATGAACCGATGGCTTTCACGAATCTTATATTTGGAAATTGCTTCTTGGAAACTGATATGGGGTGTTATCTTGCTCAACCATCCCCAGTTCCACCAGACACATAGTTGGAGCTCCTTCCTAGTCCAACTAGGGAAAATGACATTTGTACAGTTAGTAGTAGTAGTAATAATAGTATTAGTGTAGCACATAGTCCTTATACATATAATGTTTGGACATTGTATTTTGATGGTTCCAAAACACATGAGGAATTTGGAGATGGTTGTGTTTTAGTGGACCCACGACAGAGGAAATAATTGATCTCCAACTGCTTCAAATTCAAGCACACAAACAACACCATAGAATACAAAGCACTCATCTTGGGTTTGTAAAGAGTCAGTGACCTCAATGTTGCAATCCTCAAAATAGTAGGTGACTCATAAATTATTGTACAACAGGTATGTGATACTATACACTTTGTTCCACCCCATCTCAAGATTTACCAACAAGAGGTATGCCATTTGATTTCACATTTCGAAGCGTTCAATATTATTTATGTTCCTAGATTACACAACACAACTGCAGATGCATTGGAAAATGTTGTTTTTAGGTTGTTACCACTTAGGGACAGTTTTTATGTAGAAATTCTTTATAAACCATATTTCCCTAACAATATCACTAATTTACGCATTTTTAATGATGACTAGTAGATACTCCACTTCACGGCGAACACCGATGTATTCAGGGATGCAACTATCAATGAAGACGAGCACGATAAATCATTACAGGATGAAGCTTGCACAAACAAAGAGAACACGATGTTGAAAGGCATGGTATCATTGAAAAAGATATATGATCTGTAGAACCTATTTCGGGGGCGAGTCAATGCAAAAACCCATAGTTCAACGCTGTCACACGCAAATAAATCTTGGGACAAAAAAGGATCTGAAGTTTGTCAATATTGGTACTTGCTACATGCCACATGAGTGGCAAGATTTCATCCGCTTATTCAAGAAGTGTTGAGATGTATTCATATGGAAATACGATGAGCTCAAAACTTTTGAAACATGAATAATCCAGCATGTGATTCCAATAAAAGAGGTGGCCAAGTCATTTCAACAAAATTTGTGGAAGGTAAATCAAACACTTGAGCCTCTGATTCAAAAGGAGTTAAGGAAACTGTTAGATGCCCAGATCATCTACAAATCACGAAATTCTACTTGGGTATCGAACTTGGTCCTACTGAGAAAGAAGTCCAGGAAATTTATTGGTGCGTTGTTTTTTGCAACTTGAACCATGCCTCAGACAATGATAATTATCCTGTGTCATCTATGGAATAAAGACTACAAATAGTGTCAAGGTTAGAGATGTTTTCTCTGTTGGATGGATATTCCGGTTTCTAGTCTCAAAGCCTCACAAACTAAAGACAACATTCTACATGAAGTGGGGTACATTCGCATTTAAAAGAAAGCCATTTGGGTTTATTAATGTTGGTACAACATTTCAACGTGCCATGGAAATCGCATTCTGTGGATTAAGCAGACAGAGCATAGTGGTCTATCACGATGATGTCATAGTATTTTCGAAGAATAGATCTAACCACATACGCCACCTAAAGAAAATTTTCGAGCGATGTCACAAATACGAAATATTCGTTAACCCCAAAAAGAGTATTTTTGTAGTGTCTGAGGGTAACCTCTTTCACCATATCTTTTCCAAAAGTGGGATTAAAGTAGACCCAAAGAAGCTCAAAGCAATTATGCAGATTCCCTTCCCTTTGAAAAAGAAGGTAATGCAATCCTTCATAGGGAAAATTAACTTCCTCTGTAAGTTCAGCTCCGATTATTCTCAAATGGTGAAGCCAATACAGGACATGGTAAAGAAGGATGCAATCTACAAATGGGATAAAAGGGAAAAGGATGTGCTTTCCCACATTAAGAAAACTATTGCAGAAGCACCTTCTTTATACAACCCAGATTTTAGAAAATATTTTCTACTCTACACTTTCACTTCTGGCACTTCTCTTGTCCTTGTGCTCGTGCAAAAAGATGACCAAAACAATGAGTGACCAATATCTTTCATGAGCGCTAGCCTCCAAGGACCTAAACTCAACTAACCCACCATTGAAAAACAAGCTTATGAAATTTGTAAGGCGGTGAAACATTTCCAAGCACATCCCTTGAACAATCATTGCATCATATTTGTTATGCACCCAACAATCAGATCATTGTTCGTTCAATAAGAGTTGGGTGAGAGAAAAGATAACTTGATGACTAGTTTACAGGAGTACAATCTGAATTTCAAACTAGTTCACACAATCAAGGGCCACTGTCTATGTCGACTAGCAGTAGATGCAAAAGAAGAATATCCTTTCATATGGGAGGAGGAGATCGAAATGTACAATATTGAGTGAGATTATCCCACTAACATTTCGAACTCTTGGTTTGTAGATGTGCACCAATACCTTGAGCACAGCACTATACCATTTATCCACATGGAAGAAGACATAACTCAGGCTTAAAGCATTATCTTATTAGCTAGTGCATGGGGTGCTTTTCAGGAAGAACCATAAGGGAGAGTTACTAAGGTGCCTAGAAGAGCATGATTCAAAGAATAATTGTGTCTCAATTTATTCCTATAAGCTCCTAAAGAGATCATCTATTAAGAGAATGGATTAATGAACTGTATGTTTAGCTAATCCCCTCTAATCAATAAATCATCAGTATCTTGTGTAAGGTTAAGTATACTACCTTGAATCTTTGGAATGTAGTTCAGAAGGTTTTCACACTTATGATTGTTCTATTTTATAGTCTGGAAACTGTGATAATCATATTATTTTTTGTCTTCTTCTCACCACTATTTTTTATCTATATCACTATGTAAATCTTTATAGCAACCCTTTGCTGAGATATTAATATAACCCAAAGGATTAAGTATTTCAATTCTACATCTATCTTCATTCATTGGTCTTTCAAAACTAAAACCAAAAACCAAAAAACAATTATTTTAGATGCTCTGGCATTGGTAGCTGACCTACTACTATCTCAAAGGTACAACACCTTCCTTATTCTTTGATCTAGCTTGATATTGGTGTCCACCATCCTATTCCACCTAGATCCCCCATTCAATTTCATCTGTTTCCTTAATTTTATCACATTTTACTATTTTTGGAATTTTTTCGGGTCCTAAACTTCCGGAGCCATTTTGAGGCGCTAAACGATGTTTTTTTTTGGCAAAAGTCCTTTTGGGCACTTCCAAGGCAATCACGCCAATAGTTTTAGTCCTCGAAGACATATTTCCAACAAGTTATCATACGCATGAAACAGAGATAATACGACCAAGTTACGACCCTAGGAAGTTGGCTACCCAACTAACCCCAACGGGGCCCATAAAATCTTGGTGTTGCATCTCCTCGGGTTAGGGTTTTGGTTGTTTAGGGTTTTCCCTTATTGTTCAATAATAAAAAGGCCCTTGAGCTTCATTGTAACTTAGCTCAGAGGCATGTGGCCGCCATATCTCTCCACAGAGATAAGCTACCATCACCCGAGCTATCTTATTGCCATTTTATTTTTAAGCATAGTTTAGTAATTTTATATTAATGAAATGAAGTGTTTTTTTGCTGCATCTACGTGTTTATGATTATATCTGTAAGTTGTTGTGTTCCTGTTTAAGTTCGGATTAGTGGTATTAGAGCAGTTTTCTCTTTCTTTATTTTTCTTTGCATGTCCCCAACGAGGTCCAGGTATAAGGAGTTAGGGCTCGATCTAGTTGACCCATTACAAGATTAGCCTCGCAAAACCTGACAACCTCCCACGGCGGAAGAAAATAAAGACAAGGGGGTAGGAGATCCTTTCAAAATGTTTCTCAAAGAAGCCCTCGAGTGACAGAGGGAAGCGATGATGGATAATTTTTCCCTAATCCTTCGACGGCTACCCACAGGCGATGCATCTTCATCTAGTAGCCACTCTAGAGGAGCCACTCCTTTCAAGGTACAAGTTAACTTTGATATTCCGATATTTGAAGGCCTAATAAATGCAAACATCGTAGATAAATGGTTAAATCTATTGGAAGGATATTTTTTAGTTCATTTCTTTTCTAATCGGGAAAATATTATGTTTACACTTCTAAAAGTCGCCCCACACGTCAAGGACTGGTGGGAAACCCACTGAAAAAAAGGAGGAGAGTGAACCCTCATTGTTTTCAGCTGCACCCACTTGGAATTATTTTTGAGAAGCCATCAAGGAATAGTATTACCATATCGGGAGCTATGAAGATAAATACATAAAGTGCACCATGCTACAGCAGGGAAGGGACCAAGATGTGTGGGAGTTCAAAAATAATTTCCATGCCCTTCACATGAAGCTAGACATCAAGGATACTGAGCAACATTTGGTGCTCAAGTACGGCGACTGTCTACACAAGTACATCCAAAACGAGATGGAGTTCCTGGACATTTCCTCGCTTGCTATCGAGAAAACTAGTGTCCATTCAGAGCTGCTAGTACCACTAAGACAAGTATCTATCTTAGAAAGAAACAAACCAAAGTTACTTGTGTTTTCCTTTGTGAGAGATAAATGAGAGAGAAGCAGAGAGTACCAACCTCAGTCTTTCACTTGTCTCCTTGCTTGTTTCCTCCGTCCTTTAATAGAGCTTCGCCACTACTTCCTCACTTGTCTCACTTCAAAGAACACCTATAGATTAAAAGCAGCATAATACCAGCAAGGCATAGAGATCTATAACCATAAACAATATAGGATCAGATGTATATTAACCATACAAATGCATACACCAATACATGATTCAGAAATATACAAGTATATGGAGGAAAACTCAAATAGCTTTATTAATAGAAGTAGTAGAAGAAAGGATTACAACCCAGTGATCTGATCCAGCACCATCCTCCTAGCATGAAAGCCCTCTTCACCTCATGAAAAGCTAGGTCACCCAAAACTACAATGGTTCACAGAGAAACCAAAAACACTTCCTTACAAAATACAAAATTCCAGCCCTTGGAGCTCTAGGATGAGAGATCAATATATAGATATTTGCAGGTGGGTGAGTCAGCTTCTAGGATTTTGATTAGTTTCATTTCACTGATATATCTTGGTTCCACTTGGAGATTTCATGATCTCTTACTCATCCCTGCACGAATTCAGAGAGGCAAGTGTAAAATGAGTAGTTTCTAGAAGAATCTCTAGGTTTCCACCTAGAAAAATGTCTCTGCCATTTGTCTACTCTCACCCATCGCACCCTATAGAAGGGATTTTCGGTATGCATCGCATCCCCCATGTGCAATAGGTGAGATGCATCGCACCCTTACCATGAAGCAGGTGAGATGGTTTAGTTTTGACCAGTTCTGAGCAGTTTTTCAGGGAGAACTTCTAGGAAATGATGTAATTAGTTGACCTTGTTCCTTTAGGGTATGAAACAACACTTTTATGGGTTTAGAAGCCCTTCTTTTATGGACATATGTGATTGGGGTTGCAGTGCCCAAATATATCTATAACAGTTGCCCCCTAAAGCATGAGGTCGTAAATCTTCTAATGTCGAGTGAAATGCTTTATCATGAGGATCTGAGGTTTTTCGAACTGGAAGGTGACCTGTAATAAGATACAATACAATACATTATCTTCATAATGTTTTCATGATCTAGCTGAGGTGGGCATTCCCATGCTCAGCTTTATAAATTCATTTTCATGTACATAGGACAGACAACCGTCTGTGTGGCAGACTGATGATTCTGGTAGAGCCATCATCCCTTGGCTTGGATGATTGTCTATGTAGCTATGATGTACATTTGATGTCTTTATTTTCCTGAATATATCGCAGCCCGAATGGATGAAACTAGATCCGGGGTCTTCAAACTCGTTCAATCTTCACCCGAAGTACAAGTCGATCTCGTTCAATCTTCACCCGAAGTAAAATTCGATCCATGTGAAAGGATGTTCTGGTGTCGAACATGGAAAGACATTGCCTTATTACCAACCAATGATGTAAGCTATTAACAGGTGTGAAAGGAATCACCGATAATGATAATGACCCTCAAGGTACTACAGTACAATTCACGTGGTGTGAATACATGAGTCGATGTCGAACACCACGCAAAATCTTTCGGTCGAAAGCCATTGATGTAAACCTGTCTCTGGAAGTGTGAAACTTGCCATTGAGGCATGCAAGCTTCAAAGTACTGAAAGGGTTGTTCCTAAGTCGGCTTCTTGGATAATGACCTGATGTCGACAAGAAGTGACCCGTCATAGGAGGGCCTTAATGAATCCCACATCTATGACACAGAACAAAGAAAATGCTTTTGTGGAGGTGAAAACGATCTGATGATACAAGGTTCAAGGTGGCGGTCATGAAAGAATGGAGCGTGAAGGTATTGTAGTGGATGAGGTGTTAGCTGGGTTAGTGAATTCTCTTAGCGACTTCTCTTGAACATATCGGTGACATTGAAATGGATTGGTAGCACTAACCCCAAAAATGGATGGTACGGAGGACCAATGGTGATATGACCGGTGAACAGAATAACCAAACCCGACTCAATCATGGTGATAGAGTGAAAGTGTCATGTTCAAGAGTGACCTGCTACCAATGAAGTTCTTCAAGTTTTTTTCCCAATTTTACCCAGTCATTGTTGACCAGTACCTCTTTATTTTTGTCAAGCTTGAGGACGATAACATATGCTTGTTCTATAATTTTCCCTTCGGGCAAACCTGTTACTATTTTTTAGCGAGCCTAGCGACAGTGAAACTTGCTCTTGTCTGTATTGGACAAGTTTGTCGCTATTGTTTTAATGAGTTTAATGACAAATATAAATCGGTCCTTTTCAGTTTTAGAGAGTCTAAAAAGAGACAGAAAGGAAACTCCAGTGATCCTTTTTCATAGTATAATCCCTTAAGTCCGAAAAAGTATAAAATAATACGAAAGGGATGACTTTTCCAATCATTTTAACGAGCCGAAAAAGACAAGCGCTCGATCTTTTTGTGTAATGATCCCTCAGGTCCAAAAAGATTAAAATATAAAGGAGGGATGGCACTTCAATCACTTTAACGAGCTGGAGAGGCCAATTTCTCGACAATATTTTTATATTTTACGAGTCTAAAAAGAGCTTAAAGAGACTCATGTTTGAGGAACGAGTGATATTTTCGGGTAGCAGCTGGTTCTAGGTAAGGTTTGGAACTTTTCAATCATGGCAGTGTAAAGAAGGTGGCTAACAAAATCACTCGTTGCAATTGTTCCTTAAAAGGGTAAACAATCAAGTGGAGGCGTATGATCAGCTAAAAAGTGGAGGTGATGGTAAGAACACGACCAAGGCTCAAAAGCTGATAGTAATGTGATCACAAAGGTTATTTACCGAAAGTGGGTTCATTTTTTAATGAGCTTGAACTCTGGGGGAACATATGCTCATAGCTAGGTTTAGTTTTTAACAAGCTTGAACTTTGTGGGAACATTGCTCGTGCCAGTCATATAATAAGGATGTCTCTCATTAGTAGGTTCATTTTTTAGGGAGCTTGCCCCATGGGAAACTTTTCTCTGGAGCCTTTTGTATGCAAGCTAGGAATGACCAACTACTATACTAGGGGTTAAAGAACTACTAAGGTTAGGTAGGATAGTTTCATGACGAGAAACCTTTCCTTTACTTTGCTGTTTCCGTCGATCCCAGCAAAGGTGAATGGTTGATCAGACCAATCACCTAACTTAAGTAGTTGAAGTTAGTAAAAACTACGGGGTTAGAGTTACACTGGTATCTTTTCACTTACATACAAAAGGTGTGCATGCCCCCAGGTATAAAGAAAAATAGAGTTTCCAGGTTACCATATGGATGTTCTTGCATTCAAGTAAGGTTGTTCCATCCGCATTTGAAAACAAAACACTTCCTTGGCTCTATCCATCGAAATAAACAAAGGTGAATGGTGGGAGCTTCCACTCACATAAAGTTTGATGAGGGAATCCTTTTCCAGTCTAATCCCATTTTGCTAAATGGACGGGTGTATCAGACTAGTCATATATCCTACGCGGAAACCTACCTTATATCTGGGGTTTTCCTACCAAAGCAGACCAGGGCACATGCCCCCTGGGTTTAGTCACATTTACTGAATCACTAGCGCTCATCAAGTGGACGGACTGGAGGTTGATGAGACATTCCTTGTGCAAAAATACCAGTTAGGGATGGTATTTGACTAGTAGCCATGTTTGAACCGGGCAATGGAAGTTGTTCTACGAGCTGGACCATTTTTCCTTCATATGGGAAACACGTCACTTACAATAGTGAGGAAACAATAGCTCCCATGTTATAAATGTAGTCACGCCCAAGGAGTAGATTGTAATCTAGAGGCCCTTGGACTACCATCACATTTATATGAATGGTTTTCCTTCTCAAAGTTATAGGCAAATTTGGAAGGATCCCTAACAGTCAACTGGTTCCTTTGTTGAAGCCTGATAGATTTCGAATCTCAGGAAAAAGCGATGGTGAACCAAGCACTTTCCAATTATTTGAGGAAAGGATACTCATGGAAGCCCCTTCATCTATGATAGTACCAGCCATGATCATTCTGTAAGCTTGTACTATGATTCAGAATGGTACATTAGATGGTAGGCAGGGTCTCCCTAGTAGATTCCAATCGAAGGAAATGACTAGATTGCTTGGAGGAGGGACTAAATAAACGGCCAGATGAATCTCTGATGAACTTCCTTCCTATGGTAAAGGAACGGGTAGATTTCCCCCACATTCATTGGATTCTGTGTTAACAAAAAGAATTTTAATGATGTCGTTCTCATTCTCTTTGGGGACTGTATCATCTGAAGGTGGACCTTCTAAAGACAAAACTGGGTTGACTGCCGTCTCGACCGGTTGACTTTGGTCCGGTGTGGACTCAGAGAGTTTATCTTCAATGATAGGTGCTTCGACTAACAACAAAGGTGTGTCAGTCGAATTTTCAACTAGCGATGGACTCGGCAAGAGTTTCTTGTATCCAAGAGGAAGTCGCTGTGGTGAAGCAGGACGGTTATCCAAGACTATTTTAGCTTCGTCCAGGAAAGGACAACGGTGGAGGGCATGATCGCCTTCACACAGTCTACAAGGAAATTTAGATCTTCCTTTCTATCCATTGACTTCATTTTCACTAGTTGATGGTGTATGCTCAACATGATCATCAGAGGTTGAAGACACCGGATTGTACAAGCAGGGAGACCAGTCCCTTAAGATCCTTAGGATGCAAGGAAAATCTCGATGATAGTGGTCTCCTTTGAAAATGACACATGGAGATTTAGGTTTGGATGGTGCAGTGTGTGTATTTTTGCCAGACAACACATTATTTCCCCCTTTCGCCATTGGCTTCTTCTTCTTTTTCTCCTTCCCTTTCTTCTTCTTCTCAGTTACTTGGTTTTTAGTGTTACTAGTTTCACCAAGCGAAGAGGAAGAAGGAGATGGAGAAACAAATGAAGTAGAAGGTGGGGGAGCAACTCTAGTATGATCTGGTTGTTGATTTGATTGTTCATGAATTACAGTGTTTTCAATGATAGAGGTCGAAAAAAGCCATACTGGCAGGCCAATTGTGAGTCCTTGAAGGGACAATGTAGCCATGTCTGGAGCACCAACATCTCCCCAAGAAGAGAAAGGACTATGATTCCCCCCAAGGGGAAATACTTGATTAGTGGACTCCATTTTCTCAACCTAAGACCAACGAGGGAATAGTGATGTTATTCTGATTAAAATAAATTTTATGATGCTTTGACACAAATTGCTTTTTCAATTTTTAAGAGTCGAGAAAAAGCTAAAGATGACTCTAGTCACCTTCGATTTTTAATGAGCCTGAAGTGAAAAGTGCTTAGATGGACCTTTTCTTTTAAGGAGTCTGAAAAGGAATGAAAGTGACTACTCTAGAAATCTAGACAGAGGGATTACCAAACCAATCGCAAAACTATAGAATACTTTTTACGTACGGCAGTCAATCTTCCCAAATGCTGTGTTCAGTGCATTGCGATCGATAGGGCGGTAGACACGGCTTCCTAAGGATAAAGGATATATCCTATTGTGGTGTCCTAATATATACTTGATGGTACGTGGGAGCACAAGTCCGTACTGGCACTTTCCATATCAAAGAGGAGGAATCACCCAACCTACGACGAAAACGATAGTTACCAAACTTTACGACACTGGAATACATCTCTAGCCTAGACTTCTAGATGTTGTGCGTTAGGTTCCAAAGCGTTTTTACATTCATTGAGGTTTATTTTACAGTTGATCTTTCTTAAGAAGTTTGCCTTTAAGGTTCACCATGTTATGTAGATATGCAATTTCTAAATATGCAATCTAATATGATAAACAGTCATTTACTTTCTTTTAGCAATGAAAATCCTAGCTACTAAGGAAAGAGAAGTAAAATTCTTTCAACATAGTAGAGAGCACACACTAAGATGCACTATCCTAAATCAATTTTTGCATGTAGTCTAAATGCAAATGCACATGCATGTATTTGTTTTTCAGTTTCCTTAATGTGAGAATGACAAAAGGAAAACTAATTATAGATCTGAACTATCTTTCCTCAAAGCGACACTTTAGCAATTTCTGTTAAAAATGAAAGGAAGATTAAGACGACACTTTCAAGTTCGACTTGAAAACTTCTTTCTATACTTCAAAGAATTGATGATTCAAATCAAATACACTAGAAAAATTGTAATCAACTATCTAAAAGAGGAAGACTTTATCACACTCTTTTTCTTGACTGAAAACGACAGTTGCGACGCTTTCAAATCAAAAGACGACAATTCGATTAAGCTACGGTTTGCAAAGGAGAAGTGTAAATGATGAAAAATACATTAAAAACATTCACAATTATTTATCAATGGAGGTTGAATAATGCAAAGGAAAAAGGTTTCAACAGTGATATATTGATCATAGACAACAAAACAACTGAATAAAACTGAAGACAATTAATAGAAAACCAAAATTTGGAGGCAGAAACAGTCTCACGCAATCATCGCACTTGTAACACAGGGAAGCAGAGATGCATCTCACCTATAACACGTGGGAGGTGTGATGCATCTAGGTTTCCAATGAGAGACAGTGCAATGGTCCAGGGACGAGACTGAGCTTGGTTTTTACTCACAGTTTGCAGCTAAGTTCAGGGGTTTAGGCTGAGCTTATGATAGGCAGTAAACACAAATTATAGGGGCTGATATAATGAGGTTATTTGAGCTACCGCCAGGGCACTTAGGATGTTTTCAAGTCAGATGTTTAGTTCATAAACCAACCAGGAGATTGACTAAAGCAACATTGATCTACTTTGCAGTTGCATAGCAAAAGCAATTCGAAGGCTAGTTGGCTTAACCTCAGGCTCCGTCTGTGGTTTATAAAGCAAACAACAGTGACTAACAATCAAACTATTCGGTCCCCAGTGGAGTCGCCATTTTGTTGTCGGGAAAACTAGTGTCCATTTAGAGCTACTAGTCCCACTAAGATAGGTAGCTATCTTAGAAACAAACAAACCAAAGTTACTTGTGTTTTCCTTTATGAGAGATATATGAGAGAGAAGCAGAGAGTACCAACCTCAATCTTTCGCTTGTCTCCTTGCCTGTTTCCTCCCTCCTTTGACAAAGCTTGGCCACTCCTTCCTCACTTGTCCCACTTCAAAGAACACCTGTAGAGTCAAAGAAGCATAATACCATCAAAGCATAGAGATCTATAACCATAAAAAATATAGGATCAGATGTATATTAACCACACAAATTCATACACCAATACAAGATTCAGAAATATACAAGTATATGGAGGAAAAATCAAATAGCTTTATTGATAGAAGTAGTAGAAGAGAGGATTACAACCTAATGATCTGATCCAGTGCCATCCTCCCGGCATGAAAGCCCTCTTCACCTCATGAAAAGCTATATCACCCAATACTACAATGTTTCACAAAGAAACCAACAACACTTCCTTACAAAATACAAAATTCCAGCCCTTGGATCTCTAGGATGAGGGATCCATATAGAGATATTTGTAGGTGGGTGAGTCAGCTTCTAGGATTTTGATTAGTGTCATTTCACTGATAGTTCTTGGTTACACTTTGAGATTTCATGATCTCTCACTCATCCCTGCACGAATTCAGAGAGGCAAGTGTCAAATGAGTAGTTTCTAGAAGATTCTCTGGGTTTCCACCTAGCAAACTGCCTCTGCCATTTGTCTACTTTCACCCATCTCACCCTATAGAAGGGATCATCAGTATGCATCACACCCCCCATGTGCAATAGGTGAGATGCATCACACCCTGACCATGGAGCAGGTGAGATGGTCTAGTTTTGACCAGTTTTGAGAAGTTTTTCAGGGAGAACTTTTGGGAAATGATGTAATCAGTTGACCTTGTTCCTTTAGGGTATGAAACAACACTTTTAGGGGTTTAGAAGCCCTTAGTTTATGGACATATGTGATTGTGGTTGTAGTGCCTATCTCTTTTATCACTGTAAAGCAATGCAGTAATATCATTTCCCAGAGCAAGAAATTTTCTTTCCTTATGATTCACCCATAAAGCAAGAAGAAGGTTGTGGCCAAGACTTCCAGGCGGGGCTCCTCTGTACAGCAACAACAGATGGACAAGATCACGGAGGATTATAGGGACATTTTCGCCTCACCCATAGGGGTGCCTCTGCACTGTCAGGCCAAGCACTCCCTTGTCCTAACCTCAAGCGAGTCGTTTCCCAATGGACCGATCTATCGATGCTCTGTTCCAGAGAACGATGAGATCAAGAGATAGATTTAGGAACTACTGCAAAAAGTGCACATCAGGCCAAGGTCGTCACCCTGTGGGAGCCTAATTGTATTGGTACAAAAGAAGGATAGGATCTAGAGGATTTTTATTGTCTATCGGATGCTAAACAAGATCGTTGTCCAGAGAACATACCCAATCTTGTGGATTGATGACCTTCTGGACCAACTAAAGTAGACCAAATATTTCATCAATATTGACTTGAAGTCAGGTTATCACCAAGTGCCTATTGAACCCTCCGATGTGTGTAATACTGCCTTCAAATCCAAGAAAGGCCTTTTTGAGTGGTTGGTCATGCTGTTCATATTGATGAACACCCTTGAAACCTTCATGATATTGATGGACAGCATCTTGCAACCCTTCACCAATACATTCATGGTGATTTATTTAGATGACATCTTGATCTTCAGCCAGAGTTGGGAAGAGCACCTCCACCATATTCGACAGGTCCTTCAAACCTTTTGACAACACAAGTTGTGTGCTAACTTGGAGAAATGCACCTTTTGCCTGACCCAGGTTCAATATCTAGGGTACATCATTGATGTGCAGGGTGTACATGTGGACCCATCCAAGATAGAAGTCATTCGGGATTGGCCAACCCCAACCACTCTAACAGAGCTCTGTAGCTTTTTTGGTCTTGCCAATTTCTGCCATAGGTTCATGTTTGGGTTCTCTCATATCACTTGGCCTTTAAGTCAAGTCACCAAGGTCAGAGCAAAAGAAAAATTCTTTTGGTCAGAAACCCAACAACGAGTGTATTTTGAGTTGAAGCATCACCTATGTTTTGCACGAGTGCTTACATTACTAGACCTACAACAACCATTTGAGATTGAGATAGATGCCTTCGACTATGTTATTGGGGCAGTTCTTACTTAACATGGACATCCAGTGGCTTACCACAGTGAGACACTTTTAGACATAGTCTGAAAGTAACCCACTTACGACAAAGAAATGTATTCCAATGTGCAAGTCTATCATCAATGGAAGCATTACATTATGGGGTAGGAAACGGTCATCCACATAGAAAACCAGCCTCTACAATTGATACAGACGCAACGAAAGTTGTAGAACGATCATCATCAGAAATGGTCCACCTATCTACAACAATTCCATTTGAACGTGAAGTATAAGAAGGGAAACACCAATAATGTCGTTGATTGACTCAGTAGACCACTGATCATGGTGCTAATCAATATGCTTGGCTCCTGTGTGCATGTTGGCTATGTGGGGCCTAACCCAAGTTCAGAATTGATTTAGCCAAGAAAATCCTGATACTACTGGCTCTTTTGATAACAGTCCACGGAGCACGGATTGAGGTATCATCCAAAGTAGTATGGGAGAGTGCTGGAACCAGGTTTCCGCACCCTAGGGATGTCTTGATGAAGGTCCTAGAGGTTCACGGTCTGAACCTGTGCGCTTGCGTTGCTCCACACAACAGCCTGTGCGTACCTCTGTAAGGGGCGTGAATACAGTACTATGTAGGTCTCGATCCTTACTGTGCTATTATATTAGTGCTTTGACCTAGTTCGTGCAGGCCCAATGTTCTTATTACTTATTCAACTTTCATGTAAATGCGTGTAATCAAAAATAATATAAATGCATAAAGATTAATAGAACCATAGATGCACAATATTCCAAATTAAACTTATCTTTATTAATAACGCTTTTCAAGTTCAGTTCAACTACAAACCCGACTCCGCCCTACGCACTCACCTAGAGGGGTCCGCGCACTCAACTGTGGAATCTACTAGGCCTCTGTGCACTCAACTGTAGAGCCTCTTCCTACTACTACGACCTAATACAGTTCAGATCCACTTCTATCCTCTAACCATGCCTTCGCATCTATCTATTACTTGCTTACCAAAAACTACTCTCCTTACACTTAGAGCTTCGCTCTATTTATACAATCCCATGGTCCGTAGACCATGGGTAGGCCGACACATCTTTACAATTATTTCATAATTCTTAGGTGGAACACCCTATGACTCATCCTAGAATTTTGCACTTTGCGCCCATACTTTGTGGGGTCTTTACATTAGATCGACCAAAATTCGGGCTTTAAGCCCCAAAAACATGTTGTGGGGGATCTGGTGCCCAACAGGCCCCCAACACATTCATCATGACTCGTCCCGAGTCATTGTACTAGTGTGGTGATCTTTGCACGAGGTCCATCCAAATGTGCCTGTGCTGTGTGAAGGCGCACAACGCATCGTTCTGGTGGATTTGCTCCATTTCAAATTCTGAATCATTTGCATCTAACTTGACTCTCTTCTTTGGTGCCAATTTCTAGTACTCGTGCACCCCTATCTGGCTTCTTGGGTCACGAAGATTGTGCTTTAGTTGATTAGCCAGACAGTCGGCCCAACCATGTAGGGCTTCAGGCGACTGCCATTTACTTTTCCTCAGAAGGGTTCTCCATTAAGTTTGACTAGCTGGACCACGCCTCCGTCTGTGACCTCTTTTACCACATATGGTCCCAACCAGTGCATTCCGAATTTTTCACGAAATTTTTCGAACTTGTTGTCATATAACAGCAGTAAATCGTTTACCTTGAAGGTGTGCAACTTGATATGGCGGTTGTGCCAGGCTTTCTCATGTTGTTTTTGTACCTGTTGATGGAATCCCACCAGAAATCGTTCTTCCTCAAGTTCTTCTAATTGCATGAGCCTCTCTTCCAAGGCTTCGTGGTCCGACATGCTTGTAAGTGCTGCTATTCGCAAACTAGGTACGATGTATTCCATCGACATGACAACTTCTATGCCATAGACTAACCGAAATGGTGTCTAACCTGTCAATTTTTTGCATGTGGTTATGTATTCCAATAATACGACAAGTATGCACAAGTCCCAGTTGTTTCACTGCACATTACATGCTTTGGTCAGCACAGTCTCCAATATTTTGTTGAATGCTTCTACTATCCCATTAGCTTGTGGGTGGTACGGTGTACTTTGCTGATGATATGCCTGGAACTCCTTGGTGAGCACGCTGATGGTTTCATTAAGAAATTGCATTCCACTATCATTCATTAAGATTTTCAGGCAACCAAATAGTGTCAACACATTGTCGAACAAAAAATTCACAGCCATAGTGGTCGTCCAGTCCTTAACCTGTTGTGCTTCCACCCATTGAGTCAAGTACTCCATCACAGTGATGATGTAGCATGCACAAGTCTTTCCTTGAGGTTTGAACAGCCCCATAAAGTCGTTTGCCTATTTTTCGAACGGCTGCAGTGTCATTTGTGGATTGAGTGGAATCTCGTCCCTTCATGATGGTTTTCTTGTCCTTTGACATATGTCTTAGGCCCGACAGTGTGCTTTCGAATCTTGGTGCAGGGTTGGCCACCATATCCCAGTGTGAAGAATCCTCTATGCAATTGCATGTCCTGCATAGTGTCCTCTTGCAGCACCCCCATGTGCTTCTACAAGGATCTATCCTCGCTCAAATTTAGGTACATATCTTCACAATATCTCATAGTTTCTCATTTTGTAAAGGTGCCCCGTGACGACAGAAAAGTCCATCGCGTGCACCACTAATTCCTTCTTCTATTAGACTAAGTACTCCTTCGGCACAGTCCCTGTAGTTTAAAAATGGATTATATCTTTGAACTGGCCGTTCACAACGCGTACTGCGAAGAGTTGTGCATCAAGTATTCCCTCCTCCAAATTTGTTGGCTCCTCTCCTATCTCAATTTGTGATAAGTGATCTAGTCTTGCATTTAGGCGTCCCATGTTGGCAATGGCCTCAAAGTCATATTCTTGAAACAGTAAAAGCCATCTGCATATGCACCCCCCCAAAAAATCTTGTTCACCAGGTATTTCAACATGGAATGATTAGTATACATCTTGAAGTGCCCGCCAAGTAAATAGTGTCGATATTTCTGGAGTTCATAAACCATTGCCAACCCTTCACACACAGTAGTAGTGTAGTTCTTTCCGGCTTTGGACAGATGCCGACTTGCGAACATGATTGGGTGATCCATGCCTTCCGTGCCTTCCTGCGTGAATATAGCTCCTAGTGTAATACACAACGCATCAACATGTACATGAAATTCCACATCCCATTTTGGGAAGACCGGGATGGGAGCGGATGCTAGTTTCTCTTTGAGAACATCGAAACTTTTCATACAATCATCATTCCAACAATATGTAGCATCCCTTTTCAATAGTTTTTCCATTGTCATTGTTATTTGGGCATAACTCTTGATAAACTTTCGATAGTAACCAGTTCGCCCCAAAGTAGCGCTTAGTTGTTTGACACTTCACAGTGCTTCCAGATTCAAAATAACAACAATCTTCATAGGGTCCACCATCAAGCCTTGTTTACAAACCACATGGCGTAGCAGGTTTCCAAAGGGAACAAGGAACGTGCACTTTTTAAGGTTCAACGCAATCTAGTGTCGACAACAAGTATCCAACATCAAATGTAAGCTCGCTACATGGTATTTAAGTAACCCAAAAAAAATCCAATCATCCAGATAGACCTCCAAGAACTTGTGGATGTATTCCTTGAACCTCGCCACCACTACGTGTGAAAATATCACTAGCGTGTTCTTTAGTACAAAGGGAATAACAGTGTATTAACAGCAGCCCCATTCTATTGTGAAGGTTGTTTTGCTCCTATCTTCCAGCGTGATCTTGATCTTATGGTACCCTGAGAAGCCATCCGTGAATGAGTAAGCTTCCTGACCGCCAACATTCTCCAATACTTCATCTATGAATGGTGTCGAGAATGGATCGTGAACACAGGCGTTGTTAAGATTCCTCACGTCCACTCATATTCTTATTTCGCCCTTCTATTTTTTCTCCTGCACTACCATAGGACTCACCCAGTCGGATTCTTCCACTGGTTTGATAATTCCAGCTGCAAGCATTTTGTCTAATTCGTCACAGACCTTTTCTTTGTACTTTGGATTCAAGCAGTAAGGTCATTGCTTAACTGGCTTCACGTATGGTTTCAGAGTGATCTTCATCATCCCTAAGTCGCCAATGATCCCCTTTAAGTCCATGATTTTGGTCGGGAACAAGTCTTGATATTCGTGGAGTAACTTAGCGACCTTTTCTACTGTAGCATCATCCTAATAGTCCTCAAACGTCACGTACTTCGAATCCTCTTCTGTGCAAATGTTTATCTGCTTTGTTTTTAGCGGTGCGGTGATGTCAGGATCCTTAATTGATGGTCCTCGAACCTCGCGACAGCCTTCAGTTTTTGGAAAATTAATATTTTGGGGGTCGTCATCATCCTCCTCTACCTGCATGCTATAACATTCTAGGGCACTGTTTAGTTGGGTCACCAATGCTAGTTGAAGCATTTCTAGTGGCTCCTGTGGTATTTTGAAGATGGTAACTTTCACTACTTGCAGTGCATCGTCAAGAGTATCTGATCACCGGTCTTCGAATGTGAATTTTAACAAAAATCCCTCAAGCAAGACATCCCATTCACCCGTACCATGTCGGAGTTCGTCTTAGTATATGAGTTCATTAGTATGACATACAGGGTATGGTAGAATAAATGTACCCATTCAGGTTGTGGTTCTTCCCCATATGCCTTGGCCTATTATGTGAGGTGCGTGCGCGGGTCATCTCGTCCATCGTATTTGTCTTCTAACCGTAGTTGTGGTTTCCCAAGTCGTAGGCACATCATTCTTCTACATCTGCGCCAATCCTCAAAACTTCCTTGATGTGTTCCCCACCAGCGCGCAGGTGTTGCGATCAAAACCCACTTCAAAGCACCGAACCGCTGTTGTTCTGGTACTTCACTTTCAAACTTTCTCAAGAATTCATCCACCGCTGTCAATCCATCATATGTCTGCAGCTCTTGGGCCTCTGTTTTTACGCAACGCAATGATCTAATCATCATGTTGCAATTCACCATCGTCACTTCGTTCAACCGATTATGCCATCATTCTACTTCTTCATCTGAATCCGAAGTGAAGGAGCTTTCGCGCTCCCACCAGATTCTACCATCTTCAGTCGGATTCACCCAATCCTGGTCTTGCGCAGTTACCTTGTAAATACAATCCAACTCATCATCGCGCACTAGTTCAGTGTAGTGCACTCCTTCGGCTGGCTCCAGTGGGACTACTATGCATAGTGACTTTTTCTCGAATATCATCTTCCGCTTCTTCAAGTTGATGACTCCATTCATATCAGTGGCCCAGTCTATTCCTAATAGCACAGGATAGGCATCGTTGTCATTGACAATCTCTATCATTTCAAAATCAATCTGTGTGCTCACACCTTCAATATCAACAATTACCCCTTGCAAGCTCCCCATAGGAAAAATATTCTGTTAGTTTTCCATTCGTAATTGAATAGGGGACCACTATAACATGGGGCTGCCCATGCATTCCCATGTTTTCTTCGGTAACACATTCGCTTTCGAACCCAGATCTAGGATTACCTAATCCATTTCATACTCACCAATCTATGCAGTCAATCTCATTTCGCTCCCAGTCTGTAATGCATGCTTTCCCAATTTCCAGACTACGCGTGGTTCTCCTGACCCCATGCACCTAGTGATCAGCTCCTGTAGTCCCTTAACTACCTTGTTGTGGCACAGTAGCTTCATGCATGTCTCTAGAAAGGTAGTGAGCATTGAAGGATCCATTCCTGGCTTTGGTTGATCCTTATTACTTGAAGTGGAGGCCTCCGTGAAGCTCTTCTTAGCTTCCATGAACGTCTCGTTTGCGCGTTCTAAGTCAAACTCAGGTTCCTTTATAGGAGCCTTACGAACCCATGTATCTTCCTCGAGCTGCTTCCCCGTATCCTCCCTTGTGGTTGCACCACTTCTAAGCATCATGTTCACATTCAGATCTTCTTCATGTAATTCAGAGCTCATCATTTGTGTCTGAGTCGGAGGAGGTTGGAATGCAACTTTTTCGCGCATCTGTGTGATCAACGTAGGACAATCTATTGTTTCATGATCAAACTGAGCACAGTATGAACATGATATCCTTGTCAGTTTGGTACAATCATCGGCATAATGCCCTGGTCCTCTGCAATTGTAACAAATTAACTGTCTACGGCCCCTTCCTGGTCCCATTCCTCCTCGTCCTCGACCTCACCCCTAAAATCCAATGCGCCATCCCCACAGCTAGGTCAACGTCTCACGATTTTGTCTGCATCCTATAGGCTCAGGTCTGATCCATCATTAGCTCGTAGCTACGAGAAGTGCGCTCGTCATGGCCTACCGACCTACAGAAATTACAAAACAGTTGTTGGGGTGTCGGTGTATACTTCTGCAATAAATCACAATTATATGTCGTGTGTTTTCCTCCTATCTAACAGATCGCACACCATAATGCGAGTGTCGCACTTGGCCCTGCCTGTGCCTCTAGTCTCAATGACATTGGCCCCCTTCCTGCCAAGTAGTTCGCAAACACTATACAATGATCCTTGTCATGGCCCTAGCCTTTGCATTTTATGCACCATACTTCGTCAAGCACCTCTAACCGCGGTGCCCTATCCTACTTCAAGCTTTGCATTTCTAGGTATAGATTTTGTAGTTGCACGTGGATTTGTTGAACTCCCAACCCAGGGTCTTCTATCAGGGTCTCATGCAACCTCATCGCCATTTCCAATGCTTCATCCTGGGTGGAAATTTTCTGTTGTGACAACATCGTCCCCAAGTGCGGTGTCAGAGATGCCACAAACCATGTGCCATGTTGTGCATCCGTTAGCGTCATACTGGCTTCATGGATCATACTCTTCAACCTTTGGTCTAGATCCCGGGGGGTCTCGCCTGGAAGCATCGTGATCTCTTTAAACCCGATGATTGACTGTGTCTCTGATTTCGGCCCGCTAAATTCTCAGTTCAAGGCATTCTAGATCTCTGCTATCCCTACATTTGGGTGGTCATTAGAGTGCTTGATATACCATGTCAATGCACAACCTTGCAGCATGCTCACCAATGTAGCCTTCTTAATATTTTCATCCGTAAACCTTTTTCCTCCCATACTGCTCTTACCACGAATCAGAATTGGTCTGGATCTTCATTCCCTACCCCTCTAAATACTAGTAGTTTGATCACGCTCGCCATACTGAACTGTGGAGGTGGTGGAAGTGGAGTGGGTGGAGAGGGGGGTGAGGGAGGTGAAGCGAGTGGTGGCATGCGTGGAAGTCGTAACTGCGGAATGCGCTACCTTATCAAACTGACAGCGCTTCTCGGAAAGACCTTAGTGAGCTCTTCCTTGCTTTCTCACGAAGGTTAAATTAAGGGACTGGTTCCTAATTCTTCGTTGCTTTTCTATATCTTTCTGCTCCGCATTGTCCCAAACATTAATGTATTCACATGACCCTCTTTTCACACAATAGCATCTTAATCCAAGTATGTAAAGACTTAATATGCTTACCTCGTGGTTCTTTGAGGAAGCGTCATTCTGCTTCGCTGTAACTCATGGTCGTGTCTACTAAAAACTCAGCGATAAATCCCCCTATTATCTAGTTGAGCCAATGGTCCACAGCTCGTGCAATCTTATCTTCTGATGCCTCTAGTCTGCGTACTAATTCTAGAGTCCACACTATCGGTTGGCCAAGCCTACACCTTCCCTAGCTGTCGGCTAACCTCGCAATCTACTCATATAGTTTAGAAGGAAATGATGCAAAGAAAATCTCATCAGTTTCCCTATACACATAGCGGTCCAGCCACTTTTTCTCAGATACTTGCAGAGTTTTGTTTTCGTGTGTCACGAACTCGTGAATATTCTTGTCCCACCACTCTTCAATTTCCTTCGTTGTTGGGTTCTAGTGGCATGACATCAGACATCCCTTAGGCAGATCCCAGTCCAGGCAATGGAACCATTTTTTGGCTACGTGGGGCCTGACCCAGCTTCATAAGTGATTTAGCCAAGCAAATCTCGGTACTACTAGCCCTTTCGGCAACAATCCGCGGAGCGCGGACCGAGGTCTCACCTGAAGTAGTATGGGAGGGTGCTGGAACCATGTTTCTGCACCCTAACGATCTCTTGATGAAGGTCCTAAAGGTTGGCAGTCTGAACCTATACACTTGTGCTGCTCCACGCAATAGCCTATGCATACCACTGTAAGGGGCGCAAATACGGTACTATCCAGGTCTTGATTCTTACTGCGCTATTATATTAGTGCTTTGACCTAGTATATTACTTATTCAACTTTCAAGTAAGTGCGCGTAATCAAAAACAATATAAATGCATAAAGATAAATAGAATCATAGATTCATAATATTCTGAATCAAACTTATATTTATTAATAACCCTTTTCAAGTTTAATTCAATTACAGACCCAACTCCACCCTGCGCACTCAGCTGCAGGGGTCCATGCACTTAGCTACGGACTCTACTAGGCCTCTACACACTCAGCTGCAGAGCCTCTTCCTACTACTACGACCTAATACACTTCAAATGCACTTCTATCCTCTAACCATGCCTTCGCATCTATCTCTTACTTTCTTACCAAAAAGTACTCTCCTTACACTTAGAGCCTCAGTCTATTTATACAATCCGATGGTTCGCGGACCATGTGTAGGCCGTCACATCTTTACATTATTTTACAAATCTTAGGGCAGACAACCCTATGACTCGTCCTAGACTTTCACACTTCGTACCCATACTTCCCAAGGTCTTTACATTACATTGACCAAAATTTGGGCTTTAAGCCCCAAAAACATGCTGTGGGGGGATTTGCTACCCAACAGGGCACGAGACATTAGGGTGGCTGCATGTTTACAAGAGCGATCTAGAATTCGGAAGCATATACCACACACTCTTGGAAGGGAAGTTCCAAATTTTCACATTTAGGATGCACTGTTATGCCACTTGGGACACATATGTGTTCCTTCAAGTGAGTGTGCCAAGATGATTTGGGAAGCACATTACAGTTGGGTCATTGGACATTTTGGAGTAGAGAAAATAGTGGTCATATTCGAGAATTATTTTTATTGGCCGAAACTTCGTCAAGATGTTGGGAAGTACATTAGATCCTGCACCATGTGCACCATTGCCAAACCAACCATCAAGAAGCAAGGCCTGTATACTCCTCTGCCTACTCCTAGTCAACCTTGGGAATATGTCTCCATGGATTATATGTCGAGCCTTCCTTATACTAAGCAAGACAATGATTGAATTTTCGTGGTCATCGACAAATTCTCTAATATGGCCATCATGGCGGCCTATAATAAGAGTATTTCAACAGAGGCCACTGCTAATATCTTCTTTGAGCGACTGTGGTACACTTTGCGATCCCACAGTCCATTATGTCAGATCAGGACATCAAATTCTTGAGTGCATTTTGGTCAAGTCTCTAATCGATGTTGGATGCAAAACTCACTAAGTCCACGACTTTCCATCCCCAAACTGATGGACAAACAAAGGTTGTGAACAAGATGGTCGTACACATTCTATGCATGTACAACTCAAAGCATCCATGCACATGGGATAAAAGTCTCCCCTATGTCCAACACAGTTACAATAGAGCTCTCCACAACTCAATATTCCATAGCCCCTTTCACGTAGGGCTAGGATTTCAGCCATTATGCCCCATTGATGTGGCCATACCATTTGCAGCCACTCAAGTACATTCAGTTCACATGCAGTCTGAAGCTGAAAGGGCTAACAACTTCATTGAGTGCACTCAACACATCTGCCAATAGGTCCATGATATATTGGACAGATCCAATGCTAAGTACAAGCATCTCCATGATTAGCATCGAGTGCCACACAAGTTCCAAGTGGGCGACAAATTTTGGCTTCATTTGTAGAAAGAGCGCCTTGTTGGACCCACCGTAAGCTTTTCCTACTCTGATATGGGCTATACACCATCACCAAGGCCTTCGGTGACAATGCCTTTGAGCTCATAATCCCACCGTTCCTTGGTCTACCCCCAATGTTCAATGTAGATCATCTTTGGCCATAATTCCCACCAGTGTTGGACACATATGACATTGCAAAACAGCTCACACCAATAGAGCTCAACCTGAACTGCATGGAATAGGCCACAACTAATTAGATCATGGAATCAAAGATCAAGAACATAGAAGATACAACTATATTGATTTGTCAAAGCAGGTCAACTCCGTCACCATGACAAGTGGTTCACCAGGGACCAGGTTCAACATAAATTTCCTCACCTCATGGAGGCTCTACACATAATGGGGCCATTTCTTCGTAAGGGGGGATGAATTATCCAGTTGGATATTGGTGGCCACCCACCTATTCCACCTAGACCCCCCAGTTAGTTTCATTTGTTTCCTTAATTGTAGCATAGTTTACTATTTTTGGCAGTTTTCGAGTCCTGAACATCCGGAGTCGTTTTGAGGCCCTAAACGATGTTTTCTTTTGGAAACATTCCTTGGGTTATTACTAAGGAAATCGCATCAACAGTTTTATTCCTTGGATATATATTTCCAGCGAGATATCATACGCATCAAATAGAGATAAGATGACCAAGTTACAACCCCGGGAAGTTGGCTACCCAACTAACCCCAACGAGGCACATAAACTCTTGGTGTTATATCTCCTTAGGTTAGGGTTTTCGTTGTTTATGGCTTTCCCTTATTCTTCAATAATAAAAATTCCCTTGAGCCTCATTGTAACTCAGTTTAGAGGCATGTAGCCGCCACATCTCTCCTCAGAGATAAGCTACCATCACCCGAGCTATCTTATTTCCATTCTATTTGTAAGCATAGTTCAGTATTATTCTATTAATGAAATGAAGTGTTTTTATGCCGCATATCCATGTTTATGATTATATATGTAAGTTGTTGCATTCCTATTTAAGTTTAGATTAGTCTTATTCATTGTCTTCGCAAAAATTCAAACTCATTCCATATGTTTTCTTAAAGAGTTTCAGTTCCTTTTGCAAGATAAGCATTTCTTGGTAGTTTCAAGGGGTAATGTTTGTTTAAATGAGTTTATCTAACCGTGCAAACATATTTCGCACTCATTTCCCAAGTTTTAAGCACTGTCGCACAAGTGTTGTCACGGTCGTCGTAAAGTGTATATTTAGTGTCACACTTGTCGTAAGTTGTCAAAAGTTGTTTCACTAAGGGAATTTTGTTGTTCATGTGTCTTGGATGATCTATGTTGTTATGTCATCAAGTATTCATAGAGTGTGATCACAGTCAAATTCTTAGCACTATTCACATCAGCCTCCCTAATCTGACACTTGGTAAATTTATGACCAAGAAATGCAGCCTCATCCAACCTTCTTGAACTACGCATTGTGTAGTCTCAACCCTCTAGCTATTACCTTGCCTCTTCAAACTACACAATTCACATTTCCTGCCTCTCAATATTTCTGCACTATGCAGTTCTAGTGCTCAAGCTCGAACCTTTGCTCCCAAAATTACGTAGTCCATCTTCTCAGCTTGGGATCGACTGTGCATTGCGCAATCCCTAGCATCAAGCTCAACCCTCGAGTCCCTGAGTTGTGCAATTTCTCAATGGAATAGCCTCCTCTTTCTCCCAGAACTACGTAATGGGCTGATCCAACGCCCATCCCCTTAGCATGTCATCGTGACCTTCAAAACTGCGCAGTTTCCTCCCTCAGCCCAGCTCAGACTACAGATTGCGCACTAATGGGAATGAGATTTTGGGGCTTAATAAAAATCCCTTTACCTTAAAGAAATTGATCTTGAGGCCTATGGGTTATGGCCCACAAAGCCTATTGGAAGCATTCTTAGGCCTTAAGCCTTTAACCATGGACCATTCAATATTTTAGAGCTATTACACTATTGGGTCTTATCCACCATATCGGGAGCTTAAAAATATGCTTTTAGGCCTTAAGCCTCACGGCCATACATTAATCGAAATACAATGGATTAATGGAAAAGCCCACTCGAGCACATATAAGGCGGATTCGAAACATTATAGACCTGCCTCTATAAATATCAGCGGGTCCACTGCTTTAAGCTTTGTTCCTTAGTCCTCTGATCCGATCGACCTCTGATTGTTGACACCTCTGATTGCACAAAGCTCTGATTTCCGATCAACTTATTGGCGATATCACTATCGGCACATCGCTTATCGGCTATTCAACTCCCCCGTCCATTGGCCTCCATCAAATGCGATCGTCGTTCACACCTGGGCCATCGTTCTAGCTTCCGATCTGACAGTCCAAGATCCATCACTTATCACTGATTGCTATGCAATAATGGTTGGGTTTTGACAACACCCTCAGCCTCTGCTGATGTGATAAAGGATCTCTGCTCATTTGTGAATTCATCTAGACTGTTGATTTGGAGGATCAAACAGCTCCTGTGTATTCTCACCATTTTGATGGAAACTCTGCGCTTTAAACACAGTTCTCTGCCATATACGTCTTCACACATGACATAACAGTTATATATATATATATATATATATATATATATATATATATATATATATATATATATATATAGATATCTTTGGATCACCATCACCCCTACAGTGGTCAATGGTCTATCAACATGCATTCACAATTGAGATTAAACCCTAAACCCTCAACAAACATATACGCATAACAGAATTGAAATATACAGGCACGCAGGAAAACCCACAAACACATGTGTATTATATTAACATAGCATGATTACAGCTAAGGCATTTCAGCATTAGAGTAATCTTCTCTTGACAACATCGCACCTATCTTTGATTTCACAAATCTATCTAATTCTCTGTCTCTCTTTCTTGAACACGCAGGTTCATAATACATATATTTATATGGAAAATATTGTTGGATCGGATCAGTATGAAGGATATGATCACATCCCCTCCTTGATTTTCTCCAACGAAAGCCCTAAATCTCCATAATGCATGCATATGGTAGAATACAATAATAACAAGTCTTCGAAAGACTTTTATCCATCTTTTTCTATCTTTAAATCTATTTTAAAACAGATTTTTCCCTGTTTTGCTCCCCTAGTCCACATCCGCTTTCTTTTTCCGCTTTGGATTTCTCCCTTTGACTAAGGGTGTTGGATGCTCCTACATCAGACTCCCAAGGCACAAAATTTATGATCTCCTGGTAATATGCTTCTCCTTGTCCTTAGCAATTCTACCCACTATTTCAATCCTTCAGTGGAATTGCCTTCATGGTCTTCTGTGAGCTACAACCAAACCTCTACAGTAACAATCTCCTTCTGCTACATGATACCTCACCAAGCTCTCCTCACTCAGTCTTTTGGCATCCTTCAGGTTCTCTCCTCTGGAACCATATGAGCACTCCTTACTCTAGTTTTTCTGCAATCTTCTCACCTTCTATTGTTGTTCTCTGTGCGACAGTAAGACCACAAACTCTCCAGCTTTAAACAAACTTACCTCCTACTCCTTCTTCTTTCTCTATGGAATCCTTTAACCTTCTCTTTGCACGTAGAATCTTCGTCTGCTCTGATACCAAATGATGGGCATGAGATTTTGGGGGTTAATGAATATCCCTTTCCCTTAAATAAATCCATCTTGAGGCCTGTGGGTTATGGCCCACAAAGCCTATCGGAAGCGTTCTTAGATCTTAAGCCTTTAACCATGGACCATTCAAAATTTCGGAGCTATTACACTATCAGGTCTTATCCACCATATCGAGAGCTTAAAAGTATGCTTTTAGGCCTTAAACCTCATGGCCATACATTAACCGCAATACAATGGATTAACGGGAAAAACCCGCTCGAGCACATATAAGGTGGATTTGAAACATTATAGACCCACCTCTATAAATATCGATGGGTCCGCCACTTTAAGCATTTTTCCTCAGTCCCCTGATCTGACCGACCTGCGATCACTGACACCTCTGATTGCACAAAGCTCCGATCGCCGATCAACTTATCGGTGATATCGCTATCAGCATATCTGTTAACACTCAGGTTGTTCCCTTTGACTCCAAAGGGAATACGGCCGAGGTAACCACTAACCAATCTTTCAGCCACAGGTCCTAGCCTACCTGCAACCAGAGAGGGCTCTCTCTTTATGATTTAGCTTTGTTTTGGTGTATTTTTAGGCTAGTTATGATGCACAGGATTTTGTTTTGAATTTGTTGGGATGATGATTTCAGTCAAAACTGGTATGTTTTTCAGAATGATCTAGGCCATTGGGCATGGAGTTGATGATGGTGAACCGTTGGAAATGTTTCTCGAGAAAACAGGTTATGCTACAGAGCCTAGAAAGGCATCCATGGAACAATTGTTTAAATCTGTAATATGATGGCACAAAATCAGGGAGTGAAAGGCAGCTAAGGATCTTTCACTGAACTGATAGAGGGAAAAGTGAGAATATTATCTAGGAGTATTTAAGAATTCCTGAACAACATTCATAATGATAGAATGAATACAAACATGAGCCGTTAAGAATTCATGTTTATGATAAATTCTGAAGAAAACACAATTAACAACAGAGATTGAGCAGAGGGTGCATTCAAACAATTCCTCAACTATTCTTTTTCTCTTTTGCCAAGCCAATGAAACATATATTTGAGTTAAGAAAACATAGAAAGACAAAACATGGTTTAGAGTAACTTATTGCTCCATCAAACAACACGGGAATTCTATAGCAAAACGCAGGTCCTCATTTTGACATCAAACAGTGCAGAGATCATGAACTTTTCTAGCTATTTGTATTAGATAGTCTGAAAATTTACAAGACAGTGTCTCAGAGAGAAAATCACCAACCCCAAATATGTTGTATGGGGAGGTATATATACAAAAATCAGCTACAAAATATCTAGCTGATGAGTTAATAGCTCATAAATTCTATGCCAACCCCTGAGGAATTATAGCTGAAAGAGTAAATGCTGCAGTAAATATTTAGTGCATTAGTTGTCCATCTTGTCAGAAAGTTTTGACTTTTGTGACCAACTGAGTCGGCTGGAGCTGCACTGTCCAAAATCTGTGTTTTTCCCTTCTTGGGTTTGTTGTCCTAGTATTTTGCTAAGTCATTATTCTCACCCGCTCTGCCTGTCGTATTCATGCTGCATTAAATTTCGTTGACCTGAGGCTGACTAGAAGAGACAAAACTGAGATCATTGGGCCAAAATTTGCATCATTGCTGGCCACCAATCTTCTTTAGGCAGTTGGTGTCTGCGTATTTTTATTAGAGTTTCATCTGCCTATGTGTACCTGTAAAAATTCGGTGGGACCTCAAACAGGTGATTAATTTCATGCTCAATGTAAAATAAATTTTCTAGCTAGTCATAGAGGCTCTGCCCTTATGGGGGTCCTGCTTCTTCTGAAGTGCTTGTGGATGTTGTGATATGATTTGAAATGAAATTGGTCATCCTAGTGGCATACTGCTCACGGGTGAGCAGTCTTCCAGCACCGGTTAGTAGGCTGGGCAATCCTTTGCCTTGCAATGCACCCATTCTTAGCTTATAATCATCTACCTCAGCCTGCATTTCCTGACATTTTCTCTCCAAATTTTGTACAAAATTTCTGAGGGTCAACACCTTTTTGGCTGTTAAAACAGTATCTGTTCTGTTGCTGATGTCTAAGGCTGCCAACTCCTCCTTTGTGTGAGTGTTCAGGAAATGTATCATCCTGCTAGCCTGCTTAGGCATATTCCCTAGCGCTGCTCTGGCCTTTTGGCTTTCAATTTGAGCTTGGCCTATTAACTCAATCTGCTCATGCACTGTTTTGATTGATTTCCACTGTTTGGTGATAGAGTGGTCAATCCTGGTCCACAAAATTTTCTTTATTTCAGCCAGAGTCTTTTCTAAATTCAGATCCTTCTCCAAGGCCTTTATTCTGTCTTTGAGGGCCTTAATTTCTCTGGTCTGTTCAGCCACTGTCATTTTGGACTTGTCATATTTTGCTTCTAGCTCTGCCAATTTTTCTTTGGCTTGTTTAATCTCTGTTGCCTGAAGCTCTAGCTCCTTGACAGCTTTTATCAATTCATCCATTCTTATGCTAGACTCAGGAGCTGTTATTGTTGCCGCTACATCATCTGAAGTTGTTGTAGCTGTTGGAAGGGTCACTGCTGCTTCTGTAGTTGCTGCAGTAGTAGGGGCAGTTTGAGGAGGCTGGGAGGTCGACTCTCCCTGCTTGTTTTGCAGTGCCCTTTCCAATTCTTCTTCCATTTGGACTATTCTTTGATTCATTTGCATTAGGAGGTCCAATGTATCCTCAACTTCTTTCTCTTTTACTAGCTCTCCCGTTTGTGGATGCATGGTTGAGGAGAGCCTCATTTGCTTTTTTAGAGCAACAATATCATCCTCCTTTTTCTTCATTAGAGCCTTGATAGCCTTGGGATTTTTAGGATCATGCCCCAGGTCTACAATAATGTCCTCCAATGTTTTGATTCTGTTGTCTTTGGCTGTGGAGGCCATTCTTTCTAAATCAAGCTGAGTATTAGTGTTCTTCAGAGATTCCTTTAACTCATGGACCATTGTGGCCTTGTCTACCAATGTGGCATAGACCATTTCCCCTGTTTGCTTATGCAGTTCTATTTGATCCATGGGGTGAATGCCTTTTTCCATAACCTCCAACTTTGTTCTGACATAATCTGCAGCCGACTAAGGCTGCTGAACGTTGGGTTTAAAATGGCTGAGGATCATTTTTTCCTCTTTGATGTCATATGCCGCCATCAACCTTTCTTTCTTGGCAGGTGTTGCCTTGAGAAATTGGTCATATAACTGCACTCTTAGCAGTTCATTTTGTACCTTAATTTCTTTAAAGGTGGCCTTGGTGCTAGCTGGCCTCTTTCTTTGATGTGTGGAGGAGGACACCTCCATGCCATGCTGTCTTTCCTGCTCTTGTTGAAAAGAGCTTGTAGCTGTTTGTTGACTGTCTTCTCTATCTTTCCTTGGGCTTCCAAGGATCTCTTCACTGATTTCCTCCACAACTAGAGAATCAACCTTTTGCCTTTTGGCTTCGGGCTGCTGAGTGGACCCACTAGCAGGTGTGGACTCATCTCGGTCTCGTTTTCTGCCTCTTTCCTCATGGACAGGAGTCTGCAAGGCAGGCACTGTTGGTGCTTCTTTTTCTTGTAGAGGAGCCTGTACTTGAGGTTGCTCCATTGAAGAGGCAGGCTGTTTTGTGACCACGTCCTTTTCTGCACCCATTATCTCCTTCCCTTTCGTTGTACCTATTGCTGATGTAGATGGTCCCTAGGCGGCTTGTGTGGCTGCAGCAGCGGATGTACCTTCTCCAATTTGATGTGGCAACTTGAATGTTACTTTCTGCACAGAATCCAAGTCAAGAGTTTTTTCTAAATCCTTGACATTTTTCTCCATTATTTCCGCTTGAGTCAATTCCTCAACTAATGTACCTTGAAACCACTCATCTTGGTTGGAATATTGTTCAATTTGTGGATATTTACAGTGGTCATAACCTAGCAGCCTATATTTAACTCTTCTGGCACTGATAAAACCTTCCGGGTCATAAGGGACCCACCAGAAGCTCCTCTTTAGCTTATATTTGTCCCTGAGAATTTGATCAGCATCTTGCCAACCTTCTTTCTTGTTCATAATGAAGGGGCCTAGATGGTCTTTTAATTTGAGGTGGGCTTTCTTTTTGGCACTATGAAAATGGGTAAGATCAGAACTAATGAGTTGCCTATAGTATTCCAAGGCAAACAGTCTCATAGGTACATACCTTGGAAGCCTGTAAGGACAAAGCTCATAGCCATAGATTCTGATGATAGTATGGTTTTGATATAGGTACCAATCACCTATTTTGTAGCTCTTGGATAGCTGCAAGGTCTTCTGAATCTCAAATGACAATCTGGGAGGAGGGGATCTCATTAGGAGGCAAGAGAGAGGGTATACAAATTGGTCAATAAACTCACAGTAAGAAAATGGAGAGTTTTGAACTTCGTGGAAAACTGATGACCAGAAGATGACAGACCTCTTTTCACCCCTAGAATCCAATTTCTTGATAGGGCATTGGAAGCTTTCAGACTGGTAATACATGAATAAGTGGTAGATATATGATGAATATTTGAATACTCCCTCCCTATCAACTTTCAATAGCTGGTCATGTATTTTATTGGCTATAAACTTGGCAAAGTTATACTTGTAAGCAGGGGGCTGGCCTGGACTATATGCAACTAATAATACCAACACTGTTTCATCAATGTGCTCACTGGTTTTGAAGCCTAGCACATAAGAGATCATATCCACTAGAAGCTTGCCCACCTCATTGAAATGGACATATAAGAAAGGAGGTGGCTGGTGGGCCCCAGTATTGTAGCAATAATGCTACAACTCCTGGAACTCCCTTCTTTAGTATTATCAACCCGGTAGTTCGTAACAAACTTGGAAGCGACGGTGCTGTATGCACAAGTACTAGCTCTTGCCGCAGCTGTCACTTGGTCAGCTGGCACAAGTCCGCTAGGGGCTCAAGTCAACTTCTATGAGCTCTTTAGAAGAAGCTTTATACCTGATGGATGGAAGCTAACTCAAAGGAAGCTGATCTACTTGCAGAAAGAAACTAAAAGTCAAAGAGTACCATAACGCTAGCAAACCCTAATTCTACCAGCTAGTCCTACTGATGCAAAGGAAACATCTTTTTGTATTTTTGACTAAGTTATTAGAATTATCATGCATGTGCTTTTAACTGGCTTTTCACTGTGCAGGGGTGGATCAAGGAGGAGAAATGCTTGGAAAAGGTTGGGATGGTACAGAGAGGGCATAAGGAGCCCCTAACACTCTTTCAGAGGGTTTCACAAAGTTTGGGTGCCAAAAAAACCTTGTTTGTGAGCTTCTACAGGAAGTCTGCACGGGTTCTACAGGATGTTACAGGAATTTCTACAGGATGTTCAGAAATTTCTACAGGATGTTTTATAATTGGATTTTGGAGGATGGGTGAGTGAAAGAGGATGCATGAATGGATAGGGAGGTAGGGTAGGGGTCTGAGATGACCCAGCGACTGGTTTATGAAGTGATGAGAGGGTGTGGAGAGCTAACTTGTCTTAAGGAAGACCAAGGCAATGGAAGAGAAAGAAGGTAGGGTTACGTGGACAGAAGAGGGGTGGTGAAATGAGGAAGCGGACTAGAAGATGGAGCAGCTGGCCTCGATGAAGCTTAGGTGGATGAGAGAAAGATGGATAAGCCCTGCACGGTGTGCACTTAACTAAATCAACCAAGTCCTGTATACAACCGAAATCTTAGCTAATTTATCAGAACTATCAATGAAACGCATGAACAACAACTTTATTCCCAAAGAAAACCATGTACAACACTTAATCAAAGGAACATCTAAAAAGGTCTAAACGCATGACTAATTTCTACGAATGAAAAACATTACACCAATGATTGCATGGCCAAGCAAACTAGTGTTTTTGTTGAGCAGCACTGGCTCCACAATTCCAGCCCTTGATCCAATAAGGGAGAGGTGAAACTGAGAGTGCAGGCAACCCTTTTATGGAGCTTTTATCAATATTTTTCTTATCAATCTATTTTATACATCCAAAGTAATTTTGTTCATCAACAGTATCCTACTTAACCTACACAACTAAATCCTAGCTCAAAAAACTTCGTTCAGATGCATAAAAGGAAAATCACAGTGCTGAAAGGAAAGATAACAATACAAATAAGGAGACCCAAGGCTCTCAGGTTGGGCCCAACCCCGAGAGCTATGGCTCCTTTAAAAATCTCAGAGCTGATATCAAATCCGACTGCTTCCCATTATCAAAAAATAATCATAAGTCAAGAGTTATGCCAATAATGGCTACAAGAGAACAAAATAGAGCTAGTAGAACGTAGTGCTGAATGTGCAAAAGTTTTTCAAAAGTCCTTTTCAAAGGCTAGAGCCTTATCATTTATACCCAACGAGGCCCTGGCTGGCCTCCTAAGTTCATGGGACTTGGCTGCCCAAACTGTGAGTGAACAGCTCCTTCCAAGAAATCTGCTTGGCTGCCTTCTAGATCCGGTTTTGGTGGCCTTTGGAGCTCGGAGTTTGGGGTGAAGATACCAAGGGAGGTTATTTAATGCCATAGACAAACCCCCTACGAATCCTCAACCCATGCTTGGTTGTCTCCTAGCCCATGTCTGCTCGGTTTTGCTTCAACATGTGTCAAAAAATCCTGCAATGAGCACGTGTTAGCCACCTAGGAATAGTGACTACCCTTATTCGTACAAATGACATAAACATACTAGAAAATAATGCATAAGTTATGAAAAATGAAGGATTGAACAAGGGTAGTTAGGCCAAATGAGCCCAAAATGTTACCAAATTTGGGGCTCATCATCACCACCCTGCTAAAATGATTTCTCATCCTTGAGCAACTAATCCATCTCCTCGTCCTTCATTGCCTTAACCGCCACTCTCACATCCCAGGCTTCTGAAGTAGTATCCTCCTCACTGTCATGGAACCCGACCTTCTTTTCCACCTCTTCCCATTGCTTATGTTCTTCCTTTTTGGTGCTTCCTTCTACCAATCCTAGAAGCAAAGGTGGGCTTAGCTTGAGGCCGATCCAGCTGGCCTGGAGGTTCTGCATGGACTTCTTGTAGAGAGGTACCCGTACTAGGCCCTCCCTCATTCTAGTTGGAGTGTGATAATCCCTGATTTTAAGGCTGTGGGACAATGTGTTCCACCTTCGGGTGCAAGCATGAACACAATTGTCCCCTAGTAGTCGCTCCATATCCTCGAAATGTGCTATAGCCTAAGCCTGCTGATCCACATATTTTAGTAAAGCCTGCGGGTTGGTTGTTAGGTGTTGGCGGGCAGATATCAATGCAGTGGGGACCCCACGCTCTACTCTGATTAACAATGGTTCATGTAACTCCCGGTTCATAACATCTTTGACCTCTGACGCTCTATTTTCTTCGTGGTTTAACCATGAGGTAAATGCCATTAGCTGCATATCTCCCACAACCGTGTTGGGATCCCATGAAGTTACATTAGGAAGGGCCAAATTATGGAGGTAGAATTCTGATAGCTTGGCCTTGTCCTCTGAGGAGCTACTGTTGCATAAATCTGTGAACTGCTGGGGGTTTTGGATCTGGGAGATACCCTTCTATGCTAATGCATTAATCTGGAATTGCAGCCACTAGTCCCGTAGGTATAGGCCATAATATTTGGCCAGCTACCTACATTGTAGAGCATCCATAGCCCAACTGGCCATGCAGGCCAGTTGTGCCTCTTTTTCTTGCAACTGTTGTTTGAGAGCTTGTATCTCTATGTCTGCTTGCAGTTCCCTTTCCTGTAGATGCTGGTTTAGTTCCTCAATACCAGCTTGCATTCCTTCTTTTCCTTGAGGTTCTGCTGTAGTGCCTCCTGAGGTTGTGCCCCTTTCTTTCCTCTATTCCTGTAGCTGCAGTTTGAGCTTCTCATTCTCTTCCTGTAGAAATACTCGCTGGCAGTTTCCCACGTGCTTGGCCATAGCTAATTCCCTTCTTGCCTCCTTGAGTTTTTCCTCCAAGGGGCCTATATCCACTACTCCTTTATATTTAGCTATCCTCATCCATGTGTGGGTTCGTAATCTTTCTTCTTCCAATGCAAAGAAGAGTGGTACTGTGAATTTTTATGGGATAATTTTCCCGGCCTCCAAAAAGTTATAATAGGAGCTCAAGCTGGGCTGGGGGCTAGGCTCCATGATGTGTTCTACCTCTGCTTCCCTTTGTGGTGAGGTGGGTGCCTCCCCCTCCATTCTTTCGATCTCCTTGAGCTTGGCTAAAGTTTCTTGTAGAACTCCTTCAGCATCCTGTAGAGGGGTTTTTGACGTTGACCTTTCCATTCTCTCCCTCCAGGTAGTTGTCTTGGGGCTCCCCCGCTCATAAGTGACTGATACTTTGGAGGGGGACTTCTCCCTTGGCGAGTAGGGGTGTCTTCGACAGTAATTGGGTCTTTAGATGGAGGTTGGGGCCTGCCAGTTTTAATTCTCACACTTCTCCTCGCTTTGAAATACAGAGGATCTCCCTTTTGTGTTTCTCCTTTGGCTTGGGGGAGGTACTTAGGGTGGCCAACACAGCTGCTGCCTCCCAAGCAAGAATTTCGGCCGTCTTCTCCTTCTGTGTTCTTTTCTCAGGACTTCCTGTAGAAAGCCCTGTAGTGGTTGATTTCTGGCTTCCTGTAGAAGCTGTTTTCAATTTTCCTGTAGAAACGGATGGCACCGTTTTAGCTTGCTTGGATGAGGGTGATTTTTCTTTCAATTTTGTTGAGGCTGACTTAGAGGTGCCCTCACTGACATGGACCTTTTCAGTCCTTTCCACTCTGCTCTGTAGCCGTTTCTCCCTGGGGGTTAATGTGGTTTTGTCACCCTCTGTTTTGGCAGCTTGTTTTTCCTCTTGTTTTTCCTTGGGCTCTTTATTTTCCTCATGTTTTCCATTTTTCTCTTTCTTTGGTGCTCTGGCCATGTTTTCTTGGCCTTTCTCTTTCTTTTCTGTTTGAATTGGGTCCTTCTCCTCACTGCTGGAGGAGGTGAGCTCCTCAGCTAGCACTCGGATGTCATCATCCTTAGTCAAATTTCGGAAGGTTTCCCAGGAGAGAGGGATGGTATACGTGTGAAGTGCATCTTCCACGAGGAGCTTAATGAGCCCATGATGGGCTATCTGATCTGGCGTCCCCTCTTTCAGCTTAGTGGCACACTCAGTCATGGATTGCAGGAGGAAGTAAGGGATGCTCAACTTTTTCTCTGAGGGTAGGTCCATTTGGTGTCTAAGTTCTGTGAGCAGCCGAAAATGGTATCCATACACGATGCTGAATCGCCCCTCGCACGTGATATACTTCATAATTTGGAGGCTGACCTCACTCTAGAACGGCTGTAGGCTGGTTCTTCGCACTCCATTCTTATCTTCTGAGAATTTCTCCTCCGACAAAAAGAATTCCTTCATAGCCTTCTGGCCTAGTTTTCTCTCCTCCTTATCCCAAGGTACCCCCATCGGTAGATCAGTGACCCTTCTAATGAACTGTGGGGTAAGACTGAGGGTCAAACCTCTGAAGTTGACAACAGCCAACGTTTTGGAATTCGGTTGCAAGGATCGCAAGAATTCCTCTACAACCTCGTCGTCATGACCTTGAAGCTTGTCACAGAATGACATCCACCGAGCACGAGAAAACAGGTCTACCACCTCAGGGGTTTCCCGTAGTTTCTTTGAGTCTGTAGGCTCTTTCCTGATGAACCCACCTGACATGGTAAAAGCTTGCTGTGGTGGCCTGAGCTGGCTGGCACGTATACAAAGATGGACCTTTGGGATTTCCTCAGACAGAGCGCAGAGTTACGCCTCTATCATGCACACAGTTAAAAATTTATGACTGTCTACAGGTGAGCCTTGATAGTTGCTCAATTATAAACCAAACCCTGTAGAAAATCCCGCATATACACGACGACGACAATTCTCATGCAGAAATAAGAAGACACTTGCAAATTCATGCACATACTAAAATTTACAGTTTTCTACCCCTTTTGTACGTCGACTTCACCACCTTTCGAACCAATTGCATGGGAGGACTATGTTCAAGCTTACCTCGTTCCAGACTTGCCACCTTTGACGTGAACAATTTGATTTTTCCGTGACGTTGAGCTTCCTGTAGCACAGCTTCTTGTAGGAGTCGTGCACGAGTTCTGGGGAGCACTTCAGCAGTTCTGGGCCTTTTGTGCAACAACATGATGCTGAGCAGGCCGAGAACTCGGAGTATCAACCTTCAGGAAATTGCAGATGTGTACTCGGCTACAAAGCGGTTGGAATAAATGAGTGTAGTGCGCCATACGCGATCTAGCCTGTAGATTTGAATCTCTGCGGAACTCGTGGCGCGGGGGTGAGCTGTCCCCGTCATCCCGTTGGCCGACGTCACCTGTGATCATTCCACTGAATGTCTGCCTGACCGCCGCATCATTCCTTGCATATCTACCACCACCACTCCTGTTAGATCGCCGCTTCTCTCCAACTAGACTCTTCCCACGTGTCCATTTCCTGCCTTGTCATGCTCCCATAGCTTTTCGGATCAGACGAGGCCATCGAGCTGGTTGTGGTGGCCAGTTGAATGGCTGCCCGACTTGCTCAACCCATTCATTTTCATATTTACACACATTTTAAAGTATTATTCATGTGATTTGACGAACCAGGGTGAGGCACTTACCTGTGCGGCTGTGACGTTATTTTTCTCACGCTTCAGGACGAGGGTGACGGATCCGCTTGCTGCCGCTTCGTGCACAGGCACGGGACCTCTGGTTTGCTAACTGCTGCTGGTTACGAGACCGGTTGCTCGGCTGTGGATAGTGCATGCGCTGGCTCACGAGTTTCAGGTATCTCCATAACATGTGCTTTAGCCGGATCAACTGCTACAGGATTCCTGTAGGACATCTTGTAGCCGTTTCGCCTTCTCAGGTGCATGCTGAAACAGTGGAGTCACGTTCATGGTTGCAGGGTCTTCGAATTGCTTTGACAGGTAGCGCAGCGGCCTCTACATGTTTTGTTTCTTATTTGAAAATGATTTCTTCTGAAAGTCCAACACTCTGGTTTGACTGCGCAGGTATTTCAATCGTATGGCAGCCATGGTGGTGGAAGGAGGCGACAGTAGTGGGTTCTGGAGAAAACATTGGTTGCGTGCCTCCTTATTGGACTTTGGGCTTCCAATTTTCCTACACAGTTGGTCCTGGCCCATTCCAAGATTCTACAGGAAGTTTCCTATAGAAATACAGAACTTCCTGTAGAAAGTCCTGTAGCTCCCTGTAGGAGACTAAACTATGACTAGACCGTGCCCCAACCTTGGAAGAGATGAGTGTTTCTGGAGGGAGTGCTGGTGAGGTCACCTGGTAGCATGTTAGGGACCCTCATCCTTGAGCTGAGAGGCCTCCTTTTCTGCATGGAATACCTGCAAACTCCATTAATTCCCAAAGCTTGAGCCTGTTTTCTGTTACTGCCTCTTTTTTCTCTTTTTTTTTTTTTTTTTTGAGGAGACAGCAGGGGTGCCTCAATGAGGTTTTCACCCCTACCATCTGCCTTGGGCGCCTCAGAGAGGTTTTCACCCAAGGATATTTTTTGTTTTTATTCCAATTTTTCAGAGAGACAGCAGGGGCGCCTCAATGAGGTTTTCACCCCTACCATCTGCCTTGGGAGCCCCAGAAAGGTTTTCACCCAAGGATCTTTTTATTATGATTTTTTATTTCTTTCTTTTTTTTCCTTTTTTTTTGAATGCTCAAGGTATGCCCAAAACAGAGGCAGAACCCTTCTCTATGACCAGTACTGATTTTTTCATAGTTTTGATGAATTCTTGCCTCGAAAGAGGTTTCCTGTAGATCTTTAGTCGATGCCCGTTGACGAGCATGGGGATGGCTTCCTCATTGATGGTCCAGATAAGAACAGACCCATTATCATTACACTTCTCCACTGCATATGGCCCTAACCATCTTGTCCTCAGCTTCCCCTTGAAATCCTTGTGTCTGGAATCATACAGCAGCGCCCAATCTCCCGGTTGGAATTGCTTGTCATTGAGGTGCCTGTCATGCCATATCTTCCTCTGAAGTTGAACCACTTCTGAGTGGAGAAGGGCCTGCATTCTGTGTTCATCTAGCCCATTCAGCTGCAATAACCTTTCTTGTTGGGCATGACTGAAATCTATGTCCAGCTGAGCTGCCATTCTCAATGTGTTATACTCGAACTCAATTGACAGCAAAGCTCTCTTCCCATAGACCAGTTCATAAGGTGTGAAACCGGTTGTGGTCTTCCAAGTGGTGTTGTAAGCCCAGGTGGCCTCAACCAGGCGATATACCCAATCCTTTCTGCTGTTGCTCACCACCTTAGTCAAAATCCCTTCTAATGCTCTATTGGTGACTTCCACTTGCCCATTTGCTTGAGGATGATAGGGGGTGGAAGTCCTATGCTTGATCTTGTGATGAGCAAGCAAATCTCCAATTAAGTTGGAGGTGAACTGGCTTCCTTGATCGGTGACTAGCTCTCTTGGGTAGCCAAATTTGTAGAAGATGTTTTCTCTTAAAAACTCAGCCACCTTTTCTTCCGTCACTACTTTGATTGCCTTGGTTTCCGCCCACTTGGTCAGATAGTCTGTGCACAAAATGATGTAAGATCTTTTCCTTGAAGGAGGATTGATAGGACCCACAAAATCCATGCCCACTTCTTGAATTGTTCAAGAGTCACTTGAGGTTGGAGAGGCATTTCGTCCCTTGGGGTTGGCTTCCCCATCCTTTGGCATCGGTCACATTGGCTGATATATCTCTTGACATCTTGATGAAGGGTGGGCCAATAGTAGCCTGCCTGTAGAATTTTGAAGGCAGTCCTCTTGGCTGCAAAATGTCCTCCACAAGGCCTGTCATGACAGGTTAGGAGGATGTCAAAGACTTCCTCCTCCCTTACACAACGCCTTAAGATCTGATCGGAGCCAAGTTTGAACAGGTTTCCCCCGATCCAAGTGAATGAGGCACTCTTCCTTACAATTCTGCTTTTCTCTTTGGAAGATAGATGCGGAGGGAACTGTGCTGAGACTAGATAGTTTGCTATATCAGCAAACCACAGGCAGAGTACTGAGATAGCAAACAGATGTTCATTTGGCATCTGGTCGTCCACTGTTCCATCTTCACCTGCAGGTAAATCTAATCTAGACAAGAAGTCAGCAACAACATTTTCTTTACCTGGTTTGTCAATGATAGTCAAATCAAATTTCTGCAACAAAAGTAACCATCTAATAATACGAGCATTCACATCTGGTTTCTTCATTAAATATCTAATTGCAGCATGATCAGTATGTACAAATGTTTGATAGCCTGTGATGTAGTGTCGGAACTTGTTCAGGGCATGGACCACAGCCAGGAACTCTTTCTCAGCTACAGTATAGTTTAGTTCTACCTTGGATAAGTTTTTGCTGACAAAGTATATGGCATATGGGAGTTTTTGTTCAACCTATCCTAAGGCTACCCCTATGGCTTTGTTCGAGGCATCAGTGTCGATGTGGAAAGGTAGGGCCCAGTTTGGACCTCTTAATATCGGGGCGGACACCAACTTATCATTTAATTCATTTAGAGCCCTTTGACAGTCGTCCGTCCATTTGAACTCAACATCTTTTGCTAAGAGGACAAATAGTTGCGAGGCTAGCTTACTGAAATCTTTAATAAACCTTCTATAATATCTTGCTAAGCCTAGGAAACTCCGAACATCTCTTACTTTCTGAGGAGGTGGAACCTTTTTGATGAGAGCAATTTTATCAGGATCCACCTGCAATCCCTGGCAAGAAATGGTATGTCCTAGCACGGTCCCTTCAGTCATCAAGAATTCACATTTTTCCGGACTAAGGGACAGGTTCATCTCAATGCACTTGGTTAGGACTTTTCCCAGATTGGACAATGCTTCTTGGAAGTTGGACCCATAGGGAGTGAAGTCATCCATATAGATTTCCACCGAATCATGGACCAGCTCAGAGAAGATGCTCAATACTGCTCTTTGGAAAGTAGCAGGAGTGTTGCATAGCCCAAAGGGAAGGACTCAGTAAGAAAAGGTACCCCAAGGACAAGTGAAGGTGGTTTTATCCTGGTCTTCTGGGCTTATTTGGATCTGGTTATACCCGCTGAACCCATCTAGGAAAGAGGAAAACTTCTTCCCTGCTAGTCCATCCAACACTTGATCTATGAAAGGCAGAGGAAAGTGGTCTTTCTTGGTGGCTTTGTTCAGTTCTCGGTAGTCCACGCAAATGGGGTAGATGAATCCTGCATCCAACAGTTTTTGCAGTTCTTCTTTGACAATGTCCTTAAGGGCTGGATTCATTCTCCTCTGAGGTTGCCTGACTGGTTTACAATCTTCTTTGATGTAGATGTGATGGGTACAGACCGAAGGGTGGACTCCTTTCATCTCCTTATAGCTCCAAGCGAAAGCATCTAGATGACTAGCCAACAAACTATATAGCTCCTTTTCCTGGGAAGGAGATAGGGAGGAGCTGATCTTTAACGATCTCTCGGGGCCAAACTCCACATTTTTGACCCTGGGAGAGAGTGGATCGGTCACACAAATGTCCACTAAGGTGCTGGCTTGATTATCTTCCACCAATTTCCCTAAGGACAATGCACTGGGAGGCGGATTCTGAATCAAGGTCTCAATCAAATCATCCTCAGTTTGGGGACCTCCCCTGGTGGTCTCTAAGGTGCACAAGGGTGCAGAGTACACCTCATCCTCTTCTCCTTCTTCCAACCAAAGTGGTAAGTCATGCTCTAATAGAGGTTGGGCAGGAGGGTATAGGACTAGCTGCTTGTACATAGGACCATTTTTGATGGTCATGTTCCCTGCTCGGCAGCTTATGTAAGCATCCACAGTGGCTAACCAAGGTCTTCCCAAAATAAGGGGGTATCCAGTAAGCTTTGCATTTGGTTGAAGAACCAAGAAGTCCGTAGGATACTCCCAACAGTCAACAGAGACCAAGACATCCTCTACAATCCCTTTGGGAGTCACAGTGGAGTGATCTGCCAACTGCAGGACTGTCGAGGTCTTCCTTAAGGAACCCTGAAGGTTGATTTTGAGCATGGTATCCCTGGTCATCACGTTAATGGTAGCCCCTAAATCAATCAAGGTGTGGGGTATGATGGTGCCACCGATATGGACATCAACTACAGGACTCCCAGGATCCAAATACTTTGGACAAATTACTTGCCCCAACATAAGATCAGACAGTTGTCCTATGACATTGATGGTTGAGGCATCTCTTTTTCGCCTGCCTGGGTGCCTGAAACACTTTTCCTTAACCAATCTGTTGTATATCGGTACATCTTTGATGGCTTGGAGAAGTGGTATTCTTACACACAACTGTTTGAATTCTCCCAGAAGCTCATTCTCCTCTGGGTCGGGTTGTGTGGTTACTGTTAGTCTCTCAGGAAATGGTGGAGTGGCCTTGGGTTCACTTTCCTGTTTGTCTTCCTCGTCCTCTAAGGGAGGAGGTTGGCGATCTGGAAGAGTCTTCCCGGATCGCAGGTTGATCTCCTGGATCTCCACAGCATAGGTAGGGCAGGTTGTTTACCTGGTATATACCTGCTGGGCATGTCGGTTGTTGGGGTTTGGGTTCGGTTGAGCAGGCATTTGGGGTTGTCTCAGAGGAGCAGGAGGTAATGGTTGTGGTTGAGCTGGTGGTGGAGGCAAAAGGGGGGAGGAGCGTTGTACTGGGGTCTCCACCCCGGTTGAGGTGCATTCCACTGATGCTGTGGCTGGACAGGTGAGTGAAAAGAATGAGTAGTGGGCTGAGTATGGTATTGAGGTGGGTAAGACCATGGAGGAGGCACAGACCAGGGAGGATGAGCAGGGGGCCCCCAAGAAGGCATAGGAGTAGATTGGTTGGGGCTATAATAAGCTTGGGATGTCCCTTGCATCCCCTGCTGGTAGGGTCTAGGTCCATGCGGCCTTCTTTGATTGAGGAGGTAGAGAGGTTCAGTGGGTGCTTCAGTTCTTTGGTACATGGCCTTAAACCCAGGTAAGGTTGGGCATTGGTTTGTGGGGTGATTCTCCTCACAAATGAATCATACCTCTATCGAGTGTAAGGGACACTCGTTCTTAGGGTGCTTCCTTGTACACCTAGGACAGAAGATGGCAAAAGCCCTCTCAACTTCCTCTTTCTTTTGCTGGATACGGAATGTATCAAGTTGCATGGAAATGGTCTGTCTCACCTCACTTTTGAGGTCCTCCAGCTGATTAAAAAACTCATGCTTGGAGAAAGTAGTACTAGCTGAAAGAGGGTTTTCCCTACCTCTTTTCTGGGCTAACCTAGAGTGGTTTCTAAACACAGTCTTTATATCCTCGTAAGGTAGTTGGTAGATGTCTCCTCCAGCTAGCATGTGAAGGGTATCTAGGAGGTCCTCAGGGACTCCTCGGAGCAGGACCAACTTGAGAGATTCAGGGTCAAGTGTGCACCTGGCCTTTTTATAGCTAAGTTGGAATCTTTCCTCATAATCTTCTAAAGACTCCTCATTTGCCATGGTCATCCGAAAGATCTCTCCCTTGGCTTCCTTGGACCTACAGTAATCCCGGTATTTGGTATTGAATGCTTGCTGCATCTGAGCCCAAGTGGTGATACTGTTTCCAGGTAATCCCATGAACCAGCGTAATGCTGCATCCTTGAGATTAGAGGGAAAGAGTTTCAGTTTTTTCTCATCTTCTGTATAGTCATAGGTTCGACAAAGGACAACAAACTCAAACAGGAAGGTATTAGGGTCTTCAGTAGTCAATCCATGGAAGTGAGGTAAAGCAGAGGGGCTTATGTTTTTCATTTTCATGTCTCCATTGGTCTCTCGGATGGGAAAGGCACCTTCTATTCTCTCATCTTCTCTTCCATATTCAGCCATGGCTTCAGGTGGGATGGTTTCTAACTCTTCTTCTGGTATAGGATCTTCGTATGTCTCAGGAGGCTCTCCTATAAGTTCTTCTGGATCATTGTCACCAAAGAAGAGAGAAGGGTGACTCAGTGAAGTGGTGGAGGTGTTGGGTAGGAATTTTCCAGTTTTATCTCTATTCCTATGAGGCATGAAATGGAAAGGCTTTTGATTGCTTTTTTCTTTTTCTGCTTGTACCTGCAAAACTGAAATAGATTGGATTGCAACTAACTATCTTGCTAAAATGAAAATACAGAATTGAAATGAAAGCAGGAAAGGACTAATCTATTTTTCTCAAATGAAATTGCAGGAATTAAATGTTAGTCTATGCTTGAAGAATTGAAATGCTAATCTATGCTTGCAGAATTGAAATTGCTAGTCTACGCTTGCAGAATTGAAATTGATAGTCTACACTTGCAGAATTGAAATTTCTAATCTATGAAAGCAGGAAATATCTATTTTACTTTTGCGGAAATGAAATTGCAGAATGGAAATGAAATGAACTATTTGGCAGAAGGCGAGTGTGGAAAAATAGAAGAAAGGCAACAATCACCAATACTCTGACGCTTCCCTAACAACAGCGCCAAAAAGATGGTGGGCCCCAGTATTGTAGCAATAATGCTACAACTCCTAGAACTCCCTTCTTTAGTTTTATCAAACCCGGTAGTTCGTAACAAACTTGGAAGCGACGGTGTTGTATGCACAAGTACTAGCTCTTGCCGCAGCTGTCACTTGGTCAGCTGGCACAAGTCTGCTAGGGGCTCAAGCCAACTTCTATGAGCTCTTTAGAAGAAGCTTTATACCTGATGGATGGAAGCTAACTCAAAGGAAGCTGATCTACTTGCAGAAAGAAACTGAAAGTCAAAGAGTACCATAACCCTAGCAAACCCTAATTCTACCAGCTAGTCCTACTGATGCAAAGGAAAGGAGGCAAACTATTGAAGAAGATTCCATTACTTCTATGAAGGTAAAATACATGTATCTAGACTACCTCTATTTGAAGAAAACATCTTTTTGTATTTTTGACTAAGTTATTAGAATTATCATGCATGTGCTTTTAACTGGCTTTTCACTGTGCAGGGGTGGATCAAGGAGGAGAAATGCTTGGAAAAGGTTGGGATGGTACAGAGAGGGCCTAAGGAGCCCCTAACACTCTTCCAGAGGGTTTCACAAAGTTTGGGTGCCAAAAAAACCTTGTTTGTGAGCTTCTACAGGAAGTCTGCAGGGGTTCTACAAGATGTTTAAGGAATTTCTACAGGATGTTCAGAAATTTCTACAGGATGTTTTAAAATTGGATTTTGGGGGATGGGTGAGTGAAAGAGGATGCATGAATGGATAAGGAGGTAAGGTAGGGGTCTGAGATGACCCAGCGACTGGTGGATGAAGTGATGAGAGGGTGTAGAGAGCTAACTTGTCTTAACGAAGACCAAGGCAATGGAAGAGCAAGAAAGTAGGGTTACGTGGACAAAAGAGGGGTGGTGAAACGAGAAAGCTGACTAGGAGATGGAGCAGCTGGCCTGGACGAAGCTTAGGTGGATGAGAGAAACATGGATAAGCCCTGCACGGTGTGCACTTAACTGAATCAACCAAGTCCTGTATACAACCGAAATCTTAGCTAATTTATCAAAACTGTCAATGAAACACATGAATAGCAACTTTATTCCCAAAGAAAACCATGTACAACACTTAATCAAAGGAACATCTAAAAAGGTCTAAATGCATGACTAATTTCTATGAATGAAAAACATTACACCAATGATTGCATGGCCAAGCAAACTAGTGTTTTTGTTGAGCAGCACTGGCTCCACAATTCCAGCCCCTGATCCAATAAGGGAAAGGTGAAACTGAGAGTGCAGGCAACCTTTTTATGGAGCTTGTATCAATCTTTGACTTATAAATCTATTCTATACATCCAAAGTAATTCTATTCATCAACAGTATCCTACTTAACCAACACAACTAAATCCTAGCTCAACAAACTTCGTTCAGATGCATAAAAGGAAAATCACAGTGCTGAAAGGAAAGATAACAATACAAATAAGGAGACCCAAGGCTCTCAGGTTGGGCCCAACCCTGAGAGCTATGGCTCCTATAAAAATCTCAGAGCTGATATCAAATCCGACTGCTTCCCATTACCAAAAAAAATCATAAGTCAAGAGTTATGCCAATAATGGCTACAAAAGAACAAAACAGAGCTAGCAGCACGTAGTGCAGAATGTGAAAAAGTTTTTCAAAAGTCCTTTTCGAAGGCTGGAGTGTTATCATTTATACCCTACGAGGCCCTGTCTGGCCTCCTAAGTTTATGGGACTTGGCTGCCCAAACTGTGAGTGAACAGCTCCTTCCAAGAAATCTGCTTGGCTGCCTTCTAGATTCGGTTTTGGTGGCCTTTGGAGCTCGGAGTTGGGGGTGAAGATCCTGAGGGAGGTTATTTAATGCCATAGACAAACCCCCTACGAATCCTCAACCCAAGCTTGGCTGTCTCCTAGCCCATGTCTGCTCGGTTTTGCTTCAACATGTGTCAAAAAAATCCTGCAATGAGCACGTGTTAGCCACCTAGGAATAGTGACTACCCTTATTCATACAAATGACATAAACATACTAGAAAATAATGCATAAGTTATGAAAAATGAAGGATTGAACAAGGGTAGTTAGGCCAAATGAGCCCAAAATGTTACCAAATTTGGGGCTCATCAGTGGCCCTGTAGGCTAGCGGTCTGCCCTCATGAATGTCTTGGTGATTTTTTCAATCTCACCACTGGAGAGTTTGGAGCCTGCATCCAGCAAATAGTTCATGGAGAAGGGAAACAACAGTTGAGTCTGCTTGAAGTTGAGCATTTGGTTGATGGAGTCAAGAGTAATGTGGAACAGTATGCTCCCAGATGGAGACTTAACAGCTCTCTGAGTTGGCTCATAGTTCTCAACACATAAGCGGATGATCTCTGGAAAAATATTAACAGATGGGAGGAAGTAATAAGGCAGATTGGACTCCCATATACCATACATGTCACTGTTGCTTAGATAGTTGTTTCTCAACTGGCAGAAAGTCTGCAAGTGGTTTCTGTCACCAACAAGATCTTGGATAAGGTAGTCTCTATCAGCAAGAGGCATGGCTTCAAGCTCTTTGTTTGGTGGATTCATAGGAGTGACACTAAGAGCTGATGGAGTAGCCATTACAGGACTTTTCAGATGTTATCTTTAGAGTGAAGTTTTGAGCAGAAACAGACTAAGGATGACAGCTTGTAAGGACTTGAAGAGGAGTGGCAGAATGAGTTCAGCTGAACCCAAAGTCTTCAATATTTGTGGCTGTGGTGAAAAGAATAAACTTTGCAGAGTTTGATTTGAGCTTTGGTTTCTTTTTAGCAAACTCTCTGAATTTAGAGACAGTGAGGGTCAAATGTAGAGGAGAAAGGGATTATACAGCTTAATGTACTGAGATTTTGAAGTGAAACACGGCAAAAGGGAACAATGTCGTGTAGGTGTAAAATTATATTGGAAATTCAAGCTCGAAAATGGATTCTAGCAGGGTAAAATTGTGACCAGACCGGGGTTCACTTAAATAGGGGGTGCATTAGATAATTTAGGCCAAAATTTAAAGGGCAGCACCATTAATTTTAGGAGATTGTAGGCAATTTAGTGAAAAAATTCCAGAGAATGGGAAGAACACGGGCAAACAGGTGGAATTCGGCAAATACCTGGATTAGCTAGCACCGAGGGTGGTTGAGTTGATTGAAGGGCGAGGATTGACATCGAATTTGTAGGTGGCGGCGTTCGAAGTGTTCAAATTTAAAATCTGGAGGCAGTTTGGTGTGAGCAGCAAAATGGTGTACTCGAAGCTTTCCAATGAAAATGACCGAAAACAGTCACTTTTGGTGTTTTTAACGAAAAATTTGGCGCATACGCGCTTTTGGCGCTTTCCCGCGATGACGTCAGCATGACGTCATCAGCGGGTCCCAGGTACGGACAGGTGACGTGGACACTGACTCGGATGCTGATGTGGCGGGACATGGTGGCACAATGTGGCTGCGGGAGGGCAACGTGGCGAGCGACGTGGGGCAGTGGCGGAGACCGGGTGTGACATCATGGTGACGGGACTGCTGACGTGATGGAACAGAGGGCAGTTTCTGGTTGGCGGTTTTTGGTTTCCCTGCACCGCCTTTGAGCCGAGGCGGTTTGGGGGGGGAGGCCTCCGAACACCCCGGGCAGTTGACACGTGGAGGGGGTATGGCGGCAAAATTGCCCATTCCCCAGACGTTAAACCCCAGCGCGTTGTGGGCTAAAAACACCTGCACATCGTTGGATCTGGCGCGGTGGGAGATGGACGGTTGGCGGGGCTTTTGGCGCGGCATGCAACTTCAGAGTGGATCCCGCCCGTATTTAAATAATATATCAGAGCTGTGGGTCCAAACTTTGGCTCCGGTGGGTTTTTTGCGAGTAGGATTAATGTGGGTTAATGTAGCACAATGTTTAATAAAAAACATTTAAACATTTGGGTTTCACTGCAGGGGAAATTTGCAAGGGTTTAGGTGGGTGGGGGTTTAGGCATAGGTTATTAATCTTAACCAGAGGTTAGATTAATTCCGGGGTAAGGATGCAGAAGGGTTGATTATAGCCCCAAGTGGACTAACATCTCCCATAACTATGTTACTTAGCTATAATGCTAGGGGGTGGGATAGTTAATATGTTTTTTGGGAATTTTATATAGTTTTTTTGTAGAAAATAGGGGTGGGGATGTAACTAGGGAGCTATATAATAGGCTTAGGAGTTAATATGGGGTATGTGAGGTGAAGTGTGAGGGAGAAATTGAGCTTGAGAACTGAAACTTAGAAACCAGAAATGGATGAAGTATGAAGTGAGGGCTTTACACAAGAAATGTGGCTTCTTTTTGGAAGAAGAAGAAGGTCACAACTTGACATGACTTTCTCAAGGGAGAAATGTAAGTAGGACATTTTAGGCAGATCCTAAAGTCCTCAAGGGGATATTAGTAAGAAACCTTTTGAAGGGAATGAGGGAAGTTTGACATGCTTTGATAGTTTTTCCATATAGACCATTGTTCTTGCCCTTCTCTTATTGATGAGATAAGATATGATTTTCAATATATCAGGTGGTCATAGCTTGCTTCTGCAACCTCCAACTGCCTACCCTGCCTAATAGACCTAACATTTTTTCTTCCTTTCGATGGGTGCACTTAGCCTTGCAAACCCTGATAATCCTCTTTTCTTTTGGCTGCCCTCCTATCTAAATCTACCCTTATGTCTTCCAAGGGCCCAGATCAAGCAGTTGGGCTCCTTCCTTTCTCTATCTAACTACTCGTCTGCAAAGCTTGCACTGTTTGAGCAGATATTCATTCGCTAGTTTAGAACAAGCAATTTAAAACATGGCATGGTCCAGTTTGAACTGTTGGGCCATCCATCAAGATAGCAGTGGCATTTTGGTCAGCCACTCTCATGGTCTTTCTTTGGGGTTTATTTCAATTATTTTTTCTGACCAATTCATTTTCTTGCCTTTTGATCATTCTTTTAAGGCACCCTCTTTACATTTTTTAACTCTCTGCTCCTTTCACAAAACATGGAACCTTTGTGGCATCAAAGATGAACATTTTTAGCACTTCCACTGTCAATCATGAAAAATGAAACCCTATTGGTATAGGAGACTAACAATATCGCTTATCGACTATTCAACTCCCCCGTCCATTGACCTCCATCAAATGAGAATGTTGATCACACCTAGGCCGTCGATCTGGCTTCTGATCTGATGGTCCAATATCCATCGCTTATCGTTGATCGCTCTGTGATAATGGCTAGGTTTCGACAACACCCTAAGCCTTTGCCGATGTGATAAAGGATCTATTCTCATCTATGACTTCATCTAGACCATTGATCTCAAAGATCAAACGGCTCTTGTGTATTCTCGCCATTTTGATGGAAACTCTATGATTTAAACACAGTTCTCTGCCACATATCTCTTCACGCATGACATAACAGTTATATATATCTCCTTGGATCACCATCGACCTTACGGTGGTCGATGGTCAATCAACATGCATTCACAATTGGGATTAAAACCTCAGCACACATATACGCATAATAGAATTGAAATATACAGGCATGCATGAAAACCCACAAATACACATGTATTATATTAACATAGCACGATTACAACTAAGTCATATCAGCCTCAGAGCAATCTCCTCTTGACTACATCACACCTATCTTTGATTTCACAAATCTATCTAATTCTCTATCTCTCTTTCTTAAACGCATAGGTTCATGATACATATATTTATATGGAAAATATTGTTGGATCGGATCACTGTGAAGGATCCAATTACATCCCCTCCTTGATTTTCTCCAACAAAAGCCCTAAAGCTCCATAATGCATGCATATGGCAGAATACAATAATAACAAGTCTTTGAAAGACTTTTATCCATCTTTTTCCATCTTTAAATCTATTTTAAAACATATTTTTCCCTGTTTTTCTCCCCTTGTCCACGTCCTCTTTCTTTTTCCGCTTTGGATTCCTCCCTTTGACTAAGGGTGCTAGATGCTTCTACATCACACACTCTCAAGGCTCAACGCTCACTCTTGACTATTTTAACTGCAGACTTGTGCAGTCACTGAGCCCTCCCCCAGCTTGTCACCCGGTTTCAGCTCAGTCAGTGGATCAACGTGCACTATTTTAGATTAGGGTTTTTTGTTGACTGATGTTGTCTCGTCATGAGTGAATTGCAGATGCAGGAACCTTATCATGAAATGGAAATATGATGAAGAAGGTATTGAGGGCCCCAAAATCGGGTCAACAACAAGGGGGATACCCACCCGGTCGGGAACCTGGTTGGCGGCTCCGTGTCCGTTTGGTGTAGCGGGTCCGACTGGGGATGACGGGACCAACTTCCTGTTCTAAGGGGTGTGTGTGTGTGTAGAAAATGGTGATGTGTGTGTGTAGAAAATGATAGTAGAAAATCTGTAATTATTCCTTAAACTAATCTAATTCTAAATTCTGAAATGACTTTATACTACTTTAATCTAACAAAAACAAGACATCTAATCTACACTAACCCGGGACAGAATTTTTCCATTTATGCAATCTAGAAAGATTTCACAGAATAACTAGTAATGAAGATTATTCAGCTATTATGAGAATATAAATCAATTAAGATGAACCATCTTGCGTAAGAAGTTAAGCAAAATGGTTGTGAACAGCATATTGCATGATCAGCTATTCATGTATTAAGCACAAATCAATGACTCCACCGTACAAAAGTGCCAAATGGTAGTGCACTCATTCATACATTAACATATAAATAACATCAACTGTATATTACTCTAAGAATGCAAGCAGAAACTAGTCAAGAGATAAAAGTACCATTTATGACTGATTTTAAACTTACAGACCTTAAGCAATAATGATCTATTTCTACTTGCTTCTAATGCCTACTAAGAGTACAGAAGTGCAACATCAGTAGCAGGTATTAAAATGCAAACATAAATAAATCTTGATCCGTCCATTCATCAAAAACCCCCTCCGAGGGTGCAAAAGTGCATGTTCTGAGGACAAGTTTTTTGACAAAATTTCGGACCCTTCTCCAATGCAACGAGAAGGGTTAAATACTAGTAACCGACTAATTTTACTTTACAAAAATTCAGGGAATGGCTTCAAATGACCGTCCTTTTACTAAAAACAAATTTATTTCTAAAAACTGAATCTAATTTCTAACCGTTTCTGTATTTGCTCCTTAATGTTGTAAGCAATGCGCTGTTCGCCCTGAAAGAGTCGGCCGGTTGTCCTTTCCTTTTGTTCGAGCTTGAAAATTAGAAACAACAAGTGCTGGCACCTCTTTCTGTTAGATTAGAAGATATTTTCGAAAACCTTTCTCTAGCTGGGTGTATTCGCTGTGCGCACACTTAGTACAACCCAGTTTCTTTTCGAACTGATTTTTCTGTTGCTATTTCGGTTTCAGGTCGTGCGAATGACTCAATGAGTTAGAAGTCGCGCTGTATGGACAATCCCCTGTTTTGAGAACTGTTTCCGTTCTTTGTTCCAGGCTTTTCTGGAGCGTCTTTCTTCTCTTGCGCTTCTTTCTCTGCTTTACCAAGTCTGAGCTTCAGGATCTTTTGTAAAAACGCTGCTTTTGTGCGCCTTTGACTCTGAGTCTTGGACAGTCTATTTTCATCAGTGCCTGTTGGGCGATACTCTGGAATCCGCGGTTCTGCTGCATGTGACATCCAATTGCGGAGGCATCTTCTCTCTGTCGTCTTATTGGCGCTCTTCCCTTCTCCTTAGATGTTTCCTGCATATAGATTTATATCAGTTGCATGTCTTGCAGTTTACGCAAAGAAGAAGGGAAATGACGAAAAGATTGACATGAAAGCATTAAATTCTAATGAATGCGAAATTAATGACATTCATCATAACTTGACTCTTCGATAAATGCGATGTAATCATTTCTAGATATTCGAGCATGCGGTCATTAATTTCCCTTAAGGCGCGCTTTCAAATTTGGATCTACCGTGTATGTCGGAGAATTCTTGCGATGAGTTTTTTCTGCGATTGGTATCACAGTATCGATGGCTGCGACGTTATTAAGTGTTATCGTAGATCGCAGATATCGCAGGTCGCAGATCGCAGATATCGCAGATCACATATCTCTAATATCGCAGATCGCAGCTTTGCATGGTCGCAGATCGTAGATCGCAACATCGCAAGGTTTTCACTTTGTCATTTTGTGCTGTTCGTGCGGCATTGCGACGTGCGACGTCGCATATCGGCCATCGGCGTTTCTTTAGGTTCTCCTTTTTCAAACGCTCTTAATGCGCGCGATGCAATGGGTTCTCGCGTCACTCTTTTTTTAGTGTATTTATGCGCTTTGGGCAAGCACTCCTTTTTCCGTTGCGACGCGATATAGCTTTTAGGGAGCTGATACAAAAGAATTTTTTAAACAAAAATATTTTTTGGATTTTTGGCTAAGGGTCCCCCTTTGCTTGATGTTATTACTAATATCAAACGAAGAGGGGGGTTGTTGGTGACCACAACAGAAGGATATGAAGAAGGGAAGCATGTTGAAAGACCTCTTTGTCACTGAGTACACAAGATGATCAACCGAGAGAAAGTAAAGGGGCATCATTTTGTAACCACAACTCAAGATTTGCGATCATTGAAGACTCCTTACTATCAATTCATACGGAGGTGGATATAAGAACACTCTCAAGTAGACACATAACAAGGAGTAGCAAGAGTTGTTGACATTTCCATATCATCAAGAATTCCATGTCAACAATGTCATGTCATGTCATGTCATGAGTTGTCACATGCCACACCATATTGTGGATGATGTAAATTATGTTTCAAAAATGTATTGTAAAGTGGAAGTCCAAAGGACATGTATGGAATATGAAGAGTCATGTAAAGTTGAAAAGTCATAGGAAGTCAAGCAGTCGTGAGGGTATATGAAGACTCACTAGGAAGGTGAAGCATCACCTCCTCATTGGTTATATATACACCCTCATTGTATCAGCAAAGGAATTTCCACCTTAGCTCCTCCCGCAAAGCATTAGAGAGACATGCTAGTTCTTTTGAGGAGCAAGGAGTGGCTCCAACGCTCCACTATTAGAGCTAGTGGTGTTCATTGTATACACATGTCTTGGAAATTTTACTTAATATCAGAAGCCACATGGGCAACACATTCTTCATGCATGGATTATGGATATTTGTAAGACTATTATGTGAATGTTTGTAATTCATGTTTTCTTTCATCTGTGGTAAACTAGTTGAACTATTTCGATTATTTTGGTACTTATCATATTGAGAATGTGTTGTAATTGTTATTATCGTTGTCGCATCCTTGTGGAATATTCTATTGGATATTAGACAAATTTTCCTTGTTGTATTGGTTGCAATTACTGTTGCATCTTTGTTGACTATTCCGCTTGACGTTGAATGGTCTCTTCTTGTTTATGCCCGTCTCTACTAGGGTGGTACTATTACCTCTCTCTTAGAGGCTCACTTCTCCTCCCCTCCGTAGTAAAATAACTTTGATACAAATACAACCAAACACACCCCCTTGCTTTTCGAAGGCACATTTTCACTCCTCTCTCTTTCTAATAGTTAGATCTAAGGCATATCTTTAAGACAACCTAAAACTGGGTCATATTCCCAATGGGGCTCCTATCCCAAATGATGTGAGGTTCAATCAGGACAACATATCGGGGATACCCCTTGAATTTTGGTGGGTCCAACACCGTTAGCACATACTATTAGCTTAGGTTGGGCTCACCCAGGTTCAAATTTTACTACGCACTAACAAAACCCTCAACCACTGGCCCTCTCGGGAACGACTTGCAAGCAAATTGTAGTCTCACCTGAAGTGATTATGGGAGGTTGTAGAACCAGGTTTCTGTAGCCTGAGGGATGATGCGTTGTGGCACTTTTGTATTTTCTTATGCGTCAACACTTAGTTATTACTTCGTATTCACAAAATACTTCGCACTTATACTTTACTTCACAAAATTACATTTATCACTTAAACATATCCTAAAAATTCATGAAGTTTACAGTACTGAAATAAAGTGTAGATATTAAGAAAATAAACACATGTAGATACACATTTTATTGTGGTTCATCCCAATGCAGGAATACATCCACAAGATATATTGCTTATAATATAAAATTTGTACAATAAATAGTTCTTCCCTGCACACATAGCTACAGGGTGTCTGCGCACTAAGCTGCAGACCTCGACCTCCACACACTTAGATGCAGAACCTTTCCCCTTCCTCTGAAGTATAGAACAACAAAATACAACCATAAACATAGATTTTGATCAATACTTATATTCCTTCCTTATTTTTTATTAATCCCAATATATATTATTACATAAGGGAGTACATCACTACATTACCATGGAATAGATACCATGGTTTCCAAAATAGAATGGATTATGGTCCAAAACCATGAACTTTTACAATATTATATTATTTTTACAAAAAGGGAGGGGCTTCGACATGAAGCCCCATACTACACAGTGACTTTGTTGCATGGTCCTTTTATGTTACACTGCTCTGTTGCACAGTCCACTTCATACTTTGTATTGTGTGGTTTATCCCAAAAATTCAACTTCCTTGCCCAAAATCTGGCCAAGCTGGGTTGTGCCCAACAAGCCCCAACCATTCACCTGTGAATCATCCCAAATCACTTACCTATTGTGCCTTTGATCATTTCTGCAATGTTGTTATAGGCCTAGTTGAACTATTGGAGCACTCTTGTCATCTATTTATTCTTGTTGTGTGCTTCCTCCAACAATTCTTATGTCACATGCTTAGTATCCTTTTGTAGCAATGCTGCCTATTTTTTTCGAAGCTCTTGGAGCTTCTCATCTAATGTCTACGAGAACTGAAGGGCCTCATCCTACCAAGGCTGATTTCTTTCCATCAATTTTTGCTCTTCCCTCTTCAGCTCTTCGATCCTCTTCTGCAACACCTTCGCTTCACTGATTTTTGCGACATTTTGTGATATAGGCAACATCTTCATTGTTGCTCAAATTTCCTCTAACCACTGCTGCTTTTGCTACTTCTAATCCTCAAATTTCTAAACAATTGGATCTTCTTGCAGTGAATTCCAAGTCTGCATACTCTCGTCTAGTAATTTGTTGTAGTCTACCACTGTTGCGGAGATGCTAACCATGACTAGCTTTAGGTCAAACTCTCTCTGGTCTCTTACATCCTGTGGCCTATCTAGTTGCAGCTTCAATTGCAGCTCACTAATTTTTACTTCATACTCAAACTGTACTGTGGAAACTTTGTCTTTCTTCTCCTTGATTGCAAGTTTGAGCTTCACAACCTTTTCTTCTGTTCATTCTATTATATAAACTTGAATCGAGATAGAGTCAAAATTGACCAGGTTAAACAGTGATGGTTTTGGGGTACATGGTATTGTGAACCCTTGGTTTTTTCCCTATGGTATTGCATGTAATAGAGCCTATAAAAGGTTGAGAATACTTCATTGTAATGTAGTCCTATAGGTGACCGGTGAAGGCTCACTTGGCCATCTTAGCGAGGATTTTGCCCAAGGATAATGAGATCTCATTGGGTTGGGTTTTTCTCCATATTTGGGGTTTTCCAGGTTAAATATTGTGTGTATTGTTTATGTGAACACTTTTTGTTGGTTGTTTCTATTTTTTCCTCGCAGTAATTAGTTATGTTCTACAGTAAATTCTTAAAAATTGGTATCAAAGCATGGTTTGAGGCTACCTGCGGGTGTGAGAAGCTCTTGATCATTAACTGTTCTATTAGCCATGATAGTTCATAATCTCTAAGGATGTTGTGGTGTTAAATCATTGTGGAAATATAATGATTTCATTGGATCTATTGGATCTGATGTCTGAAGAGGTAAATCTAGTCGATGCGTGCTTCTAAAAATTAAAATCATAAGAAAACATGGCAATCTCAAAGAGTAAGAAAATGATGTAGATTTGTTGCGTTGAGATTGAAGGAGATAGATCTGGCTAGATCTAGTGTGGATCTACAATCCAGAGCAATGAGGTTGCATGTGAATGACTGAGAGATCTGATCGTAAATCATGAGAGTGAAATGCTTGATCTCAAGTATGACCTTTGTGTTAAAGCCAATAGAGTCACTATGTTGGTTTTACGCACTAGGGGGTCAGAGGCATGCCTGAAGGCGAGGTCCAATACACAATTATTTGAATGGAAGTTTGCGGAGTTTGATTGGTGGCTTGTCAGGCCTAGTAAATAATGACAAAACTTAGATGGTGCATTAAAATTGTTTTATACAACAATTGGTTTATCCCTCAAAACTTCTGATTTTAATTTTTTGCACGTGAATGTCTTCGTATATGGGTTGGATTACCGCAATATGTTGAATGCAGTTGGATCAATTAAAGGAAGAGGAGTAGACCGTGTTATTTTCCCTGTTTTAGAAGGGAAGGATGACTCCATATATGCAAATGGCAACGAAGGGAGTGAAATCCATGGACGTCGAAAAGTTGGCGGTGTAGGAAAGAAATCTCTTGTCTGTGGCGGTGAAGTCTGTGGATGTTGGAGAGCTAGTGGAGATGGATATCTTTGGTTTTATGCCCAACAAGCATTACTCCCTAGATGTGTTTTAGGCAATTAGTGGATAATTTTAAATGGAAATGGTTTAGATTAGCAAAGGCTTGTCATGTAGATATCAAACAACAAATTTGGGAGATTGTAGATGGATCGGCTCATGACCTAGACGTTATGTATGGGAGATGGACTTGTTCAAGCTCTTCAATGTCTTCAAGTGCCATGGAAGTTTCGAGATGGTTGTCAAGGAGAAGAAATGGGAGAGGTGATGTGGATCCTCAACCCTAATGCCGTCATTTCTACGCAAACGAATGTTTTGTTGTGTCAAATTTATGCCGAAATTTAATCAAGGGATCCTAAAAAACTATCCAATTCAAAGTGAAAATCTGGAAGAACCCACTAAGGTTGTTTGTGGATTTGTCAAATCTGGTATTTTGTGCAAAGTAGAGAGTTTATAGGACTTAAATTTGAGTTTAACCAACGATAATTCCTCAAAAGTTGTTTTGAAGAACTTTCCCATCTTTCGAAAATGCGTGGGTTGAACAATGACTAGGAAAGGATGATAGGACCTTGAAGTCATGTTTCGGTTGTAGGCTAATGGATAAGGAAATAGATCATCTGCAAAGGCACTGAGAAACCATAGATTGCACATAGTTATGGAAATCATGATGCTTATAGGTAGAGACAATATGTGTATGTGGATTAATTAATTAATGAACCATGTACCTAAAAAGAACGCCTAGATAACTGAAAGTTAGTGTAGCTGGTGACCCATGTAATCCAATAGATGGGTTCTTTTTATATGGACGTTGATTTAATATATGGGTTCTTTTTTTATGTACAAAAATAGCAACAAGGGTAAACAAAAATTATTATGGAGTCAATTTTATTGCATGTAAATGGGCATACTATTGTAAGGCCTGGTAAGGCATGCTTACTCTTGTGTAGTTACCGATAGAGTTTCGGTTAGACCTAGGTGATAAGGGAGATGTCTAGTTAACAAAACCCCGCGTAAAAAAACATTGAAGGGGGTAAGGGCTAGAGTGAGCGGGGTTGTCTCACTTAGCATCTTTGGCTGAAGTTTATCAACGAACCTCAAGTCAAGTTTAGGGGGGGAATTGTTAGGTGAACTTAACTCGGGATAGAGTCAAACTTGACTAGGTTAAAAAATGATGGTTTTTGGGCACATGGTATTGTGCACCCTTGGTTTTTTTCCTACGATATTTCATGTAATAGAGCCTATAAAAGGTTGGGAATACTTCACTGTAATGTAGGCCTAGAGGTGAGCAGTGAAGGCTCACTTGGCCATCTTGGACAAGATTTTGGCCAAGGATAATGAGATCTCATTAGGTTGGGTTTTTCCCTGGATTTGGGGTTTTCCTGTTTAAATCTTGTGTGTATTGTTTATGGGAATACTTGCTGCTAGTTAATTTTATTTTTTCCTCTCTGTAATTATTCATGTTCTACTATAAATTCGTAACAATTGGTATCAGAGCCTAGTTTGAGGCTACCTGCGGGTGTGAGAAGTTCTTGATCATTGATTGTTTTATTAGCCATGATCATTCATAATGTCTGAGGTTTCTGCGGTGTTAAATAATTGTGGAAAGAGAGTGATTTGATTGGATCTATTAGATCTGATGGCTAAAGAGGTAAATCTAGTCAATGCGTGCTTCTAGAAATTAAAATTGTAAGAAAACATGGTAATTTCAAAGAGTAAGAAAATGATGTAAATTTGTTTCATCGAGATTGAGGGAGCTAGATCTACAATCCAGAGCAACGAGGTTGCATGTGAATGACCGAGAGATCTAGTCATAAATCATGAGAATGAAATGCCTGATCTGAAGTATGATCTATGTGTTAAAGCCAATAGAGTCACTATGTTGGTTTTACGCACTAGGGGGTCAGAGGCATGCCTAAAGTTGAGGCCCAGTGCACAATTATTTGAATGGAAGTTTGGAGAGTTTGATTGGTGGCTTGTCGGGACTAGTAAATAATGACAAAACTTAGATGGTGCATTAAAATTATGTTATACAACAATTGGTTTACCCCTCAACACTTTTGATTCTAATTTTATGCACGTGAATGTCTTTTTATATGGGTTGGATTGCCACAATATGTTGAATGCATCCAGATCAATTAAAGGAAGAGGAGTAGATCGTATTATTTGGTCTATTTCAGAAGGGAATGATGACTCCATATATGCAAATGGCAACGAGGGTAGTGAAGGCCATGGACGTGGAAGAGTTGGCATTGAAGGAAAGAAATATGTTGTTTTCTGATGGTCAAGGTCATGGACGTCGAAGAGATGGCGGTGAAGGATAGCTTTGGTTTTATGCCTGATGAGATTTATTCTGTAGATGTAATTTAGGCAATTGGCAGATAAGTTTAAGTGGAAATGGTTCAGATTAGCAAGGGCATGTCATGCGAGTATCGGACAAAAATTTTGGGACATTATGGATGGATCAACTAGTGATGTAGACATTATGTATGGGAGGTGGACCTATGCAAGATATTCAATGTCATCAAGTTCCATGGTGGTTTCGAGAAGGTTGTGGTGGAGAAGAAATGGGAGAGGTAATGCAGATCCTCAAACCTAATGTCGTTAGTTCTATGCAAATGAATTCTTTGTTGTGTCAAATTTATGCTGAAATTTAATCAAGGTATCCTCATAAATTGTCCAATTTGAAGTACAAATCTAGTAGAATCTGCTAAGGTTGTTCATGGATTTGTCAAATTTGGTGTTTTGTGCAAAGAAGAGAGTTTATAGGACTTAAATTTGAGTTTAACCAGCGATAATTACTCAAACGTTGTTTTGAAGAACTTGCCTAGCTTTCGAAAATGCATGGGTCAAACAACGACTATGAATGGATGACAGGACCTTGAATTCATGTTTCAGATGTCGGCTCATGGGTCAAGAAATAGTGAAGTTACAAAGGCACTCAAAAACCCTAGATTTCACATATTTATGGAGATCATGATGTTTAGAGGTAGAGAGGAGATGTGCACGTGGATTAATTAATTGATGAACCATGTACCTGAAAAGAATTCCTAGATAATTGGCAGTTATAGCGGCTGGTGACCCGTGTAATCTGATAGATGGGTTATTTTTATATGAACATTGATTTCATATGTACCAAAACAACAACAAGGGTAAACAAAAATTATTATGGAGTCAATTTTATTGCATGTAAATGGGCATACTATTTTTAGACCGGGTAAGGCATGCATACCCTTGTGTAATTACTGGTAAAGTCTGAGTTAGATCTAGGTGATATGGGGGATGTCAGGTTAACAATCAATCAGGTAGAAAAACTTTGAAGGGGGTAAGGTCTAGAATGAGTGGGGTTTTCTCACTTAGCATGTTTGGCTGAATTTAGTCAAGTAACCTCAAGTCAAGTTTAAGGGGGGGAATTGTTAAGTAAACCTGACTCAAGATAGAGTCAAAGTTGACCAGGTTAAACTGTGATGGTTTTGGGGCACATGGTATTGTGCACCATTGGTTTTATGCCTCTGGTATTGCATGTAATAGAGCTTATAAAAGGTTGGGAATACTTCCTTGTAATGTAGGCCTATAGGTGAGTGGTGAAGGTTCACTTGGCCATCTTGGACAGGATTGATCTCATTGGTTTGGGTTTTCCCCTAGATTTGGGGTTTTCCTGGTTAAATCTTGTGTGTATTGTTTATGTGAATACTTGTTTCTGGTTATTTTTATCTTTTCCTCTCAGTAATTATTTATGTTCTGAAGAAAATTCTTAATAGAGTCCTCTTCACAGACCTCCATGTGTGGAATTCCCTTACATGTTGTTTCTACTGCGTTTTTTAGCTATTAAAATTCTTTTTCTGTCTAATCCCTATCTGGTCAAGCTTCTGTGACAGAGCAACCCTCTCCTTTTCCACCTGTATGTTGAGCTATGATGTGTGCTCTTCCTTAGCTTTAATTCCTCTGTAATCTCTTCATGTAGCTTATGTAACCTCGGTAGTGGCACTGTTGTGATGTTCATATTTATGTGTGTCCACTCCTTGGCCTGTTGCTTAATTTATGCTAACTTGAATTGTAGAGCCCCTGTAGGTATCTGTGTCAGCCTTGTTGTTGTTGAAAAATCTAGGGCATCTAGGTAGGATGAGATTCTTCTTGCAATGATAACTATTTTTTAGGTACTTTTTAATTTTTCTTATTAGCACAATCTTCTCTTATTATTATAAGAGTGTGTTCTCTTACTTCATCAAACAATTACCAAAACAAAAGAGACAAGAACATAAGATATTGGCTCTAAGCCAAGGCAAAACCTCTCTATCCTAGAGATGAAAATTGTTATGTAACCATCTCACAAAATAGAAGAAAAAGATAGATCAATGACTTCAAAAGTAGCCTCTTCGAGGGGGAAACCTCCTTTACATTACACAAATGAACAATTCTTGAATGACACAAATGACAAGACCTCCTTTCAATATATAGGATTCTAATGGGTCACAATATATTCAAAGCCGACATAACAATAATAATGTAAGGGCACAACAATAACAATAGACGGCTTCTATGGGGCACAATAATAACAATATGGGGACAACATGGGCAAAAAAATAACAATAAGGGGATACAATGAAAATAATAATAAGGGAATACACTAGTATTATAGGGACCTAACATGCCGCTCTCTTTCAAAAAATATTGCCCTCAATGCTTGAGTAATTTTAGATGCTTCTGTTTAAAATTCTCATCCTCCCATTTGGAATCTTCAGCAAGTAATTTTTTCCACTTGATGAGATACTCTAAAATTGATCGATTTCATAGTTGTCGAGTTCTTATTTCTACGACTTCTTCAGGTTCCAATGTGATTTTTCCTTCCTCGTCAAGTTCTAGCAATATTGTTTGAATTGGGAGCTTTTCACCTATAACATTCTTTAAGCATGAAACATGGAAAGCTAGGTGCACTCGGGAAGACACAAGAATTTCCAATTTGTATACCATAGTACCAATATTTTGCAACACCTTGTATGGACCATAATACTTTGGTGATAATCTATTATCCTTCTTAACTTGTGATCAGGTGCTCAGTATTTAGCTCAAAAATCAAAGTTCTTAGAATTACTCAAAACATGAACGAACCTGTCCATCTCGGCGATACGATTCCAAAGCAATTTGTTTTGCTCAAAACCGAGCTCGTATGAGGAAGATATCACGTTCTATCTGCTTTGCCAAATAGAGGAATTTTTTAAAAAAGGGGTACAGTCGCTGCACAGTCGGCAGTCTATACTACTAACGTGGCAGATGACTAGGTAGGTCAACAAGATGGTCAAAGGCCAGTAAGTTTTCCCCAAGTTGCATATTATGGTTGGTCGACGGGTTGATGATTTGGCTCGATTTCATTGGTGGAGGATGGATCAACGAGGAGGGGACAAGTGGCAAGCCCGAAGGCTGCCATGCTTCCCTCCCAAAAGGTCGGACTTATTGGCACGCAGTGTAAAATTTTTATCATAGGTCAGTGAAGTCAAACCCCTGACCTCGTCTGCACAGTGCCCATGACATACCACAACACCATCGCTGTGGGTCTTAATATACTATGGTCACAATGCATATTTAAATTTTAAACATATGGTGGTTGGGGGGAGGAGAGGGTGAGTCCCCTCCCATGTGACTAAATTCTTAGAACTAGCAGCCAGCGTAAAACCATAATTGTTAGCATAACCACTAACATTTAATGCCATCATGTGTCCGCTATCACATAACCGCCAAGCCAACGGTTACCATAAAATGTGCTTAATGCGCTAATCACATTTAACCATAATTAAACACATTTTATCCATGAATTAAAGCAGAGTTTAGTTTAGTGGCAAGTTTGGCGATCCCCCAAATTTAGCGGTAACTCTAGTTTTAGTGTAGTTAACTAGAGTTATTCCAGATTTAGTGGATTTTCACTAGGAGAAATTGATTTGGCGATAACTTTTGCAAAATTCGACCAAATTGGGATCAGGAAAAGGAATTCCTAGATGATTTTGATGTTCTTAGCACATTGAAGTAGGTTTCAGGAGTAGTAGAGCATTGTAAACAACAATTTTTACATTTTCATCTAATATAGAGGCCTAAGCCATGGAAGTTGGACCAAGGAGATGTAGCTCGGGAGGGATGAACTCCTTCATCTAAACATTATGTTAAGTGTTCATTTTGATGGTTTGCTATACATTTGTTTATTGTTGTTCAACACTTTATGTTCATGCTATTTTTCTCATGAATTCAACATAAAACTTGAGAAAATTTACCTGTTCATTCACAAACACTATAAAGGAAACCTATGCACATGAAGCAAATGATAAGAAGTTGTTTTTAATTTTGAAGTTGAAATTAGCATAGCAAAACTAACATTCAATAATAGATCAAATTAGTATCAGAGCAAAGGTTATTTTCTTGATTTCTTGAGTTTTGTGCAAGTAGGTTTTTAATGGTTGAAAAATTGTGATGATTACAAGGTTAAAGTTTAGAGAGGAGAAGGGAAACTAAACGTTGCAACTCCTGAGGTAATGTCCAGAAGAAGGAGATCCACAAGGCCACAATCTCCACCCAAAGTTCCAATCCCAATTGCACTTGAAGTACCTCAAGTTTTACCTTCAATTGAGATTGAGGAGGTACAAGCAGTACCAGAAGCTGAGATTGAATCCAAAGCCATCATGTCTAGAGCAAGAGAGACTGAAGGTCTTTCAAAAGAGGAAGCATTCAAGAAATCTTTCTATGACTTAACTGGCATTGTTAGAGTCCTCTATGAAGAGAGGAATACTAGAATGGATGGAGAGAGTTCTAAGTCCCCACATGGAGAGGGAAGCTTAGAAGATAAAAAATATCAAAAGAAGGATTCAAAGGGTAATGGAGAGATTCCTTCTCCATATCCACCATATTCATCTTCCTCATCATCTTCATCATCCTCATCATCTCAATCAACGACATCTTCCACTTCCACTACAAAAGTTGTTCATACTCATTCAAAAACCCCAAAGGAAGAAACTCCCTTACTCAAATTGGACATTAAGTTTTAACCTCCCATGTACAATGGTGAGGTCAATGCGAAAAAGTTAGACAATTGGATTCGACAATTGGAGGTTTATTGCATAATTTGGAACCTTCAAGAAGATGACATAAAAATCCAGTTGGCTTCATTGAGGTTAGAAGGAGCAGCACTAGTTTGGTGGGAAGCAAAGACTCAAGAGGAAATTTGAATTCATTGTAAGATATCCATTTCTTGGGATGAATTTGTTTCTACAATTAAATGACAACTTATCCTTTAGCCTATATGCAAAAAGCCATTATGAGTTGGAAAAGTTTTAGGCAACTCAAGGGCCAAACAATTCAAGACTACACCTTGGAGTTTAGGAAAAGGGCTTTGTTTTTAGGAGTAAACTTTAATTCCCAAGATACACTCTTGAAATATATTGGGGGCTTGCATTCCTACTTAAAACATACTATCTTTATGTTCAATCCAAGCAAATTAGATGAGGTATGTGTGCAAGCCATGCACCTTGAAGCAAGAGTAAAGAACATTCAGGAAGAGGGTACTAAGAAGAAGCCATTCAAGGGTAATGAGAAAGAGAAGGGTGGAAAATGGAAAGGAAATAATAATGAAAGTGTGAAGAAAGAAGGGGCAAAAACTATATACCAACATTATTCCAAAGTGGGGCATGATGAAACCCACTATTGGAAATTACATCCCAAACGAAGGCCTAAGAAACCAAACAATAAGGGAAAACAAAAGACAACCACTAGCACACAACATCATCTTGGATCGGATTCTGGTGATGGGACCAAGATTTCAACCATGGTCGCAAAAGGAAAAGAATATATTGCAAGCACTAGTTCCTCACTTAGTCACAACAACACTCCAAATGAAGAATAAAGAATATAATTGTTCCATGTAAGGGTAATTTCAAACCATACAAAGATTGATGCATTATTTGATAGTGGGTCACAATCGAACTTAATTTCAGAAGACTTGGTGAAAAAGCTTAATCTTGAAACTATACCTCATCACAAGCCATATCCCTTGGGTTGGATAGTCAATAATTCAAATTTAGAGGTTACAAGGAAATGCTTATTCAGGTTTTCCACTACTAAAAAATACATTGATGAAATTGAGTTAGATGTCGTTCCACTTGATATCTCAGGAATCATTCTGGGAAGTCCAAATTTGTATGATAGGAAAGTGGTATTTTATCACCATGAGAAAAAATGTCTATTGCTCAAGGATGGGGTGGAGTATATTGTGAGAGGTAATTGCAAAAAGCGAAACATTTCTTTGGTTAATGCAAGGCAGATGAAGAGACTAGTAAATGCAAGTAAAAATTTTGTGCTTCTCATGATCAAGAAAAAGAATGATATTGATTGTGAATATTTTGAAGGTTGTGATGATAAATTAAAATCGGATTTGTTTGATGTGGTAAGCTAGCATGGCGAGATGTTTCAGGAACCAAAGGGGTTACCTCCCAAGAGGAGAAGTCAACATGAAATATAGCTGCAGCAGGATGTTCCACTTCCAAACATTGGCATGTACCGTCGATTATGGAGAGCATGGAAATCAAGAATAAAATTCAAGAATTGTTGAACAAAGGTATCATACGCCCATCTACTTTGCCATGTGGTTCACCCATTGTCTTGGTGCCAAAGAAGGATCGGACTTGGAGCATGTGTGTGGATTTCCATGCACTGAATAAAATAACGGTAAAGATTCATTATCCACTCCCAAGAATTGATGATTTTCTTGATCAATTGAGGTATGCAAAGTATTTCACTAATTTAGACTTACGAAGCGGTTGTCATGAAGTTAGAATTGTTAAAGAGGACATTTGGAAAACTGCATGTAAAACTAAACAAGGATTGTTTGAGTGGATTGTTATGCCTTTCGGTCTTACAAATTCTCTAGCTACTTTCATGAGAGTTATGAATGATGTATTGAGACCATTTATAGATGACTTTCTCATTGTTTACTTAGATGATATTCTCATATTTAGCAAATCCAAAGATGAACATGCCATGCATGTGAACAAAGTACTTGATGTCTAGAGAAAAGAACAATTGTTTTTAAAGATTTCAAAGAGTAAATTTGGCAAGACTTCTTTAGTGTATTTGGGACACATTGTAGGAGGTGTTGACCTAAAGATAAACCCCTCTAAGTTTGATTTCATTGTGAATTGGCCCAAGCCTAATACAGTTACAGAGGTAAGAAGCTTTCTTGGGGCAACACAATATTGGAGGAAATTTATTACTAATTTTTCTTCCATTGCAACTCCACTACATGCATTGACTAGTGTCAAGAAAGTCTTCCATTGGGGAGATGTACAACAAAAAGCATTTGATGCTTTAAAATAAAATATTAGTTCAGCAACAGCATTGGCTCTTCCAAATCTTAGATAGCCATTTTAGATTCAAACGAATGCTAGTGATTATGCCATGGGAGTAGTTCTTATGCAGCATGGTAAGCCCATTTCATTTCATTCTAAAAATTTTAATGGAGTTGTGACTAACTATCCCACTTATGACAAAGAACTTTACACATTGGTACAAAGTGTTGAAAAATGGAAACACTACTTGATGGGGAAGGAGACCATTATCCATACCGACCATTAGCCATTGCAGTACTTACAGTTATAAAGTTGCAGCAATCACAACACTTCAGATGGATGGGTTTTCTACAACGGTTTCATTTGGTTAACAAGTACAAAAACGGAATCTATAATAAGGTAGTTGATATGCTTTCTAGGCCTATTGTAAATTCATCTATTATACTCAAGCACAATTCTCTTTTCCATGAAAGTTACATTCAGAAATATGCATATGATAATGACTTTCAAGATGTGTATGCAAGATTGAGGCAAAGAAACCAAACTGAAGAGTTAGATTACCATGTAGATAACAATTTGTTGTATCACTTGGGCAAGTTATGTATTCCACAGGGAGAAAGAAATAGTATCATAAGGGAGGCATACACTTCATTGATTGTTGGACACTTTGGTGTAGGCAAGACAGTAGCGAATCTCCATAGGTATTTTTATTGACCATGCATGTTTGATAATGTATCTCATTTCATTAGAGGATGTTCTTTGTGTGAAACAAGTAAGCCTAGCAATAGAAAATTAGGATTGTACACTCCACTTCCGGTACCTTGACGTCCATGGGAGAGTATCTCAATGGATTTTGTAGGAGGTCTTCCATTGTCAAGGAAAGGTCATGATTACTTGTATGTAGTTGTAGACAGGTTCAAAAATATGTGTATTCTAACACCATGTAAAAGGAAAATTGTAGCTGAACAAACAACTCATCTTTTCTTTCAAAATATTTGGGTTCATTTTGGTCAAACACACACATGGTAGCAACAGAATATTAAAGATAAGCAGGAGAGTACATCTATTATTTGACAATGATATACATTTATAGTACATTCGTGTGACCGTTGGGTTCCACATCCCAAGGTCTCTTGGACTTCCTTAGGTTATTCAGCTTCTGCACCAACCCTTAGAGGATTAGGTTTCCAACATTCCCTCCTTAATCCGAAGGTTTATGTATGAGTCCAACAAGAGAGTTGTAATAAAAAATGTGCAAAAATGCATGGCAACACTAGGCTGAATGTGCTCTCTGAAATGTTGGTATAAGGGGGGTGGTTTAGGGATGACCACCAACACTGGAATGCTTAATGCAGTTCCCAGAACTCTTCCAAGTCTGGCATGAAGCTCAGGTCTTTTGCTAGAGGAAGTGCTCCTAATGTTTTGAAGCAAGAAACCTTCAACCAATAAAGGGAGGTCCCACCCTGCATAAAAGGGAGAACCTCAACCTGAAAAGGGAGGTCTCAACCTATGATGGTTTAAGGACGACCAACAACTCTAGAATACTTAATTCAATTCCTGGAACTCTTCAAAAATTGGCAAGAAGCTGAATTCTTCTACTAGAGGAAGTGTCCCTAATTATTTGAAGAGATATCACCGACTAAAGGCATGCTTAGGGGCATCTTTGTCTCTGGCTACAACTCTGAATCTGGTATAACAGGTTGTGGCTCAAGCTCGTTTGATGTGGCTTTGAAGCTTGTAGATGACTATCATTTCCCCCCCTATCATATACAAGGTGAGATGATGGAGAAAAATCAACTGTAAGACTATTCAATACTCCAAAACAAGTTCAGACATATGACTGAAATATCTTCTTGGTTGTTGATGCCCATTGCCAGGAAGTGATCCATCCAAGATGAATCTGTGTTCTTGCAGGAGGTTTGTTTCTAAAGCATATATTTGAAGAATGACTAGTTTTATGACAATGCTTACATGGATGAAGATCAAAAGAGTGATCTTTCATATGGCCAACTCGCTCACAATGTTGGAATTTCACAATCTATTGTTGATGTTGTTGCTGTGGAGGAAGGGCAAAATCTGGAATAGTTGAAGGTGAACTGTCATGAAGGAATCCAACACTTTGAAACTATATGGGCTTTGAGTAGTCTGGAATATGAAAGGACACGTCCTTGTCATATCCAAGACCAGTTACGTGCTTGTTATGGACAAGCTCTTCCCAAGGTCTGATGATCGACTTGGGAATTGAAAACTGAATTTCTACATCTGCATGTACAACTTCTCCTAAGAGAGGCTTAACTATCTGATCAATTTTTGGTTGTTGATGGGAGTGCATCTCAAACAAAGAATTGTCTTGAACTGAGACAAGTTCAGAATCATGACTATATTTCTGTAACTCCTCTTGTTGTACTTGTGATTCAAGCTGAAAAAATCATTTTTTTCATGTACATCTTGTAAACAACAATGAATATCCGTGAGAAAATCCTTGTTGATCTTGACTGTATTATCCATAGTAGAGAGTATTAGATTGTCCAATAACTCTAAGGTTGCACTAATTGGAGCCATTTTTTAGAAAGCCAATCTCAAAAAAATAGTAAAAAAATGAGGAAAAGATGGACCCCAATTGCTCTTTTATATAAACTTATGGAAAAAACTTCAAATAAATCTTGGTAGCTTGCAATAGATTCAACGCACAAAGAATGGTGATACCTGGAAAATGGAATCCTCATGCAAAAATGAATTTTCTCCAATTAACCTGAGAATTTAACTTCCAACAAGGCAACAAGCAATTCGGGCCTCAAAAAGATATGTTCCTGTACTAACCTTGAATCCAGGAGAACTTGTCCTGGCAACAACTTCAATCTAGTTCAATAGCAAGCTCTGATATGAACAACCTTTAAGAAAATACACCAATTCGATCCACAAAGGATAGTCTTCGCCTGAAACAATTTCTGCTCAACTCCTAAATAATGCCAAATTGCTGCAACTTTAAAGAATATAAACAGTGCCTAATGCTTATGAAAGTTGTGCACCAAGATCATTAACACCTGGGGTTCTAGGATCACTAATAGGAGTAACAATCTCACTCTGAAATACTTACTAAACTTGTGGAAACTTAGAGGAGCATCAATATTATACTAGTTAGAGAAGCTTTCCAGAGTATCAAATCTGAAAATTCGGCTTGTGCGTAATATGGTTGCAAGTAGAAACCTAAACTCTATCATTCTCTTGTACAACATTATATAGAACAACTTCAATGTCACGCTACCAGTGGATAAAAGCAATCACTCTAATAGGTAAGGAATCAACCCAAATACATGGTTGTGGAGTATGAGATAAATTGGAGAGTTGATTGTGTGCAGTGGTTCTTAAGTGATACAAATGACTTTTCACCCCCTATGTGCAATATTTCTGATACTTTTATCCTCCTACAGTGGACCTTCACACTTGTTCTCCTCTTGGAACCGTGGCCATATCCTTACAACCTTAAATTTTCTTCCATATAAAATAAAAAATTACCCCTTATTTTGAAGGACATTCGGCACATTGGTCTTGAAAATCAATGGCAGTCAGCGAATCTGTCCTTTAAGCGAAAGTGTCATTTTGTGCTTCCTGCTGAATTGTTCCCCCGTATTTGCCAAGATTTAAGCTTGAAAATAATTTCCTTGCTATGCGTGAACATTCATTGAATCCAAAACCCTATTCATGGTTGCTAGAGTAGTTGTAAGAGCCTTTGAAAACTAGTTGAGTTCCAAAAGATCAATGCTAATCCATATCCATCATAAATTCAATGCAGAGAGACGAATACATATACCCAATGCACCCAGAGATATTTTTTGCCAACGCAGATGTAATTCGAACCATTCAATGTAAATCTTTGAAACAACATATGATACTTCTCTTCAAAAACTCAACACTCCATTTCTAGTCAATGACGCTCCCTTTCTTACTGAGAGCTCCATTCCAACGCAGCCAAATAGCATGACCAGCGATTAATATATTCTAGTGACATGACTAGAGATTTAATGTTTTGCTTCAATGACTTTCACAGGAACTGCTTCAATTCATTTCTCAGGACTTCAAATAAAATCACAAAAAATGCACCAGAAGTATGGACTTGGAATTAATGCAGAGGTAACCTTTGAATGAGGAATGGAGAAAGAGCACACAGCTTCCGTTGGTTTGCAAGAACAGGTCTGAGTGGGAGCATGAAACTAACAAAGAGTGTTAGAGCGTTGCATTGGTAGAGAGGGACAGGTCTAGAAATATTCCTCTTTGCAGTCGCAGGGGAAGGTCTACTCACAACAAAGGAATGGTAGAGATGATAGAGCTAACCACCTATATTCTAACAAATGCTCAGAAAGGTGTTGGAATCCATAGGCACAGCAAACAAAAATAAATAAACACACAGCAGGATATCAAGCACATAAACACAGTTTTTAACGTGGTTCACCCAACCAATCTAGGCTACGTCCACCAAACATAGGCATCAGGAATTTATTAATAAAATCAGGAGATTACATCATGAAAGCCTCACAAAACTCTCACACTCTCATCAAACCATACGAATGGTTGCCTGTTATATAGCATAGAGAATCTAACAGCCTCATTAACTCCCTCACATCAAATATAGGAGGCATTAACTCCCTCCCAACAACCTGGAGCTAATCTAGGAACTGAATTCCTATTGTTGTCATCAGCTGAGATTTTTCCTATTTTGCTACAAACAGAAAATCTCAACAATCTCCACCTTGACAACAATTCCCCTGATGCCCTGTTATTATTATTTTATCTTTTCTACAAGCCAAGAGAAGCCAAACACCAGCGTAGCTTCTCCAACAAAACTGGTTTCGTGAACATGTCTGCGCAGTTCTCCTTTGTATGCACCTTTTCAAGAGAGACTCCTCTTTCAGTGATAACCTGTCTTACAAAATGGTACTTAATTGGAATATGCTTTGATTTACTATGATAGGCCGGATTCTTAGCCAAATGTATCGCACTTTGACTATCACAAAGTAACCTGATGTTGTCCTGTAACCTACCAAACTCACCAAGCAAACCTTTCAACCAAACCGCCTCTTTGCAAGCAATAGAAGCAGCAACGTATTCTGCTTCAGTAGTGGACAAAGCAACAATATTCTATAACTTTGACATCCAGCTGATAGCTCCACCTGCAAGAGTAAAGACGTACCCTGAAGTTGACCTTCTCTTATCCAAATCACCTGCAAAATCGGAATCAACATATCCGCAAACAAATTCACTACTCTTATTGTAAGAAATACAATAACTACTTGTGCCTCTCAAATACCGAAGCACCCATTTCACTGCTGACCAGTGTTCTTTACCCGGATTTGCCATGTACCTGCTGACAACCCCAACTGCATGAGAAATATCTGGTCGCGTACACACCATCGCATACATCAAACATCCTACTACATTGGCATAAGGAATTCGAGACATATAATCCTTTTCTTCATCTGTATTAGGACATAAACTCGAAGAAAGCTTAAAATGGGAAGCTAAAGGGATCGTCACAGGCTTCACATTATTCATACCAAACCTCAAAAGTATTTTCTCAACATACTTCTGTTGTGATAGCCATAGCTTACCATTTCCCCTGTCTCTGAAAATTTCCATGCCCAAAATCTGTCTTGCCGCTCCTAGATCTTTCATATCAAACGTCCTTGCCATCTGAGTCTTCAACCTGTTGATTTCTTCAATGCTTTTGCTTGCTAAAAGCATATCATCAACATATAACACTAAGATAATGAACATGCCATTATTTAACTGCTTAAAGTAAACACAATGATCATATTCACTTCTTACATATTTATGAATCAACATGAAAGAATCAAACTTATTATACCACTGTCGAGGCGACTGCTTCAAGCCATATAATGACTTCTTGAGCCTGCAGACAAATTTCTCATTGCGATGCTGAACAAACCCTTCCGGTTGTTCCATATATATTTCCTCATCTAAGTCTCCATGTAGAAATGAAGTCTTAACATCTAATTGTTGCAACTCTAAATCAAACAAAGCCACTAATGCTAACACAATTCTAATTGAAACAATTTTAACCACTGGTGAAAATATCTCAAGAAAGTCTATGCCAGCTTTCTAAGAAAACCCTTTTGCAACCAGTCTCGCTTTGTATCTGTCTTCCGTATCATTCGCACCCCGTTTCAGCTTGAAAACCCATTTACACCCCACAGTTTTCTTGCCTTTCGGAAGCTCAACCAGATCCCACGTGCCATTCTTACCTAAGGCCATCATTTCTTCCTTCATGACTGCTTTCCATTTGTCACTATTTGAACCTTCTACAGCTTCCTGATAACACAAAGGTTCATCATCATTAGCGATCAAAGCAACTGAAGTAACATGATCATCATACCTTCTCGGAGGGCGTTTGATCCTTGTAGACCTCCTTAAGAATGTTTCTGGTGCTTCCACAATTGGCTGTCTATCAACTGTAGGAATTTCTTCATGATCGCCATCTGAGACCTGTTCATGTCCTCCATCTGAACCCTGTTCATAATCTGATTCTGAAACCTGTTCATGACTAGAATCTGAACTATGGTCGTTATGACTATCATTAGAAATGCTGTCAAACTGAATATGCTGGAAATCAGATACATCATCCTGTTTCAATCTTCTATCTACATCTAACTGTACAAGAGAGGATTCATTAAACTTTACATCTCTGTTGATGATGATTTTGCAGGTAATAGGATCCCACAATCTAAATCCCTTTGTTCCATTACCATACCCAACAAAGACATACCTTTTCGATTTCGGATCTAGTTTAGTTCGTTGATGTTTAGGCACTAGAGCATATGCATCACAGCCAAACACTCTGAGTTTAGAATAGTCACAAGGGTGTCCTTTCCATACCTCTTGCGGAATCTTGCAGCCTATCGCCGTTGATGGAGATCGGTTTATCACATAACAAGTTGTTGCCACTTCTTCCGTCCACAACTCCTTTTGCAACCCGGCGTTACTCAGCATACACCTTGCTCTCTCTAGAAGAGTCCTATTCATGCGTTCAGCAACTCCATTCTACTGAGGAGTATAAACCGTGGTCTTATGTCTCTCGATCCCTGCATCCTTGCAATAGCTGTCAAACTCCTTGGAGGAAAACTCACCACCATTGTCAGTTCTTAAACATTTTATAGTTCTACCAGTGCTGTTTTCTCCCAATGCTCTAAACTTCTTGAAAACTGTAAAAACATCAGACTTCTTTTTCAACATGTAAACCCATACTTTCTGAGAAAAGTCATCAATAAATGACACAAAATACGACGAGCCACCATATGACGCTGTAGGGGTTGGATCCCAAACATCTGAATGGATATAATCAAGTATGCCTTTACTAGTATGTTTGCCTGTTTTAAACTTTTGTTTACTTTGTTTACCAAATAGACAATGTTTACAGAAATCCAATTTTCCAGATCTTAGATTAGGAAGTAACTTTCGGTCAGCCAAAATTTTCAATCCTCTTTCACTCATATGCCCCAATCTTTGATGCCATAAGTGAATGGAACTACTGTCATGTTCAGACACAGACACATGATCTGACCCAGTTCTACCTTCTAACTGAAATAGATTTCCTACTTTCTTAGCCTTCATCACTAGTAAGATACCTTTATAGATATTCATAACTCCACCTTGAATTACAGTTTTATATCCATTTGAATCAAGTGCTCCTAATGAAATCAAATTTTTCCTTAAATCTGGTACATGCCTCACATCAGTTAATATCTTTGTTGTCCCATCAAACATTTGCAGTTGTATGCTCCCAATTCCCACAATATTACATGTTACATCATTACCCATGTACACAACACCATCATCAATTGATTTATATGTTTTAAACCAATCTTTATGAATACACATGTGGTTAGATGCCCTGGAATCTAACAACCAATGTTGATCATGTTTTGAAATATTAACTGACAATACCTCATCACTCATACCTGAACCTGATACTGAACCTGTATCTGTGGTGTTGGCTTCCTTCTTTTCTGTCGAAGAGCCTTCTTTAGTAGCCTGCTTTTGCTTCCAGCAATCCTTTTTCAGATGTCCAGCCTTGCCACAATGCCAGCACTTCATCTTTGGCTTCTTTCCTTTGGACTTTGAACGAGAGTCGCTATGCTTTCCCCCGGAGTGTCTCTCTTGTGAGCGACCTCTGGCCATCATTACCTTTGATGTAGAGGTGTCTGCATTCGACCTCTTCCTTGTCTCCTCCACCAACAAGGCTCCAACAACATCGTCAAACTCAAGGATATCTGATGTACTAAAGCTTATGGAAGTAACAAAGTGATCCCAGGATTCAGGCAATGAACATAATAGAGTTATTGCCTTATCCTCTGAATCAAATTTCACATCTAGACTGTCTAATTGCACCAATAAGGTATTAAAAACATTCAGGTGATCAACAATTGAGGTACCTTCTTTCATCCGCAAACCATAAAGTTGTCATTTCAGGAGAATCCGATTTGTCAACGATTTCGTCATATAGAGCTTCTCAAGCTTCGACCACAAGCCTGCGGCGATTTTCTCTGACACAATTTTGAACAGAACATCGTCCGCAAGACATAACCGAATTGCACTCAGAGCTCTATCGTCCATCTCATCCCATTCATCCTCCATCATGGAAGGAGGTCTTTTGTTTTTCCCCAACAGTGCTTTCGCCACACCTTGTTGAACCAGCAGATCGTGCATCTTTACCTTCCAGATCTCAAAATTATTCTTTCCATTAAATTTCTCAATTTCAAACCGGGCACTTTGAGTTTTCGCCATTTGTATCAACAAAAACACAATAATCAATATCCAAACAGCAATTTAAAAAAAATTGCCTATGCCTTTTTTGCCTTTGCCTTTAAAGCAAAAAACTGCCCTTTTGCATTTCACACAACAAAAACAAAAACAAAAATTGCCTATGCTTCGCTGTCTTCGCTTTACAAAAAAAACAATTCCTGCCATTGAGTATCACACTCGAAAGCATTACATCCCTTTCATGCAAATCACGCAATCAAACCATGCACCGACAATCAAACCACACACCAATGTAAGTGCTTCCTTAATGGTCCACATGCGTAATGGTCAAAGACATATTTTAAAGCAACAATGTAAGTGCTTTCTCATAAATCCATCGTTGTATATTCCTCACTAAGAGAAAAATCAAATTCTTTTATGTGAAAGACCATGGTATACTTTCCAACATGCGTTCTGTTGTTTTTTGTTTTAACAAATATATGTTATATAACTTTAAAAATCTGCCCTTTAAAACTATATAACCTTTTAAAAAAAAACCGGCCCTTTAAAAAACTGCCACAAACTCCACGCAGCAATGGTTTATAACATATAACGCCACGCAGCATCGGTTTTCTATCATTTACATTACAGAACTGAACTGGTATACGCAAATCGGTTTTTAAAACAAAACTTTACAGTATACATCCAGCAACTCACAGCGATTTCAGCACAGCGATTTCACAGCACAGCGATTTCAGTATACACAACAGTATACGTCCAGCAACTCACAGCACAGTGATTTTAAAAAAAATAACCCTCACATAACCAGATTACGTTTTGGTTTTGAATAGTTTTTAAAAAAACGCAAAACAGTCATACCTCCATGTGCACAGGTATTATTGCTCTACGCATCAGCTGTTATAGAATACGCAGAAAGAGCATCAGCTGTGTGAATACGCATCAGCTGTTATAGAATACACATCAGCTCCATGGCTCAGCGCGCACACGCAGCAACAAAACAAATCATCACCTCCATCACCACGCGCCCTCAGCGCTCCAGCTATTCACGCAGACAAACTGCCAGCAATCCACTCACGCAGAGAATCCTCTCAACACCAGCACCTCCAACATCCTCTGATACCAATTGTTGGAATCCAGAGGCACAGCAAACAAAAATAAATAAACACACAGCAGGATATCAAGCACATAAACACAATTTTTAACGTGGTTCACCCAACCAATCTAGGCTACGTCCACCAAACATAGGCATCAGGAATTTATTAATAAAATCAGGAGATTACATCATGAAAGCCTCACAAAACTCTCACACTCTCAGCAAACCATCCGAATGGTTTCCTGTTATATAGCATAGAGAATCTAACAGCCTCATTAACTCCCTCACATCAAATATAGGAGGCATTAACTCCCTCCCAACAACCTGGAGCTAATCTAGGAACTGAATTCCTATTGTTGTCATCAGCTGAGATTTTTCCTATTTTGCTACAAACAGAAAATCTAAACAAAAGGCATAAAATCCACAAGGAGGAGAGCATTGGTTTACAAGGGCCACAAAAATAGGTGGCTCACACTTGAGCAGGGCAGGATATTGCCTGCTCTGATACCATGTCAAACACACACATGGTAGCAATAGAATATTAGAGATAAGTAGGAGAGTACATCTATTATTTGACAATGATATACATTTATAGTACATTCATGTGACCGTTGGGTTCCACATCCCAAGGTATCTTGGACTTCCTTAGTCTATTTGGCTTCCACACCAACCCTTAGAGGATTAGGTGTCCAACAGTAAGTGATTGATATTCTCAATTTGTTGGGAATTTTTGGTCAAATTTGTGGGACATGAAGGACACTAAGTTGAAGAAGAGTACAACCTTTCATCTGCAAACCAATGGACAAACCAAGGTGGTCAACATGACAGTCATTCATCTTCTTAGAGGATATTGCAGCAACCATCCTAAGTTGTGGGATGAACAGTTGCATTACATACAACATGCATACAACAAGGCAAAGCATTCTTCCACAAACACGTTGCCATTTGAGGCATGTTTCGAGTACTTTCCAAGATCCCCATTAGACTTCATATTTGAGAAATATGTCACCATCGATGGTCATAGCGACATTAATAAGGCAAGAAGTTCATTGAGCAAATTCAATTGATACATCACACTGTGCAAGAACAATTTGAAAAGAGTCAAAGTAGCTACAAGGCAAGGCATGAAAAATACCATGTCAATCATAAATTTCAAGTTGGAGACAAAGTTTGGTTATATATTAGAAAAAAGAGACCTCAAGGGGAAGGTAAAAATCTTAAGCCAATCCATTATGGTCCTTTCAAAATTTTGGAAAAGATTGGTAACAATGCATTTAAGCTAGATTTTCCTCCTTATAAGCAAATATACTATATTTTTAATGTTGAGAATTTGAGATTGTTTGAGCCTAATTTGATTGATGATCAAGGAGAGCATGTTCAACTACCATCAATAGATGGTTTCTCCCTAGAATATGTTGTTGAACTTCAACAAGATCTCATACTTGACAGAGGAACCAAAACTTTGAAGAGAGGGAATGTTGAATACCTTTACATGGGACTGAAGGGACAAAATCATTATAAGGCCAAATGGTTTCAAACCGAGACGGAGAGGGAGTTGTACCCTCACCTTTTGAACAATTGATAGTATATTTTGGGGTCCAAAAAGCTTCCAATGGGGAGGAATGTTCAGGGGCTTAGTATTTAGCTCAAAAATAAAAGTTCTCAGAATTTCTCAAAACCTAAACGAACACATATGTCTCGATGATACGATCCCAACACAGCTCGTTTCACTCAAAACCAAGCCTGTATGAGGAAGATATCACATTCTGTCCTCTTTGCCAAACAAAGGAATTTTTGAAAAAAAGGGTACAGTCACTACATAGTCAACAGGCTGTACTATTGACGTGGCAAGTGACTGAGCAGGTCAACGGGATGGTCAAGGGCCAGTAAGGTTTCTCCAAGTTGCATATTATGGTTGGTCGATGGGTTGATTATTTGGCTTGATTTCATTGGTGAAGGATGGAACAATGAGGAGGGGACAAGTGGCAAGCCCGGAGGCTGCCATGTGTCCCTCCCCAAAGTTCAGACTTATTGGCGTGCAGTGTAAAATTTTTATGGTAGTTCAATGGAATTGAATCCACGACCATGCCTGCATAGTGCCCACGACATACTAGTACACCACCATTGCGGTTCTTAACATACTATGGTCACAACGCATATTTAAATTTTAAACATATGGCAGTTGGGGGGAGGATAGGGCCAGCCCCGTAGGCCATCCCCCTCCCATGTGACCAAAATATTAGAACTGGCGGCCAGCATAAAACCGTAATTGTTAGCATAACCACTGACATTTAATGCCATCATGTGTCTAATATCACATAATCGCCAAGCCAACGGTTACCATAAAATGCGCTTAATGTGTTAATCACATTTAACCATAATTAAACACAATTTTCCATTAATTAATGTGGATTTTAGTTCAGCGGAAAGTTTGGCGGTCCCTCAAATTCGGCGGTAACTCCAGTTTTAGTGGACTTTTACTAGGAGAAATTGATTTGGCCATAACTTTTGCAAAATTCGACCAAATTGGGATCAGAAAAAGGCATTCCTAGGTGATTTTGATATTCCGAGCACATTGAAGCAAGTTTCAGGAGAAGTAGAGCATTTCGAACATAAATTTTTCCATTTTTATCTAATACAGAGGCCCAAGCCTTGGAAGCTGGACCAAGGAGATGTATCCCAGGAGGGGTGAACTCCTTCATCAAAACATTGTGTTAAGTGTTCATTTTGATGGTTTGTTGTACATTTGTTATTTTTTGTTAAGAACTTTACTTTCATGTTCTTTTTCTCATGAATTCAACATAAAACTTGAGAAAATTTACATGTTCAGTCACAAACACCATAAAGAAAACCTATGCACATGAAGCAAATGATAAGCAGTTGTTTTTAATTCTGATGTTGAAATTAGCGCAATAAAACTAACATTCAACAACAGATCATATTGCTTGAGGGACATTTGTTTGTATGGTTGTTGTCATAGAAATACCCAATCACCTACATCAAAACTTCTTTCATTGCAATGTTGATATGCCTGTTGTTTCATTCTATTTTGTGCCAAACTGAGGTTATCCTTTAAGGGTTGGAGAACCTTTTTTTGTTATGCTCAATGTGATCTTCCACTGCTTGAAACTTATAATTTTCTCTTAAATATGATGTGATGAATGGTGGATGATATCCATAAAGTGCCATAAATGGGGTCATTTTTGTTATAGTATGGAAGGAAGTGTTATACCACCATTCAACCAAAGGTAACCATTTGACCCATTGTGTATGTTTATCAGATACAAAGAAACGAAGATATCCTTCCAAACATTTTTTCGCTCTCTGTTTTCCCATCAGATTGAGGATGATAAGATGAGCTATGAGCTAACTGAGTACCCAGACAAGAAAATAATTTCATCCAAAAATTTCTAGTGAAAATAGGATATCTGTTGCTTACAATAATCTTTGGATTTCCATGTAGCTTTTTAATTGCTTCCATAAATGTAGTAGAAAATTTACTGACTTTAAATGGATGAGATAATGCACAAAAGTGTACATACTTGGTAAGTATATCAACTAGCACAATGATGACACTCTTTCCTTCAGACTTGGGTAAACCTATTGTTACACAGTATTTTTTCATACCTCCTGCACTTCCCTGTGAAATACCCTGAAGTGCCTAAAACATGATCATTAGACAGTATACTCATCCATGTATACAGCTCAAATCCCTCCTTTAACTTTGCTTGGAAAATATCAAGAGCTTTCCCAGAAGAAATGGCTCTTGGAACCCTAAAATGAGGGTCATCGCCCTTATGAAGCTCAAAATCGTGATGATCGCCTGTTGCACCATCTTAAGCCAGTGATGGCATCGCTCTAATTTCTTTCATACTCACAATGGTCTCAAAAAGGAAGTTTTCCCAAAGAGGATGAGAAGCTTCATGATCTAGAAGCTTCCAGAGTGGCGAGCTGGAGGTGGTTTCGCATAGATGAGGTTGAATCGTCTTAATTTGACCTCTTGGTCTCATCCATATGAGATACATCCTTAAGATGTGGGCCTAATCCTATCTTTGGAGAAGTCCTAACTCCCTCTCCCAGACTATAAATTCCTCATCTCCCATTCCCAAATGGTTGATCTATGTCCATTTTCACCCCTATGCTGAGCTTGTGCTTAGAGGTTATTCATTAGACTTGAAGAAGGAGTGTTTATAGAATTTCTCGGCTTGGACTTGGATTACCACTCAAGGAGAGCCTTTCAACATCAAGGCTACGGTTGTAAGCTTCCCATTTATTCTTTAAATAATAATACAACTATTGGTTCATCTTCCCAAAATATATATGTTCATGTATGTATTGGCTTGGCATTCCTTGATCAGCTAAGTAGGTTATTATTGCATTTTCTATTTGTTTTGGCATGCTTTTTTGTCTCTTGATCACTTGTGTAGGTACATAAGTATTGGAAGAAGTAGGAACAAGTCCATGACACAAGCCGTTTGAGGATCTCAACAAAGGAAATCGGAATAGCATCAAAGCAAGGTAGGTCATCTCTCTTGTTCCATTTTTCAATTATAATCTAGGAAAATGTCTAGTTGATTGTCACTTCAATTGCTAGACCCAATCATTGGGCTAGAGGAATCATCTATGTTCGTAGAGAGAATTAACCTTGTCAACAAAATGGTGTCTCCACTGGGGAGCCTGTGACGCTTTCCTTCCAATCCTTCATCCTAACCTTCCGACTAATTTGACCAATCGTCGATTTTTCAGCTTGTCTGCATTAGTCTGGGGTTATACCATCACTGATTACTACCTTAGAATGCTAAGTTTGGATTGTTTCTTGGAATATTTTTAGTTTTTTCCCATATTCCTCGCCCATCACAGGTTTACCCTTTGCAGTTGCAATGGCATCATGGTTTTTACCTTTATAGTTGTGATGATTGCGGTTTTTACCTTTGCAGTCACAATGAAAAAAAATTCTTCATTTTTTGGTCGTGCTGAAATCATCACTACTTTTTCTATACAAAGTAGTGGTGCCATTGTGGGTTTGCCTATGCAAAGTAGCGATAATCGTGGGTTTAGGTTTGTAAAGTAGCAATGATCCTTGAATGTGAGAATTTTTTAGGTCTCGTCCTAAGAATCCAGTGTATCTTGGCCCCTAAGGTCTTTTCCCATCCTATATGCTTGGATTTGCTAATGTTTTGATTGATTGTCTTGGTTAATTTGCAAAATTCGTCTCATTGGCTTCGAAGCAAAATCTGACAGATTTCTAGGGTTTCTAGTCAATTGGTCATCACTTACTTCTTATTGGTGTCATGGAGATGCTTGTTTTTCTAATTGATTGAGTGTTGTTTTATGTGGAAATCATTGAAAAACTCATTTTGCATTTGTTTTAGCTTGTATTTCAAAATTTAGTTTTCGTGAAAATGCATTAGGTTAGTTGCATTGAAAAGTTATTTTTTAATATTCATCATTGGAACTAGATCACATTTTTTGATGATTGAAAGCTAACAACTGTATTAAGTGCATCAAATAATTCAAAACAAAATAATAATTCATACAAGTGCATCTTTGTAAAGTAAAACCAGTTTTCTTTCGAGAAAGTTGCATTTAGGATAGTGAAAAGTGAAAATATTGTTGAGATTGCAACAAGATGATGGAGCTTAGTGAAAAGAGTCGCCTTCACTAAGTGGGCCCGCAGGCTATTTTTGGCGCAAGTCTATTTTTAGACTATGTCTATTTTTAGACATATGGATCATGTCTATGTTTATGGATGATTGATCAAGTTGGGAAAAATAGATGGACTTCTATTTTTGATGAAAGTGAGTGATCACAGTGTGAGTGATCAAGTCTATTTTTAGACTGGCTGTCAAAAATAGAAAAGTCAAATATTATTATCTCACAATAATATTTGGACTATAAACTTAATCTTATTCTCTTGGAGCACTTCAGTTTGAGCTACGGAAGTGGCACATGCAGCTGTCAGAAGGAAATTCGTTTTTCTTATGAGTCAGTTGATTTGTTGCATGCATGACTTCAGTTAGAACTCAAGTGAGTTGAGTTTAGTGGACTGGAGGTACAGTTGATGGAGTTGTGTTCAGTTTAACTTAGTTAAACTGGTTGTAGTTAGTCTAACTGCAGATAGACTAATGATGAGTTGTTAAACTAATTATTAACTCATAATACAACTAAAGAATACATCAGTTAACTCAGTTGCATGTCAGTGCATGTTCAGTTCAACAGGGACAGGTGGTAGAGAATCAGATTGCTATCAGTTGTGACTATAGTTGTGCACCAGATCTTGCACAATCAAGGGATTGAGTATGCCAATGAGTTTGCTCACGTATTTGGCCCACATTTTAGCCTTTGCTCACGTCCACAAAGAGTGAGTGACTATTTTGCAGGTGAAAATCGAGTTTGGGAAGCTATTCTCATCAGTTCTTGAGCAGGTATTGAGCAGTGGAGGCAGGCAAGCAGTGGAAGAGATTTGGAGATCAGATCTGAGCTGTATTGTGTGTAACAGAGGTGGAGATACTTGTGAGAAGTATTATGCTGTGTAATGTTACATGACTCAATCATTAATATACAGATAGTGTGGGGTTTTTAGCGAGATGCTTTCCCCGTGATACATACTGTGTTAATGTGTGAATGCTCTTGATGTTTTATTGTTATTGATGCTGCTATATTCTTGATCAACGTAGAGGAGATTATGTATTATACATGTTCCGCTTAAATTGTACGATCAGGATAATCTCTGTTGAATATGTGTTAAATTATTCAAAGTTTCTACATGGTATCAGAGCTAGATAATTGTAGAAAAAGTTTCTACATGGTATCGGAGCTAGATGATTTGTAGAAAAAATTTCTACATGGTATCGGAGCTAGATAATTGTAGAAAAAAAATTTCTACATGGTATCAGAGCAGCTTGATTTGTAGAAGAGATTTTTACAGGATATCAAGTGAGGGTTGATCATCAGATCTACTATTCAGGAAGTGTTTACTCACGAATTCTAGATTGGAAGCAGTTGAGTTGGTTGCTGGTGGAATTCGAATTTGCAACAGTGTTGTTGAAATGTCTTTCAACAGATTGCGAATGTTATTCCAAAGCAAGAGCGACCTGGCACTCAAGGATAAACTCAATAACAATAAAGGTGAGAATGGATCTTCATCAAAGGTATCTGATGAAGAGAATTGTGCTTTGGCTGCCAAAGCAAAGAAGGGGAAGAACGAGAAAGCTTCTCAGTCTGGTGCGAAAGGCAAGAAGCAGGATATGTCCAAAGTGAAGTGTTTTCACTGTCACCAGCATGGACACTATGCCACAAATTGTCCGCAGAAGAAGAAGAACAAGCAAGCTGCTGGATCTGCAGGGGGAGAGGCCTTAGCTTCTCAGTTTGAGCTTGATTTTTCATTGATCGCATGCTTGGTTTCAAGTGTGATGGGATCAGTGTGGTTCTTGGACAGTGGTGCGTCTTTTCACATGACGGGAGATAGAGAATTGTTCTCTGATCTGGAGGACAAAGATCTTGGAGTGCACATCGAGATGGGCGATGATGGTAGATACAGTGCGACCGGTATCGGTACCATTTCCTTTGAGAGGGAGTCTGGTAAACCCTTTGTATTGAAGGAAGTCATGCATGTTCCAGGATTGAAGAAGAATCTCATCTCAGTGGCGATGTTAGAAGACAAGGGGTATGATGTTGTTTTCAGCGAGGGAAAGGCCTTCCTGCGCAGCAAGACAACTAGTGAGACCCGGAAGATAGGGGTTCGAGTGAGGAACCTTTATCAGTTGCATGTAGATGGATGCGCAGCAATGGCAGGCAAGGCAGAAGGATTGGTGAGCCGGGATGATGGCGAGTTGTGGCACAGGAGATTGGGTCACCTTCACCATGGAGCCTTGAAGATACTGCAGCAGATCACTACAGGGCTTCCTAAAGGCACACTTGCGCAGTCAGATCAATGCAAGGGGTGTACTTTGGGGAAGTTTGTGAAAGCCACCTTTCACGAGAAGGATAGTCGCGCCACGACGATCCTTGAGAGAATTCACACAGACGTGTGTGGACCTTTCTCAGTTGCTTCGACAGCAAAACACAGGTATTATGTGATTTTTGTTGATGATTTCTCTCGTAAGTGCTGGATCTTCTTCATGCAGAAGAAGAGCGAGACATATTCAAAGTTCTGTGAATTCAAAGCACTGGTCGAGAAGGAGTCGGGGAAGAAGGTGAAGGCTCTTAGGAGCGATAATGGTGGTGAATACATCTCAGACGAGTTCAAGGATTTCTGCAAGGCAGAAGGGATTCGTAGAGAGCTCATAGCTCCCCATAACCCACAGCAGAACGGGGTAGCTGAGCGGAAGAACAGAACGATTGTGGGTGCTGCACGGGCAATGTTGCATGATCAGGGCCTACCCCTTCACTTGTGGGCGGAAGCATGCAATACAGCAGTTTATGTGCAGAACCGTTGTCCTCATAGGATACTTGGCATGAGTACACCCGAGGAGGCTTATTCTGGTAAGAAGCCTGATCTTTCTCATTTGAGGATTTTTGGTGCTAACGTTTACATGCATGTGACGAAGGATGCCAGAAAGAAGTTGGAGCCGACTGCAGAGGTTGGGATATTTGTGGGGTACACTGATACGCCCCACAACTATCGTGTGTATTTGCCATACAGTGGTAAAACTGTTGTGCGACGGGATATAAAATTTCAGGAGGAGAAAGCCATGAAGTGTTCGCTTGAGAGGGAGCTACACTTGCATGCAGATGAGGAGCTATTAGTTCCTAAGGATGAGCTTCAGGACGTGGATCAGCCACAGGACGAGGTTCATGGAGTGGAAGAGACCACTCATGCAGCGCCAACCATCAGAGGGCGAAAGCGCTTGACAGAAGCTGAGCAACTGGCTCAAGATGCAGAGAAAGTTGTAGGACCACCTACAGCCCAACGCAGGCAGAGACAGTCACCTGATCGGTACACTGGATACATGGCTCTTATGAGCAAGTGTGTTGTGACTGAGCCATCCTCTTTTGAGGAAGCTGTGGAGGATCCCGCATGGGTAGACGCCATGGTGGAAGAGTATGATTCTATTGTCAGAAACAGTGCATGGGAGATTGTTCCTAGACCGGAAGGGAAATCAGTGGTGGGTTCGAGATGGATCTACAAAGTTAAGCAGGCAGCTGACGGGAGTGTGGAGAAGTACAAGGCAAGATTTGTTGCCCGAGGCTTTTCACAGATTGAGGGGATCGATTATGAGGAGACCTTTGCACCTGTCGCAAGGTATTCTTCCATACGGACGATTCTTGCTCTCTCAGCGCAGATGGGATGGCACATTCATCAGATGGATGTGAAGACTGCGTTCCTCAACGGAGTCATTGAGGAGGAGGTGTACATTGAGCAACCCGAAGGCTTTGAAGTCTTCAGCAGCGAGTCGCATGTGTGCAGGCTCAAGAGAGCGCTGTATGGGTTGAAGCAAGCACCACGTGCTTGGTACACACGGATAGATAGCTATTTCACAGGACTTGGATTCTCCAAGAGCGAGGCGGATCCGAACCTATACCAGATTGTGGTGGAGGGTAAGTTGCTTATCATTGTACTGTATGTTGATGATTTGATTCTAACGGGTGATGAGCTGTTGATACTGTCATGCAAGAAGGATCTTGCTACAGAGTTTGAGATGAAGGATTTGGGCCTCCTTCACTATTTCCTAGGATTGGAAATATGGCAGCGCAGTGGTGGACTGTTTGTTTCTCAGGGCAAGTATGCTCGAGAGATATTGGAGAAGTTCAACATGCATGGCTGCAAGCCTGTTGATACTCCTCTTCCTGGAGGTTGGAGGAAGGAGGATGCCACTTCGGGAGAAGAAGTGGATGCCACTGTTTATCGACAGTTGGTGGGGTCGCTGATGTATTTGGTCAATACACGACCTGATATATGCTATGCAGTTAACCAGCTTTCACAAGCTATGGTTAAGCCTACCAACCTCTTCTGGAAGGCGCGCAAGCATGTATTGCGCTACTTGAGAGGCACATCGGGATATGGTTTGTGGTACAGACAGGAGGATGAGGTGAAGCTATGTGGCTTCACGGATGCAGATTGGGCAGGGAGCCCAACAGACAGAAAGAGCACATCAGGAGGGGTCTTCAGTATCAGATCGACAGCAGTTTCTTGGTACAGCAGGAAGCAGAGATCCGTGGCACTCAGTTCAGCGGAGGCCGAGTATATGGCAGCAAGTTTGGCTGCATGCGAGGCTATATGGATGAGGAAGATCCTGGTTGGTTTGTTCGGTTCTCATTTGGATCCTACTGTGATTTACTGTGATAACCAGAGTTGCATTAAACTCTCGGCTAATCCTGTATTTCATGATAGATCTAAACATATTGACATCAGGTACCATCATATCAGAGATTGTGTGCAGTGGAGGATCATGTTACTTTCGTACATTCCAACGGAGGATCAGGATGCTGATATTCTGACGAAGGCTCTCACCAGGAGCAAATTCGAGTACCACCGAGGCAGGATAGGGGTTGCTGATAATCCATATCTTGTCGAGAGGGAGTGTTGAGATTGCAACAAGATGATGGAGCTTAGTGAAAAGAGTCGCCTTCACTAAGTGGGCCCGCAGGCTATTTTTGGCGCAAGTCTATTTTTAGACTATGTCTATTTTTAGACATATGGATCATGTCTATGTTTATGGATGATTGATCAAGTTGGGAAAAATAGATGGACTTCTATTTTTGATGAAAGTGTGAGTGATCACAGTGTGAGTGATCAAGTCTATTTTTAGACTGGCTGTCAAAAATAGAAAAGTCAAATATTATTATCTCACAATAATATTTGGACTATAAACTTAATCTTATTCTCTTGGAGCACTTCAGTTTGAGCTACGGAAGTGGCACATGCAGCTGTCAGAAGGAAATTTGTTTTTCTTATGAGTCAGTTGAGTTGTTGCATGCATGACTTCAGTTAGAACTCAAGTGAGTTGAGTTTAGTGGACTGGAGGTACAGTTGATGGAGTTGTGTTCAGTTTAACTTAGTTAAACTGGTTGTAGTTAGTCTAACTGCAGATAGACTAATGATGAGTTGTTAAACTAATTATTAACTCATAATACAACTAAAGAATACATCAGTTAACTCATTTGCATGTCAGTGCATGTTCAGTTCAACAGGGACAGGTGGTAGAGAATCAGATTGCTATCAGTTGTGACTATAGTTGTGCACCAGATCTTGCACAATCAAGGGATTGAGTATGCCAATGAGTTTGCTCACGTATTTGGCCCACATTTTAGCCTTTGCTCACGTCCACAAAGAGTGAGTGACTATTTTGCAGGTGAAAATCGAGTTTGGGAAGCTATTCTCATCAGTTCTTGAGCAGGTATTGAGCAGTGGAGGCAGGCAAGCAGTGGAAGAGATTTGGAGATCAGATCTGAGCTGTATTGTGTGTAACAGAGGTGGAGATACTTGTGAGAAGTATTATGCTGTGTAATGTTACATGACTCAATCATTAATATACAGATAGTGTGGGGTTTTTAGCGAGATGCTTTCCCCGTGATACATACTGTGTTAATGTGTGAATGCTCTTGATGTTTTATTGTTATTGATGCTGCTATATTCTTGATCAACGTAGAGGAGATTATGTATTATACATGTTTCGCTTAAATTGTATGATCAGGATAATCTCTGTTGAATATGTGTTAAATTATTCAAAGTTTCTACAAATATTTTTTACTTTTGGTATTGTGCTCGAAAGACGAAAGTGAAAGTTAGTGGAAGCCATTTTGCATGATGCATTTTGTTTGATGCATTATTGATTGAAATTTCTTCCCTTATTTATTCTAGATTTCAGCGAAATGAAAGTTTTACTTTTCTCATATAATTTCAACTTAGATGTTCAGGTGACATTGTGTTGAGCCTTGAAATTGAAACATAATTCCAAGATCAACTTTAAAACATATCAATCAATCTAAGGATCATTTGAAACATTAACATTCATAGTTAGCGGTCTATGCTAGAGACGTGTTCTGACGTCTTTAAAACTTAGTAGTTTTCATTTTCTCTTACATTAGACAGCACTAGCACGAACTTGTGCTCCCTGTACCATCGCATATATAAAGGGAGACCCCCATAGGTTGCAAACCTTTATCCATAAGAAGTCAAGTCTGTCACCCTGTAAATGTGATACATCAAACACAGCATTCAGGGAGATTGCCTGCACATACATCAAGTCCTTGGTAAATTCATTTGTTAAGGTGTATATTGCAGTTCAAGTTACTTAGCACTCCTTTTACCTAGATTCACCTTAGCAGTCATTTCGATCTTTTATGACTCTTTAAATTTAAAAATATCATCGAGCGCTTGTCCTTTCAAGCTAGCTAAACCAACGAAAACAACTAGATTCACATTTTCGTCCTTTTCTTGACCCTTAAAACATGAAAAGGTTTTTGTTTCAAATTGTAAAATTAATTGACTGCAGAACAACATCCTTCCATGGAAATACTCCTTAGTAGGTCTTAGGTTGATACCAATGGCAACTTTTCATGAGTCTACTAGTCAAGGAAACCCCTCTAACTGGAATCTTAGTCATTTTCCTTCTTTCAGAAATACTAGTGCTCCCTATATGGCAATGTTGTCCCTTCCTGGATTGACCATTGGTCTGCTAGTTTGGTTATTTTTTACCTTGGTGGTCCTGAGTTTCCAAATTTCTTTTCAACAAAGTTCTCCTCCACCTGAACAACATCAACTTCATGTTGATCCTGAATTTTAACCCTTGCATTCTTTGCCTATTTATTCACCCCGTTCTTCCTCTTTTCCTGGTGAAAGTCTGGATTCTAGTAACCAAGAAGCTAAGAAGAAGAAGAAGAGGATGAAGAAGAAGAAGCAAAATAAGCAAGGTGGAACCAAGTAGCCATTTCTACGATTGTAACTAATGAATAAAAACCTTCCAACGAGCCTCAGAAAGTAAAATTCCCTTGCATGTTATGTAAGGGTGACCACCTTCTTCAGAATTAAATTGGCATTCCCAAGGTCTTAGATGTGTGGTCCACAGGTTCACATCGACCTTTGTCATCAGCCTCTGGCGATCATGCTAGTGATAAACCTTCAACTAGTAACAGTAAAGCTCATGGGAAAAAGGGAAAAGTCAAATTTCCCTGTAAGTTTTTTGAAGGTAATCATCCCATTCACCTTTTTCCTTTAATGGATGAAGCTTTGAAATAATTGGAAAAGCTTACAACTTCTTAACCTCATCTTCCAACTGGGTATCGAAAATTTTCCGCTGATCCTTCACTAGTTGACCGAGTGATTGATCAAAAGTCATCTTTGGTCAACCCCACTCTCTTTGAAAGTGAGTCTCGTGATTTTGTTCTCAACCAATCGTTGATTGAGAAAGCAATAGACTTGACCCCACCTTTAGATAATCATGCCCTTCCAATAGAGATTGAACCTCATACTGCTCAGGTTCTTCTAGTTTCTTCATTTTTTAATGAACTCGAGGAAAATCCTCCTATTCCTGAGGTTCATGAGAGCATTTCTCTTATTCCCATCGAGCAAGAGGGTAGATCTCATGTTCCTACGACACCCCCTCTGATTAGTTTAGTCACTTCTTTTGATTGGAGTCGACTGGTAGGATATCGCCTTCTATCTTATGTGCCTTTCCATATTACAGTACAAGCTTACCATATGATCGTAGCTAGCATAGTCATAGACAAGGGTGAATCTGTTAGTATACTGTCCTCAACTGCTTGGAAAGCTTTAGATTCTCCTTAGCTTGTCCTTTTCACCCAGAATATGTTAGCTTTTAATAGAGGAACCAGTCAACCGTTAGGGATCCTTCCTATGTTACCTATTACTTTGGGAGGAAAGACTGCCTATATAGATGTGATGGTTGTCCAAGATCCTTTAGATTTTAATCTACTCATTGGTCGTGACTATGTTTATGTCATGGGATCTCTTGTTTCTTCCCTCTTTCGAGTGATGTGTTTCCCTCATGAAGGAAACATTGTGATCCTTTATCGTCTTACATTCGTTGGTCCTGAATTAGGTCCCACTCCACCATCATCCCTAAATGGCTCTTATGTGAAAGCAGTATCACCCTTGCAACAAGTTAATTACATGGTCACCTGTTCCATGCCCACACCTATTGATAATCTAATAAGTGATGTAGTACATGATGTACTAGGGGCATTGGAACCCGATTTTTCATTTGAATCCCTGGACATGTATCCCTTCCAGAGTGTTGTTCCCCCATCTGATGAGAACCTCTTGGAAGTTGTTATCACTCAAATTTTCCCAGAAGTTGTAAGAAGGGGAAAGGGGTCTGAGGTAAACACAAACCAACTTTTAAGTACAGATTCTAGCTAATCTATACTCAGAGAGGGCTCTCTCTTTATGATTTAGCTTGGTTTTTAAAAGATATTAGGCTAGTCGTGAAGTTTAGGAGTTTTGTTTGAGTTTGGGTGGTAAGATTCAATAGCAAAGGGGTAAAACTGAGTAGCTTAGTCCATTGGGCTGATGGAGTCAAAGAAAATGGCTTAACTGGACTTGGTTTCTTCACAAAGGATGGTTTAACAGAGCAAGGGAGTCAAACAAGGAGAAATTAGAGACTTAAAAATGGGATGGGCTTAAAGGGTTAAAGGGCAACTAAGAATCCTTTAACATACTTTAAGAGAGCAGAACACAACTAACCATCAATAAAGAGCAATTAAGAATTCTTTACTAAATTATTAAAATGAACAAACTAGGAAACAGGAGCAATTAAGAATTCACTATTTATACTAATTCAGAAGAAAACATTGAGAATAATAACGATTGAAAATAGAGTGCAATTAAGCATATTCTGAGTTATTCTTTTTCGTTTATCATTCATATGTGAAACATAGATGATATTTTAAACAAGGAAAACTTTAAAACACAAGTTATAGACGACTTATTGATCCGGTGTTTGATTCAAGAATTCTGAAAAAAGTCCTTAGCTTCAATTCTTCATCCAGCAAGCCACAAAGTTGGTCCAATCAGCACTTTATTCCAAAATAGTCAATATTATAGCAATGTCTAAGAATCCACACAAAATACTTCAAATGAAGAAGTATTTATACTAATTCTAAACTGAAATATCTTGAAAAAATATCAAGATTAGTTTCACAAATATCTCCAACTGTTTACATTAATAGAACTTTAATAAAGGACATTCCAAACTAATGAATCTATTTGGCACTATGTTTATGGATTTATGGTGACAAATAAGAGAAAGTCAAATTTGGTATCAACTCTTAGTTGATGATGAGGCATCCTAGTCACTAACTGCATCCTTCCTTTGTGCATTCTGCCCCAGAAATTCTGCAAAATTAGGGTCCAATGATATGATTGTATATCTCAATCCATGATAGATATGTAAAAAGTGAAATATTTTTTTGTAGATAAAAATTTTTTTGAGATAAACCTCTCTCAGTTTCCCAAAATTCATCTCCAGTTCACAATATTTTCTGCAAAAAGATGTCAAAAACAGGACTTTGCATAAACTGAAAAATAGGTTGTGAAGACATGCACTTATCTCCCTTTTGGTAATGCCTGTGTAATAGAATGGCCTGTTAGGAAAAAAAAACCTCCTCTAGTTTCTTGAACTACTTCTTGGATTGGCCATAATAGTTTTTGCAAAAATATGACTTAAACAGGAAATTTCTGAAGAATGTACCATTTTTGCTCTAATTTCATCTTTTAACCTTAAACTTCTTTTGACTATTTTTCACTTTTACTTTGGATAAACTTCATTGTACCTAGTGAAAGTGTTTTCATCTTTTTTTAAACCTTAATGTCTTCATGTTTACTTTTTACTTTCACTGTATATTTTAGGTTTTCACTGTCTATTTTAACAGTAAATCATTTAATTTCTTGTTTCCTTTGCTTGTGTTTCAACTGTATATTTTATCTTCTATCTCTGTTTGAATAGATTTGATAACAATCTTGGAGTAAATAGGTCTTATGACTAGTATTAAGACTTTTTATCCAAGGATGTGATCATCTGATCACCTGTAAAACAAAATGAATTGTTAAGAAAGGATTGGTTTGTAGGGGAGGTCGAAAAGTTTTCATTTGAGCTTGAGAGGTATGTGGAGTGAGTCCAAAATGATTTTTGAGAGGTAAACCATGCTCGAATTGGTTAATAGAGGCTTCAGGTGGAGCAGCTGGGTTACAAAGGTTTTTACTGCACAATCAGGTGAAAATGAGCAACACTGGGGTTTTTATGTTTAAACGGGTAAATGGTTGGTATTAGCGGGTGAAAGGATGAATTATGAGACATTTTTTCATTTAGTAGAAGGTGGTAAGCGGTTTCTATCGCACCGCTTATGGGGAAGGGTGGTATTTAGCCTCGAGCCAGCGATTCCATAGATTACTCGACGCATGGCGGAGGTACGGGAGGAAAATCGCCTGGTGATCGTGAGTTAAAGCGCGGTCACCAGGGGGGAGATATTGATATCAGGCGTTGGATGATCAGGGAGTGATCGGATGGCGGACGGGTGAGGGATATGGTGGGGCTTTAATTGTAGCAGGCCCGACACAATAAAAAATATTTTAATCGTATCGGGGGCAATGTGATTGGTTAGGAAGGTTATTAATTAACCTAGAGGGTTAATTAATCCCATTGGTGCGGCGGGGAATTAAGGTTCTTAATGAATTACGGGTTAACTCATTAATCCTTCTTTAAACGCTGATTATGGTTGTATTCAACCGAGGCGGGATATATAGTAATTTGGGGGGTTTTTATGTATATTTAAATAATACAGGAAAAGGGAAAATAGTGCGGGAGTTATATATTAAATGTGTTAATAGTTAATATGACTATGAAGTGTAAAAGCGCCAAGTTAAAACATTTTACGTATATATTCAAACTTAGGCTAAAGGTAAAAAAGGGGTTTTTTAGGTGATATTGTGCATTTTTCTAAGTAAAGTAGGATTTTTACTTAGGAAATGAGTTTATGAAATCAAATGAATGGTTTATGGATGATTCCAAGTACTTAGGCTCCTAAATCATTGGGTTGAGGGTCCGGTCCCTCCAAAAGTTAGAGAAATGCTCTAAGCCCCTTTAATTTTCAAAGACCTTAATACTTTAGGGGGAATTAGTGAAATCTTTAGGGAAAAATGTGAATGGAAGTTAGTTATTTGGCCTTGTCTTGCTTGAACTACATCAAGTGTAATGTCTGCCTTGCACTTGTGATAAAAGTGAAAATTAACACATTTTAGAGACATTATCCATCACAAGTAATTCTGCAACACCATCTACCCACCCTACCTACTTTAGCCTGACAATTTTTCTTCTTTATTTGGGTGCACTTAGACTGGAAAACCCTTATCAATCCTCTTTTTCTTTTAAATGGAAAGCCTACCTAATTCTGCACTTATTACATCCAAGGTCTCAGATTAAGCTGTTGAGCTCCTTTTTATTCACTCTACCTATCTACTTATCTGCCAAGATTACACTGTTTGGCCAGAAATTTATTCTCTATTCTACAACATAAAATTCAAATATCAACTAGCCAAGCTTAAGCTGTTTGACAATTCATCAATTGTGGCATAAGTTAACAAGCTGCACACAATTGCTTATTACAAAAAATGAAAAAGTAGTGGCATTTAAACTTGCACACTTTCCTGGTATTTTTGTTTGGGGTTCATTTTTTTCTCATTTTTTGACCAATTTATTCTTTTTACCCTTTGATTTTTCTTTTAGGGTATACCCTCTTTACATTTTTTAAATTTTTTGATTTTTTGAAAATATGGAAAACCTTTGCAACAAGAAAAGGTATGAACATATTACAGAGATCATCAAGTCAATCATGAAATATGACACCTATTGGTATAGGAGCATAACAGAAGCCATGGCCTCTTTTGGTTTGTGATCAAAAGGATGGATAAGAATTCATTGTCTTGTGTCAAGCTCCTTAAAAAATGAAACAAGGGATTTGGAGGATATTTCTTTTACTATGGCAACCTCATTAAAAGATGACACAAGGACCATGAGGATAGTTCTTTTACTATGTCGACCTCGTTAAAAAATGAAATGGGTCTCCATGAGTAGAATTATTTTACTTGTGTCAAGCTCGTTAAAAAATGAAACAAGGTGTCATGAGCATGGTTTTTTTCCTGCATCAAGCTCATTAAAAAATGAAACAAATCCCCTTCCAATTTGAGCCTTTGATTAGATCTCATAAAATCCCAATTGAGTCTTTCACTTGATCTTGTAAGTGAACCTTCATTCCATCCACCTGTTAGTATCCAGTAGTCTACTTAGTTGAATGAAATGAATCTTGGGGGGCATGTACCTCGAATTGAGTAATTATGCTAGGGGCATGCAAACTTATCTCAAGCATATTTTATCTTTGTTTAAAGCTTGTGAAAAAATGAAACCAAATTCAAGCACAGTTTGTTTCTCTTTCAAGATTGTGTAAAATGAAACCAAATCCAAGGATAGTTTGTATCTGTTTCAAGCTTGTGTAAAAATGAAACCATTCCCACTTTGCATCTCGTGATTGCCATTTTTATCAGCCAATTTTTTGCTATATGAGCCTTGGTTCTTTCATTCCATCATCACCATCTCTTTGGCCGATCATATTCTTTCACTTGGTTGTTTTTCCTGTTCCTGAGAAACATCTATGATGAGTGGTCTTATTAGTCAACCTCTTAACCTTCACATATTTTGAGCAGTTCCCTCATGACCAGAACCAATTTCTATCATTTTATACCATTCGTTCCTCCAGGGGGAGTCCTCTTTCAACTCTTTTTAGACTCCAAAAAATATGAAAATATTGTTGAGTACTTTTCATTTCAAACTCGTTAAAGTAAATGAATTGATGTATACTCAGTATAAGTTTAGCCCTTTTCAGACTAAGATAGACTATTGTACATAAAAGGAGCACCTTAGTTGAAAATGGCTAGGAGGTTCTCTCGCATATTGTTTTCTATCTTTTCGGCTTCGAGAGAAAAATTACAAAAAGGGACATGATGGATTTTTCTTTTTTCTCTCTTTTTGAAACTCTCTAAATGTGAAAAATGTACGAGCTATTATTACATTGGACTCGTTAAAACTTTACAAAGAAAGACTCGTCACCATGATGAGACCAAGTTTCTCCTTCATAGGGCTTGTAAAACTTTCTAGGATGGATTCATCTGAGGGATGAACTTATACGACAAGCATATGGTATCCTCTTCAAGCTTGTGTAAAATTAAAGAGGTACTCTCTAGAAATGGCAGGTGAAAAATAAAGATGAAACATCTCTTGTATAGGCAGCATGTCACTCTTTAACATTACACTCTACTGCTCGTGTTACATTTGGGATATCCTCACTTAGTCACTTGTCCTCCCGGGTTTGGGTGATCCATTTTTCCTCTCATTTGACTATTCCATGATGTCATCATGACCTTTAGTCCTATGTCAAGTCAGATGTTGCCACACTCCTTGTTCTGCCTGCATGTTCATCCATGTATACAACTCATATCCCTCCTTTAACTTTGCTTGGAAAATATTTGGAGCTTTCCCTAAAGAAATGGCTTTTGAAACCCTAAAATGAGGTTCATCTCCCTTATGAAGCTCAAAACTGAGATGATCGCCTATTTCCCCATGTTAAGCCAGTGATGGAATCGCTTTGTTCCCTTTCATACTCACGATGGTCTCAAAAAGAATGTTTTCCCAAAGAGGATGAGAAGCTTCATGATCTAGAAGCTTCCAGAGCAATGAGTTAGAGGTGGTTTCACATAGATGAGGTTGAATCCTCCTAATTTGACCTCTTGGTCTCATCCTTATGACCTACCTCCTTGAGATGTGGGCCTAATCCTATCTTTGGAAAAGTCCTAACTCCCTCTCCTAGCCTATAAATTCCTCCTCTCCCATTCCCAAATGGTTGATCTATGTCCATTTGCACCCCTATGCTAAGCTTGTGCTTAGAGTTTATTCATTAGACTTGGAGAAGGAGTGTTTGGATATTTTCTTGGCTTGGACTTGGGTTACCACTCAAGGAGAGACTTTCAACATCAAGGCTATGGTTGTAAGCTTCCCCTTCATTAAATAAATAATAATACAACTACTGGGTCATCTTCCTAAAATATATATGGTCATGTATGTATTGGCTTGGCATTCCTTGATCAACTAAGTAGGTTATTATTGGATTTCTATTGGTTTTGGCATGCTTTTTTGTCTCTTGATCACTTGTGCAATTACATAAGCGTTGAAAGAAGCAGGAACAATTCCGTGACACAAGCGGTTCGAGGATCTCAACAAAGGAAATCAAAATAGCATCAGAGCAAGGTAGGTCATCTCCCTTGTTCTACTTTTCAATTATAACTCTAGGAAGATGTCTAGTTGATTGTCACTTTAGTTGTTGTGCCCACTCATTGGATAGAGGGATCATCTTTTTCCGTAGACACGATTAAACTTGTCAACACCTATGATAAATCCATTGAAAACTCCTCCCAATGTTGGCTTGGAATGGATAAAGGTTGTAATATACCTGGGGTCTTAATTGTCTCAACTTTATTTTTTTGGAAAACCAAACATTCTGCCACAAACTTTTGAATATCATATTTAAGGCCATCCCAAAAAGATTCCTTCTTAACCTTGTGGTAATTTTTTAAAAGTCCTGAATGCCCTCCTAAGGGAGAGGTGTGCAATTCTAGAAGAATATTTTGTTTGAGTTGGGAATTCCTACAGAGGTATAAATGATCTTTGTACCATAATGAATCATTTTTCCAGCTAAATGTATTAGATATACTGGGATATTACTGTAACTTCTGAATGAGCACCCACACTTCTTCTTCATTCTTCCATTCATCCCTTGCTTCGTTTATCCAATCTAGTTGAATAATAGAAATGGCACAAAGCAATGCTTCCACATCATCATCCTTTCTTAAGAGTGCATCTACAACAACATTTTGCTTCCATTTTTTGTAGATGATTTCAAAGTCATAACCCACCATCTTTGTGACCCATTTTTGTTTCTCTTTTGAAGATAATATTTCTTCTAAAGATTATTTAATACTATCATGATCTGTTTTTACCTTGAAGTGTCTTCCCAATAGGTAAGGTCACCATTTCTTAAGTGCATGTAGTATTGCCAACATCTCCTTCTCATAAATAGCTTTGTGTAAATACTTTCCTTTGATTTGACGACTTTTGAAAGCAATGGGTATTTATTCTTGCATTAAGAGAGCACCAATTCCATTTCCTAAGGCATCACATTCCAAAATAAAGGTTTTTGTGAAGTTTGTGATGAGCCTTGTCATTGAGCAATTATATGGGCCTTAATTGGCTTTAATTCACCTCCTAACTTAGTCAAAACAACTATTCTCACAACTTATTGCATACTTTTGATTATATTTTGTTTATGAAATGAGTTAGAGTTGGATATTTGGCTTTGTGGTCTAATGTGCATGTAATGCAGGAATAAAGGATAAAAGCAAGGAAGAATGTAGGAATAAAGGAAGAAAGGGTAAAAGCAAGGAACTGCGGCAAAGACCTTGGTAAAAACTCGAATGGGACAAGGGAGAGTAATTATACAAGGTAAATCCTCCTCATTTACTACCCCTCCATTCGAATATTCCTCCATCAACTTGGAGTGCAAACAACCATCACTTTGAAGACTAGAAGACAATCGAGCAAGTGAAAGTGACAAACCAGTTTTTCTTGAGTTAGAGGCCAAGACTCCCTAATGGGAAGGAAGTCATTAGAGACTTCAGATGTATAAATAGAGAGGCTTAGGACCTCAGTAGGATTTGAACTTCTATTGTAAAACTCTGTTTTATTTCTAAGCTGCAAGAGACTTGTGACAGTTTGTTCTCTAATCCATGGTTTTTATAATAAGAATGAGTTATGTTTAAGCCATCTATGTGTTAGCTCCAAGGGATGAAGCTCTTGGGTTAGGGCCTGACCCAAGAAGCCAAAGCTCCTTTTTATTGTACATGTATGCTAGCATAGAGTTCTGTTCTGTTTATTTTCTTAAGTATTTTCATGGTTTTCTATTCATTTGCTTAAGTAGCCTTATGGTTTTCATTGTTTATTTTCTTCAGTAGTTGCACTTTCATAACAGCAATATAACATATATTATTCATGATTTTCCTGTTCATTTGCTTCAGTAGCTACATTTTCTATATTTTACTTCCATTTATGCCTTCTTTCATTTTACAGGTTAGCTAGGCAGAAAAGATCACTATTAGGTTGTGCGTAGGTGCCTCAGCCTCATCTCCTCCCTCTAGGACCATGACTTGAGGAAGAGACCCTTCAGAAACCCCAAAAACAGAGGTTTCTGGTTCTCGCATGAGCTATGGAGTTTGTAATTTGATGCAGTTACTCATTCACCTCGCTGTATTTTTCTGTCATTTTCCCTTTGAAACCTCCTTCGCCACGTTTTTCATGCATCGTTTCCTCATCATCTGATCCACAAAAACCTTCCCAATCACCATTTGATCTATTAGTTTTCCAACTGCCACTTACTTTTTGTGCTTTAAGTCCTCACCGTCGATCTACCTCACCTGATCTGATGGCTATCACGTCACCTCAGCACTTCATGTGCTTTAAACCCCCACCATCGATCTACCTCACCTGATCCGATGGTTATCGCTTCACCCGATCGCCAACTAGCTTGGTCGATCTCCACCGTTGATCAACCCCGCCTAATCCAACGACTATAGCACAATCTCGTACGGATTAGTGCACGGTCGTTATCTACCCGAGAGCACGCGAGAAAAGTGGTTTTCTCGTGCTACGTATTGCGTATTTAGGCTAGTCACGTGAAATTTTAAAATACAGCTTACAGCCTTGAGGGTATGCAAGAAACTACTTACTACCTTAGAAACCCGCTCCATCATTTCTGCATGTTTCTTTTCCCCGTGATATGATCTCCACTGTCCATCTCTTGAATTCATCTGCGCGATAATATCTCAACCATTTATCGTTGTTTTAACCTCATTTGTCCATCTCTTCACTTAATCTCCGCAATTAGATTCAGCCATTAATCTCTTGTTAACCTCATTCGTCCATCCATGCACTTAATATCCATGATTAGATCTTGGCCATTCATCTGCTTTGTTGCCTTGTTCGTCCATCCATTCACTTAAGCCTTCACGATACGATCTCCACTGTTCATCCTGTTCATTAACCCCATTCATCCATTTATTCGCTTAAAGCCCCGCGATAATATCTCCACTATTCATCTTCTATTCGTTGATCGATCCAACGGTCCCTATGCACTAATGCATCCTTACATCCTCCTTCCATTGATTTTGACCTTCGATTTCTCTTCTACTTGAAAACTAATTTAGTCTAAGTTCCTTCACTTACACCTTATTATAGTTTGATACTCTTTACTTCTACAACTTAAATAGCAACCTTAGGTTAGTGATTGTTTTAGCAATTCTACTTAGAATAGTTGTTTAATTGGCTAGTTAGGTTATTGTGTGGTTTACCATTACATGTTGTTTTCTTCAATACTACAGTAGAAGTAGCTCTCCCTTAAGATAGTTTTTCTCTTCTTCCATTAAAGAGTTAAGCTTCTTCTGACCCTATAGAAGTCTGGCTTGGAACCTCTGGGCTCTCTTGCCAAATGAGAAGTGACAATAGGTAGTACCTTCACTTCTACTTGTGCATATAGCACTGTCACCTCCAAGTTTGTACGAACCTCGGGTTGATAAGTAAAGCTAGTAGCCCTAGGAGTTGTAGCATTCTTGTTGCAATAACTAGGCTCATCACTTTTTGGCGCCGTTTCCGGGGAGGTGTCTAAGTAGAATTAATTATCGCTTTCATCTATTCTCTAGTCTCCAACTTTCTTTTCTTCTACTTCTTATCTTCAATTTTCCTCCATTAGTTAATTTCTGCAAAAGTAATCTAGCTTTCTTTCTTTCATGTGTCATTATCTGCTTTCCTTTCCATTTTGCAAGTAGTTTCTAGCTTTAAAGAAAATCTTACAAAAACAAACCCAAAAACATTTCCTTTCATGCCTCGTAGGAATAGGGACAAATTAGGGAAATTCTTAACAAATACCCCCACTGCATCCAGCAGTCAACCTTCTCTCTTCTTCAGTGACTGTGAAGTGGAAGAACCTTTAGGTGAGAAACCTTACATATTTGAAGAACCTACAAGGGAAGAAGAATAGGAAGAACCCATTCCTACTTAAAAAATGGCTGGAAATTAAAATGATAGCAGAGATAGAGAGATAATTGAGAGTGCCTTCCCCATCAGGGAAACCAATGGGGACACTAAGATGAAGAATATAAGCCCCTCTGCTCTACCTCATTTCCATGGGCTAACCACAGAGGACCCTGACACTTTCGTATTTGAGTTTGTTGTTATATGCCAAACCTATGACTATACAGATGATGAGAAAAAGTTAAAATTGTTTCTGTCTACCTTCAAGGATGCATCATTGTGTTGGTTCATGAGTTTACCTAGAGATAACATCACAAATTGGGCTAAAATGCAGCAGACTTTTAATAACAAATATAGGGACTACTGTAGGTCAAAGGATACTAAAGAAGAGATTTTCAATATGACCATAGGTTAGGATGAATCCTTAGAAGACTATGAGGAAATATTCCAGCTCAGTTACAAAAGGGCTAGGTACACACTTGACCCTGAGTCACTAAAGTCGGTCCTACTTAGAGGAGTAAGGGAGGATCTCCTAGATACCTTAAATATGATAGCAGGAGGAGATATCTACCAATTACCCTATGAGGATATTAATATTGTCTTTAGAAACCATTCTAGGGAAACTAGGAAAAAGGGTAAGGGTAGTCAACCTATGGCCAGTACATCATCCTCCAACTTATCCATCAAGGGTGAAATTGGAAATATGCTAGAAGATTTCAAAAGTGATGTGTTGCAAACCCTTGCCTTGCAATTAGACACCATGAACATCAAAAGGAAGAAAGAGGAAGCACAGAGATCCTTGGCCATTTTTTGTCCTAGATGCACCAGGAGACATCCTAGGAACAAATGTCCATTGAACTGTATTAAGATTTGCTTAGTCTGTGAAGAAAACCACTCCACAGACAAGTGCCCTTCTTTACCTGGACGCAAAGTTGTATATCAAGGAGTTGAAGGGGTCATTGATCAGCCTTGCTACATCAACCAAAGGAGACCTCCTGGGCCTAGACCACACCAACAAGGTATGCAAGGGTCATCCCATGCATATTACAACTCCAACCAAACCACATCTATACCTTCTTGGGGACCCCCTACTCATCCTTCCTAGTCTACACTCCCTCCTTGGTCCTATGCATCTCAGTATCAATCCCAGCTAGCCAACCAGTCATTTCAACCTTATGTTCAGCCACAACATCAGTGGAATACCCCACTCTAGGGGTGGAGCCCCCAATTTAATAATGTTCCAGCCCTATCGCCTCCACCACCTACCCAACCATAACTCTTGCACTCTGCTCCACCCAAAAAACTCCAGATGCCTGTCCATCCAAATCCGAACCCAAACAATATGCAGGATCAATAAGCATACAGTGGAGAGACATCATACCCAACTTATGTTGTAGAAATCTAGGAGATCAACCTAATATCTGGAAGGATTCTCCCAGAAAACCAACCTCCCTCTCCACATAGGGAGGTTGAGGAAGAAAGAGGGGAAAGAAACCTTAATGTAAATCAACCCCTTCCTGAGAGATTAGCCCAACCACTCCAGCCTACCCCAGAAGAAACTGAACTTCTAGGAGAATTGAAAAATATCTATGTAAAGATCCCCCTTCTCTAGGAAATCAAGGATGTTCCCATTACAACAAGTTAATTAAGGAGAAGTGATTCAAGCATCCAGGAAGAAGAAAAAGGGATGCCCCTACCATTAAGGTCATTGGGCAGTTGTCTGACTTAATGTTGGGGCAGCTAATATGTCCAAAATATTTGGACCCTGGAAGCCCTGTAGTAGATGTGCACATCAATGACACTATTGTCCCACACACTCTGATTGATCTTGGGGCTGCCATTAATGTGATGACCAAGGACACATGCTCAAGCTCAACCTCCAAGGGTCATTGAGGAAGACCACAACAATTTTGAAACTTGCAGACCGTTCCACAGTCACCCCTAAGGGAATTGTGGAGGATTTGATGGCCTCCATTGACTCCTGGGAGTACCCTGCAAATTTCCTAGTTCACGAGCCTAAGGCTAAGCTTACTGGCTACCCTCTCATCCTTGGGAGGCCATGGTTGGCCACAGCTAATGCTTACATTAGTTGTAGAGCTGGGAATATGACCATCAAGAATGGGCATATGTCCAAACAGTTATTCCTATACCCTCCTACGCAATCTTCCCTAGAGTATGATTTCCCTTTATGGTTGGAGGAGGAGGAAGAATATGAGGTTTATTCTACTCAACTTTGTGTTTTGGAAGCAACCATAGGAGGAGGACAACAAGATGAGGATGACTTAATTGAAAACTTGCTCCAAAGTCCAACTCCTAGTTCACTACCATTAGAAGAAGAAGTAAGGGAAGCCCAGAACCATCACCCAGCTGACTTATGCTTGGCCAATTCAAACCCACTCTGTGTCAAAATCATATAATTTGGCCTAGAGAAAACTTTGAAAAATAATCCATCTCTTTCTACTTTAGAAGAGGAAAAGCTATGCAGCATGTTGAGAGAAAACCTAGAAGCCTTCACTTGGAGTTATAAGGAAATGAAGGGAGTACACCCCTCAGTGTGTACTCACCACATATACATCAAAGAAGGTTGCAAGACAATCAGGAAACCAAAAAGGAGGATGAATCCAACTATTAAAGACATAGTCAAAGAAGAACTGCAAAAACTGCTAGATGCAGGATTCATTTACCCTATCTCAGAGTGTGAGTGGGTTTCTCCTTTAGTGTTAGTTCCCAAGGAAAATGGTTAAGTGGAGGATTTGTGTGTATTATAGGGATTTGAACAAAGCCATAAAGAATGATCATTTTCCCCTACCCTTCATTGACCAGGTGCTAGATGGCCCGGCAGGGAAGAGGTTTTTTTCATTCCTAGATGGATTCACTGGATACAACCAAATCCAAATCTACCTAGAAGACCAAGATAAGACCACATTCACCTATCCTTGGGGTACTTTTGCCTATAGGGTCCTTCCTTTTGGCCTATGCAATGCTCCTGCCACTTTCCAGAGAGTAGTCTTGAGTATTTTTACTGAATTAGTACATAATTCTATGCAAATCTATATGGATGACTTTACACCTTATGGCTATGATTTTCAAGAATCCCTGACTAACCTAGGAAAAGTACTACACAAATTCATTGAAATGAATCTATCTCTCAGTCCAGAAAAATTTGAATTCTTAATGATTGAAGGGACTACACTAGGTCATTTAATATCTTAGCAAGGACTGCAGGTGGACCCAAACAAAATAGAAATCATCCAAAGGGTCCCACCTCCACAAAAGCAGAGAGATGTCAGGATTTTCTTAGGGTTAGTTGGATACTATCGAAGGTTCATAAAGGAATTCAACAAGTTGGTGTCTCCTTTGTTTGGGTTTTTCGCCAAAGATTCTAAGTTTATATGGTCAAAGAGCTGTCAACAGGCCTTAAACATTCTAAAGGGTAAGCTAACCACTGCACCAATCCTTAGAGGCCAAAACTTGGCCCTCCCTTTTCATATTCATGCTGATGCCTCACACAAAGCCATAGGATCAGCCTTAGGTCAAGAAGAGGAGAAATTTTCCTATGCAATTTATTTTATCAGTGAGAACCTGTCAAAGGCTGAGCTAAACTATACTATGACCGAAAAGGAACTCCTAGTTGTTGTGCATTCATTAAAAAATTTAGGCATTACATTACATGCTATCAAACATTTATGCGTATTCATCATGCTGCAATCAAATATTTAATGAACAAGACAGATGTAAATGCTAGAATTATAAGATGGTTGCATTTATTACAACAGTTTTAACTAACTATTGTTGATAACCCTGGTAAGGAAAATGTTGTTGTTGACTTTCTAATCTAGGATGAATCTGCCTGCAGGTGAAGAAGGAATGGTGGATGACCAGTTACCAGATGAGCATTTGTTTGCTATTTCAGTTCTCTCCCCATGGTTTGCTGATATAGCAAACTATCTAGTATGAACACAGTTCCCACCAAACTTTCCCTCTAAAGAAAAGAGCAAGATATCCAGGAAAAGTGCGATGAGAATTTGTTTTCTATTTCAGTTCTCTCCCCATGGTTTGCTGATATATCAAACTATCTAGTATCAACACAGTTCCCACCGGACTTGCCCTTTAAAGAAAAGAGCAAGATATCCAGGAAAAGCGCCCCCTTCACCTGAATTGGGGGAAATCTGTTCAAACTTGGCCCAGATCAAATCTTGAGAAGGTTTGTAAGGGTAGAGGAAGTCTTTGACATCCTTCTAACCTATCATGATGGGCCTTGTGGAGGTCACTTTGTAGCAAAGAGGTGTTGGGCAGTGAATCCCCCCAGAGCAAGTTTTTGGGGCTTAAAGCTCGAGTTTTGGTCAATGTAATGGAAAGACCCAACAAAATGCGGGCATGAAGCATTAGAGTCTAGGATTGTCCGCCCTAAGATAATGTAATTTAATATAAAGTGTCTCAGCCTACCCATGGTCCACAGACCATGGGAATGTATAAATAAAGCGAAGCTCTAAGTGTAAAGGGAGTCTTAGTTTTGGAGAAAAAATATGTTCTTTTAGATGTTAATTTACCTCTAAGTCTATAAGTCCGAGTCTTGGGTTGTAGTAGTAGGAAGAGGCTCTATAGCTGAGTGTGCAGAGGCCTGGTAGAGTCTGCATCTGTGTGCGCAGACCCCTGCAGCTGAGTGCAGAAGGTGGAGTTGGGATTTTAATTGGAGAGAGAATTAATAAAATATAAGTTGATTATGGAATATTTTGTGTCTATGCTTCTGTTATATTTATGCATCTCTTTACAGTTCTTGTGATTGCACGCGCTTGTTATGAATGTTGAATGATTAATGAGAATATTGGGCCCACATAATTAAGTTAATATCTGTAATAATAACACAGTAAAGGTAAAGTATCTAGATAACACCTCTTTGCGATCTTTACAGAGCTGCGCGGAAGAAGTTGCACAAGTTGCGAAGGACAGACGGCTGCGCGAAGCAGCACAAGTGTCCAGGTTGGGTTCGCAAACCTCCTAGACTTCATCAAGACATCCCTAGGGTGTGGAAACCTAGTTCCAGCACCCTCCCATACTACCTCGAGTGAGACCTCAGTCCGCGCACCGTGCACTGTTGCTGAAAGGGCCGGTAGTTTCAGGATTTGTTTGGCTAAATCACTTCTAAACCTAGGTCAGGCCCCAACAAGCCAACAAATGGTTCCATTGCTAGGACTGGGATATGCCTAAGGGAAGTCTGATGTCATGCCACTAGAACCCAACAAAGAAGGAAATTGAAGAGTGGTTGGACAAGAAGCTTCATGAGTTCGTGACATAGGAAAACAGAACTCCGCAGGTATTCGAGAAAAGGTGGCTAGATTGCTACGTGTATACAAAAATCCATGAGATCTTCTTCGCATCCTTTCCTTTTGAACTATATGAGTGGATCACGAGGTTAGCCGACAGCCAGGGAAGGTGTAAACTCGACCAATCAATAGTGTGGACTCTGAAATTAGTGCGTAGACTAGAGGCATCAGAAGATAAGATCGCGCAAGTTGTGGACCATTGGCTCGACCAGATAACAGGGGGATCTATCACTGAGTTTGCGATAGACACGACCGTGAGCTACAATGAAGTAGAATGACGTTTTCTAAAGGACTGCAAGGTAAGTACATTAAATCTTTGAATACTTGGATTAAGATGTTGTTATGTGAAAAGCGGGTTATGTGAATACATTAATGTTTGGGACGACGTAGAGTGGAAAGATCTACAAAACTAGAATGGAATTAGGAAACAGTCCCTTAATTTCACCTTCGTGACAGAGCGAGGAGAATCTCGCTTAGGTCTCTCTGAGAAGTGCATTCAGTTTGATAAGATAGCACATTCCAAAATTACTACCCCCACCCACACCACCACCCGCCTCACCTCCATCTCCACCCACTCCACCTCCACTAACCCCGCAGTTCAACATAGTGAGTGCAATCAAGCTACCCGTATTTAGAGGAGTAGGGAGTGAGGATCTGGACTAGTTCTAGTTTGTGGTAAGAGTAGTGTGGGAAGTGCAAGGAGTCATAGATGACAACATTAAGAAGGCAACATTGGTGAGCGCACTGTAGGATCGTGCGTTGACATGGTATATCAAGCACTCTAATGATCACCCAAATGCAAGAATAAAGAGATCTAGAATGCGCTGAACAGAGAATATAGGCAACCAAAATCAAAGACACAATCAATCATCGGATTCAAAGAGATTGTGATGCTTCCAGGCGAGACCCCCTGTGATCTGGATTAGTTACTGAAGAGTACGATCTGCGAGGCTAATATGATGCTAACGGATGTGCAACACCACGCATGGTTTGTGGCATCTTTGACACCACACCTGAGGATGACACTGTCACAACAAAAGCTTTCAACCCAGGCTGAAGCGTTGGAAATGGAAATGAGGTTGCATGAAACATCGATACAAGATCCAGGGTTGGGAGTTCAACAAATCCACGCACAACTATAGAATATCTACCTGAAAATGCAAAGCTTGAAGTAGGATAGTGCACCGTGGCCAGAAGCACACGAGGAAGTATGGTGCATAAAATGCAAAGGCCAAGGCCATGACAAGGATCATTGTTCAGTATTCGTGAACTACTTGGCAAGAGGGGGGCCAATGCCATTGAGACTAGAGGCACAGGAAGGGCCAAGTGTGACACCCATGCTATGGTGCATGATCTATCAAATAGGAGGAAAACACATGAGGGATAATTGCTATTTGTTGCATAAGTATACAAAGACTCCCTAATAATTTTTTTGTAATTTCTGCAGGTTAGTAGGCCACAACAAGCATACTTTTCGCAGCTACGAGTTAATGATGGACTGGACCCTAGCCTATAGAATGCAGACTAAAACGCAAGGCCTCGACCCAGCTACGGGGATGGTGCACGCTGGATTTCCAGGGCGAGGTCGAGGACAAGGAGGAATGGGGCCAGGAAGGGGCCACAGATAATTAATTTGTTACAATTATGGAGGACCAAGGCACTACGCCACAATTGTACCAACTCGACAAGATTATCCTGTTCATGCTATGCCTAGTTCGATCATGAAGAAGTAAATTGTCCTATGTTGATCACACAGATGCATGAGAAAGGGGTACTCCAGCCTCCTCCGACTCAGAATATACAAATAATGAGGTCTAAACCGTGCGAAGAAGACCCAAATGTGAACATGATGCTCAAAAGTGGTGCGACCACAAGGGAGGATAAGGGGAAGCAGCCCGAGGAAGATACATGGATTCACAATGCTCCTACAAAGAAACCTGAGTTTGACCTAGAACGCGCAAAGGAGACCTTCATGGAAGCTAAGAAGAGCTTCGTGGAGGCCTCCACGTCAGGTAGTAAGGATCAACCAAAGCCAGGGATGGATCCTTCTATGCTTACTACCTTTTCGGAGACATGCACGAAGCTGCTGCATGACAAAAAGGAATTTAAGGGACTACAGGAATTGATCACCAGGTGCGCAGGATCAGGAGAACCTCACGTAGTCTGGAAATTGGGGAAGCATACATTGCACACTAGAAGGGAGATGAGATTGACGATGCAGATTGGTGAGTATGAAATGGACCAGGTAATCCTAGACCTAGGTTCAGACGCGAATGTGTTACCAAAGCAGTCATGGGAATGTATGGGCAAGCCCGCATTGTAGTGATCCCCTATTCAATTACGAATGGCAAACCAACAAAATATTTTTCCCATGGGGAGGATATAAGGGGTAACAGTTGATATCGAAGGCATGAGCACACAGACGGACTTTGAAGTAATAGAGATTGTCAATGACAGCAATCCTTATCCCATGTTGCTAGGAATAGACTGGGCCACTGATATGAATGGATTCATTAACCTGAAGAAGTGAAAGATGATATTCGAGAAAAATTCCCTACGTGTAGTAGTTCCGCTAGACCCAGTCAAAGGAGCACGCTACACTGAAACAGTGCACGATGATGAAAGCGACAATGAGATAGATTGTATTTACCAAATAACGATGCTAGACCAAGATTGGGTGAACCCAACTGCAGATGGGAGAATCTCATGGGAGCGTGACAACTCCTGTACTTTGGATTTAGATGAAGAAGTAGAATGTTGGCAGAACTGATTGCACAAAGTGACCACACTGAATTACAACATGATCATTAGATCACTGCATCGCAGGATAGAGGCAAGGGAACTGCCAACATATGATGGAGTGACATTGGGGGATGAATTATTGTACAAATTTGAAAGTGCAGTACCAGAACAACTGATCCAAAATGGATTTTGGATAGACTCCTAAGTCTAAGTGTTCCTCATAGAGGAAAATTAAAGTCCAAAAATGCTCCCGAAAATAGTCCCATTGCATAGATCATTTCATTTTGAATCTACTGCAACTTGAATGGGCTATAGCAGACCTCAGATGTAGAAGTTATCACAGAAAGAAGTTGCCCTTTATCCTTTGAAAAAGAGGCAAAATCTTCTAAAAATGGAAAAAAATCCTTATAAAAGGAAATCACATCGAAGAGGGTCCAAGAGAAGGACTTAAAGCGGAGATGGAAGAGACCCCTGATCACCGATCTCCGACATATCGAGTCGGAGGTAGGCATGAATGCAATGTCGGGACCCTGGGCGGAGCCGATTTCAATATGCGATGAATCGACGTCGGCGATCGGCATAATCCATAATTAATGGAAAGAAACCCGGGTCGTTGTGCAATGCGACTGCAAAATGCCAATGCGATATATCACATCACAATATCGCATCGCGGTGATACAAAGGAGCGGGGCCGATATAATATGCGACTTGCGATAGCCAGACCCGACGGATTTTATAAACGCAGCCCTATAAATTTTGAGTTCCAATTAATAGGGATTTGTCAAGCTTTTCTGTGTATTAACATATTTCCATTATAAAACTGAAATACAAAGGAAATGTGCCCAAAGCGATTAAACTGAGACCCAAAAGATTTATAAATGCAGCCTTATATTATTTGAGTTTCGTAATGAGTGGGATTTCGTGCGGGCCTCAGGCAGTAACTGGTATTGGACGGGCTCTGCCTGATCCCATACACTGGCTGACACGTGGCTTGGCATTGGAGAGAGAAAACTGCCTTTTCGGGCGGGTAATCCCCATACACATAAGCCGCTCGAAATGGATATTGACCGTTGGATCGGAGGTCACGCATATCAATGGTGGGCTTGTGATAGCGATATAAAAGCAGACCCGATGAAATTGTAGGGTGGATTCAATAATATTTTAAGTCCAATAGAAAGCATTTTGGTGGATTTTTTAGCGTTTCTGTGTATTTCCTTGTGTAAACAGAGAAACGACTTTTTAGGGATTTCAAACACGCCAATGGTCCTTTTCGTTTAAAAACAGGTGGCCACCATACCTGAAGGCAATTTACAATGATTGTTTAACGCTCAGAGGGGATTTGAATAGACAAAGGCCAGGAGACAAAGAGTCTGAAAAAGGAGATGAACAGACAAGCATTGATAGGCTTAAAAGCCACTAAATGTTAGAGATAGAGCGAGTAGTTGCCGAGATAGAGAAAAACCAAAAAGCAGAGCCAGAGCTAGAGTCAGAAAGCCTGAGGGCTTCAAAGCCAGGGATAAGATGGTGTCTAAACCCATTGTGTTCTGTATAAACCAGTGGAGTTGAGTGTGGATCTTGTAAAAGGACTTATACCATAATCCTAGAGAGCCTAGTCAAGTTGACTAGAGCTCAAGGAGACGTAGCCCAAGAGTTTTGGGTGAACTCCATATTACATTGTTGTTCTGTGTGTTTGTTTTATTGTTGCAGTGTTCCACTGTTACATGTATTTACATATAAGCACAAACAAAAGATTTTAAAGCATATGATTATTTAAAATAAACATAAGCATACACCTTATTGTCAAGCACATTATTAATTCCGCATTTGGTTAATCATAATATCTTGGGAATATTTAATCTTTGGAAGTGGGAGAGGTTCTTGTAAGCTTGACAAGAAGCCTTTATTGCCCCATTTTCAGATCAGGTGGTATAGGAGCTTGAGATTGATTAAACCCACCTTCAAATAAGGTTATATCAGAATGCTTGATTAACAGAGAAAAGATTTCTTGTCTGAAAGGTGTTTAAATAGTCAGAGGTTGATTGTATGCGTGTTTGTAGACTGACTATTGTTTGAGTTTGCAGAGGTGAAGGGAAAGCTAATGATAGCTCAGTCCAGGAAGGACAAGAAGGAAGAAGGGCTGAAGGCATTCTTCTATCCCAAAGGACCTCAAGGAAATCCTTGAAGCACAATAGGTTTGTTGCAAAAGGTTGCTGAACAAGCTCTTTATTAATCTTGTTTGAAGTTCTTTTGTTCATTGGCATAATGACTACTTCTACTCAAATTCTTCTTACTTCACAAAAGTATTTGATGAAGACATGAAGTAATACTTGCCCACCATGATGGATATGGTGAGAGAAATGTATGAAGATGGAAGGAAGAGCAGCATACTTAGAGAGCAGTTAAATTTCGTGGAGGAAGAGAAGTCGTTGCTTTCTGACAAATTGCAAGAAATCGAGAGGCAACTTCATATTGCAAATATGAACCTGAAAAGGATGCATGAGTTGGAGTCATAGCTCTTTGTTGCCAAAGAAGCCTTGGTCAAGTATCAACTTGAAGAAGAGGTAAACCATTCCAGTTTGTCTTCAAATTCTTTTAAGAATGTTTATATTGGTTCTTTTGAAAAGCATACTAGAGGCATAGGTTCCAAGCTAATGTCCAAGATGGGCTATGAAGGAAAAGGCTTGGGCAAACATGCACAAGGTATTGTTGAGCCAATAATAATTGAGGAAAGGCCTAAGTATTTGGGTCTTGGCTATGGACAGTCTTATGGAGAGAGTTCCAAAGCTGCCATGAAGGCCATTGTAATAGCTCCAAGAAGGAGTTTCATTTCAGGTCTTCTAACCCAAGATTGTGAAGGTTGTATTTTTGGGAAATGCAATGGGTGAAGCATACCTTACAGAAAGAAGGTGTATATCAGCATACACTTGAACCAGAGAGTTGTGGAAACTCTGACAGCCTTGAAGAGATCGATGGTGTTCCAAAGGGAGCTACTTCTTCGTTCATCTCACCTCCTGATGAAGGTAAAAGAGGTGGAAGAGAAAGGTATAAATCTAGTTCTTATCATATTCCTTTTGATTATGTTTAGCATGATAAATTTCCACATAATCATGGGAAAGAATTGCATGTTCCTTTTGTAGTTTGGATAACCATAATGTTTCTAGATGTTGGAAGAGAATGGCCACATAGAGGAGACTTTTGAAGGAAAGGAAGCAAGAATCCAAAGGTCCATTGGACAAGGAAAATCATGTTATCAAGAGGATGCACATGTGTTGCACCAACTGCCATAAGCAAGGGCATCTTTCTGAAAAGTGTTGGAATTTGAATCCAACAATGCTTCCACAAAAGCTGAAGAAAGTGGAAAGAGAAGATGGCAAAAATGGAAAGGAAGATTCCATGGATGATGTGGTTCAAGATGATTCACATGTTGATGCTAATATGCAGATAAAGATAGTACCTTTGAAAGGGATTGGTGAGTAATGGTTAGAGTTCTTATCCAATTAAGATTGCATGTCTATTGATGCATCTATTTGCATTTCTTTGTTAATGGAATGCAAGATGCAGGATCTTACCAAGAAGGTGAATGGAGAAGTTGAGTAGGAGACTCACTTTTTTTCTGCAACATTATATTTCATTTCAGCTTCAAAAGTACAGTGTGCTTAAGCAAAAGTTGAAGGATGAAATGCATGCATGAGTATGATATGCATGAACATAGGGATGTTGGTGATTTCCTTGTATTTGAACATGTATGTGTAATTAACTTGCAGGGTTGATTGCTTTGACATGCATGTGATGCAATGTTGACTTGGGAGAAGTTAACTTGGTCTCTAAGAAGGAGATAATGATGAAGTATTTCATCTTTTGAAAAAGAGTCCTAATGGTCTTTTTCTACATGCTTGACTTGAAGGGTCATTTGTTCTAAAAGCATGTTTTGTGGGCTTGTTATCTAGTCCATCATTTGTATGCAGATGTAAAGTTCACAAGATGTGAAATCTATTTCTTTTGTTGAAGCAGGAGTTTAGGCCATCCACTTGTTATCCGTATTTTTTTTTTGTTAACAGTTGTTGTTGATAGCTTTTCAAACAAGTACAAATGAAAATTCTGTGGAACAGATGTACTTCACATTTATTTGAGCCACCTTGGATCAATGATCAAGGTAGAAAAGTTAAAGTACCTTCTGTGACCATCTCAGTAGGAGTTCTACAAGAAGGCAAGGATGAAGGTAGTTCTTCCCAGGAGGACTAGCACATCCAAGAAGGAAAGTGGTCAAAGGCTTTGGTTCAGAGGCACTATGCAAGGCAAGTGTGTGGAGGCTGAAAGAATAGGGTGTTGTTACTCTCATTTACTATTCAAATCATTGTATCAGTCTTTTCGAGACCAAAAGTTCTTTTAGTGGGAAGGTCTGATCCAAAATGGATTTTGGATAGACTCCTAAGTCTAAGTGTTCCTCACAGAGGAAAATGAAAGTCCAAGGATGCTCCTAGAAATAGTCCCATTGTGTAGATCTTTTCATTCTGAATCTACTGCAACTTGAATGGGCTAAAAGGGTCCTCAGCTGCAGAAGTTATCACAGAAAGAAGTTGCCTTTATCCTTTGAAAAAGAGGCAAAATCTTCTAAAAATGGCAAAAAAATATTATAAAGGGAAATCGCATCGGAGAGGGTCCAAGATGAGGACTTAAAGTGGATATGGAAGAGACCCCCAGTCGTCGATCTCCGACATATCAGGTCGGAGGCGGGCATGAATGCAATGTCAGGACCCCGGGCAGAGCCGATTGTGATATGCGATGAATCGGCGTCGGTGATCGACATAATCCATAATCAATGGAAAGAACCCAGGCCATTGGGCAATGCAACTGTGAAATGCCAATGCGATATATCACATCGCAATATCGCATCGTGGTGATGCAAAGGAGCGGGGCTCATATAATATACGACTTGCGATACTCGAACTCGATGGATGTTATAAACGCAGCTCTATAAATTTTGAGTTCTGATAAAAAGGGATTTTTTCGGGCTTTTCTGTGTATTAACACATTTCTGCTATAAAACTGAAATACAAAGGAAATGCGCCCAAAGCGATAAAAGTTGGACCCGAAAGATTTATAGATGTAGCCTTATATTATTTGAGTTCCGTAATGAGTAGAATTTCAATCCGACCTCAAGCAGTAAGTGGTATTGAACAGGCTCCTCCTGATCCCATACACTGGCCAACACGTGGCTTGGCACTGGGGAGAGAAAACTGCCTTTTCGAGTGGGTAATCCCCATACACATAAGCCGCCCGAAATGGATATTGACCGTTGGATCGGAGATCACGTAGATCAACTGTGGGCTTGTGATAGTGATATGATGGAACTATAGGACAAATTCAATAATATTTGAAGTCCGATAGAAAGCATTTTGGCAAATTTTTCAGCGTTTGTATGCGTTTCTCTATGTAAATAGAAAATGACTTTTTGGGGATTTCAAATGCGTCAATGGTCCTTCCCATTTAAAAATAGGTGGCCACCATACCTGAATGTGTTTTACAATGATTGTTTAATGCTCAGAGGGGATTTGAACAGACAAAGGCCGGGAACCAAAGAGCCCAAAAAAGGAGATGAACAGACAAGCACCGATAGGCTTAAAATCCACTCAATGTTAGAGACAGAACAAGAAGTTGCTAATATAGAGAAAAAGCAGATGGTAGAGCCAGAGTGAGAGCTAGAGCCACGAGCTAGAGCGAAGAGCCAGAACCAAAGCCAGAGCCGAGAGCCAGAGCTGGACCCAGAGCTAGAAAGCCTAAGGGCTTCAGAGTTAGGGATAAGATGGTGTCTAAACCCATTGTGTTCTGTGTAAACCAATGGAGTTGAGTGTGGAGCTTGTAAAAGGACTTATACCATAATCCCAGAGAGCCTAGTCGAATTGACTAGAGCTCAAGGAGATGTAGCCCGAGAGTTTTGGGTGAACTCCATATTACATTGTTGTTCTATGTGTTTGTTTTATTGTTGCATTATTCCACTATTACATGTATTTACATATCAATAGAAACAACAGATTTTAAAGCATATAATCAGTTAAAATAAACATAAGCATACACCTTATTGTCAAGCACATTATTAATTATGCATTTGGTTAATCATAATATATTGGGAATATTTAAGCTTTGGAAGTGGGAGAGGTTCTTGTAAGCTTGACAAGAAGCCTTTAGTGCCCCATTTTCAAATCAATAGCAATGCTACGGTGCGCTGGAATGGGAGTTGCGCACAACACCCTCACGATGGTGGAGTACACATCAAATGACCATGGTCAACTCACGCGAATGTAGAATACGGATGCATTTATGGTTTGGAGGCCTCCAGCATCGAACGAGAGCCAGGCAGCCAAGACGAAGCAGCTTGCACACCCACCTGTGTCGATGGGTGCAGACGTGTGCTGTGCAAGCACGCCCTAGACTAACGATCGTAAATCAGAACCAGACGCAGCAGCAGGAAAAGCGAAGTACCCCACAGAGGTTCCACGTAGAAGTATTCCAGAAGGTATGCAGAATCCTGAATAGGATTTACCAGGAGGGATGGATTGATTGGGACCTGCGCATACAATTAGTTTGATGGGCCTATAGGGCCATAAGCAAAAACCAGAGCGTAGAAGTGATCCCAACATTGACGAGAAGAGGCGAAACCATAAGAACAGAGAAGAACCCCGCTAAAATAGCTCCCACAATTGGGACAATACGCGAGGGCCCGGGTAAAGGAATTATGCAGTTATAGGAAACCATTCAGCAAGGGAACTTGAAACTTCGGGAACTCGAAGAAGATCGGGTATGGCTGAAGCAGAAAAGCATGTTAATGGACGCGGAAATCAAAAACCTTGAAACCGAATTCACACAAACATGTCACGTCGACAGAAAGACAGGACAAGATATGGGTAGCCATACCACCACATTAGAAGAATTTTGCCGAGAATTTATGGCTCTATTACCATGGTTGTGACCGCACCTTATTAGACAAAGTAACCAGGGTAGTGCACCACATAAAGAAGAACGCAAGGCACTGACTAGCACGAGGGTAGCTAAAGAAGGCCCGCGGATCGGGTTAGAAGGTGACCTGAAGCCTCGCATCGGTGGTGCAACCACCTTACTATCTGTAGGAAGCACAGTCTCAGTGCTCCAAGTAGTTGAAAGGGAGCGTGGGACTTTAAAAGAGTCTATATGGGAACTGCACGACAAAGAGGTTGCGTGCAGGATTGGTATGTCATAGGGGTTGCGGCTGCACATAACAGGTTGCGCTACTGCGCGGGTGGGCTGGGAGGTGACCGTTGGTGTCACTATTCATGACAAGAGGTCCAATTTAAGGTAAAAAGGAGCAGGTGACGGGAAATTAAGACACGAATTAAGAACGATATTTGGGATGATCTGCCGCCAAGAAGGCATTAATGATGCAGATATGGGGGGAAGGATCGAATTCAAATTCAAAGGACGCTATAAAACCCCCAAGGCCAGCTCCAAGGCAACACTTGGTTATTTGAGAATCGAGCAAGTACAGAGCATTGAGCACTGTGTACTCTTACCATCCTCAAGTGTAGACACGATGATGGTTGCAAGAACAAGAATGCGATTCGCTGAAGTTACAGCAGAACCCCGCATGGCCCATGAGGAGCCTGGAGAGGCGGAAGCTGCTCCAGAAGTTCCAAAATCACCACACACACTGCGGCCATAGAAAGACAAGCAAATGATGGGGCCAGTCCATGTATCACCACGAAACCTCCGGTTTAGCAAATTGTTAATAGCGGAGAAGGGCAAATCCGTCACCCTTGAAACAGAGGAGGAGGAGGAAGACTTGCAAGCACTGAACACCCAAATTGAGGCATAGGATGATGAAGTGGAGAATGTATCCCAAGTTCCTTCTACAATAAAGTTACCCCCTACATCCCCCCATCAAAGGGGAAAGCCAAGAAACCAAAGGACCTGGAGGCCACGAAGAGTGCGCTTTAGATCCTGCTCCTTCCTGATGAAATAAGGTTTGAAGGTCCACCATTGGGACAGGTACCTAATATGAAGTTTGAATATTGGGACCTGACGGACAGTGAGAAGTTCCCACAGTTGACCGTGGAGAAGATACTAAAGCAGAAATGGTTACGCGGTGTGGAGAGGGCTGGGTTACTCCATCTGCGATGGATACCCCACTACCACCGCGTTCCCATCGCCAATTTTGTCATCAGGAAGCTATTGTGCCTAGTGGATGAATGGTATCTCTTGCTGGAGGAGCTGATTCCCATCATGGACAATCTAATTCGCTGAATTTCTCTACTACCAATCAAAGGCCGCAGCCATAGCAGGAAAAAGCAATGACTTGGGCCTCGCAGAAGCTATGAAGTCCAAGTATAAATTAGAAAAGAGAAAGCAGGGGTACATAATAGAAAGCATCAAGGACCAAGGGGTGTGTGTAGCCACCCAGCTGCTGGCCGGTAAGCTAATGAGGAAATGTCGTGCCGACAAAGTGCCAGCATCTATAATTGCATTGGTAGAGCAGTGCGCAGAGGGGGTCCAGTTCAACTGGGTGCAGTTCCTTTGTGGCGAGTTTTTGATAGACTGTAGAGAGGCCTAGGAGCAGGGTAAGACCTTCCATTATGCGTGGTTGCTCTTATCCATCCTGTTGGTTGTAGGCGAGCTGCCAGAGGATAGCCAGTTTCCCACTGTTGAGGGTGACCTACCCAAAGCCGCGAGGTACACCTCGCTCTGGGCTACAAAATACGCAATGAGGATTTGCGACACAAAGGTGTTCTAGCTGTTCATGGAGGCAAGCATACAAACATGGATCAACCGCAGGCCACGCTTGTCACCTACTGTTCATAACATCTTGCAAAGCGTAGCAAAATTCAAGGCATATATGCATAACCTGTATATCCGGGCACACTAGGATCTCGCACAAAAATGGGTGAAACTCCCATTCATCGCAATGGATGATGTGATCTTCACAGTAATGGAGTCATGTCCTTCGAAGTGGTGCGCCCTGGACTTGGAAAAAATGGAAAATATCATAGCACAGGAACGAAAGAAGGACACGAAGCTGCGCATCACGTAGCTGGTTGAGAAGCGGCACCAGGAACAAGAAGCGGCCACGCAACAGAAAGCAGCTAAGGCAGTAGCGGCAGTGTAGATGGCAGAGACCACAATCGTGAGAGCCCGAAGAAGACTAAGAAATGTCCATGGAGCAGGACATACAGGGGGAGGATAAGATAGAGGAATGCATGGACTCTGGACCAGAATTGACTCAACTCAAGAGGCCGCACGTCCATTGGAAGCCAATCCCGTGGAAAAAGGAAAAGGCAACAAAGACCTTCGTCAACCCAATCTGCTCACCAAGGGAGACCTTTTTGACATTGGTGAAAAATTTCGCAATGTCATTAAGGATACCTTTGAAGAATTAATGATGGAGCAGACAATTGTGTTGGGGGTGCTCAGAGCACAATTGCAGGGGTTACAGGTGTGATCCCCAGGAATGATGGCACCATACGTTGCGGCAGGTACATCCAAAGTTGAGCATATGTTGCACGCCCACACAATGAACACTTTTGTGTTACCTGAAGGCGCAGTCTCAGCAGTAGCTGAGGATGATAGGGCCACGATAAGCAAAATGATGTTTTTGGGGTTGAATTTGGCCACCCTTCCCAGCGAAACCCTCTACCAACTACAGGATGGGGTAATTGTTGAGATCCGTGCCCTCCAGGTCTTAAGTGGGTAGTAGCTAAATATAAAACAACTCAAGCCTACAGCACGATGACCTGGTTGCATAGACCCAGGGATTGAAAAAAGCCATGGAGGAAGCCTGTAGAAGCATACTAGATTTGGATGTGCTAGCAGTACTCCCAACAGTAGAAAAGATTCACCAACTGGCGGCTAGAATCCAGAAGGTCCGGGAGGAGGCAGCGAAGGTTCAGTTGGAGCTGAACCTGCAGATTGTTGAGCTGTAGCTAAAGGCACAGACCTCTACACCCCTGGAATTCAGAGAGTAGTGCCACCACGTAATTCAATCGGGGTTGTAAGCAATAGAGCGCGTCATACAGGATTGCACGGGCTTGTTGGCTCAATCACTCTTCATGCTAACCTCACTACAGGAAGATCCAACTATATAAAATCTAGAGATAGAAGCACGGTAGTTACAGCAGGCTATGACAATGTCCAGGGGACCACCCAGACGGTCGCCCTTACTCAGTGACTAGCCAAGATGAAGGAGGCCCAAGCTCTAAAGGAACAGGTGGACGCCACGCGTCAGAAATAAGCAGTGCTTAAAGCGCGCATCCAGCCTTGGCTCGAGGAAGCATTCATGGTCACCGCCAAGATCAAGGGAAAGCTGGCACAGATGTAGGGCATATATGCGCTAAGGCAAGAAGTTGCCCCTGACAATGATGCATCAGAGATACGCGCACAACTGGTACAAAAGACAGTGGAAGAATGTGCTGCAGACTTAAGCGAAGCACAGAAGCTGCTGGAGGGACTCTGTGTGAAGATCACCGCACCAGCCGAGTGACTCAGGACGAGTCATGATGATTGTGTTGGGGGCTTGTTGGGCAACGCATCCCCCCATAGCAAGATTTTAGGGCTTAAAGCCCGAGTTTTGGTCAATGTAATGTAAAGACCCCGCAAAAAATGCGAGCGTAGAGCGTGAGAGTCTAGGGTTGTCCACCATAAGATAATGTAATTTAATATAAAGTGTGTCGGTTTACCCATGGTTCGCAGACCATGGGAGTGTATAAATAGAGCGAGGCTCTAAGTGTGAAGGGAGTCTTAGTTTTGGAGAAACAATATGTTCTTTTAGATGATAATTTAGCTCTAATTCTGTATGTCCGAGTATTGGGTTGTAGTAGTAGGAAGAGGCTCTGCAGCTGAATGCGCAGAGGTCTGGTAGAGTCCACAGCTATGTGCGCAGACCCCTGCAGTTGAGTGCACGGGGTGGAGTTGGGATTGTACTTGGACAGAGAATTAATAAAAGATAAGTTGATTCTAGAATATTCCGTGTCTATGCTTCTGTTATATTTATGCATCTCTTTACAGATTTATGATTGTGTGTGCTTGTTATGAATGTTGAATGATTAATGAGAATATTGGGCCCACATAATTAAGTTAATATCTATAATAATATCACAATAAAGATAAAGGATCTAGACAACACCTCTTCATGCTCTTTACAGAGCTACGCAGAAGAAGTTGCACAAGTTGCAAAGGACAGACGACTGCGCTAGGCAGTGCAAGCGCGCAGGTTTGGTTCGCGAACCTCCTAGACTTCATCAAGACATCCCTAAGGTACGAAAACCTAGTTCTAGCACCCTCCCATACTACCTCGTGTGAGACCTCAGTCCGCACACCGTGGACTGTTGCCGAAAGGGCTGGTACTTTCAAGATTTGTTTGGCTAAATCACTTCTAAACGTCGGTCAGGCCCCAACAAGCCAACAATAGGACAACATTCAAAGTATTGCAAGCAAGCTATTATTGGCCTACTCTTTATCAGGATGTAAAAAAATACATTAGTCAGTGTGATCGGTGCCAAAGGATGGGAAAGCCTACTCCAAGAGATGAAATTCCCCTACAACCTCAAGCGACTTTCGAGCCATTTGACAAGTGGGGCATGGACTTCATTGGGCCTATCTACCATCCTTCAAAGTGAAAACAACACATCATTGTGTGCACTAACTATTTGACTAAGTGGGTAGAAACCAAGGAAATTAAGGTAGCAACAGAAGAAAAGGTGGTTGAGTTCCTAAGGGAGAATATATTCTACAAATTTGGGTACCCTAGAGAGCTAGTCATAGACCAAGGCAGCTGATTTACCTCCAACGTGATTGAAGAACTACTCAGCCATCACAAAATCAAGCATAGGACCTCCACTCCTTATCATCCACAAGCTAATGGGCAAGTGGAGGTGACCAACAGGGCACTGGAGAACATCTTAACCAAGGTAGTGAGCAGCAGCAAGAAGGATTGGGCAGAGAGACTAGTTGAGGCCACCTAGGCCTATAATACAACGTGGAAGAGCGCCATTGGATTTAAACCCTATGAGCTGGTCTATGGGGAAAAGGCTTTGTTGTCCATTGAGTTTGAATATAACACATTGAGGATGGAAACCCAACTAGATTTGGATCTCATTCGTGCACAGAAAGAAAGGTTGTTACAATTGAATGGCTTGGATGAATTCAGAATGGCCCTCCTACATATAGAGATAGAACAGCTTCAGAGGAAGATTTGGCATGACAAACATATTAAGGGGAAGCAATTTCAATAGGGAGATTGGGCATTGTTATATGATTCTATGTATAGATACTTCAAGGGCAAGCTAAGGACAAGATGGCTCGAACCTTATGTGGTGGAAAGATGCCATGACAATGATACAGTGCAAATTAGAACTATTGATGAAGAAGCCATTCCATTGCTGGTTAATGGACACCAATTGAAAATGTACAAGAGGCCTTTATCAAAACAAGATTTCATTGACAATATCAATAAGACAGTGATGATGGTGGAGCAAGTTCCAGCACCTCCTTCATCAGGACACTGAAAAAGAAAAAAGAATAAGGATTCAAGTGAGAACCTCCATGAGGCACCTGAGTCCCATATTTGGGTTGAAAACCTCATGAGATAGCCCAAGGATGAGAAGAAATGAAAAAGAGTAAGAAGATCCCTGGGTGAAAACCTGTCTTGAGGCGCCCAAGGTGGATATCTAGGGTGAAAACCTCTCTAAGGAAACCTAGGTGTTTTTCAAAAAAATATATAATAAAATAAAATAAATAAATAAATAAAAACATAATTGTTATTTGCAGGTGGGTGAAAAAGACAAGCAAGGAGCAAAGAGAATATCCAAAGGGAACCCTGCCTCACATATATTCATCTCCTCCACTCCTTACCATGCATCCCTCCATCAATTCCATTGTTTTTCACTTCATTGCTTCAATTCAGGTGAAGATTGTGTTTTCTACATAATCACCTCAACCATTACCATCATCCTTCCATCCACATACACTCCTACTTCCTTTTTCAATTCATTACAACATCCTCACAACACCAGCCAGCAACATGATCAAGAAATTATAAGGGAGACACCAAACATTTCCAAGTGGTAATCGAGGAGCTCCAAAGCAGTAGCAACATCAAATCCAGGAGCTCCACAGCAGCAGCAGCATCAAATCCAGGAGCTCCACAACAGCAGCAGCATCAAATCCAGGATCTCCACAGTAGCAGCAACATCAAATCTTCAATCTTCAAAGACTTACCAGTAGAGGACGACATCAAAACGCTCATGTATGATTTTAGTCCTTCTGTCATGAATGAAGAAGAAACTAATATAGAGGAACATGTTGAAACATAAGGAGGATGATGTTGAAACAGAGGAAGAAACTGATGGAGATGAGAAAGAAGAGCAAAAGGAAGAAGATAATAAAAACGAAGAGGACAGTTGCAGGAAAAGGAAAACCAACTAGCATGTATGGCTAGCCTCTCATTGGAGGCCATCCAGTGTAGGATGCCAGCTAAATCCTATACTCTTTACCTCAGAGAATAATGGCTTCAATTTCATATTAAAACACTAGCACAAAGGGGAACCACGCCATTTCAGGACTGCAGACAGTTTATTGACCTTTGTGATCAAAGTGCACTAGAGGATAGTGCGAAAATGGCCAATTTTTACTTGCACAACATGGCCCTCACATACATGAATATCTAGGATCCTAATCCAAAGCCAGGAGATCTACAATTAATGGATTTTGCATCATCAATGAACCATGAGAAGTCAAGGGCTGCAGAGATGAAAAGGATATTGGCCAGAGAGAAAAATAAACCTCTTTTTATTAGAGCTGAACAATCAAATCCCATGGCCCTAATCAGCACCCATAATTACAAATGATCCTCAGCTGGCACTTAGATATCTTGCTGCCTAAGAGCAAGCAATTTCACATTTTGAGGATATGTTTAGGATGCTAAGAGATGATAATATACATTCCTGCTAAAGGAGATGGAAAACACTGCTACACAGCTTGAAGACCAGATAATATCACTCCCCTCAGAGGTTTAGAGAGGCACTCAACAAGACACCTATGTATAAGAAATCAATGCAAAGGTTGAAGGTCAATTGGATAGGCCTAAAACGCATTCCACCAACACTCCTAAGGATGCTAGAAGGGAGAAAAGAAGAAGAGGAAAGGAGGTATTGGGAAGAAGTAGAAAGGAAAGAAAGCTTCTATAAACCAGAAGAAGAAACCACAACAGAAGCATGGGATGTCAGAGAGGCTACCAGAGCCATGAAGGACATGGACATTGACTAAGTTGCTCAGAGGATGAGCAACACTTTCAGTAGGGGGTGATGATGAGCCTCATCATTGAGCAATTATATGGGCCTTAATTGGATTTAATTCACCTTCTAACTTAGTCAAACCAACTATTCTCACAGCTTATTACATACTTTTGATTATATTTTGTTTATGAAATGAGTCAAAGTTGGATATTTGGCTTTGTGGTCTAATGTGCAAGTAATGTAGGAATAAAGGATAAAAGCAAGGAAAAATGCAGGAATAAAGGAATAAAGGGTAAAAGCATGGAACTGTGGAAAAGACCTTGGAAAAAACTCAAATGGGACAAGAGAGAGTAATTATACGAGGTAAATCCACCTCATTTACTACCCCTCCATTCGAATATTCCTCCATCAGCTCAGAGTGCAAAAAGCCATCACTTTGAAGACTAGAAGACAACCGAGCAAGTGAAAGTGACACAAACCAGTTTTTCTTGAGTTAGAGGCCAAGTCTCCCTAATGGGAAGGAATTCATTAGAGACTTCAGATGTATAAATAGAGAGGTTTAGGACCTCGGTAGGATTCACACTTTTATTGTAAAACTTTGTTTTATTTCTGAGCTATGAGAGATTTGTGACAATTTGTTCTCTAATCCATTGTTTTTATAATAAGAATGTGTTCTACTTAAGCTAGCTCTGAGTTAACTCTGAGGGATAAAGCTCTTGGGTTAGGGCCCAACCCAAGCAGCCAAAGCTGCTCTTTACTATACATGTATGCTAGCATAGAGTTTTGTTCTATTTATTTGCTTAAGTAGTTTCATGATTTTCTGTTCATTTGCTTAAGTAGCCTTATGGTTTTCACTATTTATTTGCTTAAGTAGTTGCACTTTCATTACAACAATATAGCATAGTTTGTTCATGGTTTTCCTGTTCATTTGCATCAGTAGCTGCATTTTCTATAATTTACTTCCATTTATGCCTTCTTTCAGTTTACAGGTTAGCTAGGTGAAACATATCACTATCAAGTTGTGCGTAGATGTCTCGGCCTCATATCCTCCCTCTGGGACCATGACTTGAGGAAGAGACCCTTCAGCAACCCAAAAAACATAGGTTTTTGGTTCTCGCATGAGCTATGGAGTTTGTAGTTTGATGTAGTTACTCATTCACCTCACTGTGTTTTCTTGTCGTTTTCCCTTTCAAACCTCCTTCAACACGTTCTTCATGCATCGTTTCCTCATCATTTGATCCACAATAAACTTTCCCAATCACTGTCCGATCCATTAATTTTCCAACCGCCATTTACTTTTTGTGCTTTAAGTCCTCACCGTCGATTTGCCTCTCCTAATCTGACAGCTATCTCATCACCTCAACACTTCATGCGCTTTAAACCCCCACCATCAATCTGCCTTGTCTGATCCAATGGCTATCGCTTCACTCGATCGCCAACTAGCTTGCCTGATCTCCACTGTTGATCAGCCTCGCCTGATCCAGTGGCTATCACGCAATCTCGTGCAGATTAGTGCATGGTCGTCATCCACCCAAGAGCATGTAAGAAAATTGGTTTTCTCGTGCTATGTGTCACAGAGTTAGGATAATTGTGTGAAATTCTAAAATATAGCTTACAGCCTTAAGGGCGCGCAAGAAACTGCTTACCGCCTTAGAAACCCGCTCCATCATTTCCGCGTGTTTCTTTTTCCCGCGATACGATCTCTGTCATCCATCTCTTGACTTCATCCATGAGATGAGATCTCAGTCATTCATCGTTCTGTTAACCTCGTCCATCCATCTCTTGACTTAATCTTTGTGATTAGATCTCGGCCATTGATCTCCTATTAACCTCGTTCGTCCATCCATTCACTTAATCTCCACAATTAGATCTCAGCCATTCATCTGCTTTGTTACCTTATTCGTCCATCCATTCACTTAAGCCTTCATGATATGATCTCCACTGTTCATCCATTTATTCACTTAAAGCCTCACGATAAGATCTCCACCGTCCATATTCTATTCATTGATCCCTATGCGCTACTGCGTCCTTACATCCTCCTTCCATTTATTTCGACCTCTGATTTCTCTTCCACTTGAAAATTGATTTAGTCTAGGTTCCTTTACTTACACCTCAATATAGTTTGATACTCTTTACTTCTGCAACATAGATAGCAACCTTAGGTTAGTGATTGTTTTAGCAATTTTGCTTAGCATAGTTGTTTAATTGGTTGTTTAATCACGATAAGGCCTAGTGATGTCAAGGCCTAACTCATCCATGACAGCCTTGGGCATTATATTATGGTTGGCACCTGCATCTAGTAGACAGTTGTGAAGGATCTTGTCATGGATAGTCAAGGAGACATAGAATGATGGGGAATTGTCATCAGGAGGTTCAGTCATTGGGCTAAGAACAATTGCAGGTTTGTCATCTTGTAAGTTCACATAGTCATGTGATGCTTGTGTGGCCTTAAGCTTAAGGGCCTCAAGGATGGATCTCTTAAAGGCTTCATTCTTCACTAGTTCCACCAAAGGTATAGATATTTTTAGCTTCGAGATTTCTGATTCAAAACTAAAAGGAGAAGAGGACTTTTCGGGGCCTCTTACCTCTTGAGCTGGAGCTTGAGAATGACGAGATCAACTGTTGGTCGTTTTTTCTTGTTAGTTTGTTGCATTGTAGGGACAACAACTCTTTGAATAGGGGTTTCCTTGGCATTGTTCATCTTCGACCTCAGATTATATCTTTGTTGGTCTTCAGTTTGCAGGATAGCCCCGCCATCCCATTCTTGGCTGGTCTGGTCCTTGAATAACGACTCTTGATAGGAAGCCAAGGTCAAAAGGAAGCACTGCCTTTGTCTTTCATACAATGGATCTCATCATCTTCTTCGAATTGCTCCTCTTCCATGACTACATTCTGGAAAGGGGTCCTCACCATTTGGTTTTCAATGGCATCTTTTCTCCTTTGCATCATCTACAACTGCTCATTAGCTTTTCTATATGGATTCAGATTCCTAGGAACAAAGGTATTAGGAACTCTTCCTTTCCCTGGGTGCTGCTCAACCTTTAATTTGGAGACTTCAGAGGCTCGTGATGCTATCATCTTGGTCATCTTATCAATCTTGGGATCCGAAGATGAGGAAGACTCACCCCTCTGTCTCCTTCAGTCAACATGTCCATTGAGTTTCTCTGCAGCCATGATGTTGGATTCTGCCTCCAAGGCTACATCCTGCATTTCGGCTAGAGAAGCACATCTTCTCTCCCTCAATACTAGACAGAAATCAGAATCAAAGGCATTGGCATAAGTAAGTTTAGTAGAGGTAGGGGTGGGTTTCACTGTAGCTGGTATCTTGCTATACATGTGGTTAAACCTTTTATTGAAATCAGAAAGTGACTCCCCATTTTCCCTTTTCAAGTTCCCAAACTCAGTATGGTAGTAGAGCGGGTCTTTCTTATCCCCCTAATTCTTTAGGAAGACATCATCTAAGGCCTCAATATCTGTTATAAATCTAGGGTTCAATTCTCTGAACCATTTTCTGGCCTCTCCATCTAGGCTTTGGACAAATACTCTCATCCACACATCATCTTCACTAATTTCTAGATTATCAGCATAACTATAAAATGACTCAAGATGTTCTTCAACAGCAACCCCTTCAGTCCCAGTGAACTTAGGGATATATTTCTGATATTCTCCAAAACATGGCATTCAAAGGAGTGGGCAGTACTATAGGTCCGTACCTAGCAGCTATGATTCTTTCCATTTTGGTGAGTGCTTGTGGACCTGCCATGGCTGTGGTGGATCCAAGAGCACTGGCAATCTAAAAGGTGGGGAATTGAGGGGTGACTGATAGGACTAAAGGAATATGATGAGTAGGGGGTGAGGTTTCCTTTGGGCCTAAAGAAAAAGGAGAACCTAGAGAATAAGGAGTTTTATGAATCTCTGAAAGTTTTTCTTCATTGCTAGTGTAAGAGGCTATACTCTCAGTATGTACTTGTTCTGTTACAAGCCTTTCTCACAGAGATATAGAGGATTGTTTAGATTTACCTGATCCTGATGCTCCTTTCTATGACACCTTTCTTTCTTTGATAATATTTTCAGGGTCAGGTACTAGGTCAGTTGGTGACTTCTGAGGATTTTTCCGAGTATGCCTCACAAACTGAGCCAGGACTATGATGTGGAGTTGCCAAGAGATTCGACCTCCAGTAGAGTCGCCAGATAGCTGATTACACCCAAAAATGTGTCCAAACTTTGTCTATCATCAAAGTTGGATCGGTGTTGTCTCCTAGAGAAGCTGAGCTTCAATCTCCTCGCCCCGGCAATGGCCCCAATTATGTTAGCTCTCCAGGAAACTCTCCTAGGTTGTAGCTCGGAGATGCTTGGTAACATATAATCTTCAATATTGTTCTAGGAAATATTGGAATGGATGATGGTTTGGTTCAAGCCAGATAACCACTTCAACTCTATTTTCACTCCAGACATTCATGAACACCCTCAGCCTACAAGGCTTTAGACCACTAATTCTCAATAGTTTGTAGATTAAGTGAATAAATGGAGAATACTAACCACACCAGCAGATGCATACATACTATATGATGGCCAGCTACAGCCAGCAAATTAAGCTTGCAATTCTAATCTATCAACGTAGAGATAAGATGAAAGTTATCTAGCATTGTATACAAAAGAAACATGGATGACCTATTCAATAGAAAATCCAATTTACCAATGCATAAATAAGATGAAAATTATCTAGCATTAGATATAGGAGAAAACGTGAATAAACTTATCCAGGTGCAAGTTTAGAACAGGAGGGAAATGGACATTGAACATGTAACAACAAAAGAAGCTTGTATTACTGACAATGAAGATGAGACGTTGCAAGGAACAGAATATCTACAGCCTCCAGAAGTTGAACCCTGATTACATCTTGCTTTTAGCTATTTATAGCTCTTTACAATTCTCCCCAAACGTTTTAGTGTTGGAGTTGTCTTAATCTATCCCCTACTATATTTAACTGCCTGCTTGCGTACAAAGACACAATTCTCCTTCCATCACGAAAACGGTAATTAATCCTGGTACATCACTGCCTTGTTAGGTGGTTGGCTTGATTGTGTCGGTGAGGCTCCATGACAGTTTCATTCTGCTTGCAGAGATCATGCTATGTCCTTCTTCCTTCGGCCATGCTTTCTGTTAATTCAGTTCAGCTATCTGACTGTCACAATACTGACAGAGTCGACCACCTTCTTCCCTGGGTAACTGATAGGAAGTGAAGTACAAGGTGCATGGGTGGGAGGGCGTGTCAAATCGGATGGATGGAGAAATGACAGAGTGGAGGACAAGCGTGAGCGATCATGAATGAGGGCCATTAGATCGAGGGGAATGCATGGTGGAGATCGGATGCAGGAGGCCTGAAGTTGTGGTGAGGGCGGAACATGCTCGGGTCATTAGATCTCAGGTGAGCAGATCGAACGGCTATCGGGCGGAGGAGGTGTGCATATGATAATGCACGGGGGTGGTTTTGTTTGGGCGGTTATGCTTTCTATTGGAAGGGCATCAGGCGGTAAGTGGTAAATGGTGGAGTCCACCTGATTCCATTTAGTGGATGACACGTAGCAGCAGAAGAGAGAGGAAAACTGCCTTTATTGGGTGGGTATTATTTGTGCTTATTGTTCACATAATATGAGTGATAGCCATTAGATCTAGTGGGGTTGATCTAACAGCATGGAACGATCAGGCATGTTTTGTTGATCGAGTGAAACATGGGCCGTCAGATCGGCGGGCGAAGATGAATGGCAGAGGGACATAGAAGTAAGGGACGTCCTTGAGAAATGGGTAGAGGGTGCATAAGATGGAAAGGTAAGGTTTTGCGGGGGTTTTGGGTTAATTTGCTTAAGGCTAAGGTGAAAGAGCGTTTCTTTGTAATGTGAGGGTTGGGTTAGGAAACAAGAAGAATGAAATGTAAGTGGAAGAGTGAGGAAAGTGGGGTAGTGGCCCATGTGGGGCCCTCTTCAAGACAGCAAAGCAGACCATGTCCTTCCTTTAGCCTTCAAAATGTCAGCGTTGCACCTCAGGGCTAACACTGGCTCCTTCTGGGGATGAAAGCCTCCCTGTGAGGTTTCGAGAACTCTAGACCACTGCCTTTCCAATAAAACCAAAAATCAAAACTTCCTCCTAGTGTTCCATTGGGCGTGGAGTCTATTCTGCATAAATAAAACTGAAAACATATTTACACTATCAAGGATTTAAATCCTTAAATGAAGTAAATTTTAAAAAACTGCCCATTGACTAGGCCATCAATAACATCTTCACCCTCTAAATTTTACAGAGTGAAAGTGTTGTTCCTCTGAACTTGAGCAATTACAAACGATCCTTCCCATAAGGCATCAAATTTACCATGGTTGCCCTTCTTTTCCTTTAATGCATCCCATTTGATAACACAGTCACCAACCCGAAAAATGTCCATCTTTTCTTTTTTATCAAAAGCTTCCTTGATCTTCTTTTGATGCGCTACTGACTTCCTAATCGGTTGATCCCTGATCTGGTGAACCTCAACCAAGTCACTCATCCTTCTAGTCATGTCATTTTTCTCATCCTACTCCTCCTACAAGAATTTGGGCACGGGGAGGGTCAATTGGATTGGAAAAACAACCTCAGTACCATACATTAGATTGAATGGAAAGTTCCCTATGGATTTCTTGGTGGTAACTCTATCAGCCCACAGTGCAAACTTCAACTTGGAATCCTAGTTCTGTTTGTTGTCTTCCTACAGTTTTTTGATTAACCTTATCAGGATTTTATTGGATGATTCTGCCAAGCCATTGCCTTGAGGATAATGTGAGGTAGAATGCACTAATTTAATGCCCATTTATTCACACATGACCACCAATTCTCTTGCTCTGAAAGTTACAACATTTTTAGTAACTATCTTGGTCGAATAGCCAAATCTAGTAAAAATATTCTCAGTTAAGAACTTCATAACAACCTAGTGATCAACCCTCTTAGTGGGCATGGCTTCAATCCATTTGGTAAAATAGTCAGTGGCCACCAAAATCCACCTATGCTGGCCACTAGAATGTGGATTAATCTCCCCTATGAAATCTAAACCCCACTGTTGGAAGGGACCATTGGTGTGTATTGGCTTCAAGGGAAAATATTTCAGTTGTTGTCTTCCTGCAAACCTCTGGAATTTGTCACAAGACTTCACAAATGAAAGCACATCAAAGAATAGAGTAGGCCAATAATACCTAGCCCTTAGGATCTTGTGGGCTGTGGTTTTCCAATAGTGGTGCCCTCCACAGATGCTAGAATGAAACTGGTGTATGACTTCCACAGATTGTTCTTAGTCTAGACATCTCAAGAGGATTCTAGATGGGTCTCTCCAATCGAGCAGGTTCTTATTAATACAAAACTTGGCTGCTCTGAGCTTAATGGTCCTAGCCTAGCTTGAGCCAAGCCCTGGAGGGACTTCTAACTTCAACAAGAAATGAGCTATACTGGAATACCATTCACAAGTAGCCAACTTCTCACCCAATGACTGATTCTTCCCTTGTTCTTTTGTTGCTTCCTATGCATGCTCAACATCTGAATCTGCACCCATGTAATTTATGTCTAGCAGACTTCAATTTTCCTCGGCCATAAGCTGAGCCATGCCTTGGCCTTTGACAAGCTTGGTGGGTTTTACTTCTATGCTGAATTCTATGAGTTTTGCAATCCACTTGGCCCTTCTTCCGTCAAAATCTGGCTGTCTTAGGACATCCTTTACTGAAGCTGAAGGTACATAGGCAACTAATTTTGAGTGCAAAATGTAGATTCAGAATGCTTTTAAAGACTTTATGAGGGCATATGCCTGTTTTTCAATGAGGTCATACCTTAATTCAGTGTTCCTCAAATTTTTGCTGAAGAAGGCCACTGGGTGTTCTATACCTTCATCAGTTTTCTGTAACAAGACTGCTGCAAGTGTATCATAAGAAGCGAAAGAGAAAATATAAAACTCATTGGTGTAGTCTGGGCTAACCAAGGTGGGAGCCTCCATGATATCTCTTTTTATGGCTTTGAATGATCTTCTTGCAGCCTCTGTCCATTTTATCTCCTACCCCTTTTTTAGCATGGAGGTGATGTGCTTCACTAGTTTTGCAAAATTTGGAATAAACCTCCTCACAAAGTTAATCTTACCCAAAAAAGATTGAACGTCCTTTTTTGACCTTGGGATGGACAATGTCTGTATTGCTTGAACTCTTTCTGGATCAATCTTGACACCTTTAGCAGAAACAATATTTCCTAACAGTCTGCCTTCTTCTAGAGCAAATTGTGACTTCAGATTCCAAACCTTCTACACTTCAGAAACACCTTCTTCAAATGCTGCAAGTGTTCCATGTGACTTCTTGAAAAGACTGTTATGTCATCAAGGTAAATAAGGAAAAACTTGTCCTACTCTCCCACAAAGGCTATATCCATGGCCCTCTGAAAAGTAGCCCCAGCATTCATTAGTCCAAAAGTCATCTTGGAGTACATGAAAGTGCCCCAAGGAGTAGTGAAGGCAGTCTTCTCTTGATCCTCTGTGTGTACAGCAACTTGATTGTAACTTGAGAAGTTGTCTAAGAAAGACATGACTCTAGCCCCTGAAACTTTTTGCAGCAAATGTTCCATCTTGGGTAGGGGGTAGTTGTCTTTCTTAGAGCAATTGTTCAGTTTTCTGAAGTCAACACAAAGCCTGATTTCTCCATTTTTCTTTCTTACTACCACCAAGTTAGCTATCCATTTTGAATACCTTAGGGGGACTATGATCTTGGTAGCCAACAATTTCTTAAATTCTTTTTCAATCAAAGGTAGTAATAGAGGGATGATAGGTCTCAGCTTCTGCTTAAAAGGGATGGTTTCTTTCTCCAGTGGAATCTTATGCTGGATGACGTTTTTGTCATAAGTCTTAAGGTCACTATATTCCTAGGCAAATACATCAACAAATTGCTTCATCTGGGTGCAATATTCAAAACTTTGGGCAGCAGACAAGTGGGTGGACAGGTTTATGTACTTTGGATGATCTGGACTCACTATATTGTGTCTATGGACTACAGACTCATTCTCTTTCTAGCTAGGCTTATAAGGTACATCATTATGATCAAACAACTTCTCTAGAGGCACCATCCCTTTGGGTATATGGTTACTAGGAAGTTGTACAATGTTGTCGTGACCAATTCTGTTTCTCAACTGGGACTAATGGCATTCCTACATGGCTTCATTCTCTTGATCAATGCATTTCAGAGAATTCATCAATGACTTGTAGAAACCTATTGACCTCATCATCATCTTCAAAGAATTTCCAATACTTGACATTATCACGTAATGACGGTCTGTATTTTACTTGGATTTCATAAGTCAATATAGGGGGTAAAGGAGGAACAAATATACTAACAGATACAGCAAGGGAATCAGCAAGTTGATTCTCAACCCTACGGATGTATGAAATACTAAAGCTATTGAATGAATCCTTGAGCCTCCATACCTCATCTCTATATGCCATCAGCCTGGGATGCTGTTAGGGTCCCACCCTAACCCCCTTATTTATGTCATGGGATCACGTCATAGTCAAGAGTCAATAAAGCCCATATTAATATTTGTAAGTGGTTAACCCGCAATTAATGACGGGACCACAGTTAGTTGCAAATGGGTCATAGTATTAGATAGATGGTATTAATAAAACCCACGGTATTGGCCCGTGGTATTGCATGTATGAGTCATATATAAAGGATAGAGACTCCCTGCGAGGAGCATTGTGTCTTATTTTGTAGTCGAGCTCTGCTCTATTGGAGGTTGCCCCCTCGAAGAGGCAAGTGAACATTACTCTCTGAATAATAAAATCATTGCTATTCTGTGTTCTGGGTATCTTTTCTTCACATATTCTATATTTGGGTATCATTTTGCAGGTTAAGAGCATAAAAAGTGGTATCAGAGCACTTTCCAGGGCCGGTGGGAGCTCCAATTCTTAGCAAAAAAAAAAAATCGGCTAGAGACGTGTTCCGGCATCTTTAAACCACGGGATCTGTCGTTGAGCGCATAAACCTGCGGATTTGGGGAGGCATGCACGCAGGAAATACAAGAGGTGGTCACGTCTGTTGGACTCCCTTGTAACCCTGTGGATACCCCTTCGAGTAGTAGCGCATTAGACAGAACCGCGCATGGACTGTCTTCCATGTACCCTCTGGATATATCGAAAGCCCCCTAGGCTCCCTTGAAACCTCGCCATAGATAGACCGTCGGCTGTCTCGTGGCTATAGTACACCGAGAACAGCACTCGGAGAGATTACTCGCCTGTACGATAGGGAAGTCGGGTTGTACGGCTAAGGGTACGGTCGATCCTCCTTAGTTAGAGCCCTGAAACATTGGGCCGAGTACTACTGCCAGACCCTTATGTATATTGTGATCTGTAGCACCTGACACTCCTCACGACCATAGTTTCCTTTTCTATCGGGGGATCACACATCATCTATTCCCGATCCACGAGTGCAAAGAGGTGCAGCAGCAGCAGACATCAGATCCATCAGATCCGCTGCAGCAGTTGTTCCGCCATTCAGATCTCTCAGACCCACCAGATCGGAGTTGTTGTGAAGGGTTCCTATACCGGGGTATACTTTTCGCAGGACTTTTGGCAGCATTGACATTTTGAGGATTTGGCGACTGCAGTATTGATCAAGAAGGAGTAAAACTCCATTAGGAGTTTTCAAAAAAAAAAAAAGTCTGAGATCTTCCGAGGCGCTTATTGGTGATCTAGCCCATCAGAATCAGGCCGACGAGCTGAGCAAGGTGGTACCATTCAATTTATTAGTCAAATTTTTTTAGCGGTCCCAATTTTTCATCAGGTTGGTGTATGGTAGAGACTAGAGCTCAAGCGATGGCAAATGAAAGGATGGACAAACTGGAAGACACCGTGCAATCCCTCCAACGTGAGTTTCAAGGACTAAGTATCCAGATACAACAATTACTTCCGAAGGGCAAGGAGCAAGCCCACGAGGAGGAGTATAATAGAAATGAATACAATGAGGGTGAGTCTAGCCACTCTCCTCACGTCTGGCACACCCATCCACCACCCAGTCAGCGACCTCCCAAGTTGGATATGCATAAATTTGACGATTCTCACCCGTCCACATGGCTAGCACAAATGGAGCAGTATTTCAAATTGAATCATATTCCAGAGGATGCGACTAAGCTTATGTTGGGGAGCATGTACTTGGACAATGAACGGTGGCAATGGTGGGAATGGCATCAACGTTGCAATGGACCTTTTAAGACTTGGACCCAATTTACCAAAGCTCTTCGAGATCGCTTTGAACAAGAAGACTCTTTTTTGGGTCGTCTCACTAAGCTCCGACAGACTCGTACAGTGGATGAATATATTACTGCTTTTGAAGCCTTAGCCTTCCGCACTAGGGGTCTCACAGATGAGTTCTACACGGAATGTTTTATCAGTGGTCTTAAAGAAGCCATTAAAGCTCAAGTTCTACTTCACCACCCTCCCACGTGGACGGAGGCTTGCCAGGTAGCTCGTAAGGTGGAACGTGCATTAGCAGCCCAATACAGTCGCCCAAATTTCCCCGCTAAAGGTCGTCCCCCACAGGCTCACAACACGACTCAAACACTTAAGGTCCAAAAGCTGTCACCTGCGGAAATGGCCGAAAGAAGGAAGCAAGGACTATGTTACTATTGTGATGAAAAATACTCCCTAGGTCATAAATGCAAGGAGCCCAAATTTTTTCAAATAGATGCCACTGACTACAGCTCAACAGAGGAATATCCACCACTTGAGGAACATGAGGCGCTAGAAGAAGACAACCCAAAGGAGAATGTCTCTGACGAACCAGTTATTTCGCTGCATGCGTTGTTATAGACATTTTTGTGCCTTACAGCATTGAGCATGAAATGTCCATAATCTAAGGGATCCAAAGTCCCTAAACATGTTGTTCCTACCCCTGGAGGAACAAGGCTAACAAACCACAGCAATTCACAGAAGCTCTCTGTTGTGGGGAAAAGTATCCGATGCGGATGACCCTATCCCTACTCTAAAGGTGACAGTCTTTAGCAACAACTGAAAGTAAAGCTTTGATGTTTTCCTTTATGAAAGTACAGAGAGAAGGAAGAAAAGATTAACCAACCTAGTGTCTTTCGCTTAGTCGATCCCTGTCCTCTCTCTTTGTCTCTTGTTCCCAGCTCCTTGCTCTCTTTGCCGGTCCAGCTACACACAGATCCTGCACAAAACAAGAGAGGAAACTACAAGATACATGTACTCATAACTGAAGCATGGATTAGGGTGAATCAAATATACATGTAAATACAATACATCAATGCAATACAAGTATATAGGAGAACATGCAAAACTTTATTGATAGAAGTAACAGGGTTCTGAGAAGGTTACAACCAATGATGGCTCCAATCCAGCAGCACCTCCCCAGCAGCAAGAACTCTCCTCTTCACCTCTAGTAAAACAATCACCCAATAGCTCTAACTGTAATCCAACAGCACCTCCTTGCTTTACACAAAATTCCAGCCTCCTTAGACCTCATAGAAGAGCTCTATATATAGGAGAGAAGAAGAGAGGATGAGTCAGCTTGAGGCTGGCATAGAGCTGACTAGTGTCCTCTCCCTCTTCAGTTAATCTTCAGTTCTTGAGTCCACTTGGAGATCCTTGCTTACACATGGTGATCAAGTACCTCTTACTCATCACAGGATGAATCTTATGAACCAAGTGTCAGTTTGGAAGCTTCCTGGGCAGTTGACACCTTGCAGAATGACTGTGCCACTTGGCCAATCTCGCCCAGCGCAGGTAGCCTTCATTAATCTTGACTTCCAGTGCAGGTACAAGGAGGAACAGTTGCATTCCAGCGCAGAAGCTCAGTGGAGCAGCTGACATGATCCAAAAATAGCCTGTTTTGAAGTGTTTTCAGGTGGAGAACTGATTGGAAGTGCTGTTGTTTGATGACCTTGTTCTTTTAGGGGTAAGAACAACATGTTTAGGGACTGAGGATCCCTGTAATTATTGACATTTCATGCTCCATGTCGCGAGGCACAAAAATGTCTATAACAGTTGCCCCCTAAAGTATGAGGCCGTTTATCGGGTGAAATGCTTTAACTAGAGGGTCCGAAGTTCATTCCAGTGCTGAGGAGGCGCCCTGTAATACAATACAATACAATACATTATTTTTCATTCTATTTTCATGATCTAGCTGAGGCGGGCATTCCCATGCTCAGCTTTTATAAATACATTTTGGTACATATGACAGACGATCGTCTGAAGGTAGAATGATAATTTTCTGCTGAAATTATCATCCTTTGAATAGGATGATCATCTGCTGCAATGATGTACATGCCAAATGCTTTTATATTTCCTGAATATATATCGCAGCCCGGATGGATGAAACTAGATCCGGGGTCTTCAAACTCGTTCGATCTTCACTCTAAGTACAAGTCGATCCATGTGAGAATTTCGCTGAAGTCGAACATGGAAAGACATCGCTTGATTACCGGTCAATAATGAAAACCGTTAACAAGCGCGAGAGGAATCACCAATAATGACGATGACCCTCAAGGTACTGCAGTACAATTCACGTGGCGTGAATACAGGACTTGGCGTCGAACGCCACGCAAAATCTTCTGGTCGAAGGTCATTGAGGTATACCTGTCGCCGAAAGTGAGAAACTTGCCATTGAGGCATGCAAGCTTCAAAGTACTGATGGGGGTGTTCCTAGATCAACTTCTTGGATAATGAGCTGAAGTCGACAAGAAGCGATCCGTCAAAGGAGGGCCTTAATGAATCCCACATCAATGACACGGAACGGAGCTAATGACTTTAGTGGAGGTGAAAACAAACTGTGACATATGATTCAGGGTGGCGATCATGAATGGATGAAGGATAATGTATGGCAGTGGATGGGACACGGTTGACACTTTCAGAATGACCCCTCTTGAACATATAATGACACTGATGTGATGGATCGGTAGCATTACCCCAAATATGGATGGTTTGGCGAGGACCATGGCGGTGAGACCGGTGAATGAAACAACCCAACCCGATGTGGTACGGAGGAAAAGTGTCATGTTCAAGAGTGACTTGCTACCATTAAACTTTGATGTTCTCCCAATTTTTCCCCAGTCATTTCTGACCAGTACCTCTTTATTTTTGTCAAGCTTGAGGAGGATAACATATGCTTGTTCTATAACCTGCCCTTCGGGCAAGCCTATCGCTATGATTTAACAAGCCTAGCGATAGGGAAACTCGTTCTCGTCTAAAGACAAGTTTGTCGCTATTTAATCATTTTAACGAGTCTAACGACAAGGAAAACTCGGTCCTTTTCATTTTTAGAGAGTCTAAAAAGGTACAGAAAGTTAACTCCATAATTCCTTTTTCGTCAGCTAATCCCTTAAGTCCGAAAAAGTATAAAACAATACAGAAGGGATGGCTGTTCGGTACTTTTAACGAGCCGAACAAGACAAGCGCTCGATCCTTTTGTGCAATAATCCCTCAGGTCCAAAAAGATTAAAATTTAGAGGAGGTTTAGCGTTCCGGTCATTTAACGAGCTGGAAGGCCAAAACTCGGCAAACTTTTCATATTTTACGAGTCAGTGAAAAGAGCTCAAAGAAGACTCGTCTTTTGAGGAACGAGTGATAAACAGGGATAGCAGCAGATTCCAGGTACAGGTTGGAATTTTCCAATCACGGCAGTGTCACGAGGATGGCTAGGTGAAATCACTCTTCGCAGCTGTTTCTCAAAAGAGGTAAACACACAAATGGAAGTGAATGATCGGCCAAATGAACAGTGGAGGTGATGGATGAAAACACGACCAAGGCTTTTAAGGCTGATGAATTTACAATCTCAAAAGGTTATTTACCGGGATAGGTTCTTTTTTTTTTTTAGATAAAAATGAGCTTAAACTCTGGAGGGAACATTGCTCACTGCTTTTATTTATTTTTTAACGAGCATGAACTATATGCTAAAACTGCTCGATATACCAGTCATAATAAGAACGCCTCCTATGAGATAACTATTTTTTAAGGAGCTTTATCTCACAAAGCTATGCTCCAATTTTGGCAAATTTTACTTTTGCCCCACAGGCTTTCTTCATGCAAGGTCGGAAACGGCTAATCCTACGAGTTTAACGGGTTAGACCTACAGGTTTAAAGGGAGGACCTAAAAATTTAAAAAACAAACAGTCGTCCCTTGCTTGCATTCCAAAAGTTTGCATGCCCCCAGGTATAGGATAGAATTTCGAGGCTGCCCCTTTATCAACGAGGTTTGCCTCTTTCTTATTATCCGAAGAGGGTTCTATTTGCTGCCGCAAATCAATCTCTTTCTTCGGCGATGTCTAACGTTGGGTTACTAAAGATGGTGACCACCTGTTGTAGCAATAGAATCTCTTTGAAGGCTGCCCCTGCTTATCCTTCAAAACATTTGTTTTAATGGGCGAGGCTTGAATTCAAAGACGGTTACTACTTGTTACCGCAAACGGTCTTCATCTTCGGTATCCCTATTACCTAGACAAGGGGAGCGAGAAGCCAATTATCTCACTCACATAACTTTGACAAAAGAATATTATTCCAGAACAACCCCACTTCCTTCCACGGACGGGGTACGGACTAGTCATATTCTTCTGCGGAAATTCTTCCTTATACCCAGGGTTTCTTCTGCCCGAAGCAGACCGGGGTGCATGCCCCCTGGGTCCTAGTCTTTCTTTCCGAATCACTCGCATTCATCGGGAAGGAGGACTGGGGGTGGAGGCGAATCTTGAGTGAACAGACCATTTAGGAATGGTATTTGACTATTTGCGATGCGAGATCCCGGAAATGAAAGTTGGTCTACGAGCTTGACCACCCTTCCTTCGTGTGGAAAACACATTACTCTAAAGAGTGAGGAGACTATCGCTCCCATGCAATAAATATAGTCGCGTCCGAGGAGTAGGTTATAATCCAAGGGTCCTTGGACGACCAACACGTTCATATTGACGGTCTTCCCTTTCAATGTAACAGGTACATTGGGGAGGATTCCTAATGGTCGACTGGTTCCTTTATCAAAACCTGAGAGATTTCTCAACTCAGGTAAAAGCGCTGGGGAACCCAGTGCTTTCCAAGCAATAGAGGAAAGGATACTCACAGACGCCCCTTCATCAATGATAGTACCAGCCATAATCATTCTATAGATCTGGACAATGATTCTGAATGGCGTACTGGCTGGTAACCGGGGTCTGCCTAGTTGATTCCAATCAAAGGATACAACCAGGTTGCTTGGTGGTGGGACCGAATATACGGCCGGATATGACTCTGATGATGTTCCTTCCTGCGATAAAGGAATGGGCGCATTGCCCTGACGCTCATCGGAGTTGGTGCTGATGAAAAGAACCTGGATGGTGTCATCCTTATTCTCTTCAGTGAGGGTGTCGCATGAAGATGACTCTTCGGCGACGATGTCATTTGAAGACGGGTCTTCAATGACGAAGTCATTGGACGATAGAACCTCTGAAGGAAGAACCGGGTCAACTGCCGTTTCGACCTTTAGACTTTCGTCTGATCTAGATTCATTAGGTTCATTCTCAATGACCGACACTTCAGCTGACCACTTGAGCGGGTCAACTATATTTTCAACTATCGAGGGATTAGGCGCGAGTTTTTGATATCCAGGAGGAAGTCGCAACGGTGAAACCGGGCGATCTTCCAAAACTCTCTTGGCCTCATCTAAGAATGGACATTTGTGGATGGCATGATTGCCTTCACACAATAGACAGGGTGATCTTGGTCCCCTTCTTCGTCCTTCACTCTCGCTAGTTGACGGAATGCAATCAACATGACAACCAGAGGTTGATGCTACCGGATTGTGCAACCTTGGGGACCAGTCCTTTAGTATCCGGGGAATACAAGGACAATCACGATGAAAGTGGATCCCTTTGCAAATGACACATGGCGATTTAGGCCCGGTCGGTGCAGTGTGTGGGTTTTTGTCAGCTTTCTTCTGCTTGCCCCCAGTCGCCTTCGCCATAGGCTCCTTCTGCTTCTTTTCTCTCTTCTTCTTTTCCTTCTTCTCCTTGGGAGGCTGACTTTTGCCAGCTCTACCTTGCGAAGATGAAGGATCAGAGGAAGTATCATAAGAAGTGGAAGGCTGGTGGGTAGTTCTAGATTGTTCTGACTGTTGATTCGACTGCTCAGGATTAGTGGCGATCTGGACTACATTAGTTGAAAAGAGCCATACAGGGAGGCCGATTGTCAATCCTGGAAGTGACAATGTAGCCATATGAGGCGCACCAACATCTCCCCAAGAGGAGAAGGGATTTGGACTTCCGCCAAGGTTACTTCCTTGGTTGGTGGGCTCCATACTTTTCAACTGAAAGATCAACGTGGGAATAACAGGTGATTATGTTCCGCTTAAAATAAATTTTATTAACGACGCTTTTAGACACAAACTTGCTTTTTCATGTTTTAAGAGTCGAGAAAAAGCTAAAGATGACTCTAGTCGCCTTCGATGTATTAACGAGCCCGAAGTGACAAATGCTCGGTTGGACTTTTTCAGTTATAGAGTTTGAAAAAGGCCAAAAGAAACTGCTCTAGAGATCTAGGCAGAGGGTGTGCCAAACCTTTCGCGAAACCACAGAATACGTTTTACGGTACGGGTGGTCGATCTTCGTGAATGCTGTGTTCACTGCATCGCGATCAGTAGGGCGGCCGACACGGTTTCCTAAGGATAAAGGATAAAAGCCTATAGGGGTCTCCCAATATACGCGACGGTACGCGGGAGCTCAAGTCCGTGTTAGTGCCACCGACTCTCAGGAGGAATCACCCACCTTCGTAGAGATCGACAGTCACTATGTTTAACGACGCCGGAACACGTCTCTACCTAGACCTCTAGATGTTTGCGTTAAATTCCAAAGCGTTGTTATGTAAATTGAGTTTATTTTAATGTTGATCTTTTTTAACAGTTTGCCTTTCAGGTTCGCCACGAGATGTATATATACAACTTCCTATATGCAATCTAAGAATGAGAAGCAAATCTTTTCAATCTTTCAACTTTGAAAACCTTAATCTACTGAGGGAAAAGAAAGACACAACTTTTTCCACAGATCAAATAACACACACTAAAATGCACATTTTCCTAAATCGTCAAGCATACAGTCAAATGCAAAATGCACAATGCATGTATTTCTTTTCGTTATCCTTAATGTTGATGTAAGACAGAAAGGAAACTGTTGTATAATTTTGAATCTAATTTCAAGTAGAAACAAACAAGCTTGTCCAATAATCAAAAAGACACCTTATGATCGACTTGTTTAAACACAGGAAATGTATAGATCCAAACCATAAAATGAAAAACAAACACACTCAAACAGCCATGAACAGTAATAAAACTAGCTCTTAAGATCACAAAGACACTTTTACAGTTCAGGATCTAAGAGGCCACAGCTATACTGGTTCGCTTTCCACAATGGGAAACTGTAACTGAAACAAGAAATACTGAAAGAACATTCACAGTTTCATCACACAACTGAGGCGGAATAATGTCAAGGAGAATGGTTTACAGCAAGTACAATGACCAGCAAGCAATCAGCAAAAATCAGTGAAAACAAGGCCAAGACACAAAGGGAAAGCTGAGCAAGACAATGGCTAACTGGACCAGCGCAGGTTCTAGTCTGCCAGTTTGACTCTCAGCGCAGTTCCCGAAGGGAGCACCTGCGCTGTAATGCAGACTGCTTGTGGACAGCCTGCACTGACACACGAGAGTTGCGTCTACAAAGAATTCCGGGTCATAAAAAGCTCAAAAATGCACTGTTTTTGCTGAAATAAAAAGCTATAGGTCAAGTACAGGCTAAGGGATGATCAAGAGGATGAAAAGCTATCACAAAGAGTAAAGAGTCTTTTGTAGATAAGCTCTTCAAATCTTGAATTTGCTCAGCAAATGAGCAAGAGTAGCAGTCCCTCTACTTCGCTTTTGATATAGTCAAAAGCTTTTCGATTTGGTACTCTTTTCTTCAAGAAATGAATAGCAAAATACTACAAACACCAACAAGATACTAGGCTCCCCAGTGGAGTCGCCAGTTTGTTGTGGGGAAAAGTATCCGATGCGGATGACCCTATCCCTACTCTAAAGGTGACAGTCTTTAGCAACAACTGAAAGTAAAGCTTTGATGTTTTCCTTTATGAAAGTACAGAGAGAAGGAAGAAAAGATTAACCAACCTAGTGTCTTTCGCTTAGTCGATCCCTGTCCTCTCTCTTTGTCTCTTGTTCCCAGCTCCTTGCTCTCTTTGCCGGTCCAGCTACACACAGATCCTGCACAAAACAAGAGAGGAAACTACAAGATACATGTACTCATAACTGAAGCATGGATTAGGGTGAATCAAATATACATGTAAATACAATACATCAATGCAATACAAGTATATAGGAGAACATGCAAAACTTTATTGATAGAAGTAACAGGGTTCTGAGAAGGTTACAACCAATGATGGCTCCAATCCAGCAGCACCTCCCCAGCAGCAAGAACTCTCCTCTTCACCTCTAGTAAAACAATCACCCAATAGCTCTAACTGTAATCCAACAGCACCTCCTTGCTTTACACAAAATTCCAGCCTCCTTAGACCTCATAGAAGAGCTCTATATATAGGAGAGAAGAAGAGAGGATGAGTCAGCTTGAGGCTAGCATAGAGCTGACTAGTGTCCTCTCCCTCTTCAGTTAATCTTCAGTTCTTGAGTCCACTTGGAGATCCTTGCTTACACATGGTGATCAAGTACCTCTTACTCATCACAGGACGAATCTTATGAACCAAGTGTCAGTTTGGAAGCTTCCTGGGCAGTTGACACCTTGCAGAATGACTGTGCCACTTGGCCAATCTCGCCCAGCGCAGGTAGCCTTCATTAATCTTGACTTCCAGCGCAGGTACAAGGAGGAACAGTTGCATTCCAGCGCAGAAGCTCAGTGGAGCAGCTGACATGATCTAAAAATAGCCTGTTTTGAAGTGTTTTCAGGTGGAGAACTGATTGGAAGTGTTGTTGTTTGATGACCTTGTTCTTTTAGGGGTAAGAACAACATGTTTAGGGACTGAGGATCCCTGTAATTATTGACATTTCATGCTCCATGTCGCGAGGCACAAAAATGTCTATAACACTCTCCACCAAAAAACTGCTCAAAACAAGTCAAATCAGGATCATTTCAGTGGCTACACTAGCTGTTTGCGCTGAATGTCAAAGCCAACACTGGCTACCTGCGTTGAATGTCAACTGGAACACTGGCTACCTGCGCTGAACAAGAGTGGGCATGTGGCAGGCTCATTTCTCAAGGTGTCAAAACCCAGGAAGCTTCCAAAATGACACTTGCCTCAGGGAATTCGACTGGTGATGAGTAAGAGGTTCCAAATCTCCAAGTGGAAGCAAGAACCTCCAAGTGGACTCAAGAACTAACAGAGGGAGAGGACACTAGTCAGATCTCAAGCTGACTCATCCTCTCTCCAAACATCTATATATGGATCTCTCCTCCATGAGATCCAGAGGCTGGAATTTTTTTATTGCAAATAATTGTTGTTGGTTTGAGATTGGAATCATCGGGTGCTTAATGCTTTGAAGGGGGTGAAGATAGGAATTCCATTTGCTGGGAAGGAGATGCTGGATTGGAGCCCTCTGGGTTGTATCTCTTCCTGAACCTTGTTATTCATCAATAAAGCTATCTTGGTTTCTCCTATATGCTGATATGTTTCTGATGTGTGAATGCATTAGTATGTTCAGTTTATTTCTAATCCTAAACTAGTTATGAATGTGAATATCTGTCTTTGTGTAGAGTTCTTCTCTTGTCGCAAGTAGCTGTTCTCTTGTCGCAAGTAGCTGTTCTCTTGTGATATTGTAGGAAGTTGAAGCTGGATAAGTAAGAAGGCAAGTAGCTGTGAGCTCCCAAAGAGAATAGAGACTGGATCGAGGGACAAACGGAAGACACCGATAAGTCTATTGGTCTCTCTTCTTTCACATTTCATAAAGGAAGAAACCAGAATAGTTGTACTCGTTTGTTGCTAAGGCACTGTCACACCTTAGGTGGATAGGATCGTCCTGCATAGGCATTTTTCCCCACAACAAATTGGCGACTCCGCTGGGGAGATTTGTTTAGTCATTTTATTTGCGTTTCTATCATTGTTTGTTCCATAGACTTGACAGCAACAATCGAACTGCATCTTTCCCGAATGCAAAGTAGATTGTTGCTGCTTTGATTCAATCACTGGACTTGTCTATGATCTTAACAATGGACTCACAAATGATTTGATGATCCTTGTGATAGATCTTAGTACCCCTCAAAGCATCCCTTTGATTACACCTTGCTTGTTGCTTTTATTTGGCCTAAAACAGTGAATTAAATAGCAATCTGTGACCCAAAACCTGTGGGAAACGAGAGTTTCTCCTTCAGCGCAGACCCAGTGAAGGGATTCTGCATTTCAACACAGGTCCCATGAAGGCTACCTGCGCTGAATGTCAAAACCTCTGTGTTGAGGTTGCGCTGAATCAATTTGTCCTTGTGCAGCTGGGGTTCTCTGCTCTGTTTTGCCTTGTTTTGATCTCTGATTTTTGCAGCCTGTAACCAGCATAGGTACCAGTCTGATAACTCCTTTTCTCTGCTTAGATTCTGCCTCCTTTTGTACAAAAAGATTGTGAGTGTTTTTATGTGTTTGTGGCATCATTTACAGTTTTCCTTTGCATGAGTGAAATAGTCATCCTGTAGCCCTTGATTCAGATCTGTTGATTGTGATCTTAGAAGAGAGTTCATTGGTTGTTTGCAGATTGATTATACATCTACTTTTGCTTATTGGTTTGAATTTGTCTCTTTTAAGTGTCGAAACAAGTCTTCATTTCGAAAATCGTTAAGTGTTGTAATCTCTTCTACCCTCTCTGATTTCGAAAAAGAAAACTTGTTTGTATTGATCATTTAAAAGAAAATTCAAAGTTGTACAAAAAGCTTTCTTTGTAGGCATCAATACTAAGAAAGCGGAAAAAAAACACCTGCATTGTGCATTTGCATTTGATAGTTTGCATGTTGGATTTAGGAAAAGTGCATTAGAGTGTGTTGATTGCTCTTTGAGAAAAGATGGTGTCTTTCTTTTCCCTTAGTAGCTAGGATTTTCAAAGTTGAAAAGATATAAAGCTTGCTTATAATCTTTAGACTGCATTTAGGAATTTGTATCATACATCTCGTGGTGAACCTTGAAAGGCAAACTTCTAAAAATATCAACCTAAAATAAATTGAATGAACTTAACAACGCTTTGCAACATAACGCACAACATAGAGGTCTAGGTTAGAGACGTGTTCCGGCGTCGTTAAGCCTAGTGACTGTCGATCTCGTGGATGGTGGGTGATTCCTCCTGAGGGACGATAGTGCCAGTACGGATTGTGCTCCCACGTACCATAGCGTATATATTGGGAGACCCCTATAGGCATAAAACCTTTATCCTTAGGAAGCTGTGTCGGCCGCCCTACTGATCGCAATGCACTGAACACAGCATTCAGGAAGATCGACCGCCCGTACCCTAAAAAGTATTTTGCGGTTTTGCGAAAAGTTTGGCACACCCTCTGCCTAGAACTCCAGAGCAGTTCCTTTTGGCCTTTTTCAGACTCTATAACGGAAAAATTCCATCCGAGAATTTGTCACTTCGGGCTCGTTAAAACATCGAAGGAGACTAGAGTCATATTTAGCTTTTTCTCGACTCTTTAAAACTGAAAAAGCAAGTTGTGTCTAAAGCGTCGTTAAAATTTATTTTAAACGGAACAATCACCCTTTAATTCCTGTGTTGATCTTTAGGTTGAAAAAATGGAGCACACCAACCAAGGAATTCCCCTTGGTGGAAATCCTAGTCCCTTCTCCTCTTGTGGAGATTTTGGTGCGCCCCACATGGCCACATTGTCGCTTCCAGGACTGATAATTGGTCTGCCAGTCTGGCTCTTTTCAACCAATGTCATTCAGAACACCACCATTCCTGAAGAGTCGAGTCAACAGTTAGACCAGACCAGGGTTGCCAACCAGCCTTCTACTTCATCTAACTCTTCCTCTCCTCCTTCCTCTTCGCTTGATGGAACTGGTAAAACAAAAAACCAAGTTCCTAAGGAGAAGAAGGAAAAGAAGAAGAAAGAGAAGAAGAAGAAGGAGCCAAAGGCGACTGGGGGCAAACAAGTGTCGTCTGACAAAAATCCACACACAGCACTGACCAGGCCTAAATCGCCATGTGTCATATGCAAGGAAGACCATTTCCACAGAGATTGTCCCTGCATCCCTCGGATACTAAGGGACTGGTCTCCCCGTTTGCACAATTCGGTAGCATCAACCTCTGATAGCCATGTTGACTGCTCACCGTCGACTTGTGAAAGTGAAGTCCTAGGACAGAGAGAGAAAGTTAGATTTCCCTGCAAACTGTGTGAAGGCGATCACTCCATCCACCGTTGTCCCTTCTTAGACAAGGCTAAAAGAGTTCTGGAAGATCACCCGATATTACGAGCGCAACTTCCTCCTGGATATAAAAAACTCCTGCCAAGTCCTTCACTAGTTGAAAACCCGGCTGGCCCGCCCAGGTGGTCAGCCGAATCACCTATCATTGGAGATGAACCGTCTGGATCCATGCCTGGCGAAAGTCAAAAGGTTGAGACGGCAGTTGACCCGGTTTTGCCTTCAGAGGCTCTATCTTCGAATGATACCATCACAGAGGAGAATAAAGACGACACCGTCCAAATTCTCTTCATCAACACTGACTCTAATGAACAAGGGGGCAATGCCCCCATTCCTTTATCGCAGGAAGGAAATTCGTCAGAGCGATATCCGGTCTTCTATTCGGTCCCACCACCAAGCAACCTGGTTGTGTCCTTTGACTGGAACCAACTAGGCAGACCCCGGTTGCCAGCAAGCATACCATTCAGAATTATCGTTCAAATATACAGAATGGTAATGGCTGGCACTATCATTGATGAGGGGGCATCTGTGAGTATCCTTTCCTCTATTGCTTGGAAAGCACTTGGTTTGCCAGCGCTTTTGCCTGAAATGAGAAATCTATCAGGCTTTGATAAAGGAACCAGTCGACCTTTAGGGATCCTCCCCAATGTGCCTATAACATTGAAAGGGAAGACCGTTCAAATGAACGTGATGGTCGTTCAAGGACCCTTGGATTATAACCTACTCCTTGGACGAGACTATATATATTGCATGGGAGCCATCGTCTCCTCACTCTTTAGAGTAATGTGTTTTCCGCATGAAGGAAGAGTGGTCAAGCTCGTGGACCAACTTTCATTTCCCGGATCACGCATCGCAAATAGCCATGTACCATCCCTAAATGGTCTATTCACGTAAGAAATGTCTCAACCCATGGTCCATCCTCCTGATGAGTGCGAGTAATCCGGGAGGATATGACTGGAACCCAGGGGGCATGCATCCTGGTCTGCTTCGGCAGGAAAACTTTGAGTATAAAGTAGGTTTCCGCGGGAGGATATGACTAGTCTGTACCCCGCCCTTGCTGGAGAGGGGTTATTCTAGAATAAGATTCTTTTGTCAAAGTTACGTGTTTGGCACTAAGGTCATTCACCTTTGTCTATCTTGATAGATATCGCCGAGGAAATCTTATGTTTGAAAGATTAACGAGACAATCTTTGGGTAGCCTGAAAGAGGTAGGCCTTTCCTGCTTAAACAAATGTTTTGGCGGACAAAGTAAGGGTAACCTTGAAATCATATTTTATGCCCGGGGGCATGCAAACCTTTTGGAGTGCAAGTAAGGGGCAACTATTTATTTTTTAAATTTTTAGGTCCTTCCCTTTAAACCTGCAGGTCTAACCCTTTAAACTCGTAGGATTAGTCTTTTCCGAACTTGCGTAACGAATGGATGCGGGGCATAGCTTTGGTAAGGCGCAAGCTCCATAAAAAATGGAATCTTACATGAGACATTCTTATCATAAGACTGGGTAATTGAGCAGTTTTAGCACACAGTTCATGCTCGTTAAAAAATAAATGCAAGATCCGAGCAGTTTTAGCACATAGTTCATGCTCGTTAAAAAATAAACATAAGACCGAGCAAATGTTTCCACCCGCGTTTAAGCTCGTTAAAAAATGAACTATCCCGGTAAATAACCACTGTGAATGTAATATCATCAGCCATTAAAGCCTTGGTCGTGTTTGCACCGTCACCTCCACTTTTCCATTGGCCGATCGTTCACCTCCATATGATTGTTTACCCATTTTGAGGAACAACTGCGAAGAGTGATTTCACCTAGCCATCCTTGTGACACTGCCGTGATTGGAAAATTCCAACCTGTACCTGGAATCAGCTGCTAACCCTGCTTATCACTCGTTCCTCAAAAGACGAGTCTTCTTTAAGTTCTTTTCAACTGACTCGTAAAATATGAAAAGATTACCGAGTCCTTGGCCTTCCAGCTTGATAAAGTGACCGGAAGAGCTATCCCTCCTCTAGATTTTAATATTTTTGGACCTGAGGGATTATTGCACAAAAAGATCGAGCGCTTGTTTTATTCGGCTCGTTAAAACTATCGAAAACTCATCCCTTCTATATTGTTTTACACTTTTTCAGACTTAAGGGATTAGATGACGAAAAAGGAATTTTGGAGTTAACTTTATGTACCTTTTCAGACTCTCTAAAAATGAAAAGGATCGAGTTATCCTTGTCGTTAGACTCGTTAAAATCATTAAATAGCGACAAACTTGTCTTTAGACGAGAACGAGTTTCACTATCGCTAGGCTCGTTAAAACATAGCGATGGGCTTGCCCGAAGGGCAGGTTATATAACAAGCATATGTTATCCTCCTCAATCTTGACAAAAATATAGAGGTATTGGTCAACAATGACTGGGGAAAAATTGGGAGAAACTAAAGAAAACTTTGATGGTAGCAAGTCGCTCTTGAACATGACACTTTTCCTCCGTACCACAATCGGGTTGGGTTGTTTCATTCACCGGTCACATCCATGGTCTCGCCATACCATCCATATTTGGAGTAATGCTACCAATCCATTGTATCAGTGTCGTCATATGTTCAAGAGAAGTCGTTCAGAAGAGTCAACCGTGTCCCATCCACTGCCATACATTATCCTTCATCCTTTCATGACTGCCACCCTGAATCATATGTCACAGATCGTTTTCACCTCCATTAAAATCATTAGCTCTGTTTTGCGTCACTGATGTGGGATTCATTAAGGCCCTCCTTTGATGGATCGCTTCTTGTCGACATCAGCTCATTATCCAAGAAGTTGATCTAGGAACAACCCTTTTAGTACTTTGAAGCTTGCATGCCTCAATGGCAAGTTTCTCACTTCCGGCGACAGGTATACATCAATGACCTTCGACCGAAATATTTTGTGTGGTGTTCGACGCCAAGTCCTTTATTCACACCACGTGAATTGTACTGCAGTACCTTGAGGGTCATTATCATTATCGGTGATTCCTCTCGCGCTTGTTAACGGTTTACATCATTGACCGGTAATCAAGCGATGTCTTTCCATGTTCGACTTCAGAACATTTCTCACATGGATCGACTTGTACTTAGAGTGAAGATCGAACGAGTTTGAAGACCCCGGATCTAGTTTCATCCATCCGGGCTGTGATATATATTCAGGAAAAATAAAGACATTGACATGTACATCATTGCAGCAGATAATCATCCTACTCAAAGGATGATAATTTCATCAAAATTATCAGTCTACCGCCAGACGATTGTCTGTTCTATGTACAGAAAAATGAATTTATAAAGCTGAGCATGGGAATGCCCGCCTCAGCTAGATCATGAAGGCAGTATGAAAAATAATGTATTGTATTGTATCTTATTACAGGTCTCCTCTCAGCATTGGATGAACTTTGGATCCCCCTGATAAAGCATTTCGCCCGATAAACAGCCTCATACTTTAGGGGGCAACTGTTATAGACATTTTTGTGCCTTACAGCATTGAGCATGAAATGTCCATAATCTAAGGGATCCAAAGTCCCTAAACATGTTGTTCCTACCCCTGGAGGAACAAGGCTAAAAAACCACAGCAATTCACAGAAGTTCTCCACCAAAAAACTGCTCAAAACAAGTCAAATCAGGATCATTTCAGTGGCTACACTAGCTGTTTGCGCTGAATGTCAAAGCCAACACTGGCTACCTACGTTGAATGTCAACTGGAACACTGGCTACCTGCGTTGAACGAGAGTGGGCATGTTGCAGGCTCATTTCTCAAGGTGTCAAAACCCAGGAAGCTTCCAAAGTGACACTTGCCTCAGGGAATTCGACTGGTGATGAGTAAGAGGTTCCAAATCTCCAAGTGGAAGCAAGAACCTCCAAGTGGACTCAAGAACTGACAAAGGGAGAGGACACTAGTCAGATCTCAAGCTGACTCATCCTCTCTCCAAACATCTATATATGGATCTCTCCTCCATGAGATCCAGAGGCTGGAATTTTGTTATTGCAAAGAATTGCTGTTGGTTTGAGATTGGAATCATTGGGTGCTTAATGCTTTGAAGGGGGTGAAGATAGGAATTCCATTTGCTGGGAAGGAGATGCTGGATTGGAGCCCTCTGGGTTGTATCTCTTCCTGAACCTTGTTATTCATTAATAAAGCTATCTTGGTTTCTCCTATATACTGATATATTTCTGATGTGTGAATGCATTAGTATGTTTAGTTTATTTCTAATCCTAAACTAGTTATGAATGTGAATATCTGTCTTTGTGTAGAGTTCTTCTCTTGTCGCAAGTAGTTGTTCTCTTGTCGCAAGTAGCTGTTCTCTTGTGATCTTGCAGGAAGTTGAAGCTGGATAAGCAAGAAGGCAAGTAGCTGTGAGCTCCCAAAGAGAAGAGAGACCGGATCGAGGGACAAACGGAAGACACCGGTAAGTCTATTGATCTCTCTTCTTTCACATTTCATAAAGGAAGAAACCAGAATAGCTGTACTCGTTTGTTGCTAAGGCACTGTCACACCTTAGGTGGATAGGATCGTCCTGCATAGGCATTTTTCCCCACAACATGTGTTGGCAGGGATTTCTTCCCCTCAAACTCTCAAAATCCAGGGTTTTCTTAAACATCGCCCAGTAGTAGTCTTGATTGATAGCGGAAGTACCCATAATTTCATCCATCAAAAAATCGCAGAAGCAGCGCATTGTTTTGTACGAGCAGTTTCTAACTTCCAAGTCCAAATTGCGGATGGGGGCACAATGAAATGTGAAGGCCGCTGTGAAAATGTCAAACTTCAAATGGGGGATTATCAGTTGAAAACCCACATGTTTTCCATACACATGGGGGGTTGCGACATTGTCCTCGGCGTTAAATGGCTCCACTCTCTTGGGCCAATCACAATGGATTTCCAGGGGTTATATATGAGTTTTAAGCAGAACAACTCCACACATACCCTCCGTGGACTCCAGGCGGGAGCCCCCTCTATCATCAGCTCGCATAGGATGGAAAAATTGTTAAAAAAGGGCCATCATGGAGTGGTAGCTCAATTTAATGCCATCTAGGTAGTCGAAACCATGTCTCTGCCAATTCATCCTGAGATGCAACAGATTTTAAATAACCATCGGACGGTCTTTGACAAGCCTCATGAGCTTCCACCCTCGCGAGGGGAACATGATCATAGCATCACCTTGGTTCTAGGGGCCCAACCCCCAAATGTGCGGCCATACAGATATCCGTTCACCCAAAAGAATGAAATAGAAAAAATCATCAAGGAACTGTTGGAAGCAGGTGTCATTCGTCCCAGCATTAGTCCTTATTCATCCCCAGTGGTCATGGTGCTCAAGAAATATGGGGAGTGGCGGATGTGTCCCGACTTCAGGGCCCTCAATAAGTTGACAGTCAAAGGTAAATTTCCCATCCCGGTGGTTTACGATTTGCTGGACGAACTCAATGGGGCTCAATTCTTCACTAAGTTGGATCTTCGCTCAGGCTACCACCAAATTCGCATAAAGGAAGTCGACATTCCCAAGACGGCTTTCAGAACTCATGAAGGCCATTATGAGTTCCTGGTCATGCCATTTGGTCTTTGTAATGCCCCCTCTACTTTTCAGAGCCTTATGAATCACATTCTCAAACCATATCTCAGAAAATTTGTCCTTGTCTTCTTCGATGACATCCTCATCTATAGTGGCACTTGGGCTGCACATCTTCAGCATGTAGATCTACTCTTGCAACTGCTCCGCCAGCATAAATTATTTGTCAAGATGTCCAAGTGTTCGTTTGGCATGGAAGAAGTTGAGTATTTGGGCCACATTGTGGGGCGTGAAGGTGTCAAGGTGGACCCCAAAAAGATCCAGGCAATGCAAGAATGGCCTCAACCTAAGACCTTGAAGAGCTTGAGAGGATTTTTGGGTCTCACAGGCTATTATCGTAAATTTGTCCGCAACTATGGCCACATAGCGAAGCCCCTCACTCAACTCCTAAAGAAAAATTCCTTCTTCTGGAACGAGGAAGCACAACAGGCATTTACTGCTCTCAAAAATGCCATGTGTTCCACTCCAGTCTTAGCACTACCTAACTTCACCAAATCCTTTGTCATTGAATGTGATGCTTCGGGTACAGGTATTGGGGCGGTCTTAATGCAGGAAGGGCGACCATTCTCCTTCACAAGCCAACAACTCAGTGGGAGGAATCTGGGCCAATCTACCTACGAGAAGGAAATGATGGCCATCTTACATGCAGTCGAGACCTGGCGACCTTACTTATTGGGGCGACGTTTCCAAATCCGCACAGATCATCACAGTCTTAAATATTTTTTGGAGCAATGCCTATCCTCCCCACAAAAAAATAAATGATTAGCCAAAATGCTGGGATATGATTATGAGATCATTTACAAGAAAGGGAAAGACAATAGTGTAGCAGATGCATTATCTCGCCAATTTGAGGAGGAAAGTACTCTGCTCGCAATTTCCCTCCTCATTCCAGACTGGATTGAAGAGGCTCGCAGGGAATGGTTTTCACACCCTAGGCTCTCCCAACTCATTTCTCAATTGCAGGTAGATCCTAATTCCAGCAAGGGCTACTCGTGGCAGAATGATATTCTTCGCTATAAGGACAGAGTCGTAATATCACCAACATCCACCCTCAAAAGTCGCATTTTGGCAGAATTTCACTCATCTCCCATTGCAGGACATTCGGGCTTTCAGAAGACGTATGCTCGCACCAGAAGATCATTTTTTTGGACAGGCATGAAAAAGGACATCCTTACTTTCGTAGCAGAATGTGATGTCTGTCAACGCCACAAAGGGGAAACCGTCAACACACCAGGCACATTACAACCATTGCCCATTCCGGCATCAATTTGGACGGAGGTTTCTATGGATTTCATTACAGGTCTTCCAAAGTCAGGGAACAAGTCAGTCATCATGGTGGTTGTGGACCGACTGTCGAAGTATGCTCATTTCTGCGCCCTACCCCACCCGTTTACACCAACTTTTGTTGCTCAATCTTTCATGGATCAGATCTTCAAATTGCATGGCATGCCAACTTCTATTGTGTCCGACCGCAACATGATCTTCAGGTCCAGTAATTTTTGGCAGGAACTCTTCATAATACAAGGCACTCAACTCAAACTTAGTACTTCATATCATCCGCAAACAGATGGTCAAACAGAAGCCGTCAAAAAATGTCTAGAAACCTACCTTAGGTGTTTCACTTCAGAAAAGCAACACCTTTGGGTACAGTGGTTACCTCTAGCTGAATGGTGGTATAACACCAACTATCATGCCACCACCAAAATGACTCCCTATGAAGCAATATATGGTCAACTTCCGCCTTCCCCTACTTCTTATCTCAAGGGGTGCTCCAAAGTACAAGCAGTGGATCAACTCCTACAACACCGCGCAACCATGCTCGCCCATCTTATAAGCAAACATCACTCAAAGACAAGGGTTGTCAAAAGCTCTCTCCAAAATTCTACGGACCATACCAAGTACTTCAGTGCATTGGAGAAGTGGCTTACAAGTTGGCTTTGCCACCTACGGCAAAAATCCATCCAGTTTTCCATGTATCGTGCCTCAAGAAAGTGATTGGGAAAAATTGCCGAGTTCAAACCAGTCTACCTGAATTGGACGAAGAAGGGTCAATCTGGCTTCAACCCGAACAGGTTCTATACACATGAGACAAGCACCTGCGTGGCCGCATGATTAAGGAAGTCCTATTCAAATGGAAAGACACCTCTCCGGAAGATGCAACTTGGGAACCAGCCACTATTCTTCAGCAGTTTCCGCAGCTTCAGCCTTGAGGACAGGGCTAGTCTTAAGGGGGAGGGCATGTTAGGGTCCCACCCTAACCCCCTTATTTATTTCATGGGATCACGTCATAGTCAAGAGTCAATAAAGCCCATATTAATATTTGTAAGTGGTTAACCCGCAATTAATGACGGGACCACAGTTAGTTGCAAATGGGCCGTAGTATTAGATAGATGGTATTAATAAAACCCACAGTATTTGCCCGTGGTATTGCATGTATGAGTCATATATAAAGGATAGAGACTCCTTGCGAGGAGCATTGTGTCTTATTTTGTAGTCGAGCTCTGCTCTATTGGAGGTTGCCCCCTCGAAGAGGCAAGTGAACATTACTCTCTGAATAATAAAATCATTGCTATTCTGTGTTCTGGGTATCTTTTCTTCGCATATTCTGTATTTGGGTATCATTTTGCAGGTTAAGAGCATAACAGATGCCTCGCTTGGAATGTCTTATTCACCTGTTGAATAATAAGGCCTGCATCTCCAAACACCTTCAGATGCTTGATGCCCATTTCTTTAGCCGCATTCAAGCCTAAGATCAAAGCCTCATATTCTGCTATATTATTTGTGACTTGAAAAGTCAACTTGAACAATAAATGTATGAATTCTTGTGTGGGAGATACCAGAACTACACCCACTCCTGCAACTTCCCTAGAGCAAGCTCCATCAAAGAACATGTCCCAAATTTGTGGGCCTTCTTCTTCCATGATCTGCCAAACTGGTTTCCTGAGCTATATGGAGGCCAACTAGGATTGTTCCACTTGAAGAATACCGGCTCCAAAATTAGTGTCAACGGCATAGATGGGATGATTAGTGGGATTCTTCTCATCACTGATGATATACAGTAACTGAGCTTCCCTGTATAATCTCCTACTCTCACGTCAAAAAACTGTGACAATAGCATAGGACAGATCGTTTTGTAACGTTCCACCCAATATTTTAATCCATCCCCTGGAAAGAAGCATGCCAAACGTAGGCGGAACATCTGCTACTACTATATCCATCATCATGCTCTTCATGGGTAGCTAAGCCAAGGTGATGGCTAGGTCTTTGATTAACCCCAAACATTTCACCTTTCTAGAATCAAAAGAAAACAAATCATGATAAGGCCTAGTGATGTCAAGGCCTAACTAATCCATGACGGCCTTGGGCATTAGATTATGGCTGGCACCTTTATCCAGTAGATAGTTGTGAAGGATCTTGTCATGGATGGTCAAGGATACATAGAATGATGGTGAATTGTCATCAGGAGGTTCAGTCATTGGGCTAAGAACAACTACATGTTTGTCATCTTGTAAATTCACATAGTCGTTTGATTCTTGTGTGGCCTTAAACTCAAAGGCCTCAAGGATGGGTCTCTTAAAGGCTTCATTCTTCACTAGTACCACCAGAGGTATAGATATTTTCAGCTTTTGGATTTCTGATTCAAAACTGAAAGGAGAAGAGGACTTTTCGGGGCCTCTTACCTCTTGAGTTGGAGCTTTGAGAATGACAAGATCAACTATTGGTCATTTTTGCTTGTTAGTTTGCTGCATTGCAGGGACAGCATCTCTTTGAATAGGGGTTTCCTTGGAATTGTTCATCTTCAACCTCAGATTATATCTTTTATGATCTTCAGTTTGCAGGACAAACCCACCATCCCATTCTTGGCTGGTCTAGTCCTTGAATAATGACTCTTCATAGGTAGCCAAGGTCGAAAAGGAAGCATTGCCTTTGTCCTCCGTACAATGGATCTCATAATCTTCTTCGAACTGCTCCTCTTCCATGACTACATTTTGGAAAGAGGTCTTCACCCTTTGGTCTTCATTGGCATCTTTGCTCCTTTGCATCATCTGCAAATGCTCATTGGCTTTTCTATATGGATTCAGATTCCTAGGAACAAAGGTATTAGCAACCCTTCCTTTCCCTGGGTGCTGCTCAACCTTCAATTTGGAGACTTCAAAGGCTAGTGACTCTATCATCTTGGTCATCTTATCTATCTTGGGGTCTGAAGATCAGGAAGAATCACCCCTCTGTCTCCTCCAGTCAACATGTCCCTTTAGTTTCTTTGCAGCCATGATCTTGGATTCTACCTCCAAGGCTGCATCCTGCATTTCAGCCAGAGAAGCACATCTTCTCTCCCTCAATAGTAGATAGAAATCAGAATCGAAGGCATTGGCATAAGTAAGTTTAGCAGAGGTAGGGGTGGGTTTCACTTTAGCTAGTATCTTGCTATACATGTGGTTAAACCTTGTATTGAAATCAGAAAGTGACTCCCCATTCTCCCTTTTCAGGTTCCCAAACTCAGTATGGTAGTAGAGCAGGTCTTTCTTATCCCCCCAATGCTTTAGGAATACATCATCTAAGGCCTCAATATTTGTTATAGATCTAGGGGTCAATTCTCTAAACCATTTTCTGGCCTCTCCATCTAGGCTTTGGACAAATACTCTCATCCACACATCATCTTCACTAATGTCTAGATTATCAGCATAGCTATAAAATGACTCAATATGTTCTTCAACAGTAACCCCTTCAATCCCAGTGAACTTAGGCATATATCTCTAATATTCTCTAGTAGGCATGGCATTCAAAGGAGTGTGCAATACTCAAGGTCCATACCTAGCAGCTATGATTCTTTCCATTTTGGTGAGTGCTTGTGGACCTGCCATGGTTGTGGTGGATACAAGAGCACTGGCAGTCTAAAAGGTGGGAAATTGAGAGGTGACTGACAAGACTAAAGGAATATGATGAGTAGTGGGTGAGGTTTCCTTTGGGCCTAAAGAAAAAGGAGAACCTAAAGAATAAGGAGCTTTATGAATCTCTTAAAGTTTTTCTTCACTGCTAGTGTCAGAGGCTATACTCTCAGCATGTACTTGTTTTGTTACAAGCCTTTATTGCAGAGATATAGAGGATTGTTTAGATTTACCCGATCCTGATGCTCCTTTCTGTGATACCTTTCTTTCTTTGATGATCTTGTCAGGGTCAAGCACTGAGTCAGCTAGTGACTTCTGAGGGCTTTTCTGAGTATGCCTCACAAACTAAACCAGGACTATGATGTGGAGTCACAAAGAGATTCGGCCTCCAGTAGAGTTTCTAGATAGATGATTACAACCAAAAATGTGTGCAGAGTTTGTCTATCATCAAAGCTAGATCTGTGTCGTCTCCTAGGTAAGCTGAACTTCAATCTCCTCTCCCCGGAAACGGCGCCAATTATGTTAGCTCTCCAGGAAACTCTCCTAGGTTGTAGTTCGGAGATGCCTGGTAACATATAATCTTCAATATTGTTCTAGAAATTATTGGAATGGATGATGGTTTGGTTCAAGCCAGATAACCACTTCAACTCTGTTTTCACTCCAGACATGCATGAACACCCTCATCCTACAAGGATTTAGACCACTAATGCTCAATAGTTTGCATATTAAGTGAATAAATGGAGAATACTAACCACACCAGTAGATGCATACATATTATATGATGGCTAGCTGTAGCCAGTAAATGAAGCTTGCAATTCTAATCTATCAATACAAAGATAAGATGACAGTTATCTAGCGTTGGATACATAAGAAACATGGACAAACTATTCAATATCAAATCCAATTTACCAATGCAAAGATAAGATTATAGTTATCTAGCATTAAATATAGGAGAAAACGTGAATAAACTTATCCAAGTGCAAGTTTAGAACAGGAGGGAAATGGACATTGAAAATGTAACAGCAAAAGAAGCTTGTATTACTGAGAATGAAGATGAGACACTGTAAGGAACAGAATATCTACAGTCTCCAAAAGTGGAACCTTGATTACATCTTGCTTTCAGCTATTTATAGCTCTTTACAATGCTCTCCAGACCTTTTAGGGTTGGAGTTATCTTAATCTATCCCCTACTGTCTTGAACTGCCTGCTTGCATACAAGGACATAATTATCCTTCCATCACGAAAATGGTAATTAATCTTGGTACAACACTACCTTGTTAGGTGGTTGGCTTGATTGTGCCAGTGAGGCTCCATGATTATTTAATTCTGTTTGCAGAGATCATGTTGTGTCCTTCTTCCTTCAGCCATGCTTTCTGTTAATTCAGTTTAGCGATCTGACTGTCACAATACTGATAGAGTGACCACCTTTTTCCCCAGGTAACTGATAGGAAGTGAAGTATGAGGTGCATGGATGGGACGACGTGTCAAATTGGATGGATGGATAAATGACAAAGTGGAGGAGGACAAGCATGAGCGATCATGAATGAGGGTCGTTGGATCGAGGGGAATGCACGGTGGAGATTGGGCACAGGAGGCCTGAAGTTGTGGTGAGAGCAGAAAATGTCTGGGCCGTTAGATCTTGGGTGAGCAGATCGAACGACTATCGAGTGGAGGAGGTGTCTAGATGATAACACACAGGGGTGGTTTTGTTTGGGCAGTTATGGTTTCTATCGAAAGGGCATCGGGCGGTAAGTGGTAAATGGCAGAGTCTCCCTGATTCCATATAGTGGATGACACGTAGCAGTGGAAGACACAGAAAATCTGCCTTTATCGGGTAGGTATTCTTTGCGCTTGTTGTTCGTGTGATATGAGCAACAACGATTAGATCTAGCGGGGGTGATATAATGGTAGGGAACGATCGGGCATGTTTTTTGGATCGAGTGAAACATGGGCCGTCAAATCGGCAGAGGAAGATCAACGGAGGAGGGACACGGAATTAAGGGGCGTCCTCAAGAAATGGTTAAAGGGCACGTAAGATGGAAAGGTAAGGTTTTGCGGGGGTTTTTGGTTAATTTTCTTAAGGCTAAGGTGAAAGAGGGTTTCGTCGGGATGTGAGGGTTGGGTTAGTAAACAAGCAGAATGAAATGTAAGCAGAAGAGTCAAGAAAGTGGGGTAATGGCCGGTGTGGGGCCCTCTTCATGACAACAAAGCAGACCATGTCCTTCCCTTAGCCTTCAAAATGTCAGCGTTGCACCTCAGGGCTAACACTAGCTCCTTATGGGGATGAAATCCTCCCTATGAGGTTTCAAGAACTCTAGACCACTGCCTTTCCAGTAAGATCAAAAATCAAAACTTCCTCCTAGTGTTCCAGTGGGCATGGAGTCTATTCTACATAAATAAAACTGAAAAACAGATTTACACTATCAAGGCTTTAAAGCCTTAAATGAAGTAAATTTCCAAAAACTGCCCATTGACTGGGCCATCAAAAACATCTGCACCCTCTAAATTTTGTAGATTGAAAGTGTTTTCCTTTGAAGTCGAGCAATGACAAATGGTCATGCCCATAAGGAATCAAATTTACCATGGTTTCCCTTCTTTTCCTTCAATGCATCCCATTTGAGAACCTAGTGACCAACCTGAAAATTGTCCATCTTTGCTTTTTTATCAAAGACCTCCTTGATCTTCTTTTGATGTGCTACTGACTTCTCAAGCAGTTGATTCCTGATCTAGTGAACCTCAACCAAGTCACTCATCCTTCTAGTCATGTCAGTTTCCTCATCATGCTCCTCCTACAAGAATTTGGCCACGAGAAGGGTCAACTGGATTGTTAAAACTACCTCAGTACCATACACCAACTTGAATGGAGAGTTCCCTATGGATTTCTTAGTGGTAACTTTGTCAGCCCACAGTGTAAACTTCAACTTGGAATCCCAATTCCGTTTGTTGTCTTCCAACAGTGTTTTGATTATACTTACCAATCTTTTATTGGATGATTCTGCCAAGCCATTGCCTTGAGGATAATATGAGGTAGAATGCACTAATTTAATGCCCATTGATTCACACATGTCCACCATTTCCATTACTCTGAAAGCTACTGCATTATCAGTAATTGTCTTGGTCGAGCAGCCAAATCTAGTAAAAATATTCTTAGTTAAGAACTTCATGACAACCTAGTGATCAGCTTTCTTAGTAGGCATGGATTCAATCCATTCGGAAAAATAGTCAGTGGCCACTAAAATACACCTATGCTGGTCACTGGAATGTGGATTAATCTCCCCTATGAAATCTAAACCCCATTGTTGGAAGGGACCATTGGTGTGTATTGGCTTCAGGGGCAAAGATTTCAGATGTTGTCTTCCTACAAACCTTTGGCATTTGTCACAAGACTTCACAAATGAAAACACATCAGAGAACAGAGTAGGCCAATAATACCCAGCCCTTAGGATCTTGTGGGCTGTGGTTTTCCAATAGTTGTGCCCTCCACAGATGCTAGAATGAAACTGGTGTATGAAATCCATAGGTTGTTCTTTGTCTAGAAATCTCAAGAGGATTCCAGATGGGTCTCTCCAATAGTGTAGGTTCTTATTAATACAAAACTTGGCTGCTTTGAGCTTAATGGTCTTGGGCTAACTTGAGCCAAGTCCTGGAGGGACTTCTAACTTCAACAAGAAATGAGCTATACTAGAACATCATTCACAAGTAGCCAAATTGTCAGCCAATGACTGATTTTGCCCTTTTCTTCTGTTGCTTCCTCTGCCTATTCAACATCTGAATCTTCACCTATGCAATTTATGTCTAGCAGACTGCAATTTTCCTTGTCCATAAGCTAAGCTAGGCCTTAACCTTTGAAAAGCTTGGTGGGTTTTACTTCTATTCTGAATTCTATGAGTTTTGCAATCCACTTGGCCCTTCTTCCATCAACATATGGCTATGTTAGGACATCCTTTACTGAAGCTGAAGGTACATAGGCAACTACTTTTGAGTGCAGAACGTAGATTTGGAATGCTTTTAAAGGCTTTATGAGGGCATATGCCTGTTTTTCGATGAGGTCATACCTTAATTCAACACTCCTCAAAGTTTTGCTGAAGAAGACCACTGGGTATTCTATACCTTCATCATTTTTCTGTAACAAGACTGCTGCAAGTGTATCATAAGAAGCAAAAGAGAAAATATAAAACTCCTTGGTGTAGTCTGGGCTGGCCAAGGTGGGAGCCTCCATGATAGCTCTTTTGATGGCTTCAAACAATCTTCTCGCAGCCTCTATCCATTTTATCTCCGACCCCTTCTTTAGCATGGAGGTGATGTGCTTCGCTAGTTCTGCAAAATTTGGAATAAACCTCCTCATAAAGTTAATCTTACCCAGAAAAGATTGAACATCCTTTTTTTACCTTGGGATAGACAATGTCTGTATTTCTTGAACCCTTTCTGGATCAATCTTGACACTTGCAGCAGAATCAATATGTCCTAACAGTTTGCCTTCTTCTAGAACAAACTGTGACTTCTTGGGATTTACTAAGATTCCAAACCTTCTACACTTCATAAACACCTTCTTCAAATGATGCAAGTGTTCCATGTGACTGCTTGAAAATACTGTTATGTCATCAAGGTAAATAAGGACAAACTTGTCCTTCTCTCCCACAAAGGCTATATACATGGCCCTCTAGTAGCCACAACATTCATTAGTCCAAAAGGCATCTTGGATTACATGAAAGTGCCCCAAGGAGTAGTGAAGGTAGTCTTCTCTTGATCCTTTGGGTGTACAACAACCTGATTGTACCTGAGAAGCCATCTAAGAAAGACATGGCTCTAGCCCTTGCAACTTTTTGCAGCAAATGTTCCATCTTGGGTAGGGGGTAGTTGTCTTTCTTAGAGCACTTTTTCAGATTTCTGAAGTCAACACAAAGCCTTATTTCTCCATTTTTCTTTCTTACTACCACCAAGTTAGCTATCCATTTTGAATACCTTAGGGGGACTATGATCCTGGCAGCCAACAGTTTCTTAATTTCTTTTTCAGTCAAAGGTAGTAATAGAGAGATGATAGGTCTCAGCTTCTGCTTAAAAGGGATGGTGTCTTTCTCCAGTGGAATCTTATGTTGAATGATGTTTTTGTCATAAGTATTAAGGTCACTGTATTCCTAGGCAAAGACATCAGTAAATTGCTTCATCAGGGTGAAATATTCAGAACTTTGGATAGTAGACAAGTGGGTGGACAGGTTTATGTACTTTGGATGATCTGGACTCCATATACTGTGTCTATGGACTGAAGACCCATTCTCTTTCTAGGCAGGCTTATAAGGTACATCATTATGATCAAACAACTTCTCTAGAGGCGCCATCCCTTTGGGTATATGGTTACTAGGTAGTTGTACAATGCTGTCTTGACCAATTTTGTTTCTCAACTGGGACTGATGGCATTCCTCCATGGCTTCATTCTCTTGATCAATTTTCATTTCAGAGAATTCATCAATGACTTGTAGAAACCTATTGACCTCATCATTGTCTTAAAATAATTTCCAATACTTGACATTATCAGGTAATGACGGTCTGTATTTTACTTGGATTTCATAAGTCAATCTAGGCGGTAAAGGAGGAACAAACATACTAGCATACACAACAAAGGAATCAACAAGCTGATTCTCAGCCCTAGGGATGTATGAAATACTAAAGCTATTGAATGAATCCTTGAGCCTCCATACCTCATCTCTGTATTCTTTCAACCTAGGATGCCTCGCCTGGAATGTCTTATTAACCCGTTGAATAATAAGGTCTGCATCTCCAAACACCTTCAGATGCTTGATGCCCATTTCTTTAGCCGCATTCAAGCCTAAGATCAAAGCCTCATATTCTGCTATATTATTTGTGACTTGAAAAGTCAGCTTGAACGATAAATGTATGCATTCTTGTGTGGGAGATACCAGAACTACACCCGCTCCTGCAACTTCCCTAGAGCAAGCTCCATCAAAGAACATGTCCCAAATTTGTGGGCCTTCTTCTTCCATGATCTGACAAACTGGTTTCCTGAGCTGTATGGAGGCCAACTGGGATTGTTCCACTTGAAGAATACAGGCTCCAAAATCAGTGTCAATGGCATAGATGGGATGATTAGTGGGATTCTTCTCATCACTGATGATATATGCTAACTGAGCTTCCATGTATAATCTCCTACTCTCACCTCGAAAAACTGTGACAATAGCATATGACAGATCGTTTTGTAATGTTCCACCCAATGTTTTAATCCATCCCCTGGAAAGAAGCATGCTAAACTTAGGGGGAACATCTGCTACTACTATATCCATCATCATGCTCTTCATGGGAAGTTGAGCCAAGGTGATGGCTAGGTCTTTGATTAACCCCAAACATTTCACCTTTCTAGAATCAAAAGAAAACAAATCATGATAAGGCCTAGTGATGTCAAGGCCTAACTCATCCATGACGACCCATTAGATTATGGTTGCCACCTATATCCAGCAAGAAGTTGTGAAGGATCTTGTCATGGATAGTCAAGGAGACATAGAATGATGGGAAATTTTCATCAGGAGGTTCAGTCATTGGGCTAAGAACAACTGCAGGTTTGTCATCTTGTAAATTCACATAGTCATTTGATGCTTGTGTGGCCTTAAGCTCAAGGGCCTCTAGGATGGTTCTCTTAAAGGCTTCATTCTTCACTAGTTCTACCAGAGGTATAGATATTTTCAAATTCTGGATTTTTGATTCAAAACTGAAAGGAGAAGAGGACTTGTCAAGGCCTCTTACCTCTTGAGTTAGAGCTTTGAGAATGACGGGATCAGCTGTTGGCTATTTTTTCTTGTTAGTTTGCTACATTGTAGGGACAGTAGCTCTTTGAATAGGGGTTTCCTTGGCATTGTTCATCTTCAACCTCATATTATATCTTTGCTGATCTTCGGTTTGCAGGACAGCCCCACCATCCCATTCTTGGCTGGTCTGGTCCTTGAATAATGACTCTTCATAGGTAGCCAAGGTCAAAAAGGAAGCACTGCCTTTGTCTTCCATACAATGGAAAGGGGTCTTCACCCTTTGGTCTTCATTGGCATCTTTGCTCCTTTGCATCATTGCAACTGCTCATTGGCTTTTCTATATGGATTCGTATTCCTAGGAACAAAGGTATTAGGAACTCTTCCTTTCCCTGGGTGCTGCTCAACCTTTAATTTGGAGACTTCAAAGGCTAGTGACTCTATCATCTTGGTCATCTTATCTATCTTGGGGTCTGAAGATGAGGAAGACTCACCCCTCTGTCTCCTCTGGTCAACATTTCCCTTGAGTTTCTCTGCAGCCATGATGTTGGATTCTACCTCCATGGTTGCATCTTGCATTTTGGCCAGAGAAGCACATCTTCTCTCCCTCAATAGTAGATATAAATTAGAATCGAAGGCATTGGCATAAGTAAGTTTAACAGAGGTAGGGGTGGGTTTTACTTCAGCTGGTATCTTGTTATACATGTGGTTAAACCTTTTATTGAAATCAGAAAGTGACTCCCCATTTTTGCTTTTTAGGTTCCCAAACTCAGTATGGTAGTAGAGCAAGTCTTTCTTATCCCCCCAATTCTTTAGGAAGACATAATCTAAGGCCTCAATATCTATTATAGATCTAGGGGTCAATTCTTTGAACCATTTTCTGGCTTTCTCCATCTAAGCTTTGTACAAATACTCTCATCCACACATCATCTTCACTAATGTCTAGATTATTGTTGAAAATAATACTGAGAGGAGGGGGGGGGGGGGGGTGCGAATCAGTATTATCAAATCAAACACTTTTTCATTTCCATACTCAGATTCATATAAACTACTTCAGTTAAGGGAACCTGCGTGTACATGCAACTGTGTCTAATGCAACTAGCGTATATCTAGTAAACTTATGATTCAGTTAATCCATTAAATGTTGATCTTTAGTTATTGCATCAGAACTTTATTACCATATGAATAGTAAATAGGTGTAGTAAAATAGAACAGATCATCACACACAAGAAGCACACATGAACACCATGATGTAAGGTGGAAACCCAATGTGGGTGAAAACCCCCTGTTGCAATTTGTCTCTATCTTCTTTTAATAAGAAACTTCCTTTTACAATATTTATGTACTGGTGCAGCCTTATACTAGTACGCAGGCTTCTACATGCAGAAGCTTACAACCTCCACTCATTCTCCAGCTTCTCCTAGAAGGGAGCTACAACCCCCTTAGCTCTTGTACTAGCCGATCCTTTTACTAGTATGTAGGCATCGGCCTACTGAACGCTCCAACCTTCATTCATTTTCCAGCTACTACTGGAAGGGAGCTACAACCCCCTTATCTCTTGTACTAGATGATGTACTAGTACGTAGGTGCCGACATACAGAAGGCTACAACCTTCTCTTTCTTTCTCCAGGTACCACGTTTCATAAATTTTCAGACTGGATACTCCTGAAGCACAACACCATAATCTAAAGGCCATGTTTCATCCAATTTTCATACTAGACCCATCAATATCATTGAAGCATGCAATCAATCAACACTAGCATCATCAATCTTTGAATCACCCAATACTGAATCACTGAAACCCTATCAACAAACTGCAGTCACCAGAACACAGATCAGAACACAGAACTCTGCAACAATGTTTAGATCTAACTGTATCATCAAAAATCATGTATCAGAGTGCATACACTACTTGGAAGAGTCGAACCAGCGTGTATATGCAACTTCACCAAAGCGAACCAGCGTATATTCCATCAATTACTTACTTATAAGTTCGCTGCACTTCCTGACTTCAGGCATACCTAGATCATTACCTATACAAGGATAATACATATGTTAGCAACCAGATCTAGTCCATTGGATCACATAAAGATAAGTCATTATGATCCTGATCCATTATAGATCTCATCCATCAACACTGAAGCTAAACATAATCAACCAATCTGAATATGCAGAATACTGACACCAGTAAACAGTCACCAGAACTCAGAGTTTGCATCAACAACCAGAATCACCTGTAACTTCAAACATCATAGTTTATATGGTGTATGCTATTCAGATGTATCTAACTTGTGTATATACGTGCTTTTATCATAGTCAACCATCGTATACATCTGTAAAGATTCATTCATGATTTGTAGCTATTCCAAACTTGAGTTATAACTAGATCATAATATTTATAGAACATTACATGCATCAGTATACAGATCTAGAATAAGCATGATCAAACCATATAGATATGATTCATTCCAATCCATACGATCCTGATACATCATTAGATCTTGTCCTCCATTAACCGTTGAGATTCCTCCTTGGCTCAGATCAAGTAAAGCATCATGAACCCATAACCTGCATACTGGATCTCACACTACATCAAATATTCGAGACTTTAGTAGTGCCTTTGCCTAATGATCTTCTCCTCCTTTTATAGTCTTAGGCCTTACTCAATACCATGGTCTAAAACCACTTAGAACCAATACCTTGGACCAAATACCTGGGGTTAACACGTCGGACAAGATTCCTTGGACTAATACCATGGATCACAATACCATGGTCCAAATACCACGGACCAAAGCCAAATGTACACACCTTTCCTTGCATGAAAGTGCGTGTATACGTATACACTTCTTTTGGTCAGCTAACCTGCGTGTATACGCGTCTTTATAAAGTGGAACCTGTGTATATCTCGTTTTCTTCATTCTGTGAGACTGAACTGTGATCTGTCATCTTAGTAAGTTGCCATCAAGGACAACTCCTGTATCATAATGCCAACAATTATCGGCATAGTTATAAAATGACTCAAGATGTTCTTCAGCAGTAACCCCTTCAGTCCCAGTGAACTTAGCCATATATTTGATATTTTCCAGTAGGCATGGCATTCAAAGGAGTGGGGAGTACTAGAGGTCTGTACCTAGTAGCTATGATTCTTTCCATTTTGGTGAGTGCTTGTGGACCTGCCATGGCTGTGGTTGATAGAAGAGCACTAGCAGTCTGAATGGTGGGCAATTGAGGGGTGACTGACAGGACTAAAGGAATATGATGAGTAGGGGGTGAGGTTTCCTTTGGGCCTAAAGAAAAAGGAGAACCTAAAGAATAAGGAGCTTTATGAATCTCTAAAAAAATTTCTTCACTGATAGTGTCAGAGGCTATACTCTCAGCATGTACTTCTTCTGTTACAAGACTTTCTCGTAGAGATATAGAGGATTGTTTAGATTACCTAATCATGATGCTCCTTTCTGTGATACCTTTCTTTCTTTGATGATCTTTTCAAGGTCAGGTACTGGGTTAGCTGGTGACTTCTGAGGATTTCTCTGATTATGCCTCACAAACTAAGCCAGGACTATGATGTGGAGTCGCCAAGAGATTCGTCCTCTAGTAGAGTCGCCAGATAGGTGATTACAACCGAAAATGTGTCCAGACTTTGTCTATCATCAAAGCTAGATCTGTGTTGTCTCCAAGGGAAGCTAAGATTCAATATCCTCTCCCCAACAACAGTGCCAATTATGTTAGCTCTCTAGGAAACTCTCCTAGGTTGTAGCTCGGAGATGCCTGGTAACATATAATCTTCAATATTGTTCTAGAAACTATTGGAACGGATGATGGTTTGGTTCAAGCCAGATAACCACTTCAACTCTGTTTTCACTCCATACATGCATGAACACCCTCACCCTACAAGGATTTAGACCTCTAATGCTCAATAGTTTGCAGATTAAGTGAATAAATGGAGAATACTAACCACACCAGTAGATGCATACATACTATATGATGGATAGCTGCAACCAGTAAATGAAGCTTGCAATTCTAATCTATCAACGCAAAGATAAGATGACAGTTATCTAGTGTTGGATACAGAAGAAACATGGGTGACCTATTCAATAGCAAATCCAATTTACCAATGTAGAGATAAGATGATAGTTATCTAGCATTAGATATAGGAGAAAATGTGAATAAACTATCCAGGTGCAAATTTAGAACAGGAGGGAAATGGACATTGAACATGTAACAGCGAAAGAAGCTTGTATTACTGAGAATGAAGATGAGATGCTGCAAGGAACAGAATATCTACAATTTCTAGAAGTTAAACCCTGATTACATATTACTTTTAGCTATTTATAGCTCTTTACGATGCTCTCTAGACCTTTTAGGGTTGGAGCTGTATTAATTTATCCCCTACTATCTTTAATTGCCTACTTGCGTACAAGGACACAATTCTCCTTCCATCACGAAAGCGGTAATTAATCCTAGTACAACATTGCCTTGTTAGGTGGTTGGCTTGATTGTGTCCGTGAGGCTCCATGACTGTTTAATTCTGTTTGCATAGATTGTGTTGTGTCCTTATTCCTTCGGCCATGCTTTCTGTTAATTCGGTTCAACGATTCGACTGTCACAATACTGACAGAGTCAACCACATTCTTCCCTGGGTAACTGATAGGAAGTGAAGTATAGGGTGCATGGATGGGAGGACGTGTCAAATCAGACAGATGGAGAAATGACAAAGTGGAGGAGGACAAGTGTGAGCGATCATGAATGAGGGCCGTTGGATTGAGGGGAATGCGTGGTGGAGATTGGGCGTAGGAGGCCTGAAGTTGTGGTGAGAGCGGAACATGTTCAGGCCGTTAGATCTCGAGTGAGCAGATCGGATGGCTATCAGGAAAAGGAGGTGTGCAGATGATAACGCACAGGGGTGGTTTTGTTTGGGTGGTTATGGTTTCTATTGAAAGGGCATCGGGCGGTAAGTGGTAAATGGCGGACTCCACCTAATTCCATTTAGTGGATGACATGTAGCAGCAGAAGAGAGAGAAAAACCACCTTTATCACGTGGGTATTCTTTGCACTTGTTGTTCACGTGATATGAGCGACAGCCGTTAGATCTGGCGGTGGTGATCTAACGGCGGGGAACGATCAGGCATGTTTCATTGATCAGGCGAAACATGGGCCATCAGATCAGTGGGGGAAGATCAACGGCAAAGGGACACGGAAGTAAGGATGTCCTTGAGAAATGGGTAGAGGGTGCATAAGACTGAAAGGTAAGGTTTTGCGAGGGTTTTGGGTTAATTTGCTTAAGGCTAAGGTGAAAGAGGGTTTTGTCGGGATGTTAGGGTTGGGTTAGGAAACGAGCATAATGAAATGTAAGTAGAAGAGTGAGGAAAGTGGGGTAATGGCCCATGTGGGGCCCTCTTCACGATAGAAAAGTAGACCATGTCCTTCCTTTAGCCTTCAAAATGTCAGCGTTGCACCTCAGGGCTAATAGGAGAAATAGATAATTGTGCAATTACGCCTCGTTGTTCTTTCTTTAGAAGATTTTTGATGTTGTTAGAGCTGATTATCTTTCATGATTTCCCTTCGATACCCCTTAATTCAACTTACTTTCCTTCCGAAAAAAATTCAAAAAAAGTTCTTGAAAATTAAAAGCTATCGTACCCAAAGATTGTAGCCATTGGACTCCTAGTACAACATCAACACCACCTATTGGAATGAAAAGCATTGGACTATTCAACACATGTTCTGCCATGGATAGCTTGATATTATGGCACTTTCCAGAGAAATTAATTGTTCCTCCATTTGCAACCATCACTTGACACTCTGGTATTGGATATAGGAAGCAATTCAATTCCTTGGATACCTTACAATGAATAAAATTTTGGGTACTACACGAATTAAAAAACACCATTAGATTTTTCTTCTTGATGTGTCCTTCTATCTTGATAGTTTGAGGAGTGGTAATTTTAGCCAATGCATTACAAAATATGGTCGAATTCATTTCTTCTTTCTCTAGGGTTTTTTCCTGGTGTGTATCCTCCTCGTTTAATGTTTCTTGTTCCTTTTCTTCCTCCTCTTCACAATCTATGTAAAATAATTTATTCTTAGCACACTTATGACCTTTAGTCTATTTGCTATCATAATTGTAACAAATTCCTTTTGATATTTTTTCTTCCAATTGTTGTAGTGTTAACCTTGTAGGTTGTGGAAGGCTAGGGGCATCAACACTTCCATATTTATAGTTGTGAGTGGTAGGCTTCCTTATTTCCATAATTTTGCTTTCAAAATTTCTTGCCAGCTTGAATGCCCTCTTCAATGAATCAGGTTCCAAAAGGCAAACCTCATGTTGGTTGTTATCCTTTAAAGTTCCTATGAACACATCAATCCTATGCTACTCTAGAATATCTTTTGTCCTTATATTCAATTTTTGGAAGTCCTCAATGTGCTCCACCATTGAACCCTTTTGTTTGAGATTTATCAATTGGTTAAAAAAGTGTTTGTTTTTGTATCCTCATAATGTGCTATCATTTCTTCTATAAAAATTGCCCAAGTGACAATTTATTTAAGAGAGAAAAGCCATCGATACCATACAAACTAATTGGGTTACAAATATAAAGTTGAAATGCGTACTTTTTGTGTGTTTTTCACATTATTGAGATCGAATTATTGCTCCATCTGTAGTATCCATGTTACGGGATCCTTGCCATCAAACTTCCTCATATCGATCTTTGGAACATGGTGTGTCTTCAATCCAATGTTAGAGTCTATGAAATCATGAGTAACATTTCTTTTGTTCTCATCATGAGTTTCCTTTACTACCCTTTCGCCATTAGTAAGCATTTCTTGTAGCATCTTTGTCAAATCTATCTTCAAATATTCCATGTTGCCTTTAAGTTTTGCTTCTATACCATCCATATTCACTTCCATGCCATTCTTTAAACCATCCATCTTGGCTTTAGATACTTTTTATGGGAGTGAAATTTGTTGCACTTGGTCTCGTAATTTTGATAAATCATGTTGCATTTCTTCCTCTTCTTCATGTGTCATAGTAGAGATTTCAGGTTTCTTACTAGATGTTTCCATTTTCTTTCATCGGGTCACAAATGAATGATAATTATGCTTCAAAATTCCCTTTGAATCACTTCAAACTACTTTCTCAAACGAAACTCATGCAAATTTAAAATAAACTACACACCTTTTTTTCCGCTTTATATGAGCTTGATCTTGAAATGCCTGTAACTCTATAATTTCAGATCTCCAAGTTCTGAAATTGCGGCCTACGATAACTCTCTGATTCCTCTTTCTAATCCCATGATTATGGTTGTGGTTGGATTCTCCAAGAAAGAGTTATGTCCAATCTCCTGTGATGACCTAATTATAGACTAGTTCAGTAGATCGAAATTGTACGACGTTCCACGTGTCACTTTTTCGACCTTCGGCTCTAAAAAAGATACCCAACAAACTAAAGTATGTCCTATTTTTGTCATCTTTTAAGAAATTTGAATCCGATGCTCAGAGAGAAGGTTATGATGATTTTCCCAAGGGGACCTGTTTGAGATCGAATTCGGGAGCCTTCAAGAACCATAACTTCTTCAATTCATATCTCCAACGATATAGAGATACAAGATCTGAAATTTGGTCAAGAGGTTCATCACGATCTCATCTCAAATGGGTTTTAATTTCAGCCTCTCAAACTTCATAGAAAAAATATTATAGAAACCATTCCATGATGACCTGTTTGAAGCAATAAAACCCTAAAATCCAAAGCTCTAATACCAATTGTTATGCAACCAACTCACAAAATGGAATAAAGAGATAGATCAACGACTTAAAAAGTAGCCTCTTCGAGGGGGAAACCTCCTTTACATTACACAAATGAACAATTCTTGAATGATACAAATGACAAGACCTCCTTTCTATATATAGGAGTCTAAGGGGTCATAATATAATCATAACTGACATAACAATAATAATGTAAGGGCACAAAAATAACAATAGTGGGCTTTTATGGGGCACTATAATAATAGTATGGGGACAACATGGGCACAATAATAAAAATAAGGGGCTTCAATAACATTAATAATAAGGTGTTGATGGTGTTGGACCCGCCAACATGTCAAGGGGATCTCCCCGGTAAGAAGTCCCAATTAGACCTCAGACCATTTGGTGTAGGAGTCCCAGTAGTGGGTCGTAAGGTAATGCCTTGACTGTGGTGTCGCATAGAGGCAAGTAGAATAACTTTGTCAGTAGCAAGGGTGTGACTGATGCAGTGAGTCAAGGAAGGTGTATGAGAGGTTCCAACACTTTGAAAGGGGAAGGAGGTGAAGGTGAGTTCTAGGTTGAAAGGGAGCAGTCCTAACTCGGCTAAGAACACACAACACAAAGGACATGCACAGCTTTCGGCGGAGCAGTCCACTCAGATGTGGTAGTCACATCATACAAAGTAAGATAACACATACAACACTCACGGATCAGTCTGAGATGAGTGTGAAGGTTGTTATAGCAAGGTTCAAGTGAAAGGTTTGTCTGATGTCTGGTAGAGCAGTTGACACGGATGGTGACAGCATTAACAACATATGCAAGACATTAACAACAAGATTCATATAATTGCATGTGAATGATTTCATACACAAGTACGTAAGTTAAACAACACATATCATTAAAGAAACTAGAGCAGTTTAACTACAATAACAATATATGCATGAAAATGTATTGGCTCTTATTATATAAAGAAGTTTAAGTCACAATCATACAATACATCCATGTAAACCTACTAGCCGCAACAGTGGAACGTTACTGCCACATCCGCCTGCTCCTCCAAAGAGATGTACTAGCTCTGTGTAATGGAGAAGCCAAGGCTCATTACAATACTGACCAAGCCTTCTTCAAAATAGTCTTAGTAGAAGCTTGGCTGACCAAAAGAATATACAATGAGTTATGAGGGACTATTTATAGCAAAGGGTGGGGTGAACCTTGACATTCCCCTTTGTGACCATTCAACTACCCTCATAACTCTTCACCTACCCTATGACTATTACATTCACTCTTGACACTTGACTTACACTTGACATGACTCAATGTTACAATGCACATGTACTCATGTGAGACAACACATGTCTTGAGCAAGCAAAGCAAGACACTTGGTCCACTATGGCGAGACAAACTATATGGCATGCTTGTGATGGTGAAGATGGTGAGCTAATACAAAGCTTGGTTGTCCATGATGGTGTGCATGCACCTCATGGTGACATCTTGGTGAAGCAAACTCTTACCTCTGTTGCAACCAGTGCATTGGTTTGACCCCTTCAACCAACTCATTGCTAACATGCCCGTGTTCTTCTTGGGTATGGTTGAAGCAGCAACACACTGATGCATAGTGTCTGTGTTGATCTTTAAGTGTGTGATGGTGGTCATGCGCATCAACTTTCTGAAGTGCATGTTTAGCCTCACTTGGACTGGCTTCTTGTATTTACCTTGGTGAGTGTGTTGAATGGGTTGGATTGCATGTGTGCACTCAACGACATGCATGCTGTTGGATCCTTTGCAGGTGATCAACAACACTGCTCATCATGTTTGCTTTGTGTGAACTGCTGGGATGGATTCTTAACTTGTACTGGTGCAGTTTCATTCGTGAGTGCATGTTGCACCCACTGTTGTTTCTATTCCTACTGCAACTCATTGGACTGTCTGTGTAGCTTCATGTTATTCCTAAGTTGTTGCTTCGGCACATGTAGCTCCTTCTTTGTTCCATCTTCTGCCTTCATGTCGCGTTGTCACTTCATATCCTGACTCTCCAAATTTTCTTTCATTATCAGTGGATCTGCTTGATCTTCCAACTTTACTCTGCCTCTATGTTATCAACAACCTTCCTCTTGCATTTGCTACGCTCACTTCATTCGTTGTGTTCCCTACATTCGGTATGTTGCCTTCAGCTGTTGTTGATGATGCTTCTCGTTATGATGTTGCTGCTTGATGTCCTTTTTCACGAACAATCTTGATGTCTTCGTGAGTAGGCAAGCTCATAGACACTTGATCGACTGCATTCCCAAGCGTGCTATGAATGGTGTCTTCGTCTCTGCTCTCCTGGAAGCCATTGTACCTATACTGCTGAGAGGCAGATGAACACCTACAATACCTGGAGACATGGCAACACTCATAGCAAGAAATCTATCAGTCGAAAACCAGAATGAACATGAGAATTGACTTGCAACATACTTAGGTGAATGATCATGAAGGTTGTGCGATTTCATTAACTATGTATATTTATATTTAAAAACTTTTATAACTAACGATTATTTACTCTAATATTTATAACAAACTATTAATTTAAATTAATTTATTTTATAATTTATTTTTTTAATATATATTTATATTTATAAGTTTATAGAATAGTCCCTTTAACTTTTATTTTAATAAGAATAAAACTAACTATCATTTAATAATCAATTGAATTAACTTAATTAATTAAATAAAGGTCATGCCCCTATTCCAGTCCAACTAACCGTTTCCTGGTCAAATATAGCCGTTAGTCAATATAGCCGTTCCCTAGTCATGAAATATAGCCATTGGATGTTCTGCTCTTACTATTTAATATGCAAAGCTAGATCTGATTCTTCAACTTGTTCTGACAATCAACCACACGGGTTGGTTCGAAACGCGTCAAAAAATGCTCTATCATGTGATTTACACTGAAATATTTGTCTCATAATACTTGATATGGATCACAGAAGCCTAAATTCTACAACTTAAATTTTCAATTTACATCATTTTCCCATGCAGTATGTTTTATTCACTTAAATAAAAATCCATCAAATAATTTTTCATCTTCGAGAAGCACAATACAAAATATCAACAATATTTAAGACCAAATTAATGAACGGTTCTCTTAAAAAACAATTGAATTACCTTCAACAACTTCACTTTCTTTTGAATAACAACAATCTTCAAGCTTCAAGACAAATGTGATCATTATTTTTTTTGTATCCTTAAAAGCCCCAACATTTAAATGGGGGAAAAAGAATCTATATAGACATCAGGAACCCTAATCGCAAGGGTTTTGATCTTTACAGACGAAAGACTATGAAAGCCAACTTACTCATGATCAAGCTTCAACTCTCTTGTGATTCTAAAATCCTTCAAATTTGAGTATTTTTCTAACCATGGTAATTCATAAAGCAATTTCACAAAAAAAAAATGTTGTTGAAGTTAATACATCAAATCAAAAATTCAGGACCATCAATCTCGAACCTCATGCTCTATAGAGTTTTGAATAGTGGCTTCTTTTCTAAAAACATATTTAAGCATGTTCAAAAGTAATGATTTAGCTCAACAAACTCAAGTAGTTGTACACCCAAAAGTAATGGGCCACTAGAAAAATATTTACTCTTAAAAAATTGATACATAATAAAAATATGATGATACAATGTGCTCTACCTCACCAACACCAAACCATTGCATTGGAAACGATGACACAACATGCAAAAGGAGGAATGCAATGCACAATATAGATGCATGCAAAAGAGGGCAGAAGGCTAAAACATGTTATGGGCATTGCTTCCCTCGTACCCAAAATAGAGAGAGTAAAATCTATCTCACCACTTATATTAATCATGAAAATACACACATATTTATAGGATGAACAAAGGTTCATTGGACTCTTCATTGATTCAGTGAGCATAATAAAAAGCTTACTAATAATTCATTTCTACATTCTTTCTATCAAAAACACTTATAAACACCATGCAAAGAACTTAAATCAGATCATGATGAGACGTCCATTCATGTTTTAATTTATGTTCATTCATAGTTGATGAAATTAAATTACTCCTATTATACTTTGCCATATGTATTTAATTTGGTCCATTTTTATGAATTAAAGATGTATTTATGTATTTTCTAAAGTCCAGGTGTCTTTATATCCATAATCAGTGCACAAGTACCTCGGATCGAAAACACTTCTGCATTATTTTTTTCCAATAATTGAATTCTTGGAATTTCATTTTTTTTAATAATTGAATTTTTTTAATTTGATGTTTTTTAGTTTTCGATATAATTAAATAAAATTTATTCTATTTTATCTTTAGTCGGCTTTGGCTCCAACTAGAGACAGTGGATACTCTGAAACTCTGGTATGGATAACCGCAATCGCAAGCTGCAGATAAGGGCTTTCGTAGTGGGAGTTTGGCTGGAGAAAAGGTTGTGGAACTTTAAGACCCCGGAGTGGAAGTGGACGCCCGGTGCAATAGCTGTTGTTCCTCCTGTTAGACGGTGCAGGTTTAAGCTTGTTTGACCACCTCTCAGTCTTCGTGTAGACAGGAGCGACTCACACACGGCTAATAGCCTTGTTTCTAAATATGAGTTTAAAAAATATTAATAATTATAATTATAATTTTATATTATTATGTTTTATGTTTATTTTGTTTTTGAATCTTGTTTCTAAATATGAGTTTAAAAAATATTAATAATTATAATTATAATTTTATATTATTATATTATTATATTTTATGATATTTTATGTTTATTTTGTTTTTGAATAATAGTTTTAAAAATATTAATAATTATAATTATAATTTTATATTATTATATTTGATGATATTTTATGTTTATTTTGTTTTTGAATAATACTTTTAGATTTTTTTTTTAATATATATGGATGAAATTTAATTAAAAAAATAGAATGAAAATATAAAATAAAAATATCTTTGATGAACAATACAGGTTGGTTTGAAACACGTCGACAAATGGTTTTCATGTGATTTTCGCCGAAAAATCTCTCACAAAAATATCTTTGTATATTGTATTTTTCAAAATTTTAAAATGACAACCATAAATGAAAAAAAATTATAATATTTATAACTCTATATATAAAAATGAAAAACATAGCTTTATTTTAATGTTTAAAAAAAAGTTTACATAATCCAATTTTTTTTTGTTTTAACTTTCCTCTATTTATTACTTTTGAAATTTTACATACTATAATGTTTTTATACAAATAAGTAATGTTTATTTATAATTTCTTTCACAAAGTGAAATGCTTGTTACAACACCATTTACCACTTCTAATAGATTTGATGCTCTATGATATGGCCTAGGGCAACCCTTCCCTACTAGACTTGGTCCATTTTCTAAAAAAAATGTTTTAAATTTTTTATATGCGATTATGCTCTATCTAAAGCGGTTATACACGTGGACCAGCCTATACCCAACCCACGTATATGTGTTAAAACATTAAAAAATATATAATCTCCCTTAATTCGGGCGGGATTTACAAGTTTGACCGAATACCCACCTGCTATAGCCCGTAGCCTAACTATTTCCCAACTGAAAAAACTAATTTGGGGAAGTATAAATACATCTCGTGGGAAGGTCTAGAAGATGAAGGATTAGATATTGATATTATAGTCGATTACATCCTAATCAAGTCTGAAGATATCCCTATGCCTTCTATACTCTCAGTCATAGGAAACCCCTGTTTCCTTCTTGAGATGTTCATCATCCCTTCATGACATCCTTGTGTATACTTATGGAGGAGGATTGTTAAGGCCTACGCAAGACGAATCCGGAGGACGGTTTCGCTTGGAGGCGACGGACGACTCAGGTTGTAGTTCTTCCGTATTTTCTTTAGCTTGCATTAATAAAGAAGTGATGTCTTGTTCCTAATGATTATGGTCTTTATGCATTAATTTATGTTATGATTTACTTATAAAATCTCACATTAATGGTTATTTTCTTACATGCTTATATGATCTAACCTTGATATCATGAACATGCTTTCAGTTATTTTTGGTGTATATGTTTTTCCTTGAATGAATTGCAGTTCTTAAAGCATAAGGATGAAGGAGAGGGTTTGAACCCTATGGGAACGACCTCAAATGTAAGACCTATGGGTAAGACCTTCTTTACCAAGTTTAATTGTTTAAGTATTAGCATTGCTTGTTTGTGTGTCTCTTTATGTTGTATGACCTCCACTCTATTGGGGTTCCCAACCCAATACCGCAGGGTGATTCTCCCGAAACAATTCTATATTTGTATATATAATCCCGAAAGAGGTGACGTACAATACAAGGGGGAGGTGGATTGTCACTGCCCCACCTGGTTAATGAATGAGGGATGTCGCAACGTGCCCCCAACAAGTGTAATAGTTGAATTGAATGTCATCAAAACTTCTTCAAGTGAGAAAATGTGGGGATGAAGCGGTGGTCTGATCAATAAAAAAAAGTGTGTCGAGAGGGTGGCCATGATAAATATTTTGGTACCATTATATCACCTATCACTTACCAAGCTCCAGGTAGAGGGTGGAGGAATTTGTCTTCAGTTAGATATCCCCATGCAAGAGGAGGGTTTGGGAATGTAAGGGCACTGGGAAAGGAGAAGACGTGAGAAAATTAGTCAAGCTAAGGATTTCACCACCTTGTTGCATGCCCAAAAACGAGTGGACCATTCTTGCCCTCAATCTTGGAAGACGATTTTGGTAAGTGGTCATGATTCAGTATGGCATTGTGGTTATGGTATTTATCACTTCAATTGGCTCACATGAAGTGAATTTAGTTCAAATCAGGGGAAGGGGGAAGTATTACTACTTTTTCCTCCTCTCTTCTAATACACAAGTTGGTCCATTTCTCTCATCAAGTGATATCCACTTTCTATTATGGTTCCTCTTCTTTGCTTGTGGTTGCATCCTTCTATTACATATGGTAGTTTTGGTTTCGCTGTCTTTGTTGGGGTGTTGTGGTGGATGAGTTCTTTCTGTCTGACGCCCATCACCTGAAGGTTCGTTGTTGGGGAGGTTTGTTGAGGCCAAGGGGCATCTCGTCCTTTCTTGGTGATGTTTAGGGTTTTCCATCATGAAGTCGAGTTATTTTCTTCCATTTTTTGATGTGTTCCTTAGATCCCATGGATCCTATTTTGGGTTAAACGACATTGTGGTGTTTGGTTATGTGTGAACTCCTAGTGTTTCAAGGTTTTATGGTATAGTATTGTCTTCCTACCACCAACTCAAGAAGTGAACTTGTGTTTGTCTTTTCCCTAGGAAGTGTTTCAGTTAATGCTATCTTTGTTAGGTGGCATTCTTTTCATTCTATTATTTGATGTCTGAAAGCTAGTTGGGAATTGTGTGCTTCTATCGCATCTACACTCTTGGACCTAATTGGCAAGGTCTCCATTCAGGTAAGTCATTGTTTCATCCACCTCTTAACATTTGGCTATACCAATTTGAGGCAGCATTGCATGGGGCATATTTCACTTGGCTAAGGAAGAACATGGTTTTACTTTAGGTATTTAGTTGTTAGTGTCACCATGCCATGATAGAGGGATGGAGTCAAAAGAGGGGCCACTTATTATCAAGAGCAGGCCCGTAGAGGAAAAACTTGCTTACATTACTGAATTGAAGATTTTGCAACATGTTATGAAGAGCGCACTTTGATCCATGTACATGAAGAACTGGCTAGGTTTAAGGGGTAAGCCTCTTTTCAGATAACTTCCCTCTCAGCTATGGAAGTCCTTACTAAGTAGTTTGATTGGATCCCTGACACTATACATAAGCGGAATTGATTTAATCAATACATGCAAATGGTGGATCTGTACTGGAAAATGAAATTCCCTCTAGGGAAAACTCTAATGGATTGTCATGAGTCTTAGTTATACATTCTTCAATCTTTGAATCACTTACAGAAGCATATGAGGGATTTTGATCATAGGTTGGAGAGGATTGAACATCACCTTAGTATCCCCCCAGTAACAAGAAGACCTTTGGCATCCAACGATTCCTACTTCAGTAGTGGACTCTAATTTTGACTCTTTAGCTTGACATTGATATGGTTCTGATTTTTGAATGCAATTTTGTAGTTGTTTTTGTATGAGGCCAGTTAGGTCAATATCTTTGTATTAGTTTGATTTATATATATTTTTTTATTTCTCATATGTCTCTTATGCGAGAGACCATATTGACTTATTGTAATCCTCTATGTACTTGCATGTTTTTGCAATTAATAAAATTCACCCTGTTGGGCACCTAATCCTCTATGAGTTGGTGTGGAATGTGAACAGCCACCAGAGTCCAAGAGATCACTTGGAATATGAATCCAAGGGCCACATCAATGTACTATAAATGTATATCATGTCAGTAATATATGCAATTTAATGTTTATCATTCACATTCATTGTTTACATTCCATGTGAGTTTAACATGGTATCAGAGCTAGTATGTTCATAACCTGCTCAATCTCTTGTTAGCCACTTGTTTTTGTGGCCTGTGTAAATCTGGCCTTCTTTATCTCAATGCTACTGATTTGACCACTTGCTGGCTGCCGAGTAAGTCGTGACTTGCAAAGGATGTGCATTAACATCCATTTTCAAAGACTGTAATGGTATGCATTTTGAATTGCATTAATGGCATGGTTGTGCATTCACTTTTGAGTTGTGGATTTTATTATATGTGATTTGAGTTTTGCATTCAACACTGAGTTATGTATGGTTGAACTTTGAAGTTTTGTGCATTGTTTCATTTATAGTACACTAGTTCATATGCAATGGTTCATTGGATGGTCTATATGAATAGATTAGTTGGATGCTTTTCTGTGATGAAGTTTCAATCATAACGCTAAGATTTGGTTCATTCTCTGTTGGGATGTCCCTCAGTCCATACTTACATTGAACCCTCCATCACCAGGTCGATATATAATATACCGACTCGGCCTCTATACACTGCCATACTCGACCTCCATACTCTAGCCATTAAATACTCCTTCTCCACAATTAATAATGCTAGCCATTAATAATACTCTGCATCTACTTCGTAGTCAATAATGCATACCATAAACCTCAGTTACATTGAATAATCCTCTCCACCGAGTCCCTCAATACCACCCTCCAATCCCTTGCCTTTGTCACACTAAAATTCCAGTTACATTGCATGCTCCCAATACCACCGGAGGCAGTTCCATACTCCATGCTTCAAACACTGCAAACGCATCAACTCCCGCATATTACCTCTTGTCAACTATATTCTCGTTGTGATTTTTGCCCAGTTCTGTAGCAGCTTTGACAAACTTTCCCTTCACATTTACACCATCTTTCTTAAATGCACCCATCCATCCTGTCATATATGTTTTTGCGCAGACCTGAAGAAGAATCTACCTCCATCTCTGCATCCCTGAAATGTATGCAGTGACTTAAATGACTCGCGTGCCTGAATGGTTGAAAGATGAATAGGTTCAACAAAGATTAAATTGAGGAGTAGGTTTAGGCTTCCAATATTTCATTCTATTCAGTTCTAAGCTTGTGCATTCCTGTTCTTAACTTTTCATTCAAATTTTTGAGGTAATCAACCCATTTCTTCTTGTGCACCACTACTAAGACTCTTCCCAAGCAGATCATGTAGAATGGTGGTAAAGGGCTTTCCCTTTGGATAATTGTCGAATTGGGTCTTTAGTATATACTTAATATTCTCAGGATTTGTCATCACAACTGTCCGAAGCTGTCCTAGTCGCTCAACCAGAATGGTCTGCATGGGGGATTCTGTGATCATTAAACGTACCATTGAAGTAGGCGGCATCCATTCTTGGAAAATGCAAATAAATAACCCACGATCGGATATGATCTCTGGCCGGAAATAAGCCTGGGATGAGACACAATTCTACAGAAAATGCAGACCATGAGTACCAGCAACAATAACACCCCAAGCGGCAGAGCAACTACAGATAGACAAAGTGGGTATATGAATGGAGCGTTGAGTCCATACATAACTATTGGTCTCTAATGGCGTAGTGAAAGCGTGGTCTCTATGTGTTGAAATAGGATGCATTTTAATACAAAACGAATGACTTGCTCTTCCTGATTGGTGTTCTATATTGGAGCTGGTGCTAATCTCTATTGAGAAACTCATGGAGTCTACACACAGATTTAAGCTAAGAGGTTAGTTTTTCAATCGCGCTTATCAACTCGTCTCGTTCTTAGCAGCCTCCTCCAGGGCCTCAGTGATGCTTTCAAGGATGCAATACACATAGTTCTTGTAGAGATCTTTGCTTGAAGAGAACTCCGCTATGTGCTTGCTTAGAAAAGGCATTCAAACTAGTGCCTTGTCAAAGTATTGATTTCTTCATTCGCAACAGTCCCCATTATTTAAGAAAATAACATTGCATTCAACAATCTGATTCTTGTTTTCTTCATTTTTTAAATGCTAAAACACCTGCTACTACTCGCTACACCTTCACTCAAGCAGATAAACTAAAAGGGGAATTCTTCATTCAATCCTGATGCAAGTTTTCATGGTGTCATTTTCATGAGCCATGTTTCTAATAGCAAGGGAATATTTTAAGCAAGAAATTCTAGAGGAAGGATCTAGTCGAGATATTGATGAATACTTTTATGATGTGAGTGGATTGTGAATGCATTACAACCATTGTTTCTCACTCGTTGGAGCATTAAGTCCATCTGTTGAAGCCCTAGTATGTAAATTGAATAGATATATTTCACATTGGTTGTTTGGTGCACATTTATAGAGGATATTGCTACTGTGACTGGGTGTTACTTTTTGTCATTGGATCATAGTTTTGATCAGTTAAAAAAGAGAGAGTAATTTTAACAATGGAGAAAATGGCTTGAATTGTTGAAGTATTAGAGTTCATGAAAACTTTGTTACATTCTATTGTTCATGATACAATAAAAATCAACAAGGAAACTCTTTTTGACATTCAAACTTGTCTACAAAATGCACAAGACAAAATTGATTTTTTGCAGCTTGAATAACAGCTACAACAAGAGTAGCTTCAACAGATTTGTCATTCAAAGTTGTTTTCTGCCCAAAACAATCCTTTGTTCAAGGACAATCAACAACCAACAAGTGATGAAATTAGTAAGATTAAGATTGATTCAGATCCAGTATCCAATGAAGTAGTAGAATTTCATACAGAAGTAGAAATTCAGCGTGCACTTCCCAAGCCAATCATCCGACCTTGGGAAGATATTTTCAACAATAAGCATAGAACAGGTCTTAGATATGATAAGGAGGCATCCTTTCATATTCCAAACTATTCCAAGCCCATTCAATTTCAAAGTGTTGGGTTTCTTCATGATGGTTTATCTTCACCTCTTTCAGATCCTGCTCCACTTCCACAACAACCAAAAGTTGTTAAATGCCAACACTATGACTGGGTTGGCCATGTGAAAGATCACTATTTTGATCTTCATCTGTGCAAGCATTGTGGTTAGTGTACTCATTCTTCACACAGAGGTTTCAAAAACAAGCCTCCTGCAAGAAACAAAGATTCATCTTGGATGGATCACTTCTTGGCAATGCGCTTCAACAGCTAAGAAGATATTTCAGTCATATGTTAGAACTTGTTCTAGAGTATTGAACAGTCTTGCAATTGAGTTTTATCCATATTCTCACCTTGTATATGATGGGGGGGAAGTGATGGTCATATACAAGCTTCAAAGCCACATCAAGCGAGCCTGAGCCACAACCTGCCATACCAAATTTAGTGTCGTAGCCAGAGACAGAGATGCCCCTGAGCATGCCTTCGGTTGTTGGTCAGCCTTAAACCATCTATGTGGGGTTAAGACTTCCCTTCAAAGAATTGGGGACACTTCCTCTAACAGAAGACTTCAACTTCTTCCTAGTTTTGGAAGAGTTCCAGGAATTGCATTAAGCATTCCAAAGTTGGCGGTCATCCTTAAACCATCGCAGGTTGTAGACCTCCCGGTTTCAGGTTGAAGGTCTCCCTCTCCAAAGCATTAAGGACACTTCCTCTTGCAGAAGATTTCAACTTCTTTCTAGACTGGGAAGAGTTTCAGGAACTACACTAAGCATTCTAGTGTTGGTGGTCATCCTTAAACCACCCCCTCATACCAACATTTCAGAGAGCACATTCAGCCTAGTGTTGTCATCCATATTTTTGCACATTTCGTATTACATCTCTGTTCTTGTACTTATACATACCCCTTTAAATTAAGGGGGGGAATGTTGGACACTTAATCCTCTATGGGTTGGTGTGAATGTGAACAACCACCGAAGTCCAAGAGACCACCTAGCATATGAATCCAAGGGTCACATCAATGTACTATAAATGTATATCATGTCAATTATATATGCAATTTAATGTTTATCATTCACATTCGTTGTTTACATTCCATGTGAGTTTAACACACCCCAAAAAATTAACAGTATAAAAAAATTCAAATAAATTAAAGTATTTTTTCATAAACAATTTTGAGTTTGATTATCTTGTGTTGAGTATCTCATACAATTGAGTCAAAAAATTTTGAGCTTGACTTTTGTTATGTGTTATGGAAATTAATTGTTTATATTTTTCACTTTCTTTCAGAAGGGGGCATGTGTGACATGTGTATAAATTAAAAGGTAAAAAATTTAAATTTTTTATTTTAGATGTTAAAAATAAGTATAAAGAAAATAAATTATTATTTATTTATTTTGATATTTGTTTATTTGATTTTTTTCTTCTATTTTAAAATAGAATTTTTATAATTTTGGAACAGGCTTAAAGAATTTATGTTTAAAAAAAGGTTTTATATATGAGATTTAATTAAAAAATATATAGAATAAAAAAATAAGATTAAAAAAATTCACTTAATTATAAGAAGATAAAATTTAATTTCAATGATACTAAGTTTATGGATATTAATCAACTACTGATAATTTTAAAATCTTATATCTTCACATTACATTTTTCAATTTTTTTAAACTAACACCAAAAACTTTACAACTAAATGAAAAAGAAATTATAACATTTTAACTCTATTTATAAAAACATAACTTTATCTTTAATTTTAAAATAATAAAATAAAATAAATTTATATAATGGAAATGTTACATTATACATTATTCAATAAGTATATATATATACATTATTCAATAAGTATATATATATATATATATATGAAATAAATTAAATATGTTTTTATAAATATTTTTGAGTTTAACTATCTTATGTTGAGTGTCTTATACAATTATGTGAAGAGTTTGATTTTGTTAAGTGTCTTAGGAAATTAATCCATGTTTATTTATATATTTCTACTTTATTTTATTTTTGGAAGGAATGTAAAAATATTTAATGGTATAGTTTAACTAATAGAAAAAATGATTTTTTAACCATAATATGACATTACAAATTGGAGATTGAGATTTTTTGTTGTTTGAAATACACTTTTATAAATGCATAAATATATTCAACACCTTGAAAAAACCATGAGAGGTTCGATATTTTGCAAATTAAACAACTTAAACTTATGATTTTAAAAATATGTACCCTACTCTGAATAACTGTTTCCGAATATAGAGATATTGCTGCCGGAGATATTACTGCCGTGTATTTTTGTCTGTCGTGTGAGCCAGATTAGGCACCCAGTTGTACTTAGATAGACTATTTAATAATATAACCCTCTGATATTGACTAGAAAAAATGCTAAAAAAAACCATCTTTTAATTACATGATATTTAATTTTCAATTTTAAATATTAAATACATATATATATTCTTTATATTTAAAAAATAAAATGTGTTTTAGTATTTAAATGTTAATTTTAATAAAAGAAAAAAAAAACTTAATAACAGTGTAATAATATTCTAATTTTAAAATCATAAATTAATATGGATATTAAATTAATGTATGAAAATCTTTTTGTTGGTAAGACGAAGAACCCAATTCAATTTTACTTCATTAAAATTTATATAAATATTCCATGCTCGCTAAATTATATAAATATTCTAGCAAACACATATTCCTAAAGTAATATAAATCTATGATAATTATTAAAATTTGTCTTTTGAATTTTTAAATTTAATTTTCCAAAAGCCTCGAGTATATTTGATCAATGTTCATCCATCTCGTGACGTGAAGAAAATGGGATTGGCCCGTCCAACTTATACACGTAAGCAATGTTTATCTATTGAAGCTAGATTCACTCTGCAACTAGCTTTTGCATGTGTAACACATTTATAACACTCAAAAAAATAATGAAATCATATTTTTAATTTTAAATAAGACTAAAAAATAATGAAAATCTTATTTTGAATTTTAAAAATTTAAAGGCGTATATATTCATTTTAATTTTGAATTAAAGGAATAATTTTTTGTTTTTATTATTGAAATGTGACTTTTGATTGAGGATTCATTCCATATTGGTTCTTTGTTTCTCCACTTAGAAAAGAAAAGTGCAAGTGCAATGCGAGAGATATGTATTCAAATAAAATAAAATAACATTTATTTAGTCCTTTTATTTTCTTTTTAAACTTAACAATTTTTTGAATCTATATCTTAAAAATTTAAAAATGCTTATATATTTTTGAATGTGAGAAATTTAAATATTAAAATTTTAAATACTTATCTTTTGAATATTATAATTTTGACTTAGGGAGGTAATCATATATATTTTAATTCAATATTCTATTGAATATAAATAAAAAAAGAGATGCTTATCTATTTTAGATTTCGGATTATTAGAATTTTGACCTTAGTTTGAGAAGAGAAAAGTATGAGAGAGAAAAGTATTATAATATAAATTAAAATGAAAGGAAAAAAAAAATATATGTTTATTAAATAAATTAATAAAGAATTTTTTTAACAAATTTGTATGCGAATTTATTCTTTTAAATTTTATAAATTTGATTTTTTCATATAATTGTGTTTTTTTTCCATATTTTTACATGAGAGAAATAAAGTGCACCCTAGAACATAGGGTTGAAGTTATAAATATTTGTATTATTAAATAAGAGAGAGAAATATTATATACATATAAATCGATATAAATTAAGATAGATATATTTTAATCATAAATGGATAGATTTGCATATGGTTTACTTTTATCCTTTGAATTCCCAATGGAGTCTCTTCTATAGCTAAGTCCTACTTATTTGCATTTTGCTTTTAGACAATGGAAATATACTTTATAAAAGGAGGTGGAAAAGATATGTTCAAAATGGAATGATTATTTAAATTAAACTAATATAATTAGGGGGGAGCGGGGGTGAGAAACTAACCTTAGTTGCTTTGCACCTATTTCGTCCCTCTGCTCCCTCTCCACCGTGATTTTCTTCCTCTACAAGTTCGATTTGGGTGGAGTTTTGAGGGGATGGAGCTTTATGAACTCTATTTCATGCCTTTACTTGCTGTATTGGAAGCCTACACATGGAATGGCCTTACTTGTAGTGGTTGTGTTTGTTTTCTGTTGGATTTATGTCACTCGCAGCTTTCCCCATTGCCATTCTATTTTCTCTGGGCATCTACGCTCCTCCTGCAAGGATTCAAGGGGTTTTTTTTGGGCTTTGAGGCTCTTTTTTGCCTTTTACCTTTGTCGTTACAGAGATTTTTCTTTGCAAGTATTTATGGTTTGTGGGTCTTGTGCATAGTCAAATGGGGTCGTGGTCTATCACCAGATTTTGCAGCACCATCCACCTTTGTAAAGAGTTGAGGAGGTGGGGTTTTTACCTCTTTTTGTGGATTTTCACACCATATCCCAGCAAAGCTTGTGCAAAGTTTCCTTTTGGGTTTGTGGTCTGCTACATGGGGCTATTGTGGCCTCTCAGTGTGAGTCTCAGACCTAGTTTTGTTTTATTTGTAGTCTTGTTGTGTGTTGGTGAATTGCAAATTTTTTCTTCTTTCTCGCTCTGTGCAGTCTCGCTGTGTGTCGGGGAATTGCGATTTTTTTCTTATTTCTCGCTTCCTACTTGGGACCTTGGAGGGCTTCCACACCATATTTGTTTTAGATCTTGATTTTTAGTAGTTTGTGTCTTGTGCACCAAATCTTCTGCTAGATGGGCCTGCATGCCTTGGGGTTTTTTTTGCATTTCTTTGCTCAAGGCTAGGGGTTTTGATAATGGGGTTCCATTCCCTACTCCTCCAGAGACAAATGAATGTGTTGTATCAGACATGTAATATCCCAAGCTACATACACACCGAGTGTCTACAAAATGTAATTTTTATTCCCTATTTATATAATAAAATTTATGGTTTGTCTATCTGGAAAAAAAAAAAGAAATAATCTAATTCACATCTATCTTCTTTTTCTTTTCCAAATAACACTTTTTATATGAAGAATTATTTTCCCCAAACCTCACTCCACTATTTCATCATAAAAATATACTCATTAAAAATAGAGTTAATGAAATGACACTTTTATTGGATATCAATCTAAAGACTCCTAGAATCTCAAATAAGATGTAGGTCACCACTAAGAATCAAACCCTTATCATTATAAGAAACCCTTCCCTCATTTACAATTAGACCACCACCACATATGTATTTACTAGCATCAAGAGGTTTTCATATGAAATATGTCCCATTATTGTGATTATGATTATTTAAATACATGTATACTTTAAACAGAAAATAATAATGTTTAATCTTTAATAATAATAATAACGGTAATGATAATGAAAAGTCCCAAAGGGGGCAGTTCAATTGGTGATCAAAGTAATGTGAAAACTAAGAGATCCAAGGTTCAAATCCCCCCTGTTGTGATCTAGTTTATGGAAGGGAGGACATGCCATAGACCCCCATAGGTTTACTACGTATCAAATAGGTTTTTGGGTTCCTCTGGAATACAAAATAATAATAATACTACTAAAACGAGTTAATTAAAATAATAAAGATAAATTCATGTTAATTTTCAATAAAAGGGTTTACATATGAAATGTTTTTATTCATTAATTCTTGCAATTTAAACTTTATTTTATTAAATTAATTAATTTCATTGTAGAGTTAAAAATTTGGTTGTAATGGAGGCAAGTATTCTAGGATTTAGTTATGGAGCTAATGACTAGGCATTATAAAAAACAATATGATTGTTTCTCTAGTAATCTCAATGATGACTAGATAGGGATACTTTCTTATTGGTGGATATTGCTCTAGGATGAAATTATCCTTTGGTTTGGACCATGAAATTAAATTTCTTTTCATTAGCTAAGTGCTCATCTTGCTAATGGTCCAAGCCCTAACATGAATGGAAATATACCTCTTTGTGGACCACCAATGAGTTATTTTAGGTGGCCAACTTTCATTTTCACATATAATGATGTAGCTACTTGGTAAGGTAATGATATTGTATCGATAAATACTACATTGATAACCTTGAGTTGTATACTTTTTTATACATCAAAGCAAAAAATAGAAGCAAAGGATTCAAATATTTAACTATTATAATTTGGTAATTGAACCAATCCATTACCCTTGCACTGGGTGATCAACATTGACTCATTCGTTCATGCAACCAACTAATTAAAGGGTAGGTGGAAAATTGACTTCTCCCCCATTTAATAACAAAGAAAGATGAGGGTGCATAATATAACTGTTTAAACCATGTGAATGAGACCAACCCTACCCTAATGCATAGTTTATTTATGCAAATCAAAATCTCCAAAATCATTGTAACGAGTTTCAACTAGGCTTAAAGCATTCTAACCTTAGCTCATAAAATTAAGTTATTGAATCTAAAGGTACCCAAATCCCAATAGTAGAATAGTAGCCAAATCATCACAAGCTAGTAATAATGGGTTTATAAGGTTCTAAGTGATAAATCATGATTATGTCTTCTTTCCCATGTGGATTCAATTAACTATGATATTCATCTATTAACTTTATCACTCTAGGTAAGGTAACCCTAATACCCAATAATAGTGAGGGATATTGTGAGTTTGTGGAGATTAAACAACACATTGATTAAAAGGATTTAATAAATTATATTGTTCAAATAAAGAGGGTAAAATCATTCAGTTCTAATTCTAGATGCATTTGAATTAAAAAAGCAATCATAACACTACGTATATAGAAAGGGGAGTTATTTTTTTCAAGGGAAATCTAATAGGGAAACTCAATGGATGTTTTTCCACATTTCCATTTGGCTAGTTGAATGTTGGTCCCAATTCAATGTTGACTTCAAATTGCATTAGCTATCCACATTGTGGACTTTATCTTTCAAATTGAGGTAGTCTTGAGCTATTGTCAACTAACTCCATATCGTTTGGTCCACTCAAATATCCATATTCAATATCAAAATAAATATTGACCTCTAGTTTGAGGGTTTCTTTTTTCAGACCAAGAGGTAACTCCTCAAATGTAATCGTATTATTCATTTAGGTTGTTTATTATTATATGCAAGAGGGAGTGATTGTTCAGTTCATCTCCTGATGACTCTCCATTTCCTCTATTATGTATGTACACTAATTACAGTTGTTCACCCAATCCCTATGATTAGGTGTCAACATTCCCCCCCCCCTAATTTGAAGGGATGTTGGTGAGTCCAAGCATCGTTCTGAATATTTCAAGCTTTTCTCTTCCAAGCGCTTTGGTGAAGATGTCTGCAATCCTCTCATTAGTGGAACAATGGTGAAGATGGATTGTTTTGGCCTCAACATGATGTCGAATCAGATGATATTTTGTATTGATGTGCTTCGTTCGATCATGGAACTTTGGGTTCTTGGCAAACTTTATTGCCAAGGTATTGTCAATCATGAGTGGAGTCAATTGTACTTGTTTTACCTGCAAATCTTCAAGAATTTTCCTGAGCCACACAATTTCTTTTGTTGCCTTAGCTGCTGCCACATATTCTTCCTCTATTGTGGAATTTGCTAGAACTGATTGTTTTGCGTGATCTCTAGGAGACAACTCCTGATCCAAGACACATAGCATAACCTGAAGTAGATACCCCAATTTATTTGTCTCCATCGAAGTCTAAATTAGAGTATCTAACTAAGCTGAAGTCGCCCACCTATGTATACTTGATTCCAAAGTCTTGAGTTCCCTTCAAGTACTTTAGAACTCTTTTTGCAGTAGACCAATTTCCCTCACAAGGCTTTTGCATAAACCTGGAGAGGATTCCAACAGCAAACGAAATGTTTGGTCTGGTAGTAGTTAGGTAGTTGAGACTTCCTACAAGCTGTCTATACTTTGTTGCATCCTCAAATTCTTTTCCTTCAATGGATGTGAGCTTTAAGTTTTGTTCCATTGGAGTAGTCAGAGGATTGCATTCAGTCATGCCAAATCTGTTCATCATATCTCCAATGTCCTTCTTTTGAGAAAGGAATATGGACTTTGGATGTTGAGTTACTTCAATACCAAGATAGTAATGAACATAGCCCAAATCAGTCATTTGAAAACCTTTCCTCAATTCATTCTTTATGGATGCAATGTAGCTCTCATTATTCCCTATCATCAAAAGAGCATATACATATACCACAAGATATACAACTGTTTTTCCAACCTTCTTGATAAACAAAGTTGCGTCATCAAGATCATAATGTTTGAAATTGAGTTTCAGAAGATGCTCAATTAGTTTTTCATAGCGTGCTCAGGTGCTTGTTTTAGGCCATACAAGGATTTCACAAGTTTGCATACTTTATGTTCATGTCCTTTTACAGCAAATCCTTTAGGCTGGGACATAAAAACATTATTTTTTAGATCTCCATTCAAGAAAACAGTTTTTACATCCATTTGATGGACTTTCCAACCGTTCTGAGCTATTAGGGCAAAGAGTGTCTGGATGGTAGCCAATTTTGATGTGGGGGAAAAAGTCTCCTCATAATCGATCCTTTCCTTCTGTGCAAAACCTTTTGCCACAAGCCTGGCTTTGTGTTTGCCAAGTGAGCCATCATCTTTATACTTGTTCTTGTAGACCCACTTGCAGCCAATTGGTTTGGTTCCCAATGGAGGATCAACCAGCTTCCAAGTGCCATTCTTTATCAAGGCATCATACTCCTTTTGCATTGCTTCTTTCCATTCATCATGAGAAGCAACTTATTTGAAGGAATTTGGTTCAAAATCTGTAGACAAATTCAATTCACAATCATAAGAAACATCCATATCAATAGGTGAATCAGAGTCATCTACATCACCTCCATTTTGCTGGGTTGAATTTCTAGTTCCTATCTTTCCAACCTCATCAGGATGAACACTTTCAAGTGTCTTTGTCAGCCACTTTGGGGGACCTTTATGAGATGGTCTAGGCTGCTCTATTGATTGAGTTGGGTCTGAATCAAGATTAAGGCTCCCAATTCTGTCAATCACATCACTCAAAGTATCATCCGTTGTTGGAGTTTCATGCGGGGGAGAGAGTGCTTTAGAAGAAGATTCCACAAGTTGATCTAGTATAGGAATCCCCCCTTCAAGATCTGAAATCTGACTATCAAATTCTTGAAATGATTTTTCATTTGCGAATCTATCAAAGCGATCAAGTTGTCGCTCAACAAAATTGTCAGTTTTGGATGATTCAAGAAAGATTACATCTCTGGATACAACAAAATTTTTATTGACTTAATCATAGAGACGGTATGCTTTGGAGGTGTTTGAATACCCCAGGAAGATACACTTACAACTTCTTGCACCAAGTTTGTTTCTATGTACCTTTGGTATCAAGGCATAACATGTGGAACCAAAGACCCTGAGATGCTTTACCGAAGGAATGTGCCCATACCACATTTCATAAGGAGTCATATTTCTAATAGCATTAGATGGACATCTATTCTCTACATATACAACACATAGAACTACATCAGCCCAAAACATCAATTTTACATTTTTGAAAAACATCATGGAGCGCACCATATTTAAGATTGTCTTATTCATTCTTTCAGCTACTCTGTTTTGTTGTGGATTATAAGGCATAGTTGTTTGATGTTTGATCCCATGTTGGCAAAGATAGTTTTCAAATTCATTTGAAGTGTATTCTTTTCCATTATCAGTGCGAATAGAGCCAATATGAGATTGTGCATCATTTTCAATCCATGTATGAAAGTTCTTGAACGTTTGAAAAGCATCAGATTTGTTCTTCAATAAATAAACCCAACATTTGGTGTAGTCATCAATAAATGTCATCATATATTTATTTCCATTTGCAGAAGGAATAGGCATTGGACCACATAAGTATGAATGAATGAGTTCAAGTTTTCTATTTGCTCTGGAATGTGAATCATGAAAAGATTGTTTGCTATGCTTTCCTAGAACGCAAGCATCACATTGCTTAAGTTTCCTAGGACTTGTAGGCAAACCAGTAACACCATTTTTCTTCAACAAGCAAAGGCTGTCATAGTTCAAGTGTCCAAATCTAGCATGCCATAATAAACTTGATGGAAATGTACCTTCTTCATAATGAGAATTGTATGAGACATTTTGTGCACGAGCAAGGTACCCTGCAGCTTGAGAAGCCTTTCTTCTTATTTCCCCGTCATGACAAGTGAGTGGTCTGATGCTTTTCTCACCTCAAACTTGCCATCAAACCTATGAATGCACTGTCTTTGCTGGCAGATGTGGACCAAGGACAACAAGTTTCTCCTCAGCTGTTGGAGATATAAAACATGATGTAGAAGAAAGTGTGGAAGACCAGGCAATTTAAGCCTAATTGTACGAAGCCTTGATGGCTTGAGTTTTGATTTTTCTGCAAAGTATATTGCTCCATCAACATTGTTAGTAGATTCTTCAAAAAAATATCTTCTAAAAGTCATGTGGCAAGTTGCTCTTGAATCAAGCAACCAATCATTTTTCCAAGAAGCAAGTGAAGCATTAAATAAGTCTTCATTTACTCCAATATTATAGTGTGCCACAACATAGTGAGTGGATTCAGGTGCTTTACCTTTCTCTTTGTCATTAGTTTTACCTTTGTGTTGGTTTCTTTCATGTTCAATTCTGTCCCAAGGCAACTTGCATGTGGATGCATCATGTGATCCATCTCTTTTGCAGCGTATGCAGTGCAAATCTGACTTTTCTCCTTGAGAGTGTGTGCTCCCCTACCTCTGAAATTTCTTCCTCTTCCTCTTTGACCACCTCTTCCTCTAGAAGAATCTTGAGCAAGATTCTTCTCTCTATGTGCAAGGCACATAACCTCTTCAAAATACTGAGGAGTTGTCTTCTTCCCAAAAGCTTTCTCTCTTTCAGAAATTTTTTTCACAAGGGAGTCAAAGGTAATATCTTTGAGTTTTCCATTTGCTTGCAATGTCTCAAGATAATTTGAGTAAGTGGGATAAAGTGCCTTGAGAAAAGCTATCAGAGGAATATCTAGTTCAACATTAGTGACTTTGATATCATGCATAATAGATTTTACTTTTGATGCAAGAGCAAGAAGATCATCATTTTGTAATTCAAGGGTGAACAATTTAATCATGAGTTGAACAACTTCAAGTGCAGAGTGTGAGTCATAGATTTCCTTCAGTTTTTGTAAGGCTTTGAAAGTATTTGAAAATGGCGAAATATGGTGACTCACCTCTTCATTTATTGATGCTGCAATCAATGCATAAGCCTTGCTGTTCTTATTTTCCCAAATGGCAAATTCCTTGTCTGAGGTAGGTTGTTCTGGCTCTTTATCTTTGTTTCCAACACACAATCATTTCCACAGCTCATTAAAAATGAGTGTGTGTTTGATTTTCTGAGACCACTGAGGATAATTTTCCTTCCCATTGAGGACCACTCCCATATATATATATATATATATATATATATATATATATATATATATATATATATATATCTATATATATATATATATATATATATATATATACATATATATATATATATATATATATATATATATATACATATATATATATATATATATACATATATATATATATATATATATATATATATATATATATAATATATACATATATATATATATATATATACATATATTCTTTTGTAAAAAAAAACTACAATTTTAATGTATATAACAGCGGTATGGACATGCTCACAAAACACAACAGGTGAGTACAGATGTGAGGCTTCCACTTCAGAAGGTCCGATTTAGAGATGGTCCACATAAAAATTGAACCTCAATGTCTAACTATCAACAAAGCACACATTCCAGACCCGTATCTGTAATGAAAACAAGCACATTTTTGACAAAATAAAATGTCTCTTTCAAATTTCGTGAGTACAACCCACTTAAAAACATCCTATACATGACTCAAATAAAATGCCTCTTTCAAAATTCACCAATACAGCCCACTTAAAAACATCCTATACAGGACTCAAATAAAATGCGTCTTTCAAAATTCACTAGTACAGCCCACTTAAAAACATATTAGAATAGATAATAAGGCATGTAATCTACAAGTTTTCTTCACCGTCAATCTGAGAGTCACAGTCTAAAACTCCATGTCAAAGCAAGTACCCATGAATTTTTTTAGGGAAGGCGGAGGGCCAATACCATGGAGCAGTTGCCTCACATAACCAACCGAATATCTACAGCAGTTGCCAGAGAGGGGAAAACCTGCAGAACGATTATCAAATTCTTGACAAGGGCACACCTATGGAGTGGTTGCAAGAGGTCAGTTCTGCAAAATAGGCAGAACATAGGTAGAATAGGTAGAAGGGAGTTGCAAAGCAGAGAGGGAAGCCAAAAATTATGCTGGCTCTGATACCATGTCAGACCAAGAGGTAACTCCTCAAATGTAATCGTATTATTCATTCAGGTTGTTTATTATTATATACAAGAGGGAATGACTATTCAGTTCATCTCCCAATGACTCTCCATTTCCTCTATTATTTATTTACACTAACTACAGTTGTTCACCCAATCCCTATGATTAGGTGTCAACATCTTTAATGGCTCACAATGGTTCACACTCACTTATCTAACAATCTCACAACATGACTCACAATTTTTTTGTACTTTCACACATCCTTAACCTCTTCTCAATGGTTTTGACTATTTTTTGAGTCTTATAAATAATCTTATTGATAGTCTCATAGAATATAAGATTCCACCATAAAATTTGGGATACTGAATGATCACATTCTTTGCCCATCTAACGATATTTAGATCTTCTTCAAGTAACTTCAAATTTATGTTGATCCATAGCTTATTGCACATAGTGTATAATAAAACCAAAATAAAACTATACACATCATTACTCTTCTACATTATCATTTGAGTGCTAAAATCCCTATGAAAACACTATGTGAAAATGTTAGCTCATTAAGTACAATGGGGAACAAAAATGAAAAATGCCTCTATTCTTAATAGTTCAAGCATATTGCAAAAAAAAAAAAATTATATGTGTGATCTACTTTGGCTCTAGCTAGCATAGGAGGAGTACAAAGAGGTGCAACTTGCTACTATCTAAAATAAAATAGAGATTGGGTAGGGATAGCATAAAACTAATTTTATCATGAATTCCTACTCATATTCAATTTTAATCACTTTATACAATTGGATTACTATATCAATGCATTATACACCAATCATATATAAATATTAGATTACATGTTAATTAGTAGTTTGTAAAGCAACCAACCCCTAAATAGCACAACATACATATACTAGTCACTAAATCTATTTGTGTTAGTGTATGAATATGGTCCACACATCCCACACATCCCATCACCTTAAAATACAAAACTTTGTTTATAAAAATTAAGAATGAAATGTTATTATAGTACCCATCCCTAAGATAAGTCATCATTAAATTTTTTTTTTTTTTAATATTTATTATTATTTAATAACATATTAATATGATAGAACTCGTTTTATCTTTAACAATAATTTTAATGATGACTTATATATAAAAAATATTTAACAATAATTTTAATGATGACTTATTTTAATAAGTAAAATGCATTGCATTGATTATATGATCTTAATGTTGAATACAAATATTTAATAATCCATTTTAATACAATTTTATCAATTTATTTTTAAATATTTCAAATTTTTTCCATTCTAAATAAATAATAAATAATATTAAATATATTATATATTGACGAGGAAAAAATAATTAACTTAATTAACAATTTTTATTTATATTTTTTCCTACTCAAATTTGGAAATGCAAACCAAATTAATTACAACAATCCTTTCATAAAATAAAAAGATCCCATTACAAATTAATTACGACAAACCCTTCCATAAAATGAAAACCATACTCGTTAATTATCTTCGAGTACCCGCTTTTTTATTATTAATTTCTATTATTATAATGTTAAGTTATTTTTTTTAATGATCAGTTGTTAGAAAGGTATGATAACATACTGTGGCAGACAGACATTACTACAACATATCTCTTCTTATCGTAACAAACAAATTAATTACAGGAAACGAGGGCCCATATTCTCATCATTTAAATTAAGTTCTCTATTCTCGGGTGCGAACATGGATTATTCTCGGGTGCGAACATGGATTATTATTTGTTTGTTTAAAAATTTCTATTATTAGTGAAAATGAAAAATATGGCAGCGTGTTGTCGCTGTACTTCTGGAAAAATTTCAAGCATTATGCAGAGAATTAAACTTAAATAAAAAGAAAGGGGGCGGATTTTGCCAAATGGCATTGACCGGCTCAGATTCATCATTGAATTCGCCCATCTTGAGGGCATCTATTAAATGTGATGTTAAAGGGGCAATCTGCACATGATACGACACAGTCTGTGACGGCGCGTCCTTCGACACCTGACGACTAATAACAGAACGTCAGTTGTCTGTTTCGTTGCAAACGGCATTCATAGTCAGAGACCACCACCCCGTGCCCATGCCCAGCACATAATAATATTACGTGTGGAAGTTGCCTGACAACTCTAAAAGCAAAAGTAACAAAAGGATATTCGAGCCACATCAGCTAACAAATGCGAATGGATAGTTAGAAGTAGGTCTTGTGCCAACAAACTAGGAAAAAACTTTGTCAGTGATAAGGTACAGAGGGATCCAGATAAATAAATCACTCTGCCTCACTGACTGCCTTATCCATAAAACAGACCTGACTCATATTATTAATTGTAATTCCAGCTGCCTCGACGTAAGAGCAAGTCGTCGGTTGCGAATATTTATGGCTTTGCTCTATCAACTCTGTCCACAGAAAACAATAATCGAAGTGGTCCTTCTGGTCCTGCTCCTGCTCCTAGTCTTCCCCGTTGGTGAAATGCCTACAATCACGCAGATTACAGTTTTCTACATACAATTAGGTGTGATCCGGGGCTGCCTCTAGTGGTCCGGACTTCGGAGCCACCTTTTGCCGATAATGGACCATTTTTTATATCCTCAAACGTCCGCAATCTGTGCCGGCTCCGAAATCTTTGACGCTGGCACTGTACTCAGTTCTATAACATGATCATCTAAGGCGGCCGGTGGGCCAAGCGCGGATGATGCCGCCCGACATTCGGCATCGTAGCTTGCATGCACGCTATAAACTAAATAGAAAACTATGGCGACTACGGAGAAGATCGCGAATCGCAAGTATGATTTCTTGCCCAGAGAACCCAACAAGAACACGTTCAAGAAGATGGAAACGGCGGCCATCCACGGCATACCCGGCACGCCCCACTCGCGCGGTTGTCTCGCCTGTGGAACCAGCACCGAGAAAACAAAGGTGAGCACGATCGCCGCGAGGCCACATAGTGCAAGACCCAACGGAACCCGTTGGAATTGCCACAGAAAAGCAAATGCGATTGCGATGCTCGACAGCGCTAACAGGAACCCTAGTGTCGGCCATGGATTCCTGGTCTTCCCGCTGACCACATAGCGTTTGTAGATGAGAGCGTTAGCCACCATGTAGAAGACAAAGAGCGTCCCTATGGATATCAGATCGATTAAAATTGCCAGATCGGTAAACAGCCCTATTGCTGCAGTGCAGATTCCTACAAAGAAAGAAAGGCACATAAAGGGGTCAAGCACAAGAGCGAGCATATTGGATTTTGTAAGATTGTAATCTAATTATGCTGAAAAGTTGAAGAATCAGAATAGAAAACTGACCGAGAGAAATGGACGCGTTAACGGGTGTGCCAGTCTTGGAATTGACTTTGGCAAACCAGTCTGGTATCACATGTGAACGCCCGATAACACACATATAACGTGCTTGTCCTAGCATAGCCACCATTAGTGACGTTAAAATTCCCAAACTCGCTCCCGCACCCACCACATTTGATACCCATCTCCACCTCGGATCGTTGTTGAATGCCATCGAGAATGGTGCATCTTTATTTATCTGCACAAAGCCCACAAACAAAATTTCAAATATATGAAGACCCACAGACGCAAAAGAAAAACAAACCGATAGTCCAAACGCAAAGTGGATAGAATATTGTGTACCATATCATATGGGACCAATGTGCACATAGCCGTAGCCATGAGGCAGTAAAGCACAGTGACAATAATGACAGAGCCAGAGACCCCAATGGGGATGTCTGTGGCGTGATATTTAACTTCTTCTGCCATGGTCGAAACGGCATCGTACCCAATGTAGCTGAAGTAAACGATGGCCGCAGCATTGAACACCCCGTTTGCCCCATACGGTGCGAAACCCCCCGGGTTCATCGGATTAGCTGGCTCTGTCAAGTTCTTGACGTCTCCCTTAGCAAAACCTATGACAATAATGAACAAAATAAATCCCAGATGCAGCACCGTGAGCACCATATTAACAGCCGAACTCTCCTTTGTGCTGCCAATGAAATTAAAATAAGTTGTCAGATTCCATTAACCCACGAATAATCCTGTAGCAGAGGAAAGATGGGAAAATAGAAGGCAACCTGTAGCAAATACATATTGTAAGCAAAATAATAAGGGCAACGGCTATAAGATCCAGCTCGTTGAAGCCATCGGGCAAGCCGTGCACTCTGAAACGCCATTTATCGACATTCTTGAAACCAATTGCAGAGCCGAAATACGAAGTAAAGCTACGAGCAACAGCAGCATTGGAAACAACATATTCCATTATCAGATTTATGCCAGTAATGTACGCTGGGAATTCCCCTGCAAAGAAACACCCGCAATTGAGCAATTCTTTGATGTAAAAGAAATTAAAGAAAGAAATCAAGAACGGAAATGAGCAAGACTTACCGAATGTGGTTCTGAGATAACTGAAAGCTCCCCCTGCAACAGGCATGGCAACGGCAAACTCGGTGTAACAAAAGGCAGAAAGAAGAGCGGAGACGCCAGCTATAACGTAGGAAAGGATAACGCTTGGCCCCGCCAGGGTTCGGGCGGCATTGCCCGTTGTGACAAAGACGCCAGCCCCAACCATGCCTCCGATACCTAGGGCTACCAGATCGAACCACCGCAAGCTCCTCTGCATTTCTGCCCCGGAACGGGCTTTCACTCGCGTTAGCTCCTCCTCACAACTCGAAACGGCCCCCATGCGTTTGACGAGCCGTCTCGGCGTTTCCAGCAATGCGAGACCATATGCCCGCGGACTCGAAAAGGAGCCACCCGTTTTTCCCATTCTTGGTCACAAATCTGGCTTACAGAGGAAAGAGGATGAGATTATGTGATGAAATTTTTGATTGTTCAGTTCCGTATCGGAGATGGAAATATTGAGAGACCGAGATTTCGGTGGAGCGAGACAGAGACGAGGGAAATGAGGGAGAAAAGTAGGTGAGTTTACATATGTGTCACAGTGACGGAACCTAGCTCTCTCCTTCACAACAACAAACAAGCATGGATATAACAACAATAACAAACCCGGATGCCGATATTTATAGCCTCTAAACGCTCTCGCTTCCTACCAACTGCTACATTTAGTAGTGAATTAAATGGGGGACCATTCTGTACTTGCGGTACTCCTTAGAGTCTTCCCCGATCTCCTTAATTCTGCCCCGCCAGATTTAGTAGTGATTTAAGCGCTTATCCATGACCTTACCTAATTTGCCATGTCGCTTGTAATTTAATCTCTTTAGTTGATAGAAGAGAATAAAAACCGATTCTATCCACTAATCTTTGTATTTATTTTTTGACTAACGGCAGGGTAGGAGGGGGGATAAACGGGGTCAAAAGACAGGCGAGCTACGACGCCGGAATCATTCGTTATGCACCGCCACGTTTGAGGGTGTGCATCAGAGATGGACGGTTACTCTTACACGTTGACGTGGATAGTTAGGGTCCACTTCCTAGCGTGGGAGAGAAACAAGGACAATCAATAAGCACCAACGATGAACTCATTAAAGGTACCCTCTGAGCCAAAGTGATTCATTCAGGCGCAGTCTAATTATTATATGTTCTTTAAGTCTAATTCATGATAAATTTTGTTTGAAATTGTAAATTCAATACGTAAATAGATTTAACGTATGGAAAAAATTGAGTTGAAAATTTTGCGAGACATCCCACTTATCCAGATTACAAAATTTAAATTAAAAAATCTATTTAAAAAGTCAAATATATTAGATAATTAAGTTAGGTTGTTAAAGTTATAATGGGTTTTTTTTGGGTTTTGTTCGGGTTCTTAATGAAGATTATATATTAAAATATTAAGGTGGTTGAGAATTAGTTTAATTAGAGTATTTTGTAAATTAAAATTAATAAAAATAGGGTGTTAATAGGTTAGTTGTGTTAGATTTTAACATATATTAATATAAGAAGAAAAAGCTACCGTACAAAAGCTACTAGTACGGTAGACAAAAAATTAATGGGTCATAATAATTATTGGGTAGAATCTCTAAAAATTTTAGGCATCTTATTGTTGGTCACTACCCACATTCAAGGAGAAGGAGATGTTGGCAGATCTCCTTGCCAGAATAGTCAACTTATTGTCTATAGTGTTAATTTTTTTCACTACCCACATCCAAGGAGAAGGAGACAATTGGCTAATCTCCTTGATAGAATGGTCAACTTGTTGTATATATTGTTAATTTTTTCCTCTAACTCTGCCAATGTGATACAATTCACCTGTACAAGATCTCCTTGCTAGAATGGTCAACTTGTTGTATATATTGTTAATTTTTTCCTCTAACTCTGCCAATGTGATACAATTCACCTGTAGAAGATCTCCTTGCTAGAATGGTCAACTTGTTGTCTATAGTGTTAATTTTTTTCACTACCCACATCCAAGGAGAAGGAGACAGTTGGCTAATCTCCTTGATAGAATGGTCAACTTGTGATACAATTTACTTGTACTTCCCTATCCGAGAATGGTCAAGTTATTGTCTATACTATTAATTTTTTCTTCAACTTTACCACTTGAAATAATCCAAGTATAGTGGGAGTGGCAACCCTTTCATATGAGTTGACATCATATCAAAGCAAAGAGGATCACCCAATACCCTCTTTGAAGGGAAAGTAAATTATAACTTTATTTTAAATTAGTATTATTATTAATTATAGAAAGAATTAAAATATGAAAACATTAAACCTAAACTTTAAAAAATAGAATATAAGTAAATGAATATATAGATTTGAAAAGACATAGTACAAAAAAAAAACACAATAAAATAATACTAAACAATAAAAGTTCAAAATTAAATTGAAAAATAAAAAAAGTACAATTAAGTTTAAGATAAATCTCATCTTTTTATCATAATTACTATTAAAAAACTAAATAAATATTTTATATAAATTAAATTCCTATTATCTACTTAATAATTATTAATAATAAAAAAAAAACAAAAACAAAAACACAACAATATTATCACCCCTACATCATCCATCCAAACAACCAAGCTATTATTCTAAGCAATCATTCCAACCCTAATCCTCTTTGGTTAGACGAAGACCCTACTCTGGCTAGCAGGTATAAAAGGAGCTCTGAAGACCTCGGGGAAAATTTGTTTGGGTCAGAGCTAGTCAAGCTCTGTAGTGCTCAGGATCTCATAATTTGCAACGGTCTAAAGAAGTGGTCCAATTCCAGCAAGATGACCTACATCCATGGACTTGGTAGCAGTGTGGTAGACTACGTTATTTCTGATCTCCCATTATACAATGAAATAATAAATTTTGACATCTTAAACGACCACAAACCTGACTCTGATCATAGGCCTTTACTTATAAATCTCAATTTTGTCATGCATAGAGTTCCCATAGAAAATAATACTTATAGCCAAAAGAACTTAATATTTGATAGAAATAAAAATGATCTCTTTCTAAATGAATTAAAAACTAATGTGCTTCCTTTATCTAGTATAGACAACATAGAAGACCTCTATCATAATTTTACTACAACCCTCTCATATTCTATTAACAAGTTCTCAATTGAAGTTTCAAATAATAAAATAAATAGCAAAACCAATCCATGGTATGACAAAGATTGTAAAAGTGTGAGGAGAGCAATTAAGGAAGTTGTTGATGCATCTCTTAAAATGGACAAGATAAAAATATACAAAGCCCTAACTAAAAGGAAAAAGAGGCAGTACATTCGTCAAAGACAGAAGAATCTCTTACACCTCTCTAAGGTAGCTCCTGAGAAATTTTGGAGGTAGATTCTAACTAGGAAGACTAAGGATAATAATAAAATTGCTCTTCACGATTGGAATTCCTATCTTAAAAAGCTTTATGAATCTCCAAATGTCATGGATAATTTGGAAACCCTTCTCACAACGAAAGAAGTTTTCTCTTTAGAAGACATGAAGTTTGGAGTTAATCTCCTTGGTAATGGGAAAGCTAAGGACATTGAAGGTTACCAAGCGGAAATCTTAAAAATTGGAGGTCCTGTCCTCATCCCCCACATCCACAAGCTTTTCAATCAAGCAGTCAAGCAAGGGTTCCCTAAACCTTGGACTGAGAGCCTCATTATCCCTATTTTTAAAAGTGGGGATACAAATAACCCCTCTAATTATCGAACAATTATGATCAGCCCTCTCTTAGCCAAGTTATATGGTAGTATTTTGGAAAAGAAGTTAAGCATATGGCTTGAAAGTGAAGGTAAGCAGGCTAAAGGCCAAGTAGGTTTTAGAAGGCATCACTCAACAACAGACCACCTTGTTACGCTTAGGATCATTGCGGAGGAATGTCGTAATGATAAATCCAATTTATTTTGTTGCTTTGTGGACTTTAGAAAGGCTTTTGATACGGTTCCTAGATACAACCTTTGGAATAGATTAGAAGAGCTAAAGGTTCCTCTCGAGTTGAGAGCTGTCGCTATAAGGTTATACGAGAATGTAATTGCCAAGCTAAAGAGCAACGAGGGGTGGTCGAAAGATATTAAGTGTAACATCGGAGTTAAACAAGGTTGCCTCCTCTCCCCTACCTTATTTGGCATTTACATCGATAAGCTCGAAGGCTATTTAGAGGAAGCAGGATGTGATGGCTCGATCTTAGCTGGGATAGTCATCATCCTTCTTCTTTATGCTGACGATATTGTTCTTTTGGCAAGGTGCCCATCTGATCTTGATAAGCAACTCAGGCTTCTTAAGGATTTCTGCTCTACCATGGGTATGACTGTTAACACTGACAAAACAAAAGTTATGATTATCAAATCCAAGAAGGACACTTACGCTAATTTTATGTATGACAATAATAACTTGGAGGAAGTGTATTCTTACAAGTACCTAGGAATTGATATTCATCACAAGCTCAACTGGAACCATAGCATTGAGAAAAGGATTGATGGGGGGTGGAAAGCTTATTTTGGTCTTGAAAATAATTGTAAAATAGCAAACCTCGTAATGTGGGATAAAAAGAAGTTCCTCTTTGAAACTTTAGTCACTCCTGTTATCTTATATGGCTGTGAGGTTTGGGGTTGCAACATCTCCAGAGAATCATGGAGAAATATTGAGCAAATCCAGAAGCGTTTAATAACTAATAACCTGAAAATTAAAAGTAATACACCCTATCCTATTATCCTTATAGAAGCAAGTCTTTCCCCTATTGAGAGCCTAGTTATGCTTAGGTTTCTATTGTACAAGCACAAAATCAATAACATAGACGATCATAGACTTCCTAAGCTAGCTTTAAATTCTAGCCAAAACCACCTAAGGCTCAATCGAGGGTGGCATAAAGACACAAGGGCCTGGTTAAACTATTGGGAGATCAACGAAAATGATGCATTGCAAAACATAAATAACATTAAAGATATTGTTACTTCTAAGTTCAAAGAAAAAATGTGGTGTGAGAAAGATTTAGCAGCTAAAAGAAAATTAAGTTATTATAAGAAGGTCATCAACCCCACCCTAGAAGATCAAAAGTATCTCTCTATTTTAACTAGCTCAAAGAAGAAAATTAATATAACAAAGATTAGAATGAATTCTCATGAGCTCCATAGTGAAACAGGTTGTTGGGCAGTTCCTAAAACGCCATGGATGGAAAGGATCTGCCATATATGTGAGAATAGGAACATCGAGGATGAAAACCACTTCCTCTTAGAGTGCCCCGCGTACAACCACATTAGATCTCAGTTTCACAATCTTTGTTACAATACTAACCTTCCTAGCCTTTTACAATGTCAAAATTATAATGAGCTCGGGAGGCTTCTCTCCAAGCTTTTTAAGCATAGGAATAAAATCTTAAATCAAAATAAATAATTTGTTTCTTTAGGTCTGATAGACCATTGTTTGGTCTCAGCGGACGTTAACCATCATCATCATCAATAAAAATGCAGTTATTAGATATTGGAATACTATAAAGATTAAGATATTAAGATAGTTATTAGATATTAGATATTGGAATATGCTATAAAAGATTAAGATATATACTTTTGGATGTGTGTCAAATTTAAAAATACGTATTAAAGTTTAAATCATGAGTGTTCTTATTTCAGAGTTGGATAAAAAAGAGATGAGAGATTATAATAGTTATATATTTAGATAAAAATAAATATGAGATTATTGTTTTTTTTATCGAGTATAATGAGATTTTTGGATTTTTGGGAAATTATATTTTACTAAAAAATTAAAAAATAATAAAAAATAAAGATTATTTAGAAAATTGATGCTAGAAATTAATATTGTGAATTTCAATTTTTAATATGTACAATGTTAATAGTAGACAATATGCACTTTATTGTAATAATTTTATTTTATTTTGTGACCAAGTTTAATTTAGGTTGGGAATAGCTTCTTTATTAGATAAAAAAATAATCAATGGAATGTTTATTACCAAAATTGTGTCTAATAATTAATGCTATAAATTTTGGCTATATTAATTATAAATTTTAATAATAAATTACTATATTAATTATAAATTTTAATAATAAATTACTTTTGTATCAATTTGGTATTTAGTTTAATTATAACTTTAAAATTAGAATATTATATCATTAATAAAATAATTAATACATATAAATTAAATGCATATTCATAATTCATTTTAATATTATTATTGTTTTCTCTATCTATTATCTAAATAAAGTCAAATTTGATTTTTATTTTTTAATCATTAATTAGTATTTTTTTATATTTTACATTTTAGTAGGAAAAAAAAAGACATTAGTTTAACGTTCACGATGCTAAAGATAGTCTATGGGATAGATTGCTTCTTCATCTGCTTGATGTATTCGACTCTTTTTCTATGAAGCTTCACAATAAATGCTCCTAGCTTCTTGACAAACCCCTCGCTAAATAGATTATCCCAAGAGCTAGTTGCCAACAATCTACATAACTTTGCCACAGTTCTGGAAGAACAAAAATGCATACTCTTTCCTCCCACAGTTCTTTTGGCCTTTTCGAGCACCCTGCTTCACAACGGAGTTGATGAGAATTAGTCCTTAACTGAGCAATAAGAATTATGGCTCTCCAAGAGATATTGGCCTCTATGTATGCTTTTGGTTGATGATTATGAGTGGGATTAAACACTTCAATATAATGCTTTTTCTTTCTTCCTAGCTCCTTATCGCAAGTATTCTTGTGGAACTTTTCCATAACAAAAACTTTTGTCTCTTTGCTATTTATGGGACGTGTGTTCAAGCAAATACCCCATTTACTAAACCATTTGTTATTTTGCTGCATCCAAATTTTTTTTTTTTTGGTACAATCTCTCATTAGAGACAACCTTAGGCCATCTACCCTCTTCCATTTGCTCAATTTTTTTTTAAATACCTTATGACTCGCACCATAGAAATTGCTTCAATAGGAGCAACCCCTGTTTCACTTAACAAGATAGCATAAGGAACTGCACTTTTAATCTTGAATTTGTTTGTAATCAAACACTTATGAATTTTCTTAATTTGTCTCCATTGCATGTCAAATGTACTGCTGGCCCATAGTTCACAACCATAGAGAATCACCAAAATCACTAGAAGCCCAAAAAGAGTTTGAGTGATTTTCCAATCCCATAACTCTGCCTCTCTACACCTATTTTGAAAAGCATAAAATGTTTTCCAACCCCCAAAAGTTCTTTTCTTTCTACAACCATTCCATCTTAAATTTTTGTTGAAGTCATTTCAGAGGTATTTGTAATCCGCAACTTCTTCCAAAATGTTGCTTTCAAAGTAGAACTTATGATGGTTATGTTTTATTTTCTTAGAGAAAACCACTACTTTCGTTTTGCTGATATTGACTTGCATCCCCACACTTCTACAAAAATTCTCAAGGGATACTAAGTTCTCTTGCAAACCAAGAGGGGATTTAGCAATCAGAATAAGGTCATCTGCATACCAAAGAAGCCTTATAACAAACTTGCCCAAATAGATACCATCACCCCCTTGTGAATTTAACCACTCCTCAAGCTTGTCGATATATAAACCAAAAAGGGTAGGAGACATTGGGCAACCTTGCTTGACTCTGATATCACTTCTAAAACTTTCAGAAATGGCTACTGAAGTTCTAATTTTGACTTTCACCACTTATACAGCCTATTCATAACTTCTCTCAAATGTTTAGGAACCCCAAGTTCCTCCATTCTGTGCCAAATCTTATACCTAGGAACCGAGTCAAATGCTTTTATAAAGTCAACAAAGCAAAAAAAAAACTTCTTCCATTTTCTCCCAAATTTTTTCAATGATGTGCCTTAAAGTTACATAATGATCAACTATGGAATGTTAAGGTCTAAAATCTGCTTACCCTTTAGCACGCTTATCTCTTTCTTCTGCCCACTTGCTAATGTTATTTTCTAGCATACTTCCAAATAGCTTTGCAAACAAAGGGTTTATCATGATGGTCCTATAATTGGAGGGATTATTGACGTCACCACTCTTAAAAAGAGGTATTTCTAGACTGGTTGTCCAATTTGTGGGGAGCCCTTGTTGTATGATGTTGTTGAAAATTTTTGTAATGTAAAGTGCAAGGATCTTTGAGCCCCACCTTAGATATTCTACTTGGAGTTTAGCTAAGTCTTTTGCTTCCCCAACACCCAATTTCTTGATACCCATCTCTACCTCTTGCACCGTGAAGAGTTTAGTATCAGTGTTGACCAAGGGGGGAGGGTCAACCTTGGGATCCTGCTCATAGAGTTGTCTTGCATAGTCAAACCATTTAGAAGCCTTAATACTATTTCCAGTTTGTATCTTTTTTGGTTGGAGTTCCTTCCAAAATAGTTTGGGATTATTTTTCCCAAGGAAGATTAGTTCTTCCCTCCTTGAAACCATGAAATCGACCTTTTTATTGCTTAATAACTTATTGTAAGCTTTGAGCTTTATGGTATCCTTGTTTGACTCTTTCCACATTCTCCTTGCCTTTTTTCATTCCTCATCAAACTAAGCATTAACCGAAAAGAAATTTGTTTCAGACTTCTTAATTTTTTCTCTTTTTCACTTTGCAATTGTGCTTTGAATTAAATGTGTTAATTCATGAATATGAAGGCTTTGAATTGTGATTTTCTCCTTCTCGAAGAGCCTCCCTGGCGTCATTTTGAAGGTATTACAATTTTTTGGAGTCAAAAGAATTCTTCCCTATGGGAGATTTTGTTGGACATGCTGAATTTTTTACTCTAATTGTTTCTTTCCAGTCTAAGAGAAACATAAATAAATTGGCTTGTGATCTGATTTTAAGTCCCACTGTTGATCTCTAATCAAAACTTCCTCCATTTTCTCACACAAACCATGCGAGCAAATTACATAATCTACTACACTTGCTCCATTGTAAGAATTGCAAGTGAAACTACCAGCCTTTGCCCATCTAGGCAAGCCATTAAAAATGACTAAATCAAAGGCCCCACATAGAGTAAGCAATTGTTCACCAAAGATATTGCAGCCCTTACCCTCTGAAATTGTTTCCCACTGATGATCACTCTCTTCTGTAAGCCAAATAGGGTGGCCATCATCTTTACAACAAAGAATGCTAGCTTGCTCACTTGCATGCCTAGCATTGAAATCACCCACTATAAGGACTTCACCTAGTTGCGAATATGTTACAATATCCTCTTTTAAGGCTACAAATGGATCTTTGTGGTCAAGCCCTCTACCTTTGTATATTTTTGAAACTTGTGGTGCAAAATAACATGCTGCAATTCTGATGTGGTTTTCGTTGTCTGATATTTTAAACCAAATGAATTTCTTATCTGATTCTTTTTTTTCTAATTGAATGAGACAACCTTCTTTCTCCCTTACTAAAACCATGATACCCCCATTCCCTTTGCCATTCCTTGTTTCCTTGTTCCAACTGCCATCTTCCAGTATCCTTCAAACAGAGGTGTATTGCACCCTTCATGCTCATGTGTTTCTATGAGGCAAAGTATCTCTCTATCTTCCGCAATAGGCCCTAACCCACATCCTCGTCTCCATGGGTAACCTCTACAGTTCCAACAAACTAATCTTAAGGAAACCTATGTATGACTTGATTGCTATTTATTTTGACATGCAAGACTCACATTTGAGTCTTTGTCCCTGCTTTCCCATACTGACCTTGCTTCCTGATTTCCTGTGGAAGAGTTTGTTACCTCTTCTTTGTTACCATCTTGTTGCTCTGTTTTGGAAGGAGGTCCAAATCACACTATCACATATTTACCCTTATAAATCCATGCTCTCTTGCCTTCATCGCTTGCTGCTCTAATCTTTAACAATTCCTCCCTCCTTTCCTCTTGTTGTTTTACAGTTAAATCTTCTTCTAGGAAAAAACGAGAACCCCTCAAGAGATGCTTCTTGCTTAGAATGATATATTTATCACGCAAGCTAGGAATGATGACTTTTATGGGCCTCACTCTCTCATTGTTAAACTTACCCACCCTCCATGCTTGGCATATTTGTCCTTGCCATAACAACTTGTCTTCAAGAAGTCTCTTGCAATGTCAAGAGTACATTCATTTTTCCCATAGTCTTTCACCCTTTTAGTAATTATGTTTACTGTCCTATTTTGTTTTTTCTTACTTCTCTATCTTGCATATTGTCAACCTAAATTATAAATTTAATTATTTATACTTCAATTTATACATCATTAATCACTTTTCAACAAAATAATTGTTCGTTAACCTATTATTTAATCCACCTTCTAATTTAAAAATATTTATTTTAACATACTTTCCCTACAAAATAATTGTTCGTTAACATATTATTAATCCACCTTCTCATTTAAAAATATTTATTTTAACAGACTTTCAATACAAATTAATCAAACTCTAGATAACAACATTATTTCATCCACATTTATTATTTAAAGTTCCATTTATACCATGATCAAAGTTTAATAAAGATAAAGATGATCTTCTCCCTATCAAGGCATAAGATATATATACCATGTATGCATAAATTAAAAGACGGATGATCTTCTCCCTATCAAGGCATAAGATATATATACCATGTATGCATAAATTAAAAGACCTTAATGTCAATTTGAGAATTTTATTTATTTATTATTATTATTTTAATTTACCTATTTTGGAATTTTATTTTTATATAGTTATATAATTGAAATATGTTTTATTACATTAATGAACAATATATTTAAATTAATTAAATATTTAATAATGTCCACATAAATTAGTTGAATTAATTTATTAATTTTATTAAGTTAAATTAGTGTTTACTAAATTATTAAATTTATTTATATTTTAAAAAAATTATATTTTTTTTATTATTTTATTTAATTTTTTCTATATATAATAATTAGTCATTTTTGTTAGATTTAAAACTTTTGTGATTTATAATGTTGATATCGTTCTTTCAGATTAATCACATCATTAAAATTTGGTCGAAGTTTGGAACCAACTAATGTGGTTCATCCTAAGGATGAACCACATTCGCTGGTTCGAAACGTCGACCAAATCCTAACGATGTGATTAATACCAAATCCTAACGATGTGATTAATTCGAAAAACTGATATCAATAGTAATTTTTGGTTAATAATGATTAATTTTTAATCAAATTATTTGAAATTCTTATAATCAGACATATTCAATATTTAAATAATAAATATTTTTTTATTAAATTTATGCTATTTTTTCTTTTTGCAACAAAAATATTAATGAAAATCTGAATGAAAATTAAGTTGCTCTAGTACTTTTTATTTTTTATAGTATTATTATTTAGTTAGTTTTTTTAATTATCGAATTGATTTTTTGATATTTTATAATAATATTGATTTATTTAATTAATTGATTTATTTATAATATAATAATATATTGATCAATTCTCTAATTTAACATTATATGATGATGATGGTGGTGGTGGTGGTGGTGGTTAACGCCCACTGAGACCAAAATTGGTCTATCGGACCTAAAGAAACAAATTATTTAGTTTGATTTCAGATTTTATTCCTATGCTCAAAAAGCTTGGAGAGAAGCCTCTTGAGCTCACTATAATTTTGACAACATAAAAGGCTAGGAAGATCAATATTGCAACAAAGATTTTGAAACTGAGATCTAATGTGGTTGTACGTGGGGCACTGTAAGAGGAAGTGATTTTCATCCTCGATGTTCGTATTCTCACAGAGATGGCAGAACCTTTCCATCAATGGAGTTTTAGGAACCGCCCAACGACCCGTTTCACTATGGAGCTCATGAGTGTTTTTTCTAATCTTGGCTATATTAATTTTCTTCTTTAAGCTAGTTAAAACAGAGAGATACTTTGATCTTCTAGGGTGGGGTTGATGACCTCCTTATAATATCTTAATTTTCTTTTAGCTGCTAAATCTTTCTCACACCACATTTTTTCTTTGAACTTAGAAGTAACAATATTTTTAATGTTATTAATGTTTTGCAATGCAACATTCTCATCGATCTCCCAATGGTTTAACCAGGCCCTGGTGTCTTTATACCAACCTCGTTTGAGCCTTAGGTGGTTTTGGCTGGAATTTAAAACTAGCTTAGGAAATCTATGGTCTCCTATGTTATTGAGTTTGTGCTTATACAATAGAAGCCTAGTCATAGCTAGGCTCTCGATAGGGGAAAGACCCACTTCTATAAGGAGAATAGGATAGGGTGTGTTGCTTTTAATTTTGAGGTTATATGTTATAAAATGCTTCTGGATTTGCTCAATCTTTCTCCAGGATTCTCTAGAGATGCTACAACCCCAAACCTCACATCCATATAAGATAACCGGAGCGCCTAAAGTTTCAAAAAGGAACTTCTTTCTATCCCACATTATGAGGTTTGTCGTTTTACAATTATTTTCAAGACCAAAATAAGCTTTCCATTCCCCATTAAGCCTTTTCTTAATGCTATAGTTCTAGTTGAGCTTGTGATGAATATCAATTCCTAGGTACTTGTAGGAAGACACTTCCTCCAAGTTATTATTGTCATACATAAAATTAGCGTAAGTGTCCTTATTGGATTTGATAATCATAACTTTTGTTTTGTCAGTGTTAACAATCATACCCATGGTAGAGCAAAAATCCTTAAGAAGTATAAGTTGCTTATCAAGATCATATGGGCACCTTGTGAGAAGAACACTATCATCAGCATAGAGAAGAAGGATGATGACTACCCTAGCTAAGATTATGCTAGCACATCTTGCTTCCTCTAAACAACCTTCTAGCTTGTCAATGTAAATGCCAAATAGGGTAGGGGAGAGGGGGAAACCTTGTTTAACTCCGATATTACACTTAATATTTTTCGAACACCCCTCATTGCTCTTTAACTTGGCAATTTCATTCTCGTATAACCTTATAGCGGCAACTCTCAACTCAAAAGGAACCTTTAGCTCTTCTAATATGTTCCAAAGGTTGTTTCTAGGAACTGTATCGAAAGCCTTTCTAAAGTCCACAAAGCAACAAAAGAGATTGGATTTATCATTGTGGCATTCCTCCACAATGATCCTAAGCGTAATGAGGTGGTCTGTTGTTGAGTGCTGCTTTCTAAAACTCGCTTGGCCTTTAGCCCGCTTACCTTCACTTTCAAGCCATATGCTCAACTTCCTTTCCAAAATAATACCATATAACTTGGCTAGGAGAGGGTTGATCATAATTGTCCGATAATTAGAGGGGATGTTTGTATCCCCACTTTTAAAAATAGGGATAATGAGGCTTTGAGTCCATGGTTTAGGGAACCCTTACTTGACTGCTTGATTAAAAATCTTGTGAATGTGGGGGATGAGGACAGGACCTCCAATTTTTAAGATTTCCGCCTGGTAACCTTCAATGCCCTTAGCTTTCCAATTAGCCAACCGATTAACCCCAAAATCAATGTCTTATAATGAGAAAAATTCTTTCGTTGTGAGCAAGGTTTGAAAGTTATCCATGAGATTTGAAGATTCATAAAGCTTTTTAAGATAGGAATTTTAGTCGTGTAAAGAAATTTTATTATTATCTTTAGTTTTCCTAGTTAGAATCTACCTCCAAAATTTCTTAGGAGCTACCTTAGAGAGGTGTAAGAGATCTTATCTTTTACAAATATACTGCCTTTTCTTCCTTTTAGTTAGGGCTTTGTATATTTTTATCTTGCCAATTTTAAGAGATTCATCAACAACTTCCTTAATTTCTCTCCTCGCACTTTTACAATCTTTGTCATACCATGGGTTGGTTTTTCTCTTTCTTTTATTAATAGAATATAAGAGGGTTGTAGTAAAATTATGATAGAGATATTCTATGTTGTCTATACTAGATAAAGGAAGTAAATTAGTTTTTAATTCATTTAGAAAGAGATATTTTTTATTTCTATCAAAGATTAACTTCTTTTGGCTATAAGGATTATCTTCTATGAGATATCTATGCATGACAAAATTGAGAGTTATAATTAAAGGCCTATGATCAGATTCAGGCTCGTGGTCATTTAAGATGTCAAAATTTGTTATTTCGTTGTATAGAGGGAGATCGGAGATAACATAGTTTACCACGTTGCTACCAAGCCCATGGATGCAGGTCATTTAGCTAGAATTGGGCCACCTTTTTAGACCGTTGCATATTATGATATCTTGAACACTACAGAGCTTGATTAGCTTCGACCCAAACAAATTCTCCCCGAGGTCTTCAAAGCTCCTTTTGTACCGGTTAGCCAAAGGAAGGTCTTCGTTTAACCAAAGAGGATTAGAGTTGGAATGATTGCTTAGAAGAATGGATTGGTTGCTTGAAGTTTGAGCATTAAAGTCACCCATTAAAAGGATATTGCCTTCATTCCTTAGGCTAGAAATATCATTCTCTAAACCAATGTAAGTACTATTTTTATCTAGATTCTTTTTCTTATAGAAGTTAGAATTGATGGGGGGGAAATAATAGATTGCTATGTAGGTCTTTTTATCATAAATTTAAGTAATTTCTATCTAGCTATATTGGTTGTAAGGGTCATTTTAATCCTAGCATGGGGAGAGATGTTCTTCTTAATGTAACAAGCTATATCCCAAATGCCTTTACGGGAGGCTCACTTATTCCAGGTAGACCATAATGTAAAGCCATCTATGTTAGGGACCTTAGATTCTTCGTGCTCCCAAGTTTCAACAAGCAAAATAATATCAACATCATTCGAGATCCAACTTAGCTTGGGGCCTTTGTTCCATGGAAAGCCCCAACAATTCCAAGAAAGAATCTGGAGCATGTTGAATTTCTATTTATTATTATATTTTTGGTTTCTATCTCGAATAATAACTTTTTTATTTCTGATTATTGCATATTTTCCTTCCTTCCTAGTTTCCTTTACCGTTTGAACCTCATTTCTCAATTTTGCTTGATCTTTTGGAATGAGATCTTCATTTATAAATATTCCTGTTCCTTTTAGACTTGAGGTTTTACTAAGTATGTCATACTTATGGTCAGTAGAGCTCACCTTTATTCGGATCAACCTTCCTTTATTCTCAGTTAGTTTCCCCAACCTTGTTGCTTCTATGAGACACGTTGTTTCAATTTGTAATCTGTTATGTAATTTTGCCTGGGCTATGGCTAAAGTATCCTCGTCTACCTCCTCTTTCAAATCGAATATTATAAGGTTCAAGGCTCTTTTGTTACGTTCATCGTCTAATTTTATCAATTTTTTCATTTCATATTTAATTGGTTTGATATCTAATTTACCTACCACACTATTTAGGGTGAGGCTGCTATTAACTTTTTCTTCTAGCTCTTTAATCATGTCCTTCATTTTAAGACTCTCTAAAGTATCAACATCTACTTGCTGGGATGTTTGGTTCATATCTTGGTTTTGTTTTTCTATAACTTGCAACCTAGTCTCCATTGCCTCCATCTTATTCTCCAATAGTTCTATTTTATTTTCTACTTGTTTTTGGATCTTGTCTTCAAGAGATGTGAATTTATTTTATAGCATTGCTGTGTTTGTAGCTTGACTTCTCTTTCTTCTCTACATTTCTCTAAAGATTCTCTATACTCATAGAGGCTCTGTAGAGTAACTGTGCTAGGTCTACCTTTGGTAATCTTTGGTATTGTGGTGAATTATTTATACTTGAACATATATGAGCAGATATGTATTAGAAAAATATAAGGAATGTGTGTCCCTGATATCAGCGAGCTAGACCGCAGAAGCACGTGCCCCAGATTGTTTTTCTATTAGCATAGAGAGATAGTGAATTATTACCGCAGAGAGATCGTAAATTATGACCGCAGAGATCGTAAATTATTACTGCAGAGATCATAAATACATCATCCTAAATTATTACCGCAAAGATCGTAAATACATCACCATAAATAAGTTGATAGATTGATTTTTTCACTTTTATCTTGAGAATGAACTATAATAAATGGTTCAAACATCGATCAACAATTAATTAATAACGTGATTAATTCGAAAAAAATCTGAAAATCAATATAACTCACAAAAATCTAAAATCAAATATAAATTTTTTAAATTACATTAAAAATATTAAATCAATAAAATTAAAATACCAATAATAATATATAATTCTTCTTATCCGTAATTTTTGCTTTATCCTCCCAACAAAACAAAAATGCCCAACAAAAACCCAATTTTACACTAGTCAAATGTGACTCTCTACTTTATATAAAAAGATTCTCTCTACTTTTAGAATTTTTTGCTTTATCCTCCCAACAAAACAAAAATGCCCAACAAAAACCCAATTTTACACTAGTCAAATGTGACTCTCTACTTTATATAAAAAGATTCTCTCTACTTTTAGAATATAACTTTATATATAGATATTTTTAAAAATAAGAAATGCTGATAAAAATGTTTTTTTGAAATAAGAAATGTCGATAAAATTGTTTATTTTAGAAATAATAAAAGTTTATAAGAATGTTTTTCAGAGAGAAAATCAAGATATATTATATTCAGGAAATATAATGAGCATGTACATATAGAACCAATACACATAAGCCTTCTGTTACAGGCTTGTAACATGAACCATGAGAGGTTATCCAGGAAAAAACAAAATAGCTGAGAAAATATGTCTCCAAAATGATATGAAAAAAGTTCCGCATGGTGCAGCAATTGACATATAAGAAGAAGAGATAGATCCAGATAACTGAAAACATAAAGAGCGGGTCCAAAATTATTCAAGCCTGTTGAAGCATAGCAGATATAACAACCAGCGTAGAGGCAATAGGAGACTTGGAATCCTGGAAGATGCAGGCATTCCTCCACTTCCAGAGACACCAACACGTGATGATAAAAAGAGATCTCCATTCTGGACGCTGTGCACTCCACCACATAAACCCCTCCTGTACAGAAGAGAAAACGTTGTGAGGAAATCCATGAGAAACGGAAAGATCATACCATATTTGCGCCGTTGCTGGGCAGTGGAAGAACATGTGGGCATTGGTTTCTGAAGCCTGGCAGCACATGACACATCGGCCTGGACCAGCCCATCCTTTTCGCTGGAGCACCTCCCATGTGAGGTTCCAGTTGGAAAACAACAACCATGAAAATAATATTACCTTGAGCGGGCCTGTGGTTTTCCAAAATTTCACTGAAAGAAAAGGAGAGGGACATGACTGAAGGTTCTCCAATGCGACTTCATATAAGTCTTTGACGCAGACTGACTGTGATGAAGAGGACTTCATATAAGTCTTCATATTGGATATAGAATTGTAATTGATTTAGTTTTATAATACTATTTATATAATAGATAAATATAAATGTGTAAATCAAAAAACTTACGCGGCAAAAGGCATTGCAATCTCTTCGATGCTAAATTGCATAGTGCAGATCACTTCATTCATCACAATTATATCTTAATTAAAAAAACAAAAATTCTATTATAACATTTATTTAACCAAATCTCATTTACAACATTTTTTTCCTTATGAATTAATTATTAACCCCCTTGTGAATTAGTTATTAACCCCTTTGACTTAAGAGCTTTCGTAAATTATTAACCTAACCTGTTCTAAACAATTATTTTGCTCTTAGTTTATTAATTCCATTTCATTTTATCTGTGGGTGTTTCCCTTCCCTATTTATTTAATTATTAGTTTATTAAATTAACGATATAAAATTTTTATTTTTATATATATTTATTTATTAACTTAATTATATATATTTTTTGTTTAATTAATTAATTAATTATTAATTTAATTATATATCTTTGTTTAATTAACTTGTAGTATAATGAAGTTTTAAATTTATTTAGAAAATAATAGAATTTCTAGCTAGATTTGTGATAAAATCCGATAGAAATTTTAGGAAATCTTTCTTACAATTATCAAGTTTCAAGATTTTGGGTGCCCAGTCATTTTTGATGGCGCTGAATCTATTTCCACCATCAAAAACAAAATTCAAACATTCCATTGATCAAATTTATTGAAAAAAAAACTAGATTCTTATAATTTTTTGTCATCCATACAAATTTAACACCTTAATAAACATGCAGCTATCCATTTATTTAACTATAATCTTCTAAATTATTTAGCTTATTATTATTTTCTTAAATAATAATATAAAACTTTCAAACAATATTTTATTAATTTAATTATATTTTTTCTCAATTACTTATACTGTATAATATATATTTTTCACCCTTTTTACTTTACGGTGGATTGACCATGGACCGAATTAAGAGTAAATACGGTCCCTCGAATATCATGGCCATTATGGCCGAGGTACATTAATTGAATCACGCTTATCCATCTGGATACTATTTTATGATGATTTTTTTAGGTTATTTTATTATTATTTTATTTATTTAAATATTATTTTATTTAATAGATATTTTTTATATATTTTAAAATAATAATATTTTTTTTAATATTTTTTTTATTTACGTTTAAAAATTTATTTTATTAAAAATATTAATTAATTCTATAATAATGATTATATACTTATTAATTTCTTTTCCAATTCCGAACACAATTTTATTTTCGCCATTTTTCCAATTCCGAACACAATTTTATTTTCGCCATTTTTACTTTACAGTAGATTGACGATTGATCATAGAACAAAGATGTTCCCACAAATATTATGGCCATTATGGCGGAGGTAAATTAATTGAATCACACTTATGCGTTGATTGACCAAATCATCATGATAATATTTTCACCATTTTTACTTAACGGTGGATTGACGATTGACCATTGAGACATTAAGAGCAAAGATGTTCCCTCGAATATTATGGCCGAGGTAAGTTAATTGAATCACACTTATGCGTTGATTGACCAAATCATCATGATAATATTTTCACCATTTTTACTTAACGGTGGATTGACGATTGACCATTGAGACATTAAGAGCAAAGATGTTCCCTCGAATATTATGGCCGAGGTAAGTTAATTGAATCACGCTTATGCGTTGATGGACCAAATAATCATGATAATATTTTTATGATGGATTTTTTAATGGTTACATATATACATATATATAAAAGTTAAAAGAGTGTTTGGAAGTTGTAGGATGTAATGGTTTCAGACTTATTAGCATGGTCATTACTCTCTTTTTATGTTGACAGTATTGTTCTTTTAGCTAGGAGTTATGATGGTCTCAACAAATAATTTTGAATCCTCCAAGATCATTGCTCTAAGAAAGTATCATTGTTTTTTTAAACCAGAATGAGTAGTTTTTTATATATATAAAACGCGCTTGGTCGTGTGCAAAATCGAGATTTTACATATTATTTTCAAGCCTGCTAAGGGCTGCTAATACATCAATTGATCCACTTTCATTCTATAAGAGTTCACCCCTTGATTCTTATAAAAAAAAATCTCGTTTTTGAGATCCTATGGCTATATATTCAACAGAACTGAAAAAATAAATATATACATTTAAAGTATGCCATTCAAAAACATTTGCAAAAGTAGAGAGAGAACGGACTAAACTTCCATTGGCGTTGGACTGTTCAAATCCAGTCCAGTGGATTCTTCCTCATTGCACCTGTTTAGATCTAGCCCGATGGATTCTTCTTCATTGCTCTTGCTGCTCTCCTCCATCTTGAGCTTCATTTGTTCAATTCACTGACGCAACACATCTACCTCGTCTTCCAATTGGCGGATTCTCTCCTTCTTCTCTAATTGCCGCTCCTACATGGCCAGATTCTCAAGTTGTTGTTGTTGGATGCAACGTTGTAGAACAGCCAAACCTTCCCGAATCCCCAAGTGATCCTACACACATTTGTTACAGGTCGTCTTGTTGCTGCCACCATCCAGAGAATTACCCTCTGGAGGTCACCATGTCCTAGGCCTGCGACAGCCTCAGGATCTAGACAGGGAGCTAACCTCATCACAATTGCAATTCAAATTATGTTTGCACTGTTACTGACGAGCCTCTCCAGGACACCACAAACTTCCCTATCGCACACCCCCAACTCTAGAATACCTGCGAGCCACAACTCCAAGAGACCACCGACTTCCAACTCCGATGTGTCCGCGAGGTTCTTCTCTAGAACCCCCTCCTAGACTAGCAGACTAACAACCCTCGGAGTAGAAACCACACTCATACAAGCAACCCACTGTAATTCGACACTCAAATTTTCTATGTTGCAATTAACTCCTCCAGAACCCCCCCTGAAGTTCGACGCTATGACCCAGACCCAACAACTGATACTCAAAGATCCCAGTTTCAGTCGCGAGGCCTTCAAAGCGGCCACCTGAGCAGAGATAAACCTTAAGCCATAAAAACATATCATACCTATTATTCCTTAAATAGAATGTGCAGGACTGGGTGATGATGCAATCCTATGGAATGGTACTAATGGAGCTGTAATCCCAATGATCCTCCTTAATTTCCCAACTATCAACCATTATTTCCCATCTCTTCTCTTGGTCCATCATCCTCACCCAAGCCTTTCTCCCACGAGCGAGCAGAGCAATTCTGAGGAGGGGAAATAAATGCTTCTCTGAATTTCCATTAAATTGTCATCACTTGAGGTGGTGCATCGATCTTTGCAACATGATTCAAGCCGTGGGGAATGGATACTCATGCTTTGTGATCTACTTGACACAAGTGTAGTACTAATATGACAGATGCAAACATGTCATGGCCATAGACAAAGGAAGCACTTTCCACGAGGCACAAGGACAGGCCAAGCCAAACATGGAACGATGCGACACGAGCCAAGGTGCAGGAGGATGAAAGAATCGGGGGAGGGGTCCGTAACATAGAGGAGAAGAGGAGGGGATAGGAAAGAGAAAGGTAAAACAAGAAGAGAGGGAGAAGGATGGAGGAGGACAGGGAAAGGAGGGGTTAAGAGAGAAAAGGGGAGGGAGAGGGGGGAAGGAGGGGTGGTCAGAAAGAGTGGGAAAACGAAGGGGAGGGGGGATGAGAACTTATAGGTGGCTAGCCTTGCATAATCCAAGTTGATAGTACTTGCTAACTTCTTGGCGAGACCAAGAATGACTTCCTCAAACCAATAATTGAAGCTCTAGAAAAAGATTAGGGGATGCAATTTATTCTCTCGACCTCGTTCATGATACTTTTTGTTCACTCAATTGGCATGCCTAGTTTGCTTGCTTATCGACTTCCTGATTATTCCCTCTTAGGATATGGAAAAATGATACAAAATCGAAGTAGTTGATCAACCCTTGGGATCTCTTTATAACTTGATTTAGGTTCATGATTTTTGCTGATGAATTATAGTTCATATGCCTTATGATCAACATTGAGTCCCCTAAGACCTGGATCTTTCTAATTCCCTTTTTTTGAGCCAATGCTAGACTGAGAAACAAACCATAAGCTTCAGCTTGGTTGTTTGTCTTCCTTCCAAGTCCCTAAGCATATCTATCTTCGATGATTCCTTCAGGATTAATGAGAATCCCTCCCCCTCTTGCCACCCCACCAAGAAGGTATCATTGTTAATACTAATTAAAAAGACTAAAATCATGATAATTAAATCCAAAAAGATCAATTACGATAATTTCATTTATGATAATAACTACTTGGAGAAAGTTTCTTCATACAAATATCTTGGGATCAACATTAATTATTAGCTCAACTAGAATTATAGAATTGAGAAAAGGATAACTCAAAGTTGGAAAACTTATTATGGGCTTGAATCAACATTAATTATTAGCTGAGTTAGAATTATAGCATTGAGAAAAGGATAATTGAAGGTTGGAAAGTTTATTATGGGCTTGAAAACAATCGTATGTAGACAAATATTTGGACATGGAGTAATTATTATTATTTTTTTATCTTTGAGACTCTCATCACCCTTGATATTTTATATGTATGTGAGGTTCGGAGTTTCATTATATCTAGAGAATCATGGAGGAAGATTGAGCTGATCCAAAAGCAATTTTTAACCTACAACCTCAAGATTAAAGAAAATACTCCCTACCCTATCCTCCTGATTGAAGCTAGCATTTCCCCCATTGACAGCATGGCTATGACTAGGTATTGCATGTATAAGAAGAATCTCGACATTGAAGCCAAGAAGTTTCCTAAAATTGCTTCTAACTCTAGCCAAAACCCCCATCTCCGGCTCAAGCGAGGCTTGCATAAGGATGTCCAGTCTTGGCTAGACCATATCGGGGTAAAGGAAGACATCAATTTGAAGAATAAGGATAATATTAAAAATATTATTATTTTTGTGGAATGATAAGGAGTTAGAGGGAAAACGAAAGCTAAAGTATTATAAGGAGGTGATCAAGCCCAATCTTGAATACCAAAAATATCTTTCTGTTTTGACCAATGCTAAGAATAAAATGAACATTACTAAGATAAGAACTAATCCTCATGACCTTCCAAGTGAAACCAAGCATTGGTTAATTCCCAAAACACGACCGGTGCTAAGAATAAAATGAACATTACTAAGATAAAAACTGATTCTCATGAGCTTTCGAGTGAAACCAAGCATTAGTTAATTCCCAAAACACCTTAGGATTAAATATTCTATCACCTTTACGATACCAAGAGGGTTGAAGATGAAAAACACTTTCTTTTGGATTGCCCAACTTATACTCACATTCGTTCTAATTTTCAAAACCTTTGCCACACTACCAACCTTATTGAACAAAACCTCTGTGATGTAGGAATGCTTTTGTCCATTATTTTTTATCATAATCTCTTACTTTCTTAAGATTTGATCAACCATATTGATTTTAGTGGACGTTTAATCATCATCATTATCATAATTTTATTTTTTTTAAAAATAAAATTTATAATAACATTTTTTAATATTTTATTCATTATCATAATTTTAAAATTTATTTTTAAATAAAATATATAATAATTTTTTTTAATATTTTATTTATTTATATTTAATTCTTTTTAAGATAAAAATTAATTAATCTTATAATAATAAGTAATTCTTTTATTGTAAAAGTTAATTAATATTATAATAATAAATAGTTGTTGTTGTAACAATTTTTTCAATAAGTGAGATAAACTGAAATAGGCCTTTTTGACAATGGACGAAGGAGTTTTGCTTTGGAATTTGACATTTTAGTTTAGTTTCTCATGGAATTAAGTTAGTTTTATTTATTTATTCACAATCTAAGTTAGTTTTATTTATTTATTTAGTCACAATCTTAAATGAGTTATATAGGTATACATTTATATAATTAAAAAAAAATCAAATTTTTATATAAAAATAAAAATAAAATAAAAAAAGTATTTTTTCATAATTATTTATTTATTTATATATATATTTTGGTATAATACACTATATTTTATAATATTCTATCTTAAAAAAAGAAAAAAAAAGCAAAAAAACATTTGATAGGTAAGTAGATTTTTTTATTCCCATCTTTTGGAAATTGATTTATTATAGATATTTTATAAACTTATTTTCTATTAAATATGTTTTTTTGGTCACAAATTTGATAAAAATGATGTATCTAACATTATATAAGGCTTCATATTGAAATAATATGCTTCTTCATATTGAAATAATATAAGGCTTCTTCATATTGAAACAATACTTGCAGGGGCTTTTTCCAATTATAAATTCAACTAAATTATTAAAAGAAATTATTTATTAGAAAATATTACATTAATAGAGATTTTATTTTTTATATTGTTTAATTTAATTATGGAAAATTTACAATAAAATTAGAGATTTCTCTTAAATAATGTTTTCTATATTTTTAGATTAAGAGAAACTATATGCATTTACAAATTTAAGTGTAAAAAATGTGACGTGCATAAACTAAAATTCCATTTACAATGTTAAAACAAAGAAGAGATGATTAATAAAACAAGAGTAATAGCTGCAAAACAATATGGTCTCTAACTTTACCGTTAACTAATTGATTAAAGTAGCATGGGTCCACATCACATCGTGAGCTAACCAACATTGTGCGGAGTTCAACACTCTCGCACTATAACTACCCGATTCATTATGATAGCCCAAAACCCAGAAACCAAAGTTCAATCATTATGTCTGCTAGTTGTAATTGTGCAGGAGTGTGGATCTCCACACAATTTTCCTTAGCTCCACACTCGTGGTGTAAGCTAATGAGAATTTTGTGGAGCTCCTCACTCCTGCACAGTTCATGCAACATCGATAATATTTTAATTGTAAACAATGTATACTACTGCTATTTAAGTAAATAGTATCTCATTGCAAAAAAGCATTGTTTATGGGATCCGCGGAGGAAAGATTCTTTCACATAAATAGTTTCACAGAGTGAAAGCTATCTTCGTATTCAATAACGCTTTTCGGTTAGCCGTATTATTAATTTATAAATGCGTTGGCATTAATATTTTACTAAGAAATTGATGTATACAATATTATTGTTGACATTTTAAGTGTAAATTATGCTTATCTTTGTATTTCCTATAACTTCCATATTCATCGTGATAGCCCCAAAACATGGAAACCAAATTTCAATCATTATGTCCGCTGATTGTAATTTTGTGGGAGTGCAGATCTCCACACAGTGTTCATTAGCTCCGCACTCGTGGTGTAAGCTAATGAGAATTATGTGGAGCTCTGCACTCCCACACTGTTCGTGCAATATTGATAATATTTAATTGTAAATAATGTATACTATTGCTATTTAAGTAAATGATATCTAATTTCATAGAAGCAATGTTTATGGGATGTGCGAAGGAAAGAAAAATTCTTTTTACATAAAACTTTTTGCATAGTAGAATTTATCTTCGTATTCAATAACGCTTTTCGATCAACTGTATTATTAATTGATAAATACATTGACATTAAAGGCTTTCATTGCTAATATTTTACTAGGAAATTGATGTATACGATATTATTGTTGATATTTAAAGTGTAAATTATGCTTATCTTTGTATTTCCTATAACTCCCTGGTTCATCGCGACAATCCCAAAACGCAAAAACGAAAATTAAATCATTATGTCTGCTAATTGTAATTGTACAAGAGTGCATATCTCCACACAATGTTCATTAGCTCCACACTCATGGTGTAAGTTAATGAGAATTGTGCAAAGCTTCGCACTCCCGCATAGTTTGCGCAACATTGATAATATTTTAATTGTAAATAATGTATACTACTACTATTTAAGTAAACGATGTCTCATTGCACAAAACATTTGTTTATGGGATGTGTGGAGGAAAGAAATATTCCTTTTACAAAAATCTTTTCACAGAGTGGAAGTTATTTTCATATTCAATAAATCTTTTCAATCAACCATATTATTAATTGATAAATATGTTGGCATTTAATGCTTTCTTTGTTAATATTTTACTAAGCAATTGAGGCATATGATATTATTGCTGGTATTTTAAGTGTAAATTATGTTTATCTTCGTATTTCTGAATAATTTTTCATATTTCTATATATGTTTCAAATTAAGCATATGTGCCGAAGAAGTGCGAGAGTAATTTATTATGCCACATTTCATTGAGCATAAAATTTGTTTATAGGGAATGCAAAAGCACATAAAATGTTCATTGTGCGTAAGAAGCTTTCAAGTTTCCATTATGCGGATAATAGCATTGTTTATGCACATATTATGATATTTAAGTAAACAACATCTCATTACACAGAAGCATTGTTTATGGGATGTGTGGAGGAAGCTTTCAAGGTTTCATTGTGCGGATATTTGCATTTGGAATTGAAGGATTTTTGCTAATATTTTAGTATCAAAACATAATCCATATTTTCTATATTAATGATAATATTTTAGTTATAAATAATATGCTCTATTGTTATTTAATTGATTCATTGTACAGAGAAAGCTTTGAAGCCTTCATTGTGTGGATGTCCATAGTTCGCATTGTAGGCTTATGCTTATATTATTGATAATATTTTAATTGTAAATAATGCATGTGTTCATATTTTCAAATATGTTTCAAATTAGCATATGAGCATAAGTGCGGAGAAAGTCCATTTTGCAGAGGAATATTTCAACAGGGGAATCATCACACTTGGAACCAAAGGTTTTCATTACTAATATTTTAGTATTAAATAATGCATCCAATAAAACCGAAGCAAGCATTGGAATTATACGATTGTAATTTAGTGGGGTCCTCATTTCATCCGGTTCCACACAACAATGTTCGAATAGGCATTATGAGATGAAATCCACTAGTTATTCAGATAGACTAAAATGTGAGTGCTCTTACTATAAGTATTGAGATTCTTTTAAGGTGGTTGTCATACTATTAATTGATAAATACACTGGCATTAAAGGCTTTTATTGCTAATATTTTACTAAGAAATTGACTTATACTATATTATTGCTGATATTTTCAGTGTAAATTATTCTTATCTTCATATTTTTCCAAATATATTCAAATTAAGCATATGCACGAAAGTGTGGAAAAACTCTATTGTGCGGAGAGGTTCACATTTCTGTCTCGACCCATGCTCGTTTTCTACCACTTGCTCCACACAATGATGTATGTATAGCTTCTTTTGTACACTGTGCAAAGAGGCTCACATTTCATTAACATTTCTATCTTAACTTATGCTTGTTCCACCTTGCTTGGTCCACACAGTATTATTGCTAATATTTTAGTTGTAAATAATGCATATTAGTATTCAATTGAGTAAAAGTTGTGCAGAGTGCACGTGAAGTTACTTTGTTTATAGGGCTTGTAGAAGTGAGGAGAATGGTCATTGTGTGGAAGAAGCTTTCAATTTTTCATTATGCGGAAATAACATTTTTTATGTCTATATGGATAATAACATTGTGCAGAAGTGTTTTTTGTTCAGATATACACACTTTGCACTAACGCTTTTATTGCTAATATTATTCTTAGCTATGCAGAGTACACATACAGTTGTGTACAAAACCACATTTCATTGAGCAGAAACTTTGTTTATAGGGATGCAGAAGCGCGAAAATGTTCATTGTGCCTAAGAAGCCTTCAAGTTTCCATTTTGCGGATAGTAGCATTGTTTATGCACATATTATGATATTTAAGTAAATGACATCTCATTTCATAAAAGCATTATTTATGGGATATGCAGAGGAAGATTACAAAGTTTCATTGTGCGGATCTTTGCATTTGGCATTGAAGGCTTTTTGCTAATATTTTAGTATCAAAACATAATCCATATTTTCTATATTAATGATAATATTTTAGTTGTAAATAATATGCTCTATTTCTATTTAATTATTTCATTGTATGGAGAAAGCATTGAAGCCTTCATTGTGTGGATATCCACAATTCGTATTGTAGACTTATGCTTCTATTATTGATAATATTTTAATTGCAAATAATGCATGTGTTCGCATTTAATAATATGTTTCAAATTAGCATATGTGTATAAGTGTGGAGAAAGTCATTGTGTGGAGGAAACTTTAAATGGGGGAATTGCCGCACATGGTACCAAAGGTATTTATTGCTCATATTTTAGTATTAAATAATGCATATTTGTTGTTCGCAATAACACGGAAGCAATCATTGGACTTATAAAGTCGTAATTTAGTGGGGTGTGCATTTCGTCCACATTTATTTGTGAGCCCATGCTTGCTATGCACAACGATGCTTGCAAAACTTTCCCCATAAGTGTTGTGACTTGCGAGCTAAACTCCACCAGTTATTCAGATAGGATAAAATGTGGGTGTTCTTACTGTAAGTACTAAGATTGTTTTACAATGGCTGTGACTGTGCTTATAAATTCATTCGATCCATTGCTTTTTCCAAATGTATAGTCTATTAATATTACAAGAAAATAATATAGTTAATGATTATAGTTAATATAGGTAATATGTATTAATGGTTAATCATTACAAGCATTAGGACTGTAAATTCATTTATGCTCTTCCTTGGAATTATACAATAGAGTAGATTGAGATATGTGAAACATTATAAAAATTGAATCATTCTATGAAATATTGATGTATCCCTAATGTGTAGTATCATTTTTCACATATCAAATTTGATATCGCATATTATAGTCATTATTTGTGTAGTATAACATTAATGTTTATAACACATTTTATTACCTGATTATTGTAAATTCTGTCTGGGCAGTTGGAAGTGACAGTGCAACATCAATGAGACACAATGGTTGAAGTCCCATTTCCAAATATCTAAGTTCATTTAATATTTGTATAATGCGACAAAGGAAAAAAAATCCAAGTGGCAAATTCAAAGCTGAAATTACTTTTGCATAGTAAAGTTGGCTGATAGAAACATAATTTTACATAGTAAATTTGTTGGATACATGTTAGTTCCATGAATAATTATGGAAAATACTTTTGTTTATCAACAAAAGATCTCGAGTTAATGAAAATAGAATGCAGTTTATGATTTAAAAAAATAGTATCTCGACATTGATTTCTAAAGCGTGTAAGGCAGATTAATCATGAAATGCAATCATGTGAATTTAAGTAAAATGTATATATTTTAAAGTAACTAAATTTACAACAATATTTTCTTATTAAAGATCAAACAAATAATTGATATCCACATTGATAATGATTATAGGTTAGTGGATACCATTGAAATCAATGGTATTTAAATGTCCTTTCAGAACTTAAATGTCAATTCATGATTTAGATGAATGATTGTATCTTTCGCATTATATATATGTGCTTGTTTCCCATGAAAGAAAATTTTCACTGTTCATTTTGTTTTAGAATCTTTAGTAATTTATAAGCAGTCAACTTCCTTCATTGTTATGAAACTGTTAAGTGTTTTAAGATATTTCTTTTTTATTTGTCTATTGTTCCTTTCATTTGTTACTACCAGCGAAGAAATTTCCCAAAGAAACAATGGAAGATGCACAAGAGAAGATGTAGATGCAGGGATCAAATATATTTTAATGCTTAACCAAGATATCTTAATGCTTAGCAAAGATATTTTAATGCTAATGCATAAAATACCAAAGCTCTAGAAAATGCTTAGCCATCTTGAAGATGAACTAGATACCATAAGAAGATTATCAGATGAGCTATCGTGAATCATGAACAGATGAATCAGTTCTAGATTTCGATAGCATAGTTAGTACAAGAGTTAATTTCCTGAAACAATGGCTAATTAGTAGAGAAAGTGCTAACAATTTGTTTTTTTCCATTTGTTGAAGATTTTGAAATTCAATATATGATAAAGGTCATGTATTATAATATTCTCAACAAAGTTAATGCATAGAAACATATCATACTGTTATTGATTATATATTTATGTATAAATGTAATATGTTTGATAAGTTATATCGATTTAGAAACTCATTTCAGCTTTCTATGAAAATGACATATTTAGATATTTATTTTGTAAACAAAGAGAACCATTACTGTAAAATAATGTCACCAAAAATTGCAATATAATGAACTTATATTGCGTGAGTAGTTATAGAACCTGCAAATTTGATAAATCAAGAAAATAATGTAAAACAACAACAATGAAGAAAAAGAAAAAAACAAAAAAAAAGACATAGTATAGTACAAAACATATAGTCGGAACAAAAAAATTGTCCATTGGATTACGTTTATATACAATGTCATAGTAGCATTTGCATTGGTAGAACACATCGTCTTGTTGCTCTGATGAGTAGATTTCTAATCTTGTTTGCATGAGTATATTATATTGATTGATAATGCAAAATTAGATCCCAAATATCGGTGAATATGTATAACTACATTTTGATGGTTTATTGTAAATGTGCCATGCATCTCGAAGTTGCTCGAGATTTAAATATCATTCATTTTTTCTGCACATTATTGGTCATAGGATTTTTTTCATAGTGCTGGTAATACTCTTTCCAGTTCAACACCCCTTGAATACATTGTTTTTCAGTCTTGCCACGTGCATGTATGATGCAATTTAGCTGGTGAAAATAAGGAAACCGAGATTCTTGATTACATGCACTGCAATAAATCATAATAATGTTCATAGTTCTAGCAGTTGTAATTTGAGTTTTTCATCTTGCGCATACAATTTCGAATGGGTTTTTATACATGCTAACTAGTTTCAGATATCCTTGAAAATGTTAAAAAAATTGGTACAGAAAACATGCATCTAGTAAAATGAAATCAAATGTATTTCTTATTTTTGTTCTTTATTCATGTCTATTTGAACAATATGATATAACTTATTGTGCATATTCCACTTGGCGAGGAAAGAAAGTAGGCCTAGACTGTCAACTTTCTTTCTTGTGTTCAGTGCACATTTGAAGGTTGATTATGGAGTACATAAAACTCTTTCTTGTTTTTTAACTATATTTTTTAACAAGATCAATAGAAAAACATTTCATTGCAGATCTTTTTGAATTGAAAGAAATGCTGAAACAAGTTTATCATGTACTTGAACTTGTTACATATACAACATTTTTAAAAGAATACATGAAACCTGCACAATAGTTGATGAATAGTTTTTTCCCTTAACATTGGGATATACAGGTGTATGTATATGTAACTTAGTTTTTATTTCAAAGAAAATTGGGATTTTTGGTGGAAGAGCAAAAAAAAAAACCAAATGGACAATAACTTCGTAACAATAGAACTTTCAAATAAAAGAAAGCTTACTATAGACTTGTTCTATTTTTCATTGTCGTCTTTGATTTCCAGAACATATTGCATTGTTTTTTGCATTACCGAAATTTTAATAGTTGTGATTCTGCCTACTGGCAAAGCATTGTCATTGCATGAAAAAATTGCAATTGTCATGCTTCGAAAAATTTGATAGTCTGCACAAACAGGACAAATGTTTTTTACGCTTTTAAAACTATTTAGACAAATAATTTTCTCACAATCACCATTATCGTATTTATGCTTTGGACTAATTTTGAAATATATAATAGATACACTGGTATTTGCAATAAGCTTTGAATCATGTTGTTTGATTAACGATGTTGGCACAAGCAATGTTATTGTCATTTCCACTTTCTTATCTGTTAAGTCTGCACGAACTATTACTTTTAACTTATTTGTTTTGTCCAAATATGTTCGATATGTGACCAAGACAATGCGATGAAAAATCTTCCCACTTATATTGTTATTGATATATTTGAAAAACAGCGGCATAGATTCGATCTCTCCTTTCCTAGTCATGAGCATTGAATTGAAATAAATTTTTTTGTTTCTTTTAAGAAAAAGCAGAGTAAAGAATAGAAAGACGAAGATGGGTAAAAAAAAGAGAAATCGGAAAAATATAATACAAATTTAATTGAACGTGCAGAAAATTACCTATTCACATTTATTTCTTCGCTATCTTCTGTTGCTTTTGTTTTGTCTATTGCAATATATTTCTTTGTGGTACTGCTCATTGCTATCTCCACATTGTTGTCCATGTCTACTATAACATCATTTGAATATGATAACTTTTTCTTGCTCACAAATGTTACATTGAAATCACTGTTTCAAAGGACACTCTAGTTGAAACTAAGTGAGAACTATTTAATGAAAACATAATAACATAAAGAAAACTCATTAGTAGTGTACAAAAATTCTATATAGATTTTAGTTTTAGAAAATACGTAAGTTTTATAGAAATGTTCAAAGTACTTTTACCCTTGTAATTGTTGTCCTGAATCTGAATCTCTAAGTGTAATATGTTTCCTGGAAATTTATTAAAAATTTCTTTTAGTTATAGTACATTAAAAAATATGATCGAAAAGCAATGGGGTCAATTACAAAAAAAAAATAGTTGCGTTGTGTAATACAAATATAATCAAAGTGAAATAAATAAAATAGAAATGTGCCTCTTAGAAGAGTTATGATTTCCCTTAACAATATATTTATGCTCATATTCATTTGTGCCTCTATGATGCTATCGGTTAGATCAAATATACATTAATAAAAAAATTAAATGTATCTAAATCCATTGCATAGAAGTTCTTCAAAAATAAGAACTATATGATAATAATTTATTTTGTCCAAATGTCTTTAGTATTATCAAATCATATAGTATTTGAACTTTGTACATCATTGCCACAAGACTGTATCGTATATTATATAAACGTTGTTAGTACTCACGTAGAGAACTAATAATACACCGTTGACTTGTCACTAGTGCTACACGTTTTTCACTTTCATTCTAAATGATACTCCCTCACGGTGTGAAACTAGCAGAAAAATATCATACAATGCAGATGGGGATTCTATTTGTAACCAAATCCTCTGAAAACTAGTTTGACATGCAGTCGTAATGTGTATGCTAAAAAGATTGCATGACCACCACCCAACGAATGCTTCTACGAACAACACAACCAAAATTAGTTAGGAGTATTGTGACATTAGTATATAAATATTAAACATATGTATTAGAAACTTAACTCAATTGGACTGATAGATATCAGAAATTGCAATAATAATAATAGTAGTAATAATAGAAAAAACTAGCTCCAAGGGATAACTCAATTGGTTGAGTTCCCATTGCTAAGTACCTTGTCAATTGGGAGGTCACGGGGTGAAATATCCTTGACACCCTTGGGGTTAGTCCTAACTAGATAAGTTGGCGGGTAGATCCCTTTGGGTGGATCTACACAGATTATTACCCGTGGATGTAGCGGTCACTTAGTGACCATGAACCACAGTTGAAAAAAATAATAATAATAGAAAAACTAATGTTGGACTAGGGATGTTTAAGTTTAAATTTCCTTTTAAAAATAAAGAAAATAATCAATGCCATGTGTTCATAGATACTTAATTTTTTTACATGTATTGAAATAAAATATATCGAGAATATGTAGTAATTTACATAGCTAATTTGTTTTTTGTTTCTCCCTTGTTAACAAATCATATCAATTTAGAATAGAATATAATAATAATAAAAATTAATTTCCATGCATGACATTTATCTGTATTGCTATATTTAATTAATTTTCCATATCCTATGTCAAAGTAAACTGATAGTGATTTTCGGCGAATTGACATACATACCTCATCTTCCGCACAACCAAAAGTTCGCAGAATGAAAATAATAGTAATAATAGGTTAACATTAATATTTTAACATTAATTTCCCTGTGCACCCAATGTTCTCTCGAAAATACCGTGTCCTAAATAATGTAAAAGCTCAAGACAATAAAAGCTCTGCACATTGAAATGTTCAGTACATACTCCGTTAAGAAGAATATGACATTGTCAGAGCAGTTGCGAAACCACTCGTTCTTCTGCACATAACTATTTTTCCATAAAGCTATTTAACTGATTCTTTTTGCATAAATATTTTCATAAAGTAGAAGCTATTTTCATACTCAATAACGCCTTTCGATCAGTCGTATCATTGATTGATAAATACATTGGCATTAAAGGCTTTTATTGCTAATATTTAGTAAACAATTGATGTATATGATATTATTGGCAATATTTTAAGTGTAAATAATGCTTATCTTCATATTTCTGAATATGTTTCAAAATAGGCAAATGTGCAGAAGTGCGGAAGGAATTTGTCATGTGGAGGAAGCTTTCTATGTGCAGATTGCCCCACTTAGCATAAAAGGCTTATATTGCTAATAGTTTAGTATTAAATAATGCATATTTTCTCAATAACATTGTCTATGCTTAGATTATTGATAATATTTTACTTGAAAATAATGCATATTATTTCTATTCAATTGATTATATATTTTAGTATTAAAATGCATACTTTATGCTTATATTATTAATAATATTCTAGCTGTAAATAATATACATGTTCATATTTCTAAATATTTTTCAAATTAGGCATTTGTGTGGAAGTGCAAAAGAAGTCTAGTGTACAGAGAAAGCTTTCAATGTGCAGGTCATTGCACTTGGCACTAAAGGCTTTTATTGCTAATAGTTTAGTATTAAACAATGCATATTTGTTGTATGCAATAGCACCAAAGAAAACATTGGACTTATACAATATTGTTGCTAATATTTTAGTGGGATCCATATTTCGTCCACATTTCTTCCACACAAGCTATATATGGACACACTTGCTCAACTTCTTTCTTGCACATCTCATACTCTACAGAGTAAAAGATTCTCACAACAAAACATAATAATATTCATCGTTCTCTCATACATACAACGTCCTTCGTAAACATTTATATGATATACAATCTAGGAATTACAAAAGTATTGAAAAAAATATCCCATCTTCTACATAGTGAAACCTCCACACAATGAAATCTCTTGCATGAACTTCGTACCCTATCCTGATCAAAGCTCTATGTAATTTATCCTCTGCACATACTTCGTACTCTGAAAAGTAAAAGCTCAGGATAATGAAAAATAATAATATTCCTCGTTCTCTAACACATACACTATCTTTCATAAACATTCATATGATATATGATATGGAAATTTGTAAAAGTATTAGATCGATTCGAGAAATCGATCCCCCACACACCAATCTTCCACAAAGATTCATAGCTTTAAAATCAAATCTCTACACAATTTCTCTCTCACACAGTAAAATCTCGACACAATGAAAAATAATAACATTTTCGGTTCTTCCACATGTATCTGGTTCTCCGTAAACATTCATACGATATACGATACACAATTTGGAAATTTGTAAAAGTATCTCTGCACAACGACATTAAAGGGTTTTATTGCTAAAATGTTAGTAAATGATTGATGTATACGATATTATTGGTGATATTTTAAGTGTAAATAATGCTTATCTTCATATTTCCAAATATGTTTCGAACTAGGCATATGTGCAGAAGTATGGAAGAAATCTGTTGTGCAGAGGAAACTTTCAATGTGAAGGGTGCCCCACTTAACACAAAAGACTTATATTTCTAATATTTTACTATTAAATAACACATTTTTCTCAGTAACATTGGATACACTTAGATTATTGATAATATTTTACTTGAAAATAATGCATACTATTGTTATTCAATTGATTACGTATTTTAGTATTAAAAATAAACACTTTATGCTTATATTATTAATAATATTTTAGTTGTAAAGAATGCATATGTTCATATTTCTGAATATGTTTCAAATTAGGCATTTGTGTCGAAGTGTGCAGGAAGTCTATTGTACAGAGAAATCTTTCAATATGCAATTCATTGCACTTGACGCCAAAGACTTTTATTGCTAAAATTGTAGTATTAAATAATGCATATTTTCTGTTCATAATAGCACCAAAGAAAACACTAGAATTATACGATATTGATGCCAATATTTTAGTGGGATCCATATTTTGCCCACTTTTTTTTCTACACATGCTATATTTGGACATGCTTGCTCAATTACTTTCTAGCACATAGTTTGTACTATGCACAATAAAGCTCCACACAATGAAACATAATCATATTCGCCATTCTCTTGCACATACTCTGTCCTTCGTCAAAATTTATACAATATACGATCCCAGAGTTGCAAAAATATCTCTACACAACGAATTATTAAGAAAATATTTGTTCGCGAAATCGACAAACCTATCCCATCTTCTGCATAGTAAAATATTTGCACAATGAAACATAATAATAATACCAGATTAATATTAATAGTTTAACATTAATTTCCCCATACACCCGTTGTTCTTCCCACACATACTCGGTCTTCTGCAAAGATTCATAGATTTAAAATCAAATCTCTATACAACTTCTCTCCCGCACATACTATGTACTCCACACAGTAAAAGCTATGCTCAATGAAAGATAATAATATTCTTGTTTCTCCGTCACATATCCGGTTCTCCGTAAACATTCATACAATATACAATCTGGAAGTTTATAAAATCATTTCAACACAATGATTCGTGTAGCTCCTATGCCACCCCCACTATTAATTTATTATTTGCATAGGCTATGCATAAACACAACCACCTCTTCACACTTACTTCCATACTCAATAACGCCATTCGATTAGTAATTGACATTTGAAACTATTATTAATTGAATTAATAGACTTGTCCTAACTACACACTTTCTTTATTGATTGCTTAGTAGGAAGGTACATATTGCTACGTTTCTACTTCCATACATCCATCCCTATCACATGTTCCACACATTGTCTGTTCGCACAATAAATGCTCCGTAAACTTCTTTTTCATATTGAGAAAACTTGATAATTACGATAAAGGTACTTAACTTTTATTTCTATTTTTATCTTGAATTGAGCAATGAAATTCACACTGTCAACAAGGTTTCATTGGAAATTCAATTCAATATATATGAAAAAAAATGGTTATCACTTCGCAATGTTATTTGACTTTGTATTATTTCAAAGCATTAAAATATTAAACATAAAATCATGATTTTGAAAGCATTAAAATATAAAATTAATGGGTATTCTTAAATTTAATACAAAATATAAAGCTCTCAATCTTTGGTTATAGTTTTAAAAACATTAAAGTATTAATCTTAATGTATAAACTATTACTAGTTGAGTGAATTGACAAAACACGAAGGTCTATTCAAATTCAAAACTGCAACACATCTAATGTCCATTCTTATTAATAGTATATTGTTCACATTTTTTTGACAATAGTATAATGTTAATATGATACCTGTGGATTTTCTTATCTCCACATATGGATTTTATGCGAAAATGTCAAGTCTTAAACTATGTAACAAAACAACCTTTAAGCATAAGCACAAATGTCATTGAATGCCTATAGCAAACCAACTATGCTTTCCTCACTTCAACAAAATCAATTTCTTTTGCACAATTTTTTTTTCTAATCAACTAAATAAAGGTTGTGCTCTTCGTAGAGTTGAAGCCTTGATTATATTTATCTTTGCGTAAATAGGCATATACACGAATTGCAGATTAAGTGCGTTATGTGAAGGAAGCTTTGAAGGTTCCATAGTCAAAATCTCTATACTCTGCACAACGAAATCTTCTTGTACAAGGAAATTTGTTTGTAAAAATCTTTGCCCCTATTCGAGACAAATTTAAAAATATGATGACAGTGAACATTATTTATGTTTCATAGAAAAATGAACTATTCTCAAGTTTCATGTTATTAACATATATGTATCAATAGAATAATATAAATGCTCAAAGCATAAGCCTGTAACATTAAGCAATACAATCACAGTAACAATAACAATATTGAGTTTTAAATTTCAATCATCATAGCTATAGTTGAAATAAATAAACAAATTCAAATGCATAGAAGATCAGATGCTAAGCATTAATAACTCTGATTCTAATTCTCAGCTCAAATTTCTTGTATCAGTAACGAAAATTCTCAATGGCTCAGTTCATTAGTTCATTTATCGCGCTATTCTTGCATCTTCTCTTTAAGTACTTTCTTTTGCATCCACCAAAAGTAAATACGTGAATTTTAATATGTAAAAGTAGAACTGAAAAAGAAAGCAAGGAACTACATTCAACAAGTAGTGTAACATTAGTAAAATTAACAAATCACAATGATTGAATACTAGTAAACAGAAAACAAATATGTAAATATTTAAAGACACTTATAATTTGTGAAAGCATAGAGGTTGATTGTTTGATTGTCAACTACCTCTTGAATGCATGGCCTCTCGAACCAATGCCTTCAATTTAGCCTGAATGAATTCTTTCATTGGTCCCATTGTAATCTCTAGCCTCACATTTTGATTGAATAATTTCTTTTCAATTTCCATTTCCTCCTCTTGTAATTAAGTAATTAACAAATATTTCTTGTCATTAATACTAACAAAGTCAACTACACCTTTGTCAATTTATTTTGGAGTAAAATTAGTTATAACATCAAACTGCTTTTCCATTGAATGCTTTCTCTTGTCCAATTCAAATGTCAGTGTATCTTTTGTAATCAATTTTGAATTTTGTATAATACATGGACCATCTAAATCTTTAACAATTTTCATGGCCTTTAGAAATGCATAACTTCTTCTATTCTCTATGTTGCAACATTCAAAAACAATGTTTTCTAGTGTAATGATTCTTTTGGACCATCCAACTTTGATTTGCCTCATTCAATTAGCATATGGAAGTTCTCTATTTTTCTTGTCCAAATCAGGAAACAATTTAAGATTTTGACTAAAAGAAAGAAAGTCATTATTAATGGAATGCTTGCCTTTAGTAACATTATTTGTGAGAAAATCGACAAATGCGTTGATTTGTTGTGCTAAATGTAGCAAAAAAAAAAATGTCTGCTATGCATGTTCAATGATTTCTAATCTCTCGCATATATTACTGACTATATGACATTTGATTGCATTAACTAGTTGTAGAGCTTCAATAGATCCATGAGATGTGAGAGCACTGGGAATTGGGAATTGTTGAGTTTGTATTGCGCTTGGTGTCATTAATAAAGGAATCAAATTTAAAGCATTTTCCAACATATCTATTGTTTTTTTAGTACCAGGTTCTTTGTGTTTCATTCCTCAATACACATTGTAAGCACATTCCCAGTAGCTTCATGCAATGTCAAAACATCTATGACTGCAATTCTAGACATATGAAGATTCATTTATGTTGTATCAATAAAATTTTACCATGCATCCTTACTTTTTCAATTTTCAATATTTTACTCTCTCTGTTATAGTTTGCATCTTGAAAAGTGACAAACTGATCATCAAAAATAGAAAATTCTTTGGAAATTTTCTTTGTTATTTTATGTTTTTCATTCAAATCACTACTGACCCAATCAGGTAGTGGAGTTTCAATCTCCTTGTTGATAGCTTCTTGATTTCTTCTTGTTTGCAGAGGAATTTTGCATTTTTCCAATTGAGGCTTCTTGTCATCTTTGGCAGTTGATATCTAAACATGAATTAGTTGTGCAACTTTGGTATGTTTTTGTTTTCTTTCACTTGAAGATGAAGGAAAATAAATTTTAAATATGGAAACAAAAGATTGCAAAGATTTTCGACTTCTTTGTTTACGATTTATTTCACTTCTAATAATTTCTTCTTCAGCAACTTCTCTAATGGTAATTACTCCTTGCTTATTGTTTTTAGTACTATGACTCTTTTCACTTTCACTTGCAACTTTTATCAACAATCTCTCGCATTTGATCACACCTAGATGTTTGACAAATAGGCCTTCTGGATCAATTTCTTGCGGGCCTTCAACTTCTCTTCAATTAAAATAATGCAAAGACCTCGCAAAATCTACAAGCTAGCTTCCATTCTTCACGATTACTCTCGCAAAGGTAAATGGCAAAGAAATAAACTATTTCTTCTTTTTTTGTTCAAATTTAACCTCCGAAGCATAATATTGTCTGCAGAATTTGGCAACAAAATATTTGTCCATAACAATTCTTAGAAGCAATAATGGTTTACCTTGAAACCCATAAAATCAAATAACCATATTATTTTCTCTTTCTTCATGTATCCATTTCCCCAGAGGAAAACTTATGATTTTCTAGATATTTGATGGGGCTCTCGTCTAGTTATCATGCAAATAAGTTGTTTTACAAAAATATCTTGAATTAGACAAAAAATTGAAATAGCTTGTTGCTTCCACAATATGGGATAATAAAACTACATCAGTTCTTTGTCAAAAATGAAATTGGATTTATGTGGAAACTCATCAAAAGTGCGACCTGAAACAACGAATTTTATTAGGTATGCCATCATGAAAAACCTATTTCTCTTCTGCAAATGCATTAATTAAAAATACAGGTCATTTGAAATAAGATCAGTCAAGTTGAATACACAATTTATTTTATATGAGTAATAGAGCATATAGAGAATGGAACTTGGCACAGTGGAATTAGTTTCTAGGCCCATTAAACACACATACAACCAACAAAAATATCTAAATGGTTCTTTAAACAAAGTGATATTTAGAGAGGTTTTGAAGGCCAGCATGTTTCCTTTTTGACACCTTCTTTAAACCACATTCACTTCATTTCCTTCCCTTTTGACCATAATAATCTCAATAAGGTGTCATCTTGCAAGGTTATTGGAAAATGCAGGTACTTAATCATATTTTATTCATAGTTTCATTATTTCCTTATTATTTGATTTAATATTTTCGTAGGATACCAAATTGCATCAATTCTGCAACAAATGTCGATTTTGCAATGTACTTGAAGAATCTATGGGTTTTGAAATACTAGTTGAGGAATGAAATGTATGGACAAGTAGCTGACAACCGACATAATGATACCCACCTATCTCCATGATATAACATGATGATAATGATGCAGTATAAGCAAGTCAATGTGGAAGTCAACCCAGCGGAAAAGGAGCCAAAGACGAATAAGGCGAGTGAGGAAATTGATGATAAGGATGAAGATGATATTTTGCCTCATGATTTGCTTCTCCGATAGAAATTCATGAATAATTTCTATTTCATGTTATCTTATGTTATTTTTAGAGTTTCTGTTGAGTAGGATAGGTTTAGAAATCTCCAAACACTTTATTGAAGGAGGTTATAAAACCTTCCCCTCGGCACGATGATCATAGACTTGTTGTTATTTTGCAATACTCTTTGCAATTATAAAAGCGAGCTTGTTATTCCTCTATGAATTGTGTATTAATGTGTGTCTGATCTCTATTGATCGTTGCATATTGACAATTCACAAGAGGGTCCCCTAGGAGTTGTAAGGTCTCATTTTATTTTTAGTTAGTATTTTAGTTTTCTATTTTAGTTCTGTAGCATTAGATTATCTCAGGTAATCTTTCAGTTTTGATTTTCAGTGAATGCTTATGACAGTGAGAACAACGTTTGTAACAAAGTTTGCTAGAGATTTATTTCATAGATTTAATTATTTCTTTGTGTTAAGGATGAAGAAAATAAATAAAAAAAATGGGTCTACTATGCACATGTAAATTTTGAAGAGTAGAATCATTTAATTTCGAATTACAATTAGGAGTATAATTCTGCAGTGTGATTTAGATTTTCTAGTGTGATATTTTAATTTTGCACTTAAGATTTACTTTAATTTGTATAAGTGAAAAGTAGATCTAGATTTTTTGGTGTGATATTTATTTATGCAATGTTAGATTAGCTTTCTTTTCTGCAAGTGTAAAGGGAATTTGGATTTGATTTTCCTATTTACTTCTGCATTTCAATTTTGCTTTATTTCTATCAATGCGTTATTTTCCTTTCTTGAAAGAGTGAAATTTTTTTAGATAAAACATGTGCATGAAAACATCCTAATTTAATTTGAAAATTTACTCACCTAATAAAGAATTCTAGCACAGTTGGTGCACATACACTTCATCAATTTACAAGCCCTGGTTGGTAACTCATGTAGTAATTTAAGCTCAATTAAATGACTAAACAAGAGGAAAGATTAGAAGGAACCCCTGAATCTAGCAAAGTGAAATCCTGTAATATTTTCAAGTCACTTGCCTGTGATACTAAAAAAATACTTGCGTTTGACAAATCTAACAGCACATTTAAAACCAATAGCTTCAATATCCGCCTGAATGTCTCTAAACTCAAAGAAATACTAATATCTTTAGTTGATAGTCTATTTTTTTTTTAATTTCCAAATAAAACTTATTTGTGCATAAATAAACTATTTCACTGAAATCAAATACCTTTGGAACGCATGCAACATTCACTATTCCGATAAACTAAATCTTATCATTGTTCTTCTCCTGCATAGACAGATTCACATATTTCTCATACGTAGTCGACCACTGGAACATCTAATTGATAAGCACAAGTGGGTTAATAGTATCAATGAAAATAACTTCTTTCCTTCCCCTTGAAGCCATTTATGTAGTAAACTTTGAATTTTGTTTGTCAACCAATAACAATTTCAATGCACTATAGGTATAGATCAATGATATGCCAAACAAGCACCACTTGTTACTACTCTATCTCAGAAATCCCTTCCATAGGAAATTTCCAATATATGGAAACTCAGTATAACAAAATAAGCATTTACAAAATAATAGAAATAATTTTTATAATAAACTTGCCACAATTCCGGTGAGAAAAGAGTAGAAATTACGACACTATTTTTAGAAAACCAAGCACAATTCTCTGTCTTTTTCCATTTTTGGTACATGTTACTATTTTTCCTATAAAATATGTTTTACTTAATAAATAAAAATTAAAAAAAGAAAAGTGGACATTGCGAAGAAATATTACAAATAGTTTTAAAAACAAATCTCGAAATTCGTAAATTAGTTACTCCATGTACAAAACAAATTAAATGTGAACATTTTTATAATAATGACAACTAGCTTACAGGCTATCAACAATCACATCCACTACTATATCGATGTCAGTGTAGAGGTAATAGCATTTATGTTCTCAATTGCATGTCAATCCTTCCAGTTCACTAAAAGGGTACCATACTGTTAATGCCATTATACCGTCTACAAAAATGGTGAAACCACACTCTACACAATGAAAAAGTTTTATTTTTCGTGTTTCTTCTTCTTCTCATTTCTTCTGTTTCTACATAACAAAAATTTTCAATTCTACCTCTTTTCCATATGCAGTATACACCCCCTTGCATTGATTACAATCACTTCATCTATAACATTATTATTCTTGAGTGATTGGAGACTTCCATAGTTAATCATATTGTTTGGTGTTTCATATTGTTCAATCTTGGAAGCCCGTTATCCACCAGCTCATCCATTGACCCTGGTTCCCCTTGTTTTCCGTCTCCTCCCTCCTATGCCTCGTTTTTCTCTCCCTTTCTCATAGTTGGACTTTTAAAAAGGAACCCCCCTTTTGACGATCTCTTAGAAGCCCTGTTGTTTTTTATAAACGTACTTCTCCTTCTTCATTTTATTTTTTCTATGTTATCTTTCTATATTATAATCTTCCTTTCTTAGCTAATTTTTGTCTTTGGTTTATTTCTCAGATTACCTGTTTACTTATTAAAACTCCCCCTACTCTATTAATTCCCTCTTTGGGTCCATACCCCTCCATTGGTCTCTTTTATATAAAATTTCAACCCTTTATGTAAATTTGCCAACATATGGTTAATTTATTAACTGAGTGATTACTTTATAAATTTAATATCATTTAAAACTCCTTTTCATCATAAATCTTATATTATATAAAAATAAATTTAAATTTTTAAAGCTCTTATAGCACTTTTATCTCTGAAGATTTATCCTCTTGATAATAGAATTCACATTTCCATCAAAAAATTATTAAGAATTTTTCACCTCATTAATCTTTTTGATATACCAATCTTGTTAATTCTGGAGTTTAAATATAATCTTTAATGTATAACTAGACAAATATATTATTATTTTACTCAATTGACCATTATACAAATTAGATTTAACCGTTATAACATTTGACTTATAATCCTATAATTGGTCATATAAAAAGGCTCTCCAACACTCGTTTACTTACAAACCTCTCTTTGGTCCCTGATGATGGATGGAGTCACCATTCGAAATGTTTTTTTTTGGATGTATCGACCACATTACACAGTGAATCCAGAAACATCAAACACTATTTTTTCGCAATTGGTAAAATTTATTATTAAATAATGTCATTTAATTAATAAAGCTCACAATGAAACATGTTTCTATATACAACATGAGTTATATAAATACTTAATTCAACAAATGCATTTGTTCCTTGCAAAGCATCAACATACACATAACCACTTCCGCATAACTAGTTTCGTATCCAGTAACGTTTAATAGATACTCATTTACAATTGGCTATTGTAACTTTTATGAATTTCAACATAAGATTTAATATGGGTTTTGCACAAAAAAATATTCCCACAGTAAAGCATGTTTCTATGTTTAGTAGTTTTTATTTAAAAACTTATTTTCTTTAAGCAAAAAAATTGTATATGTCTAAAGCAAATTATTTACATGAATTGATTTACAATTGACCATTACAAAATGAAAATATGGAACCTTTTCACAATGCTTCAGAAAAATAGATCTCATAGTTCAATGTACAATTATTATTATTTATTATTATGATGATATGTCGTTATGTAGAGATTTCACTCCAGGAAGATTCCCCTGCATTATGTAAACTCTTATCCTAATTCCGGAAGAATGAAAATTGTGTACAATGAAACACTGATGTGTTCCATTTTCGCTTTTCTACATGCATTCATAAATAAAGACGGCTGCAATAGAATAGTCACGCTTTGTATCCTAACAACTCTCAATAGTTATCAACATAGCTATAACCAGTGTCATTGTGTTCAAATTCAAATGCTAGTCACAATAGATGCAATAGATACAACTTCAAATGTAAAACATAATCTAAGAATTATTGAAATAACTGGTAAAAAATTTCAATATTAGAACAAAAAAAAACAAAATTGCATTTTTAATTACTATTATTACAAAACATTAGATAATATATACAAGCACAAAGTAAATAATAGTAAACAATTGTTCAATTATTGTTTTCTGTATAACGTTTGAGGACTCAGGTCTAAACGAGATCTCATGTCAAACACTATCTCATAATTGTTTACATAATTAGCAAACATACTAAGAGATAGGAAAAACAATAATCAAAATTCCAATAAGTTATGATCACAAAGCCATGGTCCAGGAAATAGGCTCTATTGCATAAAGAACTTGTGAAAATGTCAATATTTCAATCGCAAAGCTGTCCCGATGATAACTGCAATTGCAATCCTGTCAACTACAATCTCCAAAAGTCATCTGTAACAGATAACGAGGAATTGCATTCAAGAATTAGAATATTCCATTATAATGCACACATAAGATATAAATAGTAAATTTCTTTGATGAAAAAAATAAATGTTCCAATGTATTAAAACACTTACAATATGCAAAAGCAGTGTCTGATATACTTAAGCTCTTAGCTATCTCTCGCAATCAGGCATCACGTAACAAATTCTTTCACTTAAGCTTCAATGAATTCATTCAAATTTAAATTTAAATTTGAATAATCACTACCACCTTGAAATACACATTTTCTCTTCAATTTTCTATTTCTCCACTCTCAAAAGTAATATCTTCCAATATTTTGATTTTCCTAGACCATGCAACCTTGATTTGCCTCATTTGATCAACGTTAGGAAATCGTTTTCTATCTCTTTCTAGTTTGGATAGTGAATTAAGATTTTGACTAAACATTAATGGGTCATTTTCCACGAATTCCCTGTCTCCCTCAAATTCACTTTTGACCAATTGGACAAAAGACCGTGTTATTTTCTTTAAATGTTGAAGATCAAAAGAAACTTTCCATGCAGATTCAATGATCCACAATATTTCAGATATATTATTAATGATATACGATTTCACTGCACTTAGAAGATTGATAGGTTTCTCAAACCTATTAGATCTTCCATGTATCACCAATGGAGTCTTCAACAAAGGACCCACGCTCAAAGAATTTTCCACCTATTTTATTTTTTCCTTTAGCTTTTGATTTTCTGCATGTTGTCAACCAACAAAATCCACAAGTGCTTCACCACCATCTTGATGCAATTTCATCAACCTAAACATTGCAATCTAAGACAAATCACATTTAATTTTGTCCAATCAACAACCTTTCTATTGGAAATTTATATTCTTTCAATCTTCAATCTCTTACCACCTATGTCATAATTTGCATCTTGCAATGTGACAAAACACTCATCAAAACTAATATCCCCTTCAACAATTTCCTCTATTATTCTCTAATTTCTTACAAATAAGTACTAACCCAATTAGGCAGTATAACACTATTAACTTCCATGTCCATTGTTTCTTCAATACTCTCTACTTCAGGCACACTCTTGGATCTAAATGATTCAATAATATGTGCTCTTTATGGAGTTACTCTACAAGAGTGCCCTTCATCCACCTCACCACCAGATAGCCTATCGATAACCAATTTTTCACTTCTAGTACTTATTTTTATTTTATTTTATTTTTCTAGTAGATGAAGTCACACTAGTATTACATATGCAAGGTTGAGATTGCCCCATAGGGTTTGTGCCTCTTTTATTAGGTCTTTCTCTCATTGCAATGATCTATTTTCCAGCAACCTGTCCAACATCTACTAGCATTTTTTGATCAACACTATGACTTTTCTCACCTTGCTCTCTACTTCTTGGAAATAAGTTCTTGTATCTCATAGACTCAAGGTGGTCCGTGAAAATTCTTCCTCTATCAAATCCTTTAATAGCTTTAGCTTCACTTAAGTTGAAAGCATCCAAAGAATTTGCAAAAATGAGAGTGTGAGTTGTATTCTTCATAGTCACTTTTACAACAGTAAATGGAAAAGAAATAAATTCTCTTCTTTTTCTGTTCAAATATAGATAGATAACAATGATATTTCCTACATAATTCAACAAAAAATTCCTATATGGATCAAATATTGGCAAAAGAAATGGCATATCTTCAAAATCATAAATTCGTATAATTGTATTGCTTTTTCTTTCCAGAAATTCCCCCTTGCAAAGTAAGAAAGCCTGAGCCTTTGCATATATTTAAGAAGGCTCTTGTCTGGTTACCATGCTATATGTTGGGTGAATGTTATATTCTTTCCATGCATCATGGGGTCCAAGGTAGCACCCTAGATTTTCTTTTATTTTATGCAAGCCCAATAATAGTTGGGTGAACCCAAGGATGGGGGAAAACCCAAAGATGGTGTGTGGACCTACCCATGGTTTTGCAAATAATTTCTGTGCATGGTTTTTGGGGATGGTCATTTTTTCCCATGGTATTTGTAGATCTGATCGAGGGAATTATGGTTATGTTCTAATCCAGGGCTAGTGGATTGGGCTTTATGAATGCTTCGACATGTATATATATGTATTGTAACATTGAAAGGAATACAATGAAAAATCAATCTAGTATTCTCGATTTTGGGATCCAGGGGAAAATATATGTGTATATTTGTCTCATATTCTCTCCATTATGTATTTTTCTATTTTAAGAATCGATTTGTAGGTAATTTCTATATAGGGTTAAAATACACATTTGGTATCAAAGTTGTTTCCACTTCAAGGGGACGCCTTTGCTGTTGAGGGGTTTTGTTGGGCCTGTGGTAGAACTTATTACAGTGGGAGATCTGTGGGATTGATTCTTGTGGTGAAAGAATGTGGAAAACAATAGAAAGATAGAGATCAAGAAATTCAATGGACAAATTTTTGAGTTGTGGAAGCTCAAGACGGAGGATATGTTGGTCAATAGAGATTAGTGGATCTTTGTAGATCTAGGTATGGAACCAACAAGAATGTCAACAGAATACTATGCAAAGTTATATCAAAAGGAGAAGAGCACAATACGATTATGTCTCTCAGATTTAGTATTGTTGAATATATTAGGGGAAGCCATGACAAAGGCTTTGTGGGACAAGTTAGGGACTTTGTATCAATATAAGTCTCTAGTGAACAAATTGTTCCTATGGAAAAAATTGTATAACCTGAACATGAAGGATGGATATTCAGTGACAGAGCATCTGAATTCCTTCAATACTGTTGTAAGTCAGTTGTTATCTGTTTATATTAGAAATTTATATGAAGATAAGTGCATCAATGTTTTGTGTTTTCTACCATATTCGTGGGATAGTTTGGTTGTTGCTATAGGTAGCAATAAAAATACCTCAAAGTTTGATGAAATAGTCTCATCCTTGTTGTCAAAGGAGATGAGGAGGAAAAATATGGAGAGCCAGAATGGAGATGCCTTGTCTATAAGAGGACAGTCCCAGAATAGAAACAAAAATAAGTCCTCAAGTCGGAGACCTAAATCTCCAAGAAAACCTGTAAATGTATGCTAGAATTATTGAAAAGAAGGGCACTAAAAAAAGGATTGTAAATCTAAAACTCCAGAGAAAGGAAAGGGATATGATGATGCTTATTTTGCAGAGGTGAAAACTACCTCAGATGAAGGTGGGGATCTGTACTTGGCTTCTTCTTCAAGTACACGCGTAGATCATGAGGCATAATTGATTGACTTAGGTGCATCTTTTCACTTCACTCCCTATAGGGAGTGGTTATGTGAGTATGATAAATATGATAGTGGTGATCTCTTCCTAGGGGATGATAGGAAGGCCAAAATCACGGGATGCAGAAAATTCAAGTTGAATTTGCAAGGTTGAAGGATTAGAACACTTCTTGGTCTTTTGCATATAATTCTTGCATTGGTGTTGGGATGGGGTCCCTGGGGTCAATTTTTGTAATAATTTTTGTTAAAGAATGTAAAGCCTCCATGAAATGTGGAAGCATAGCGTGAAGCTAAGTAAGAGTCAAAAGGGGCATTAGTTCCTTATATGGGTAGGTGATAGCATGGTTTTGAAACTCACCCATGGTTCGTAGTCCGTGGTATTTTAATGAAAAGGCTATACATAGTTGAGTCATAGCGAGTCTAGGAAGATAAATTTTGGTCAAGAATCATTGTAAGGTCAAGGTGCTAAGTAAGGCAAGGTTTGTTTCCTGTACTTAGGCGAAAGGTGAAGGCTCTTGCAGCTGAGTGCACGGAGCCCTTGGTAAGTCTGCAAGCTGAGTGCACGCCCTCTGCATCTCAGTGCATGGGGGGAGAAGTCTATACTTGAACTCTTATTTATAATAAAGGTTGTTTTGAGCTGTATTTGGGAATATGTACCTTGTTTATTTACTTATGTTTAAGTTTATGTATGTTTGCTCTGTGATCTATTTTATGTGAATTAATGCTTAATTTCTGTGCAAAATAGATAGATCTATAATGTTTATGCACAATAAGTATAATTAACCACCTTCATGGAGATCGGGAAGTCGTTAGATAGATCTATTGTATTTAACTATTTGGAATGGGTAGATCAGCGTGACGACAGATCTAGGTCATAAGGGCTTTTGAATATACATTTCATTGCGCGAAAGTAGTGAATCTGTATCTTTTATGAATGTTAAATACAATCAGAAACCTTCACATAGAGTTGAAGGTCAGTTCGACAAAATTGTAGTAGTTGATAGTTGGAAGGGATAAATCTATGTGAAGGCAGATATAAGCTATAAGAACTTTGGGAAGACCATCACATAGGCCTATGGATGCAGAAACCTGGTTCCAGAATCCCCCAATACTACTTCAGGTGAGACTATAGCCTGTGCTATGCAGATTGTTCCCAAAAGGGCCAACACTTAGGGTTTTTGTTAGTTGGCATGAATTGCTTTGAACCTGGGTTAGCCCCCCTTAAACCAAAAAATGGTTCTGTTGTCGGGACCGAGATTAATCTGAGGAATGTGTGATGTTGAATAAGTGGTTCCCTACTAAGAAGGAAATTGAGAAGTGGCTCGATCGAAAGGAACACATGTTCACAGCTCAAGAGAAAAGAAACCCAAGGTTTTCCAAGAAATAGTGGTTGAATAGATACCTATACTGAGATAACACCAAAAACTTTTTCTATTTCTTCCCTTGTGAATTGCCTGAGTGGCTATCTAGACTAGTGGGCAATCAGGGTGCATGGAGACTTGACAGACCTATTGTGTGGACTCCATAACTGGTGAGGCGCTTGGAGGTTTCAGAAAATAACATCGTGCAGGCTGTGGATCATTGGATTGACTGTATCATAGGAGGATTTTTCACTGAGATTGCGATTGATATATCCATCAGTTATAGTGAAGCAGATCATAAGCTCTTCAAGGGACTGTGAGGTAACTATTTAAAACCTATAAAAACTTGGATTAAGATGTTATTGTGTGTTGGCTTGTTGGGGCTTGACCAGGTTCATTTTTAATTAGCCAAACAAATCCCAGTACTACTGGCCCTTTTGGCAACAGTTCGCGGAGCGCGGATTGAGGTCTCACCCAAATTAGTATGGAAGGGTTCTAGAACCAGGTTTCCGCATGCTGGAGATGTCTGATGAGTTTGACTGGTCCACGGTTTGTCCCTGCACATAGGTTGCTTCATGTAATTTCCTATTCCTCGCGGCCTGATAGATTACCTTCGCGCAGCCCTACCTAGGGGCTGAGCATAGCGATCTGTGTTATTACCTAAGACCTTACTTATATTCCAATGTTAGTTAATTATCTTTGCCTACTGGAGTGATTTAAGTTATACTTAACAACATAAAAAATTCATACAGGTGCATGCAGTAAATAAACAATATAATTGAAAATTATGTCAATCATGCATTAGCCCAAGAACAAATACACAAAATTATAGAAAAACTTCTCTTTATTGATTCTTTCCCTGGTTATAGACTCGACTCGCCCTACACACTCAGCTGCAGGGGTCTGTGCACTCAGCTGTGGACTACTAGGCCTCTGCGCACTGAGCTGCAAAGCCTTCTCCTACTCTACGACCCAAAGGCACACTTCACACTGCGACTCAATCACTCAGACTTCTCATGCTTCTATTCTTTTCTTCATCATTAGTTAGTCTCCTTTTACACTTAGAGCCTCGCTCTATTTATACAATCCCATGGTCTGCAGACCATGGGTAGGTCTATCCAGCTGACATTACATTACAAACTAGGGCGAACAACCCTGTGACTCTATCATACTTTCGCGCCCCGTGCCCGCAATTCGTAGAGCTTTGTAACAAGATTCAGTCAAAACTTGGGATTTGAGCCCAAAACATGCCATGGGGGGGATTCCACGCTCAACAGGCCCCCAACACAAACATCATGACTCTCCCTCGAGTCACTCTGTCGGCGTGACAATCTTTGCATGGAGTCCCTCCAATTGTTCTTGAATTGCGTGGAGGTCAGCAATGCACTGAGCTGCTGCTTGCTAGATCTGCTGCATACGTTGTTTTGAGACCTCTGTGTCAAAACTTATTTTCTATAGCTATGTCGGTATCCCCTACATTTTTTTATAGTCTCGTGCCTTTTTTCGGATCCTTGGGGTGCGAAGAATGTGCTTCTACCGGTTAGTCAGATAGCCGGGCCACCCTTGTAGGGCTTCAAGCGGTTGCCATTCACTTTGCTCGGGAAAGGCTCTCCATTTAGTTTGACTAGGTGATTTTGGCTGCCATTCACTTTGCTTGGGAAAGGCTCTCCATTTAGTTTGACTAGGTGATCTGAAAATCTCCTTATGAGTGATCTCAGTTAAGAATTATTAATTGAAGGTATTACAGACTCATGTGCTGGTGTGTGTCCATGTTATTTTAGGAAACAGATTGTTCAGATTGCAAAATACACAGACACTGGAAAATGGAAAACATCAGAGAAATAGAGTAAGCAAATACAAGAACACAACAAATTAATAAGGAGTTCACCCTATCCCCTAGGGCTACATCTCTGGTCTAGCTCTCAGTGGTGGCCTTATTTGATTGTGTCTTCAAAGCAGAGAATTACAATAAGGAGCTCAATCTGAGTCTCCTGGAACAAAATTACTTGGCAGGGTGGTTCTTGGATTCCCCAAGCCACTAGAGTGCACAAACTCTTTTCCTTACCAGCTCTTTGACCTCTCTGGTCTTAAGGGGAGGAGCCCAATGTGGTGCTTAGTTCCCGACAGATCCTCTCAGGGATTGCTCGATGCTGCCTTATGCTGCAGGTCAGCTCGGCTCTTTGTCTTTCTGCTTCTTGCTTTACTGTCTTCTTCACTTTTTCTTTCTTTGTCTTTGTTTCCTTCTTTTTCTCTGTATATGTTTTGTTCTATCTGTTCATGGCTTTAAAGCCAATTGGCCTCACGACTGTTCAATTTCCTTTCTACCTCCATCAGATCACCTACTACTGTTCACTTGGAATCCCCTGTCTCTGCGTCATGGTCATCGGCTCATAGTGAGTGGCCACTTGTCTTCCAACGAACTGCGCCAGCTTTTTCCTCGTCAGTTCGATTCTTCAATTACGTTAGGAAATCACTCATCCGCCACCTCCATGTCAAATTAGACCTCAAATTCTTACATATCATGGCTTAATCCCCCATCAATTCCAGTTTCTCCATCGGGCGCATTCTCAGCCGTTAGATCTGGATCCCCCAGATCGGATGCCATTCGCTCATTTCACGCGGTTGACTTGCTCGATTGTTAGTGCGCAATGAGCGGTGGTTTTCTCTCTCCTCCACCTACCACGCGTTGGGCGCTGAGTGGAATCGCTCCTTTTTCGCCAAATTTGCTTACCGCCCAAGGGTGCCCCTGATAAATACCGCTGGTTTTGGACTACGGGTCTCGCCTTTAGCCTTAAACCTTTTCCCCACAGTTTTCCCGGCTTCCATGTGACCGAGCGCTCAGGGCCTCTCCTTCTCGATGGGTTTTGCCCAGCAATGTGCTAATCACGCATCAGAACTACCTCCTTTTCCCGATCCGAGCTTCCCAGGGGCTAGTTTCGTCTCCTGCACAGTCTCCATGGGCCTCAGTCAACGCGCTTTGCTGAGGTCCTCGTCGTTCCATGCTGGTTGCTAACTACCACTGTTCAAAGGTTTTTCTGATCGCTCCATACTCTTTGAATTTGAAGTTTTGTCCTGATTTGATACATTAATGGTTCTTTGATTTTTCTTCATGTATCCAATTCGGATCACGACCTTCCCACTAAAAAGCTTTTGGACTACTGAAAGTTGGTTTTCAAGCATCGACTAAGTGAGGGTATTGTTGTCTCACTTGTCCAATCTCAATCCACTTTGCAGTGCTCGGCTTTGAACCCTTGAGCCCAATCCTAAGGTACTCAACATCTCCCCTACGTGTCGTCCTCACCTTCCTATCTAGCACTATGTCTTCCTGTAATTCATTATGATATTTAGGTAGCAGGTCATCAATAGAAGGCAATTGACTCTTCTCTTCAGGATCCTCAATCATTGAAGGTTCAAACAATCTCAAGCAATCTGCATTTACCACTGAGTAGATGTGCATGTAAGCTGGTAGATCAAGGCGGAAAGCATTTTCACCAATCTTCTCAAGTATCTTGAAGGGTCCATACCTAATAGGCTTTAGCTTCTTACCTTCACCTTGCATCCTGTCCTTGCTGATATACAGCCAGTCCTGGTCACCAACTTGAAAACTATGCTCCATCTGATGCTTGTCATGCCTAGCCTTATATTTGGCTTGGCTATTTTCCAGCTGTTCCTATACTGCCTGGTGGATCTCCTAGATTTGTTCAATGAACCTAGTTGCCTTGTCCACATCACTGTGTCCCTCAACTATGTTATCTTTACCAAAGACAAAATCCAAAGGAGACCTTGGTGTGAAACCAAAACAGGTCCCAAAAGGAGATCTCTGTGTAGAAGAATGTTGGGCTTTGTTGTAAGCATGCTGCACATAACACAAATGTTCATCCCAAAGCTTAGGATGTTTGCTTCAATATCCTCTAAGTAACTGGATCACTGTCCTGTTAACTACTTCTGTTTGGCCATTAGTTTGTGGATGAAAAGTTGTGCTTTTCTTTAGTTTGGTGTCCATTAGTTCCCACAAACTTGACCAAAACTTCCCCACAAATCGGTGTCTCAGTCAAATACAATAGAATTGGGTAATCCAAAATGAACCCATACATGTTCAAAGAACAGTTTTGCAGTTTTTTCAGTTGTAATCTGTTTATTACAAGGTATCAAAATACACATTTTGCTGAACCTATCAACAACAACATATAGATAATCATGATATTTTCTACATTTAGGTAGTCCCCCAACGAAATTCATGGAAACAATTTCCCAAGGGTGAGAAGGTATTGGTAATGGAGTGTACAAGCCTAGTTTTCTGTTGCTGGGCTTGCTTTTAGCACACATAGTACACCCTCTTACATATCTAGAAACTGTCTCATTCATTTTTGGCCAATAACAAAATATTTGCAGCTGTGCAACTGTTTTACTTACCCCAAAGTGACCTGATATAAGAGAAGTGCGTGCTTCCCTAATTATCTTTATTCTCTTAGTTTGTGGAATGCAGAGTTTCCCACAATGGTATAAGAGTTGGTCCTTTACATGATAATCCAATTCTTCTACTCTTTTGCCTTGACTCAAAGTTGCATATACATCTCTAAAGTATATATCTTGAGCATATTGTTCAATGTAGCTTTCATGTAGCACAAAATTATGCTTAAGTATAGTAGATGCATTTATAGTGGGTCTAGATAACATGTCTGCAATTTTGTTATGTATGCCCTTTTTATATCTGATGACTAAATGAAAACGTTGTAGAAAACCCATCCATCTGTAATGTCTTGATTTCTGCAACTTAGTTTGGGAGTGTAGATATTGAAGTGGTTGATGATCAGTATGTATTATTGTCTCTTTGCCCATTAAGTAATGTTTCCACTTTTTCACACTCTTAGGTAATACATACAATTCTTTATCATATGTAGGATAGTTAAGTACTGCAAGATTAAAAGTCTCAGAATGATAACATATGTGTTTACCATTTTGTGTCAACACTGATCCCATGGCATAGTCACTGGCATCTGTTTGGATCTCAAATGGTCTTTGCAGATCAGGCAATGCTAGTACAAGTGTTGTACTAATCTTTTCTTTCAAGGTGTCGAAGGCTTTCTGATGTTTGCCTCCCCACTGAAACACCTTGTTCAATCCTGTTAAAGCATGTAAGGGAGCTGCAATTGAGGAAAAGTTAGAAATGAACTTCCTCCAATACTGTGTTGCTCCTAAGAAGCTTCTAACTTTTGTAGAAAATTTGGGTTTAGGCTAGTTTACAATGAATGCCATCATAGAGGGATCTATCTTCAATTCACCACCCCCTACTATATGACCCAAATAATTTAGAGGTGTTTTGCCAAATTCACATTTTGAGAGTTTAACATAATTTTTTCCTCTTTTCAAAACATCTAGTGTCTGATTAACATGCTTTAAGTGTTCTTCCCATGTTTTACTAAAAATCAGAATGTCATCTAGATACACAATAACAAAATCATCAAGAAAAGGTCTGAGTACATCATTCATTAATCTCATGAAAGTAGCAGGAGCATTAGTTAAGCCAAAAGGCATAACCAGCCACTCATACAATCCCTGCTTTGTTTTGAAAGCAGTCTTCCATGCATCTTGTTCTGCAACTCTGACTTGATGGTATCCACTGTGCAAGTCTAGCTTGGTGAAATAAACATCTTACTTTAATTGATCTAAAATATCATCTATGCGAGGAAGGGGATAACGATTTTTGATTGTTATCTTATTTAGTGCTCGGTAGTTAATGCACATTATCCATGAGCCATATTTCTTTCTCACCAAAATGATTGGTGGCCCACATGGTGATGTGCTAGGCCTGATGAACCCCTTCTCGAGCAACTCCTGCACCTACTTCTTGATTTCAGCATTCTCTAAAGCAGACAACCTGTACATTCCAATGTTAGGCAATGAAGCATCTTGCTGCAAAATAATATCATGTACTATTTCCTTTTTTGGTGGCAGACCTTTAGGTTCTTGAAATAAGATATCATACTCCGAAACAACCTTTTCTATATCAGCTTGCTATTTAGCATTACAACCCTCAAATACATTGGTTTTATTAGGTTTCTTTTCCTTTACAACCATCAGTAAGAATTGGTTTCATGAATTTATCATTCTTTTCATCTACCCTGTAATTATTCTTGAGCTTATGAGCTCTTACAAAGTATTTGATTCCATCTTTAACAAGTAGATACTTATTCTCAGCTCTATAGAAAATAGCTTTTTTGCCATACAAGTAAGGACTTCCTAAAACAATTCCACATATATCCAAAGGAATTATGTCTATCTCAACCTCATCTACAAATGTTGACCCAAAAGAAAACTTGAGTTTGCACTGTCTAGTCACTTATAGTTGTGCTTTATCATTCAACCATCCTAATGGGTATGGTTTCTTATGAGGTTTAGTTACTAATCCCAACTTCTTTACAATTTCTTCAAAAATTAAATTTACTTGTGAGCCACTATCAAACAAAGTATCAATCTTTTGATATTTGGAAACAACTCGAATATGGAAAAGCTCATGTCTTTTTCTCTCATTTTCTTCATCAATAATAGATTGAGCAAAAACAATGTAAACTTTGAAATGGGAACTATAAACTCAAAACAGGAACTCTGGCCAAAAAACCCCAAAAGAACATCAAAAACAGTGCTAAAAACGAAAAGTTTGTATACAGGAACGATGTTTTTATTTTTTAGGCGTTAATTTTGAACATGTTTTAAAAATGGCAGTGACTACGAAATTTACTATGAAATTTCCATGCAAAATATAGCTTCAAAATGAAAGTGATGATACTGGAATAATGATTTTTTTTTTTAGGGTCAATTTTCAAATTTTTTAAAAAATGCTAATAAAACCAAATTTTTATGTGTCAAACAAAGTTGTTTATGAGGAAAAAAACACATTAATGTTTTTGGTAGAATATCATTTTTCTTTCCTAAGTATAAATTTAACATATTTTCAACCATAACATGCTAGATACAAAAGAAATTGAAATTTTTTCAACTATAAAAAAAAAACCATGACATTATGAACAAATTACATCACTAAATGAATTCAAAAGTCATTATTTGTATATTGAATAAAACATACATTATATCTCTAATTTAATATTGCATTGTAGATATTTTAAAAAATAAAATTTATCATAATTAAGACATATAATCTAACAACATAAAAATGCCTCAAAACTTCTCATTTAACACCATATGGAAAAAGATACGATGCATACATCAGTGATATAAACTGTCTTAAACAATTATTCAAAATCACTCATATTTTCTTTCACACCATCAAAATTCACATCTTCAGATGACTGATTGGATGCTGACGAAGATGTTCCATATTCTTCTCTTTCATCAACTAGTGCCCCATCTGAGTCCACATGTATGCCCAACATTTCAGGCTTCAAAATTCTTCTAGATCTACAACTGGTTTCAGCAGACTCCCATGTCAACACTGTTCCTTCTGGTAACAACCTTTTTAGAATCTCTATCATCTTGAAGCGAAGAGTTCCTCTCTTTGTTAAATTGAAGTCATAGACAAGTATGTCAACATCCTCCAATTTGAATATGTTTGTGTGGCGACGATTTATATTTGTACCCTTTATTTTTGTTTTTCCACCATTTTTTTTGTCAACTACCATCTTTGGCTTATACACACCATTGAATGGGTGTGTATTTGTGGCATACCAATGTACTTCAACACTTGTAACATCCTCATTTTCTGTAAAGACCTTTATAAATTTAGCAACCCAAAATGGATAGCCATTGGGATCTCCATCTGCTAGCACTGCAATCATGCAACCCTCCTTAATATCCTATACTGAACCCTTATAAAGGTCTTCCATGGCTTCACGTTGTGCACGAGATCTTCTAGAACAAATATACATCTCTCTTTCCGCTGCCTGTGAAGAATTAATAATACCTTGAGATTGTTGCTGTTCAACAATGTTTACTTCCTCATGTTCATTCAACACATTTTGTGGCCAAATAAATGGATTTTTCAAAGGTATATCTTCATTTGTTGTTGTTGAAATGAGATCACTTTGATTATTGAAAAATGACTCCCACCAAACTGAATCAGCAATGTCAAAGTACTCATATGTATATCTAATACATTTTTAAATTTCTTCTAGGCAATCAGAATGATTTATATCTCTGTTCTGTTTGCGTGCATTCTGAACTTCACCAACTGGTTGTAATAACAATATTTTTGATGCAAATATTGGATGATCTGGAATGAAATTCAAAAATTGCAAACTTGATGACAGTGCCCATTCTGCAGTAGCTGAATACTTCTTTCCCCATATTAGTGTTTTCCCATCAATTTTTTTGATACGAAATTGATGTTGGAAGCTAATGTCATTAAGTTGTTCAATGCATTTCCCCTCACCATATGATCCCAGAATAATCCTTCGCATGTCAACAGTTTCTTCCAACACATCAAAAGTAGGCTCTGGCATGTATGATTTCTTAATACATTCAATTAGTGATGGCAAGCTCCCAACTTCCTTCCTCCTCAATGTGACTGAAAAATGACTGAACATCTGATCAATATGGTCATGAGTGTGCCCAAAAAGAAGGAAACCAACCTTTACCTTTTGAAAAATTCTCAATTCAACAAGCATGTTTAGATATCCAAAAAAAACCTGATTTTTGTTTTCACGGCAAGTGTTGTCCAATTGTAGATACAAAACTTCAGGAAGATTACCAGACCAATGAGAAATCACATAATGAATTATGGTTATGGTCAGATTTGCATCATTATGAATATTTGGAGCTGTGAAGTACACCCTTGGCAACATTTTCCCATTGAAGACCATACAACCAACCAAGTGAAACTGAATAAAATTTTCCTCCTGTAAATCTTTGGGTGTGTGAACAAAATGTGGTAAAAGTGTTTTCTTCTGGTCCATACCATCAATTATCAAACCCAAATATTTATTTGGATTATCATAGCACTTCTTTTGATGCTTGTGCAACTTCTTTCTTTCATTTGTTTATTGTTCGCGATGCTCCTGAAGTTCTTTGACAAATAAATATACACAACATAAAAGAAATTCATTAAGAAATATGTTTTCATAGTTTATGACTATACAATTTTAAAAGTTAAAGTTATGAACGCTTACCTCTTTCCGAGCCTTCACATTTGTCCCTTTTGATTTAAGAGAAGCACATGTACTGCAAATCCCCATCCTTGTCTTCTTAGGAATACGGACATTGTTGAATTCTTTCTTCTATACCTTCACAAAATATTGATATGTAATAAACTAGCCATGTCTCTCGGCACCTTTTGCATATTATTTGTATAAGTCGTAGATTTCCCATCTTGAAAAATTATATGGAATATGTATTGTCTCTCTATTTGGCATACACTCTCCATGCTTTGAAAAGAAATCTTTCATTCATGACATTGCAATATTTGATAATGGCCCAAACTGTCTTTTATGACGTACTTCTAAATAAAATGTGGGATCCTTTTCCAAATTTTCTTGAATTATCGAGAGACGAAAATTCCCAATGGAATGAAACATTTTGAAACATTTTCTACAAATAAATAAAGTCCCAATATGATAATCATAACCTGACAATGTAGATTGCATGCACCCAACTAAATATGAATTTTGCATTCTTTTATTCATTGACAAATATCTCTTCCTTCCTTGTAATGCAAATTTGAAATCCATATGTTTCAAGCAATATTTTTGGCAACATTCACTTGAAATGAAAGCACTGATAGAACTTCTTCTCGTCAGATATTCTGCTCTACCCTTTGTATAACTAGATCAACTTGAATTGATACGAAAAGGTCTGATCCTACCCCTCCATACAATATTTCTTGGCAACATCTCCATCATTGGATCATCATTTGTATAAGGCTTTTCATCATCATTAAGAGGAATGTTATCCACACTATGATCAGCTCTGCTTTTCAAATATTGACTTGGAGGATATTCTTCATCTTCTGCTTCTTCAGTGCTACTGTCGTAGTCCTTAGAATTCAGACTGAATGGAAAATGTGACTCGATGTTTAATGGATATTCTTCCTCATGTGCATTGTCAGTTCTACTCTCATAGTCCATAGAATTAGGACTATGTCGAAAATGTGACTGTTTACTTATTGAAGATGATACATCCTATCCTTTGTCACTGCTACCTTTATACTCATTACAATTAGGACTAAGTGCATCATCCTGTCCTTCATCACTACTGCTCTCATAGTCCTTAGAATTAGGACTAAGAGGACACAGTGACACTCCATTCTTTTGAAATTCATCATGACACTCTTCATAACTATTGCTCTCATAGTCCAGAGAATTAGGACTAAGTGGACACTGTGACACTCCAATCTTTTGAAATTCATCATTCGACTCTTCATCACTGCTGCTCTCATAGTCCTTTGAATTAGGACTAACTGGACACCGTGACACTCCATACTTTTGAAATTCAACATCATGCTTTTCATCACTACTGCTCTCATAGTCCTTAAAATTAGGACTAAGTGGACACTTTGACACTCCATTCTTTTGAAAATCGTTATCACGCTCTTCATCACTACTGCTCTCATAGTCCTTAGAATCTGGACTAAGTGGAAACTTTGACACTCCATTCTTTTGAAAATCGTTATCCCGCTCCTCATCACTACTGCTCTCATAGTACTTAGAAATAAGACTAAGTGGAGACTGTGACACTCCATTCTTTTGAAATTTTCCATCATGCTCTTCAAAACTGCTGCTCTCATAGTCCTCAGAATTAGGACTAAGTGGACACCGTGACACTCCGTTCTTTTGAACTTCACCAACATGCTCTTCAAAACTGCTGCTCTCATAGTCCTCAGAATTAGGACTAAGTGGACATCGTGATACTCTGTTCTTTTGAACTTCACCATCATGCTCTTCAAAACTGTTGCTCTCATAGTCCTCAGAATTAGGACTAAGTGGACATCATGACACTCCGTTCTTTTGAACTTCACCATCATGCTCTTCATCACTACGGCTTTCATAGTCCTCAGAATTAGGACTAAGTGGAATCTGTGACTCTTTATTTATTTGAAATTCTTCATCCCCTCTTTCATCAGTGTTGCTCTCATTGTCCTTAGAATCAGGACTAAGTGAAAGAATTGACTTTCTATTCATAGTGGAAGAATTCCTGCTATATTCATCGATATGAATAGAGTTGTTACACGATGAAGATGTTGATGATGTATAAATCGAAACTTCACTATCAGAACAATCCATTCCTTTCAAATAGAAGATGTTGAATGATACAAATGGAGAGTCCCCTAAAGATATTATATAGCTTAAAGAATGAAATTTTCCCTCCAAAAATTTTCACGAAAATATTTCCCTCTAAAAAGTTTGTTAGATTTATTTACCTTCATTATTTTGTTCTACAATTTATTGAAAAACGTAAACTAAATTTTTTTATGAAATAAATCATTAAAATTAAAATTGTAAACTACAACTTCTACATTAATTATTTTAATAGTTAAAGTATATAATATTTACCAAACAATTGAATTTTTATTTTTTAGATTTTTATAATATATTCTAAAACAAATTATCCCACATTCAACCCATTGTAAATCAATTTTACAATATTTGCTTTATAATATTTGAAAACAAATTATCCCACATTAACCATACGGTAAAACATCTCCATAATTTCACTTATATATTAAAATTTCATTATCACTATTACTCACATCACATCCAAGCTTTCTGAAAAACGTTGAAAGACTCATGAATTTGTGGAGCAGCTACATCGCTATCAACAACATATTCAACGAAGAATTCTCGCAATTGAAAGGTAAGTTAAATTTTTTCATCAAAGAATTTTTTTTTTTTTTTTTTTTTTTTTTTTTTTTTTTTTTTTTTTTTTTTTTTTTTTAAATTAATAATTTTTTTGAGCCAAAATAACAATTACATCTGTCATAAGCATGGTGGGCCCAATCAAACTCAATCGCTTAATACTCATGGGTGGACCGCCGTGGTGTCAAGGGGGCGGGGAGGTCGGGCGAGCGGGCGGGGTGTGAGGGGGTGGGGGGGATAGGGGTGTGGGGGTGGCCCAGTAGCTCGCCCGCCTGTCGTGGGGTTGGGCGATTCTCAAAATCGCCCAATCCCCACGGCGGGCGGGTGAGCTGCTAGGGTGGGCGCCATAGCCCGACTCGTCCCCTACCTCCAACCCCCTTCCCGACACCCTCACTACCTTCACCCACACCCCGTGTCCCTGCCCTCTTAATCCCTACCAACCCAATCCACTGCCCGCCCGAGCGCCCTCACCCTTCCCCTTGCCTGACTTGGGCGCCCTCACAACCCCCCGCGCCACAACCCTCCCTACCCCCCCTGCCGGCTCGGGCGCCGTGCTAACCCCCCTCGCCCGGGCGCCCACACAACCCCCCGCGCCCCAACCCTCTCAATCACCCCCCCCCCCCCCGACCCGAGCACCCTCACCCACCCCCCGGCCTCGGCGCCCTCACTCGCCCCCCGGCCCAGGCGCCCTCATCCATCCTCACCCGCCACCCTACCCAGCCTGAATGCCCTACCCACCCCCTCGCTCGAGCGCCCTCACCCGCCCCCCCGCTCGAGCACCCTCACCCACCCTCAACCGCGCCCCCACCCAGCCCAGGCGCCCTCACCCGCCTCACCCGCCTGGGCGCCCTCACTTGCCCGCCTGCTTGCCTCAATCACGCCCCCACTCGGCCCGGGAGACCTCACCCGCCTCACCCGCCCGTTCGCCTGCCTCAACCGCGCCCCCACCCGGCCCGGGCGCTCTCACCCGTCTCACCCGCCAGGGCTCCCTCGCTCGCCCGCCCGGCAGCCCGGCGCCCTCGTCCGCTCGCCAGCCCGCCCAACGCCCTTACCCGCCTGCCCGACGCCCTCAACCCCACTTGGCCCGGGCGCCCTCACCTGCCTTACCGGCTCGGGCGCCCTCACCTGCCCCACCCACCCTGGCGCCCTCACCTGCCCGCCCGGATCCCTCACCCGCCCACCTGGCGCCCTCGCCCGCCTCACCCGCTCGGGTGCCATCACCCGCCCTTCCGGCCAGCTTCCTCGCCCGCCTCACCCACTCGCCCACCCGGTGCCCTCGCCTGCCCGCTCGGCGCCCTCGCCCGCCCGCTCGCCTGCCCAGTGCCCTCGTCCGCCCACTCGCTCGCCCACCCACCCGGCGCCCTCACCCGCGTCACCCGCCCGCCCGCCCGCTCGGCACCCTGACCCGCCTGCCTCCCCGCCCGGGTTCCCTCACCCGCCTTCCCTCCCCGGCGGCCTGACCCACCCTCCCTCGGCCGCGCCACAAGGGTCGCCCTTGCCCCCACCTGGCAGGCGGCAGGGCAATTCTGGGAATCGCCCTGCCACCTGCCGGGCGGGGGCAAGGGCCGCCCGGGTGGCACAACCCGGAATCGCCATGCCACATATCGGGCGGGGGTGAGGGTCGCCCAGGTGGCGCAGCCCGGAATCGCCCTGCCTCCTGCCGGGCGGGGGCGAGGGCCGCTCGGGTCGCGCGACCGAGGCAGGTGCCACCCGGGCGGCCCTCGCCCCCGTTCGGCAGGCGACAGGGCGATTCGCCGCCTGCCGGGCAGGGGCGAGGGCCTCCCGGGTGGCGCGACTGAGGCCTGCGCGACTCGGGCGGCCCTTGCCCCCACACGGCAGGCGGCAGGGCTATTCCAGGAATCGCCCTGCCACCTGTCGGGCAGGGACGAGGGCCGCCCGGGTGGTGCGGTTGAGGCCTGGGTGACCCGGGCGGCCCTCGCCCCCGCCCGACAGGCGGTAGGATGATTCCTGGAATAGCCCTGCCGCCTGCCGGGCGGGGCCGAGGGCTGCCTGGGTGACGCCTACCTCGGCCACACCACGCGGGCGGCCCTCGCCCCCGCCCGGCAGGCAGTAGGGCGATTCCGGGAATCGTCTTGCCGCCTGTCGGGCGGGGGCGTGATCGAGGGAGGGTGGGTGAGGGCGGGCGGGTGAGGACGCTCGAGGGGGGGGGGCAGGCGGGTCAGGGTGCCGGGCGGGGGAGGGCGTCGGGCGAGGGGCCGGGTGAGGGCACCCGGGCGGGTGGGCTAGGGCGGGCAGGCGAGGGTGCTGGGCGGGTGAGGCGGGCAGGCGAGGGCGCTGGGCGGGTGAGGCGGGCGAGGAAGCCGGGCGGGCGGGCGAGGGCGCCGGGTGGGGCGGGCGGGCGAGGGCGCCGGGTGGGGCGGGCGGGCGAGGTCGCCGGGCGGGTGAGGCAGGCGAGGCGGGCGAGGGTGGGAAGGCGGGTGGGCAGGTGAGGTGGGTGAGGGCGCCGGGCGGGCGAGGGTGCCCCAGCGGGGCGGGTGGGTGTGGGCGCTGGGGCGGGGCGAGTGGGCGAGGGCACCGGGCGGGTGAGGCGGGCGAGGGCGCCGGGCGGGGGGGGGGTGGTTTGGAAGGGTTGGGGTGAGCGGGTGGGTAAGGCCGCCCGTGCCGGCCGGGTGGGTTGCGAGGGCGCCCGAGAGGGGTGGCGGGTGAGGGCGTCAGGGCCAGGTAGGGGTGGGGGGTTGGGAGGGTTGGGGCGCATGGGGTTGTGAGGGCGCCCAGGTGGGGGGGGGGTGGGTGAGGGCACCCAAGGGTGTGGTGGGAGGGTTGGGCCGCAAGGGCACCGACCGGGGGGGGGGCTGCATGGGCACCCGTAGAGGGGCCTGGGTGGGCGCGCCTGGGGCGTTGAAGGGTGGGTTGAGGCGCCTTTACATTTTTTTTTTGTATTTATTAAAAAAAATTGACATTTCATATAATATATATATATATATATATATATATATATATATATATAGATATAGATATAGATATAGATATAGATATAGATATAGATATACATATAGATATAGATATATATATATATATATATATATATATATATATATATATATATATATATATATATATATATAATTTTGAAATGTTTTATTCGTGATTTACCTTTTTTACACTAGAATGTTAATGCATGCCCTTTTGGAATGTGAGGGGCAGTCGGTGGGGCGATTTTTGATCATACAAATAAAAAATTTATGATATATTTTCGTTGTTAATTTAAGTTAATATGTTTTTATTATTTATTGATTTATATGTTTCTATTTCTCAGGAAAATGGCATCAAAGAGAATTTCAGTGAATCTTTCTAGACCAAAGACTCTTAAAGGTGCATCTTAAAGAAACATTGGTGAACGTGTTATCACTCAGGTTGTCCCTTGGCTCCTTAAGGGATACGACCGAGGTAACGACAAACCAATCTTTGGGCTGCAAGTCCTAGCCTACCTGTAGTCAGAGAGGGCTCTCTTTATGATTTAACTTTGTTTTGGGTTGATTTTAGGCTAGTTATGGTGTACATGGATTTTTTTTTTTTTTTTGGTGGGAAGGAAGATGTTTTCAAGCAGAGTTGGGATGCATAATGTGAGAAGTTCAAACCATTGGGCATGGAGTCATGGATTAGGGCTTGCTGTTGCGTTTTCTTGGTCACAAGAGGAATACAGAGTAGGATAGCTACACATAAAACAATATCAGGCTGGAATAAAGATGGAATGAAGGTCAGAGATGAAAGGCAACTAAGAATCTTTCATTAGCTAACTAAGAGGGAAGGTGAATGAAAGTTTGTCTAGGAGCAGTCAAGAATTCCTAAATAACAGTCATATGTGAAAGAAACAGGGTAAACATGATCATTTAAGTATGCATATTCATAACCATTTCTAAAGAAAACATATAGAAATAACTAGAACTGAGCATAGAGTGCAGTCAAGCAAAACCTAAGCTATTCTTCTTTCTTTCTATTTAGATGGTAACACAATGGTGGAGTAAACATATATAAACTGTAAACAGAGGTAAGGAGACACTTATTGAGCCATGTAGTAGCACAGGAATTCCACAGTCACTCTTTGGCCATTAAATAACACAACAGTCAGTTCTTCATCCAAAGCATTCCAACAGTCTTTGATTATAGAGCTCTCAAAATATACAACGCAAGTCTAGAATGAGGATTATCAACCAACCAACCCTTTAAACAATGAATCAGGGTGGTTTATATAGAGAAAAATATCCAAAAATATCTATTACAGCAGACCTTAAACAGATCTAAGGGAAATGAGTTCTTTAATCTAATCTTGTCCTAAAATTAATGCATGAAGATATTTATTTGAGCTCCGCTAGAGGCAGTTGCATCAAAATGAGTTAATATGGTGTCCTTGGTGGCTCGGTGCAGTGAGGCAGTTTTGCTGCTTTTAGGTGGATTTAATGTGCACTAATCCCGATCTGATGAGCTTTGAATTTCCTTTACTGCTTCTTTGACTTAGATGGAGGCCTTTAATGTTCACCTGCTTTAATATTGCCAATCTGATACTCTTTTCCGCTTCACTGATACTCTTTAATTAATCTGGGCTTTATCTTTCCTCTGATATGCTTGAAACTGTCAAATCGCCCCTTTTCTGCCCTTTCAAGGCAAAAAATAACTACTGCGAATGCTTTTCGTGGCCTCTAGAATGCTATCGCCGCTGGACGATTGAATATGAACATACCAGCATACCTTTAGTTCTCTAGTTCTGTTTATGCTATCTTTTATTTAGTTTCTCTGTTTCTAGTGTAGCATCCCGCGAATTTTTGGGTTTTGCAGGTAGCCGAGCAAGGAAGCTCTCCATTTTGAGCTATTTTTCTTAGCGATGTGCGATCGAAAACTGCCTCTTTTTCTCGTTTCGGGCACTCTTTGACGCGATTTTCGCCCTTTGCGCCTTTTCTGTGATGACGTCAGCGGTGGGTCCCGGTACGGTAGGGTGACATGGTAGTACGACAGGGTGACGTGGCAACTGACTGGTTTGACGACGTGGCACAGGACACGGTGGCGGGGTAGGGATGGAGGCAGATGCGGTGGCAGCGATGTGGTGCTGACGTCAGGGGCGGAGAGATAGAAGGCGGTTTGTGGTTCCATCGGACCACCTTCTGTACGGGGGCGGTATTTGTCAGAGCCTGCCTGATACAATCGCGTGGAGACACGCGTCTTTTGGTACGGTGGAGAAACCGCTAGCCTATTGGAGGCTAACTGTCGAATGTTGGGGCAGCTCTGAAATCGCCGAGGCCCATTGGATCTGGGAGGGCAAATCGAAGGGCCGACGGAGCGCGGAGCTGACGGCAGGTTTATGTGCGGGGGCCCGCCGGAATATTAAATTAATATTATGTGACGGGGGCTTTCGAACTTTGGTTAACGCAGGATTGTGGGTTTCTGCGTGGACATAGAAAAATAATTTAATGTCTATCAAAGCCTTTAGACACCAATTATATAAAACGAAAGGGGAGGGATAAAAATGGGAAAAATATAAGAGCGGAGGGGTAGGTATAGGTTATTAACCTAACCAGAGGTCAGGTTAATTCCAGGGTTAGGATGCGGATGGGTTCATAATAGTCCCAGATGGACTATCATTTCCCAAAACCATATATACATAGCTATAATGCTATAAGGTGGGATATTAAATATATTTTTGGGGTTTTTTACATAATTTTTGTAGCAAATAGGGATGGGAAAGTAGTTAGGGAGCTACATAATAGAATTTCGGAGTTAATATGAAGTTGACAAGAAAGCGCTAAGTTTAGAGATCTTAGGCTACTTTAAAAGGAAAAAATTACTTATTGAGTGAATAAGAGTACTCCTAAGCAAAGCAAACCTTTACTTAGGCCAATGAGATGACAAATGATGAAACTTAAGAGATATTAAGCAGATCTTGACCTCTTTGGGGAGGTTAGTGAATGATTTGGGGAATAAGAAGAAAGGGGAGTTAGACATGCTTCGCTTGAGCTCCACCAAATGAAAAACTACCTCATAATTGTGATCTGAATAGATATAACACTTGAAAACATGAAATGGATCACATAGCTTGATTCTGCAACCACAAAACTACTTACCCAGCCTACTTACCTAGCATTTTTTCTTCTTTTTGCATGGGTTCACTTAGACTTTCAGACCCTGATTGTCTTCTTTTCTTTTGACTGCCCTCCTATAAATGTACCCTTATATCTTCCAGGGGCCCAGATTAAGCGGTTGGGCTCCTTCATTTCTCTACCTAGCTACTCATCTGCCAATATTAAACAGTTTGGACAGATATTCATTCTCTATCTTCTAAAACAAGCAATTTAAACCTAGGGAAGCCAAGATTAAGCTGTTTGGCCTTCCCTTAATTGTAAAACTCTTCAAAAATGGTATGATTCTTCAAAATGGAACTTCTTGGAAATATGGAACCTTGCAGCATGAAAAGATGACATATTTGGCATGTAAAACAGTCAATCATGAAATATGAAACCTATTGCAATAGGAGGCTAACAGTGGCTCCACTTGGGGATGGTTTTTCAAGATGAAAAGCTAAGAACAACAGGTCAGAATGCCTTGATCTTCAATTGTTGCTGTAAACTAAAATTCTCCTTCTTCTCAATGCCTTTGACTAAATTCTTATAAGCTGATATGCTGTATCCTTTTGAGCTGAATTGCAGAGAAATTACAGCTCTGCTTCTTGCCTTTTGGGTGCTTGTAATCATATTGAAATCTGCTTGAGCACTTCTTTGGAATTATTTCAAAAACAGAGATCTGAAATAGAGCTTTCTTTGACCTTTCCTTCCAAATTTTGCTGCGTTGTTCCCTCTTATTGTCCTGCTATAAGAAAAAGTGCTGAAAATACAAATATTAATGTACAGATAGTATACAGAGTTGTGTTGCGTTCAACAACAGGGATCATGATAGTGCTTTAGCATTCGGCCATTGACAGGGCCTTCTTCAGCTGTGCTGCCATCCAAACTCTTTAGAAAATATGTGTTGTTGCCTTGAACGACAGAAATAATAAAGAGGCCTTTCCATAGGAAATCAAACTTGCCATGCTTTCCTTTGTCCTCTCTTCGTGAATCCCATCTTAAGACTTTGTTGCCTATGTAGAAATCTTCAGCCTTGGTTCTTTTGTCAAACATTTTCTTGAGCTTCTCTTGTAAAATCTGAGCTCTGTCGTACACTTGCTCTCTTGTTTGCTGCAAATGGATGGTTTGGTTTATTCTTCTTTGGATATCATTTGGCTCTGCCTGAATCTCTTGCAACAATTTGATAACAGGGATTCCCAAAGAAGAGGGGAACCTGGCCTCCATGCCATAGACTAACTCATATGGGCTCATCCCAATGGATCTCTTGGTTGACAATTTGTCTGCCCATAGGGCATTTACAAGCTTTTTGTGTTAGTTCTTCTTGTTCTCCTCCAAGACTTTCTTAATGATGTTAATCAGACTCTTGTTGGATGATTTGGCCAAGCCATTACCTTGAGGGTAATAGGCTGTGGAGTGACCTAAGATAATGTGGAATTTGTGGCAAAAACTGATCATTTCGTGGATTTGAAGGCAACAACGTTATCTGTAATGATCTTCTCAGGACAGCCAAATCTGGACAAAATGTTGGTTTCAAGGAATTGGATAATGGTGGAGTCATTGGCTTGCCTACATGGGCTGGCTTCAATCCACTTGGTAAAGTAATCTGTGGCTGCTAGAATCCACTTATGCTGGCTAGAAGAGGATGGATGGATTTCTCCAATGAAGTCAAGACCCCATTGTTGAAAAGGCTTCTCGGTTGAAATGGGCTTAAGGGGCAAGGGCAGAAGCTTTCTTTTGCCTTCAAATATTTGGCATTTGTGGCATGAAACAAAAAACTTTCTCACATCAAAAAACAAAGAGGGCCAATAGAAACCAGCCCTTAGTATCTTATCAGTAGTGGAATTCCAATATAAGTGCCCTCCACAGTCCCCTGCATGGAATTCTTTCATGACACTGTCAGTTTCATTCATAGTTAGACAATTCAGCAATATTGCTTCATGATTTTTCCAAAACAGGGCACTATCTAAGACACAAAACTTTGATGCTTTCATCTTTAAAAATCTCTTTTTGGTTCTAGACAACCCTGGATGAGCACACATGTTTAACAATATAAAACATATATCAACATACCATGGGGATTGCAAAAAAGCTTCACTGATATGTGGAGTCGCCAGCTCCTGTTCATTTTCTAGTTGATTAATGTCTAAGGCTTGAAAATTGGTTTCGGACATCAGTTTGGTTAAACCTTGTCCCTTTATCAGCTTGGTGGGTTTTATCTCAATGTCATACTCAAGGATATTGGCAATCCATTTGCCTCTTTTTCCTTCTATGCCCTCTTGAGTTAATATGTCTTTTACAACAGCATTTGGCACATAAGCAATCACATGTGAATATAAAATGTAAATTCTGAAATCTTTGATTGCTTTAACAAGGGCATATGCTTGCTTCTCCATGATTTGGTACTTCAAGGGTGCATCTCTAAGGGCTCGGCTGAAAAATGCAATTGGATTTTCATTTCCCTGATCATCTTTCTACAAAAGGACAACAACAATGGTGTGTTCAGATGAAAATGAAAAGATGATGAAATCTTTATCAAATTGAGGACTTGTGAGGACTGGGGCTTGAGTTAAGGCAGATTTTATGCCCTCAAATGCTTGCTTGGCCTCTAAAGTCCATTTTACCTTGGAATCCTTCTTTAACATTTTATTTAGCATTCTTATCAGCTCGGCAAAGTTTGGGATAAATCTCCTTAGGAAATTGATCTTTCCTAGGAATGCTTGCAATTCTTTGATGTTTCTCGGATAAGGGATTTGCAGGATGGCTTGAATTCTTTCAGGATCAATTCTAATCCCATATTTTGAAATGATATGGCCTAGCAATTTGCCTTCTTCTAGGCCGAAGAGAGACTTCTTAGGATTTAAGGAAATGCCATATTTCCTACAGGTTAGGAACACTTGCCTTAGGTGTTTAAGGTGCTCTTGATCAAATTTTGAGAAAGGAGTAAGGTCATCAAGGTAAACCACTAGGAAATCATGGATTTCCTTGGCAAACACAATGTCCATGGCCCTTTGAAAGGTAGCACCTGCATTCTTTAGTCCAAAAGGAATCTTCACATAATTAAATGCTCCCCACGATGTTGTAAAGGCTGTCTTGTCCTGGTCATCCGGGTGAACAAGTATTTGATTGAAACCTGAAAAGCCATCTAGCAAAGAGATTCTAGATGACCCCACTACTCTTTGTAGGATGTGGTCCATCTTTGGCAATGGGTAGTGGTCTTTAAGGGAGACTTGGTTTAAGTTTCTCAAATCTACACAAAGCCTAATCTCACCTGTTTTCTTTCTTGTGGGAACAAGATTGGATACCCATTCTGAAAATCTAATGGGTGCTATGATACCAGCCTCAAACATTCTTTTCACTTCTTTCTCAATCACAGGGAGAAGCACAGGATTGATTCTCCTCAGTTTCTGTTTGAAGGGCTTTTGATTTGGCTTTAAGGGAATGGTATGTTGAATAACAGAGGTGTCATAGGACTTAAGGTCCTCATAACTCCAGGCAAATACATCTTGAAACTATTTAAATAAATAAACATATTTTGGTTTTTGATCGGGAGGCAAAGACTTGGACAATTTAATCATTTTGGGCTTCTCTGATGTCCTAATATTACAGTCTTCCACAACAGCGTTTAAGGGCTGCATCTTTGGCTTTTTGGGGACATCATTTGAATCAAATATGTATTCTAATGGAGTGAGGCCAACAGGTAGAAAATTGTCTTTTAAATCAATCACTTCGGCCTCTGCTTCAGCTATTTCATCTAAATGCATTTGCTTCATCTCTTGCATGTTTTTCTCATAAAAAATGGTTGGGTGCAGCATTTGATTTGCTGCTTCAGTTGTTATAGTTTGCTCATTTTGGCTCATTTGCTGTTGCGGGTCATCCATGGCATCTTCATCAATGTTTAAGCTTGAGAATTCTTCCTGTAAGGTAAGAAAATTGTTGATTTGAGCGTCATCCTCAAACACTTGCCAATCTTTGATATTGATAGGGACAGCAGGCCTGTGTTTTATCTCAGTAAAAAAGTGGTAGTTGGGCTCAAAGGGCAGCTTGCAAGTGCTAGCAAAAGTAGCTAGACTATGAGCATGCATGTTATGGCTTCTAGAAATTTTAGCAAGCTTGGATTCGGTGAAGGAATTGAGTATTTCTATGGCAGCAGACCTATAAGCTCTTAGCCTATTGTCATTAGTAACAAAGTTACCTTTCATCTGTTGAATGATCAAATCGGAGTCACCTAGAATGGACACTTTTGCAGCTCCTAGAGCTTTAAGCAGTTTAAGGCCTAAAAGGAGAGCCTCATACTCTGCCATGTTGTTGGTGCATTTGCAGTTTAGTCTGTAAGCATGACCCTCTGCATGGCTGTTATGTGTATTTTGGATCCATTTTCCTGCCCCCGCTCCTAGTTTATTAATAGAACCATCAAACTCTAAATACCATGTGATTTCTTGCTTGTGGTTAGCATTAAGAGTTTCAGTCATTCTAGGATAGGGCGGACCTAGGTTTTGTGCTTCATGTGGTTCTTCTTGCATGCTGGTTGCACTAATTGTTTTAACAGTTTCACGGGTATGGGCAAACGACTCTTGATTGATGCATGTTTCTTGTTCTAAAGGCAAAGGCTTCTCATAAGTGGGAGGGCAGCTATCATTATTGAAAAATATAAAGGAATCCATATCAGAATGGATTGAGTAAATGGGAAAGTTTTTGGGTTTTTCCTCACTACTTACCACATAATTCATCAGTGTTTCTCTATACAGTCTCTTTGGTTGGCCAAAGACTGAAATAGTGGCATAGGAGAGGTCTAGGTGGATAGATCCTTGGAGTTTTGCTCCCCAAGATCTTGATAAGAGCATGCCATACTTTGGTGGAATGTCAGCAACCACCACGTCCATTAGGATCGTTTTGTTGGGAAATTGGACTAAAGACACACAAAGGTCTTTGATTAAGCCTAAACACTTGACCTGACTAGAATCAAATGAGAATAAGTCTTTGTAGGGTCTAGCGACATCAAGGTTTAGCTTCTCTATTACAAATTTGGGCATTAGATTGTGTGAAGCACCTGAATCAAACATAGCATTGTGCAACACTTTATCATGAATGTGCAAACTGACATAAAAGGGTAGAACAACTCCATGTCCTGATTTACCATTTACTTCAGGACCAAAAAGTAATTCAGGTTGATTATCTAAGAGATTAACATCATCCCTGTTCTCTGGCATTTGCAGTGATCTTTTGGTTTGATGTCTGTACACATCATGTTTGGAAAGCTCAGAGAGGAATAGATATCTTTAATTTACCAATTTCTACTTCTAAATCAAAAGGTTTTTCTGACTGTGTTTTAGTATTGTGACCGACAGATTTTCCCTTTTCCATTGTATCTTCAGTGATCTTCTCTTGGTTATTAGTGATTTCTTGAGATTGTTCTATTTTGGGAAGGCTTTGAGGAATGCTATTTACATTGTCTTTTGAGGGAAAGGATACAAAAGGCTGGTTATTAGAGGGTTGCATGTCAGATACATCCTCTATGGTCACTTATTTTAATTTTGGGTCTGTTTTATCTGCAGGTTCTGTGATAGCGGCCTTGTCTTTTACTTTCTTAGCTTGCTTGGCATCCTTTGGCTTGATGGGATCAGACACATCAATGGTTCTTGTTCTCAATTTATATTGTTTATGGACTTCATAGACAGCTAAATCGTAGCCTTGTTTGAAGTCAAATGACTCTCCAAACTTGGTCTGAAATTGATTTATATCATGGTCATCTTGGTCTTCTTGGGTTAGGAATACTTGTTTTTCACTCTTCAAACCCATCAAGTTTATGTGAGTGTCCTCTATCTGCTCACTAGATGTGGATGCTTCAGCATAGTTTTCATGAAAAGGAGGTCTTATATCATGGTCAGGACTTGCCCTTCCAACGTTTGGGTTCTGGTTTTTTCTAAAGTTTGGATTTCTGATAGGATTGTTTTGATGTCCTTCCCATGAGGCTTTTCTTTCAATAGTTCCCATTCTATTTTCAAAGCTGTCCATACCTTTGATGATTGTGTCCAATTTTTGCTCAAAGGCTGAAGGTTCATCTTTAAAAGTGGTTCTTCTCTCAGCTCTTGCTCTATTTCGCTTGGCAATCAGATTTGCCTCCACACTAATAGCTACATTCTGCATGTCTGCTAAGGTTTGAGGGGATCTTTCCCTTAATTGATAAGCCATGTCTGAATCAAATCGATTAGGGAATTTGTATAAAGCCAGATTAGGTGGAGGTCTAAGGTTTTGTGGAATAGCGTTGTAAACATTGTTAAACCTGGCACAATAGTCTAAGATAGCTTCTTGAGGGCCTCTTTTGATAGTGTCATACTCAGATAATATGTGTAGAGGGTCCTTATTATTCTCCCATCTGTTAAGAAATGTTTGGTAAAGGGCCTCTAGGTCAGCTATGGAATTTGCAGGAAGAGCTCTAAACCAGGGCCTTATATGTCCTGTTAAACTTTGGACAAAAATCTTCATTCTTACACTATCATCATCTATTTCATAACTCTCAAAATAGTCCTGCATTTTCTTGTTATGTTGTAGGGTTGTGCTAGAACCAGTACCATCAAAATATGTGATTTTGGTTTGATAATCCTGAGGCATAGCCCCTGGATTTGCAAGTAACTGTAAAGGTGCATATCTGTTAGCCATATTTACGGGGATAAGTGGAACAACTGGAACAACTGGAACAACTATAATAATAGTGGTGGTAGTGGTAGTATGCGCAGTGAATGGAGGTTTGGAAAAGGTGCTTGGAGAGGTGGATGACGAACAAGGGGAAGTAGGGTTTGAAGGAAACAAAACTTTAACAGGGGTTGGAAAACAGCTTGGCTGAACTGTTTCGGGACTAGAATCAACAAACTCTTCTTGTTTTTGTTTGCTAAGGTTTCTAGAGATTAAATTGGGATTTTCAAAAATAGTTGGTGGATTTGGGTCTGGATTTGACCTAGTATTACATGTTTTCTTCTTTGGAGCTAGCTTCTAACTTGTTTTTTTTGGAATTTTCTGAATAAGTCCCCAGTGGAGTTGCCAATGATGTTATTGCTCAGGTTGTCCCTTGGCTCCTTAAGGGATACGATCGAGGTAACCACAAACCAATATTTGGGCTGCAGGTCCTAGCCTACCTACAGTCAGAGAGGGCTCTCTCTTTATGATTTAACTTTGTTTTGGGTTGATTTTAGGCTAGTTATGGTGTACATGGGTTTTGTTTTGATTTTGGTGGGAAGGATGATGTTTTCAAATAGAGTTGGGATGCATAGTGTGAGAAGTTCAAACCATTGGGCATGGAGTCATGGATTAGGGCTTGCTGTTGCGTTTTCTTGGTCACAAGAGGAATACAGAGCAGGATAGCTACACATAAAACAATATCAGGCTGGAATAAATATGGAATGAAGGTCAGAGATGAAAGGCAACTAAGAATCTTTCATTAGCTAACTAAGAGGGAAGGTGAATGAAAGTTTGTCTAGGAGCAGTCAAGAATTCCTAAATAACAGTCATATGTGAAAGAAACAGGGTAAACATGATCATTTAAGTATGCATATTCATAACCATTTCTGAAGAAAACATATAGAAATAACAAGAACTGAGCATAGAGTGCAGTCAAGCAAAACCTAAGCTATTCTTCTTTCTTGCTATTTATATGGTAACACAATGGTGGAGTAAACATATATAAACTGTAAACAGAGGTAAGAAGACACTTATTGAGCCATGTAGTAGCACAGGAATTCCACAGTCACTCTTTGGCCATTAAATAACACAACGGTCAGTTCTTCATCCAAAGCATTCTAGCAGCCTTTGATTATAGAGCTCTCAAAATATACAACGCAAGTCTAGAATGCGGATTATCAACCAACCAACCTTTTAAACAATGAATCAAGGTGGTTTATATAGAGAAAAATATCCAAAAATATCTATTATAGCAGACCTTAAACAGATCTGAGGGAAATGAGTTCTTTAATCTAATCTTGTCCTGAAATTAATGCAAGAAGATATTTATTTGAGCTGCGCTGGAGGCAGCTGCATCAAAATGAGTTAATATGGTGTCCTTGGTGGCTCGGTGTAGTGAGGCGGTTCTGCTACTTTTAGGTGGCTTTAATGTGCACTAATCCCGATCTGATGAGCTTTGAATGGCCTTTACTGCTTCTTTGACTTGGATGGAGGCCTTTAATGTTCACCTGCTTTGATATTGCCGATCCGATACTCTTTGCCACTTCACTGATACTCTTTTCCGCTTCACTGATACTCTTTAATTTAATCTGGGCTTTATCTTTCCTCTAATATGCTTGAAACTGTCAAATCACCCCTTTTCTGCCCTTTCAAGGAAAAAAATAACTACTACGAATGCTTTTCGTGGCCTCTAGAATGCTATTGGCACTGACCGATTGAATATGAACATACCAGGACACCTTTAGTTCTCTAGTTCTGTTTATGCTATCTTTTCTTTAGTTTCTCTGTTTCCAGCGCTGCCTCTCGTGAATTTCTCATTTCGGGCACTCTTTGACGCAATTTTCACCCTTTGCGCCTTTTTTGTGATGATGTCAGCATGACGTCAGCGATGGGTCCCGGTATGGCAGGGTGACATGGCAAGCTGACGTGGCAGTACAGCCGGGTGACGTGGTAGCTGACTGGTTTGATGACGTGGCACAGGACACGGTTGCGGGGTAGGGACGGAGGAAGATGCGGTGGCAGCGACGTGGTGCTGACGTCAGGGGCGGAGAGACAGAAGGCGGTTTGTGGTTTCATCAGACCGCCTTCTGTACGGGGGCGGTACTTGTCAGAGCCTGCCCGATACAATCACGTGGAGACACGCGTCTTTTGTTACGGTGGAGAAACCGCTAGCCTATCGGAGGCTAACTGTCGAACGTCGGGGCGGCTTTGAAATCGCCGAGGGCCGTTGGATCTGGGAGGGCGGATCAGAGGGCTGACGGAGCGCGGAGCTGATGGTAGGTTTATGTGCGGGAGCCCGCCCGAATATTAAATTAATATTGCGCGACGGGGGCTTTCGAACTTTGGTTAACGCAAAATTGTGGGTTTCTACGCGGACATAGAAAAGTAATTTAATATCTATCAAAGACTTTAGACACCAATTATATAAAACGAAAGGGGAGGGATAAAAATGGGAAAAACATAAGGGTGGAGGGGTAGGTATAGGTTATTAACCTAACCAGAGGTCAGGTTAATTCCAAGGTTAGGACGCAGATGGGTTCATAATAGTCCCAGATGGACTATCATTTCCCAAAACCATATATACATAGCTATAATGCTATAAGGTGGGATATTAAATATATTTTTGGGGTTTTTTACATAGTTTTTGTAGCAAATAGGGATGGGAAAGTAGTTAGGGAGCTACATAATAGAATTTAGGAGTTAATATGAATTTGACAAGAAAGAGCTAAGTTTAGAGATCTTAGGCTACTTTAAAAGGAAAAAATGACTTATACAGTGAATAAGAGTACTCCTACCCAAAGCAAACTTTTACTTAGGCCAATGAGATGACAAATGATGAAACTTAAGAGATATTAAGCAGATCTTGACCTCTTTGGGGAGGTTAGTGAATGACTTGGGGAATAAGAAGAAAGGGGAGTTAGACATGCTTCGCTTGAGCCCCTCCAAATGAAAAACTGCCTCCTAATTGTGATCTGAATAGATATAACACTTGAAAACATGAAATGGATCACATAGCTTGATTCTACAACCACCAAACTACTTACCCAGCCTACTTACCTAGCATTTTTTCTTCTTTTTGCATGGGTGCACTTAGACTTGCAGACCTTGATTGTCTTCTTTTCTTTTGACTGTCCTCCTATCTAAATGTACCCTTATATCTTCCAAGGGCCCAGATTAAGCGGTTGGGCTCCTTCATTTCTCTACCTAGCTACTCATCTGCCAAGATTAAACAGTTTGGACAGATATTCATTCTCTATCTTCTAAAACAAGCAATTTAAACCTAGGGAAGCCAAGATTAAGCTGTTTGGCCTTCCCTTAACTGTAAAACTCTTAAAAAATGGTATGATTCTTCAAAATGGAACTTCTTGGAAATATGGAACCTTGCAGCATGAAAAGATGAAATATTTGGCATGTAAAACAGTCAATCATGAAATATGAAACCTATTGCAATAGGAGGCTAACAGAATGAACTCCACCTGAGCTCATGACTACAAATATTTCAAGTGATAAGAAGATGATTTCAGACTAGAAGAAGTCGAAAGAAGTGAAATTTCCATCAAGAATCTGGTATGTGAAAGAAAAAGAGAGGACAAATGTGAATATATATTTGTATATTGATATACAGAATGATAATGGAATTTTTGAGGTGATGGGAAGAGTCATAGGTATGTGTTCGGTACCGGACACTGAAGTTGTTTACATACTTACAAAGGCTCCCAAGTCACATGAAAGGATTAAATACCGACTATCATATTCATTATATGACACGAGAGAGGTATCTACAAAGTTGTGTAAACAAATCGTAAATGAGATGACATAAAACATCGTAAGTATTGTTATTTATATTTGTATTTTGCGTTCTTGAAAGTGTCTCGCTATATTTTTTAGCTTTGTTTTTTATTGACATATGATATTTTGTTTGGCAAAATTTTGTTGAAAGTTGTTCAATTAGGTTGGGAGGCATTCATTTCATTGAGCATGATATCATGAAAGTTGTCAGAAGTTTTTACTCAGTGTCAGAAGAAGATATGGAAAATAGGCAAAATGTAGTAATTGATGATGCTACTGTCAGGCCAGGGTAACTCCAGCTATTGATGAACGCAAGACAACTTGATATTTCACATTAGATAACAATTATTTATATACAAGAGAAACGGATCAGTTCATCTTCTAGATGACTGTCCGGCTTCACCTCATCCGTTTCGGATTAGGTGTCAACATTCCCCCCCTTAATCTGAAGGGATGTTGGTGAGTCCAAGCATCGTTCTGAATCTTTCAAGCTTTTCTCTTCCAAGCGCTTTGGTGAAGATGTCTGCAATTTGTTCGTTTGTGGAACAATGACGGAGATGGATTGTTTTGGCCTCAACATGATGTCGGATCAGATGATATTTAGTATTGATGTGCTTAGTACGATCATGGAACTTTGGATTTTTGGCCAACTTTATTGCAGATGTGTTATCAATCATGAGTGGAGTAGATTGTATTTGTTTTACTTGCAAATCTTCAAGAATTTTCCTGAGCCACACAATTTCTTTCGTTGCTTCAGCTGCTGCCACGTATTCTGCTTCTGTTGTGGAATCCGCTGGTACTGATTGTTTGCGTGATCTCCAGGAGACAGCTCCTGATCCAAGACTCATAGCATATCCTGAAGTAGATACCCCAGTTTCTTTGTCTCCATCGAAGTCTGAATCAGAGTATCCAATCAAGTTGAAGTCGTCCACCTGTGTATACTTGATTCCAAGGTCTTGAGTTCCCTTCAAGTACCTTAGAACTCTTTTTGCAGCAGACCAATGTCCCTCACAAGGCTTTTGCATAAACCTGGAGAGGATTCCAACAGCAAATGAAATGTCTGGTCTGGTAGTAGTGAGGTAGATGAGACTTCCTACAAGCTGTCTATACCTTGTTGCATCCTCAAATTCCTTTCCTTCAGTAGATGTGAGCTTCAAGTTTTGTTCCATTGGAGTAGAAAGGGGATTGCACTCTGTCATGCCAAATCTGTATAACAAATCTCCAATGTATTTCTTTTGAGAAAGAAATATGGACTTTGGATGTTGGGTTACTTCAATGCCAAGATAGTAATGAACATAGCCCAAATCAGTCATTTCAAAAATTTTTCCTAATTCTTTCTTTATGGATGCAATATAGCTTTCATTGTTCCCTGTCATTAAAAGATCATCTACATATACCACAAGATATACAACTGTTTTGCCAACTTTCTTGACAAATAAAGTTGCATCATCAAGATCAAAATGTTTGAAGTTGAGTTTCAGAAGATGCTCAGTTAGTTTTTCATACCAGGTTCGTGGTGCTTGTTTGAGGCCATACAAGGACTTCACAAGTTTGCATACTTTGTGTTCATGTCCTTTCACAGCAAATCCTTCAGGCTGGGACATAAAAACATTCTCTTTTAGATCTCCATTCAAGAATGCAGTTTTTACATCCATTTGATGGACTTTCCAACCGTTCTGAGCAGCTAGTGCAAAGAGTGTCCGGATGGTGGCCCATTTTGCTGTGGGAGCAAAAGTTTCCTCATAATCGACCCCTTCCTTCTGTGCAAAACCTTTTGCCACAAGCCTAGCTTTGTGCTTGTCAAGTGAGCCATCAGCTTTGTACTTGTTCTTGTAGACCCACTTGCAGCCAATTGGTTTGGTTCCAAATGGAGGATCAACCAGCTTCCAAGTGCCATTCTTTATGAGGGCATCATACTCCTTTCGCATTGCTTCTTTCCATTCATCATGAGAAGCAGCTTCTTTGAAGGAAGTTGGTTCAAAATCTGTAGACAAGTTCAATTCACAATCATAGGTAACATCCATATCAACAGGTGAATTAGAGTTATCTACATCACCTCCATCTTGTCGGTTTGAATTTCGGGTTCCTGTTTTTCCAATTTCATCAGGATGAACACTTTCAAGTGTCTTTGTCAGCCACTTTGGGGGACCTTTCTGAGATGGTCCAGGCTGTTCTGTTGATTGAGTTGGGTCTGAATCAAGATTGAGTCTCCCAATTCTATCAATTACATCACTTAAAGCATCATCCGTTGTTGGAGTGTCATGCAGGGGAGATTGTTCTTCAGAAGAAGATTCCACATGTTGATCTAGTATAGGAATCCCCCCTTCAAGATGTGGAATCTGATTATCAAACTCTTGGAATGATTTTGGTTTTGTGAATCTATCCAAGCGATCAAGTTGTCGCTCAACAACACTGTCAGATTTGGATGATTCAAGAAAAATGACATCTCTAGATAAAACAAACTTTTTATTTACTTCATCATAAAGGCGGTATGCTTTAGATGTGTTTGAATACCCCAGGAAGATACACTTACGACTTCTTGCACCAAGTTTGTTTCTATGTACCTTTGGTATTAAAGCATAACAGGTGGAACCAAATATCCTGAGATGTTTGACCGAAGGAACATGTCCATACCACAATTCATAAGGAGTCTTGTTTCTTATAGCACTAGATGGACATCTATTCTTTATATATGCAGCACATAGAACAGCATCAGCCCAAAACATTGTCTTTACATTCTTGAAGAAAAGCATAGATCGTACCATATTCAAAATTGTTCTGTTCATTCTTTCAGCTACACCATTCTGTTGAGGATTATAAGGCACAGTTGTTTGATGTTTAATCCCATGTTGGCGAAGATAGTGTTCAAATTCATTTGATGTATATTCTTTTCCATTATCAGTGCGAATAGACCCAATATGAGATTGTGCATCATTTTCAATCCACTTATGAAAATTCTTAAATGTTTGAAAAGCATCAGATTTGTTCTTCAATAAGTAAACCCAACACATTCTGGTGTAATCATCAATAAATGTCATGATATATTTATTTCCATTTGCAGAAGGAACAGGCATTGGACCACATAAATCTGAATGAATAAGTTCAAGCTTCCTATGTGCTCTTGAATGTGAATCATGAAAAGACTGTTTGCTATGCTTTCCTAGAATGCAAGCATCACATTGTTTATGTTTTCTAGGAATTGTAGGCAAACCAGCAACACCATTTTTCTTCAACAAGCGGAGACTATCATAGTTTAAATGCCCAAATCTAGCATGCCATAATAAACTTGATGGAAGTGTACATTCTTCATGATGAGAAATATATGAGAAATGCTGTGCATGAGCAGAGGTTCCTTGCAGTTTAAGGAGTCTTTCTTCTTCTATACCCCTCATGACAAGTGAGTGGTCAGATGCCTTTCTTACCTCAAGCTTGCCATCAAACATGTGAATGGAGTGACCTTGCTGGCGGATGTGGACCAGGGACAGCAAGTTTCTCTTCAGCTGTGGGAGATATAGAACATGATCCAGAAGAAAGTCTGGAAGACCAGGCAGTTTAAGCCTGATTGTGCCAAGCCCTGATGGCTTGATTTTTGACTGATCTGCAAAGTATACTGCTCCATCAACATTGTTAGTGAAATCTTCAAAGAAATCTCTCCTATGAGTCATATGACAGGTTGCTCCTGAATCAAGCAACCAGTCATTTTTCGAAGAAGCAAGTGAAGCATTAAACAAATCTTCATTTACTCCAATATTACATTGTGCCTCAATATAATGTGCAGATTCGGGTGCTTTACCTTTGTCTGAGTCATCAGTTTTACCTTTCTGCTGATTTCTTCTCTGCTCAACTTTGTTCCATGGTAGCTTGCATGTAGAAGCATCATGTGATCCATTTCGTTTGCAGCGAATGCAATGCAAATCTGCCTTTTCTGCTTGAGAATGTCTGCCCCCCCTGCCTCTGAAGTATCTTCCTCTTCCTCTTCGTCCACCTCTTCCTCTTGCAGAATCTTGAGCAGGATGCGTTTCTTTGTGAGCAAGGCAAACAGTCTCTTCAGAAGATTCAGGGACTGTTTTCTTTCCAAAGGCTTTCTCTCTTTCAGCAAACTTTTTCACAAGAGAGTCAAAGGTTATATCTTTAAGGTTTCCATTTGCTTGTAAAGACTCAAGATAATTGGAGTAGGTAGGATAGAGTGCTTTGAGAAAGGCAATAAGAGAGATATCCAGCTCAACTTTAGTGGATTTTATATCATGCATTATAGACTTTATTTCAGATGCAAGAGCAAGAGGATCATTATTTTTCAGTTCAAGAGTGAAGAGTTTAATCATGAGCTGAACAACTTCAAGTGTAGAATGTGTATCATAGAGTTCTTTCAGCTTTTGTATAGCTTCAAAAGCAGTGGAATAGCAGGAAATATGACGACTTACTTCCTCATTGACAGATGCTGCAATCAATGCAAAGGCTTTGCTGTTCTTGTTTTCCCAAATGGCGAGTTCTTTGTCTGATGTGGGCTGCACAGGGTCTCTGTCTTCTTCTCCGACACACACACCTTTCCACAGCTCATTGTAGATGAGGGTGTGTTTTACCATCTGAGACCATTCAGAATAGTTCTCCTTGCCAGTGAGAACTATTCCGACCATAGAAATGATTGAGTGCATTCTGTGAGAAAAAAAATTATCTCTGCCAAAGAAAACTTCTGTTGATAGAAAACTTCTGCTGGAAAAAATCTTATATATATATTAGTGTTCAACAGAGAAAAAGAAAGCGCTCATATGTATCTTCAACATATATCACTGTTCATTAGAGAAAAAGGAGAGTGCTGGTGCTGTATCTTCAACATATATCACTGTCTCAATGAAAAAATCAAGGGCGCTCACTGCTTATATCTCGCATCAATATATTCAACATATATTAATATCACTGTTCAATATATATATTCAGGGCGCTTACTGGTTATATATCAAAATCTCACAACAAAACATATACCAATATGTCACAGTTTAAAAAAAGGAGGGCGCTCCGATGACTTGATGTTTTCAAATCCCGCAACAAAACATATACCAATATGTCACAGTTTAAAAAAAGGAGGGCGCTCCGATGAAAAAAATTCAGGTACCACACCAGCTATATATGACAGAAATGTCACCGCCCTCGGGTTTCCATTCTCAATACAAAAAAAAGATTTAATTCAGGTACCACACCAGCTATATATGACAGAAATGTCACCGCCCTCGGGTTTCCATTCTCAATACAAAAAAAGATTTAATTCAGTACCACACCAGCTATATATGACAGAAATGTCACCGCCCTCGGGTTTCCATTCTCAATACCAATAAAAAAAAACGATACCAACTGGTTTTGCAACGCAGTCACCACAGCTATACCATGTCAGATAATCGAACTCACAATATGCTTTCAGACATTTACGTTAACAACCATCCAGCTGGTGAGGAACAGGCATTAAACGCAGGCTTACCACGTTTACAAGTAATGCAGCATTAAATTCAATAAATATATCTACAGGTCTCAATATATGACTGCGCAGGTCTCAATAGCACACGGATCGACCCAGGTATCGGAATTTACAGTTATAGATGCCCTGAAAACAGTGATTTTGCCATGTGGGCCTCGTCATTTCGAGCCAGAAAAGCTCCCCAAAACATTATTTGCTACAGAGGCCGAAACCCTGATCAGTTAATTCGCGGAAAACTCATACAATGAATCGGTTTCAGGATTGGAAAGGAAACAAAATCCAAGGAAGTGAAATGAGAAAGATAAAACTAAAACCTTGAAGCCAGCGTTCGTTGGTTCACTGTCCCAAATGCCGAGAGGCGTTTCGCTCCAACGAGAAGCCTTCTCGAAGCGACAGACAGAGCCCAAAAAGCCTATACCCCAGTGCTCCAAAAACGTTACCTCAATTCAACGTACTGGCAGCAACGTTCTTAATGGCAGAGGGCGCAGACTCATGAGAGGTCAGTGTCAGAGAGCGCCAGGCCAGGGCAGTCAGAGGCAGCGGATTCAGGCAAAGGGAATCACGTCAGAGGGGCAGCGGATTCAGAGGCAGAGCTGCTCTTAAGAGAGGAGTTACAACTAATTTAAGAAACCTGAGCTCTGATACCATGTCAGGCCAGGGTAACTCCAGCTATTGATGAACGCAAGACAACTTGATATTTCACATTAGATAACAATTATTTATATACAAGAGAAACGGATCAGTTCATCTTCTAGATGACTGTCCGGCTTCACCTCATCCGTTTCGGATTAGGTGTCAACAGCTACAAAACTACATCCAAAGAATCAGAAAAAAAAGGCCTCTGGATAAATCTAGCAAGGGTAAACAAGTTACTTTTGAGAACGATGAAGTTGAAATTGACAGTGAAGCATATGTTGTCATTACTGAAGATGACATTGGAACTGAGAAGAGCCATAAAAAACAAAAAGTAACAATGCCCAAGAATAAATCTGTTGGGAATGTTATGACCAAGAAAAGTAACGCTAATTTTTTTGAAGTAGTCATTACCAGCAGTCAAGAACCTAGTGAAACTTCAAAAGAAAGCAGAGAAATCATTACACCAGGAGCTGATTTAGAGGATGGCATTATAAAAAAAAAACAAAATGTCATTTGAGAGAATTTTACAAAGAGAAACTTAATTGATGGTGGTTGCACATTTCAGATTAATGTCAGGAAAATCTATAAAGCAAGTGAAGGACAATGTCAATATCAAGTTAGAAAGCCACATCGTCTGCATGTTCACAACTTGAAGACATTGATGAGGTACAATCCATATGCTCATGTGGTTAGTTATGTGCTTCTTGTTGATCCACTTCAAGTTCCCAACAAAGAAGCATTTAATAAGTCAAAATGTTTTGAATACAATTATTATGTGCTTGGGGGGAACCATTCTGTAGAAGCTCAAAGACAATTGATGGATGAATATCCTAATAACCCACGTTTTGAAATAATGAAATGTATCATTTATGCGGGTTTATCAATTACAGAAGCAAAGTTAGTGGCATGGGATCATAATTCAGATAATGAATATAGGATGTCTATGACTTTCATCCAAAGGGTTAGATTTATTCATAGTGAATTTGAAGAAAAATGTGGTGGGGATAGGATAAATGTTACTGCAGATTTCCGAAAGGAATGTTGTATGGAAATAGGATATCAAATTGAAGAGAAAACAAATTCAAAAGGTGGAAAAGGAAACAAAAATAGTGATTTATTCAGAGGTGTTGATAACATTTTCCAATTGGCATTTAGATCTGAAGATGTTTGGAAGTTGATTGATGAGATTTTTAGCATGTGGGAAGACATTGCCATTAAAAACCAGAAGGTCAAAAAGTCTAAGCCATTGATATGTGGCAATAGTAAATTAGCTCCTGAAATGAAGCAACTTCCAGACGATATGAATATCACACCTTGGAGGGCGATGTACGGAGTGAAAGATGATAAAATTGTCAAAACAATATTATCTCGTGTGAGGTCAAGGGAATTATCATTGGAGGAAATGTCTGAAGAATTTCAAAAGTAAGTTTGTTGAATTATTTTTATTTATTTCTAGATTATAATTATATTTTAAATAAAACATGTTGTTCTTGGTAGTACTTGTTATACATATCATTATATTAACTTTTTGTTACTTTATCTATACAGTCACAAAGTTTATATGAAAATTCAAGAACAAATGGTTAGATTGTTGAATGAAGATAGTTGGGATGATGTTGTACACAACTATCCAGATTCAAGTTCTACATCAACATTAAAAGCTTTTTATCTTGCATTTAAAAAGGTATCTTGATTTATACATTCATTTTTATTCACCTGTGTACTATTTTTAATTTATAACTTACACATATATTTGTTTATTTTATAAAAGATGAGGAAGGATGATAATGGAGCGCCAGATAGTTTCAAAACCTTTATTGAAAAAATAAAGATCGAAAGAATAAAAAAGCAACGTATTAAGAATGTTCAACTTGATCCAAGTCTTAATCATTTCATTTGGAATGGGCTAGACACTATTCAATATCAAGTAATACAAGGCGAATGTGAAGACATTGCTAAACTCATACCAAAAAGGGATTATGCCCTAGTCATTGCAGATATTCCCCATGGTTTCAATATTCCAAACATTGACTATGATAGTGACCCTTATACTTATCAAGCTTTTAGTAAAGTGGTTGCGGGATTTGTAGAAGTCACGTCATCACCATTATGGAGATTTGTGACATTTCATTCAGACACACAATTGGCATTGATATTGTCAAGCTTCAAGGGGAAAACAAATTCAAGGATGCAGCTTACATGGTAAGACGTTTAAAATGTATATTTGATTAATGTTGAAAAATTTATTTATGTACAAGTTAATTGAACTTTTACTATTTCATGTTACAGGAAAAAGCCAAATCTTCTTAACAATGAAGATCAACAATTTATAAATGATTGTGAGTTCATTCATATTGATAGTTGGGCAAAAGATGATAGCCATATGTCTATGATTTTTAATCGGGTAGACGGAAAGAGTCATAGCCAAATACTGACTTATGATGCTGTTGTGAGAAAACTAATGTATGAAGACAAAGAAGCAAAAGGAGAGATAGTTAACATTTATCAAAAACCACAATTATTGATTAACTATCTTATAGACATTTGTTCGAATGAAGGAGATTGGGTTCTGGATTTATTTTCTGGCTCAGGTAAGTTTTATTATATGGAATTGAATTTCAATATGTTATTTTTTAATTAATATGTCATTGTACTAATTTAGTTCATTATTTCTTTTGTGCTTGATAATTAGGTACAACACTAGCATGTTGCCTTCAAAAAGGAAGAAATTGCATTGCAATTGAAAAAGATCCAGTACAGTGAAATTTCATTCAGCAAAGAATTAATGCTCTTCAATTTCTTCTAGATGCAATGCAAGAAATTGGGTTGAAGAAAGGGGACTTTAGTGAATCACGTGTCGCAAAAAAGGCAAAGGAACCCCAACCACCATTACATGGAATGTCTGGAAAGACATACATTGGGATATTCGCAGACATCAAAGACCCATTAGAAGAGGAATATGAGGAAAATGAAACAGAAAATATTGTGGAAGAGGACAATGATGAAACTCTAGAGGACGAAGAGTTTGGATTACGTGACATTGTTGATTAAATTTAAGTTATGCTTGTAAATCAAGCTTTGCAATGTTTTGACTTTGACATTTTATGAGAAGAATAAACACTGAATTAGGGTTGTTATACGTTCAATATTTGTAATATGTGATTTTCACATAGATTTTTAAGTTAATCATTATTTTTTGAAAAAAAAGTGATTATTATTATTTTTTTGACATGAAAATCATAAAAAAAGCTATTATTTTACCATTTTTAGTTAAAATTATCGTATAAAAATTGTGATTTTGACATGTCAATTCTAGCAAAAAATTATCAAAACGTGTAGTTTTTTAGTTATATTTATGTTAAAAATGGTTATTTTTATGTCCATTGTTAAAAAATATTGTTTTTTAGAAACAATTATTTCATGTGGATTGAAAAATTAATTAAGGATGCATAAATATGTAGAATATCGAAAATTCTAAATATTGACCTCCTAATTTAAAAATGTAAAACAATAAAAACCTCACTAAAAAAAAGTTAAAATTAAAATAAAAAACAAGAAAATGTGAAGAAAACGACCACTTCAAAAATGATCAAATTTACAAAATAATTATTTACATTTTATACATTAGAAAATTTAAAGCCAAAAAGAAGGTCTTTTAAAAAAAGGGGGTGATGCAGAATACTCAATTTTTAAAATCAGCATGAAAATCACTACCATTTTAAAACGATTCTAAAACGTAATGTACATAAAAAAATTAAAGTGCCAAAAACTATGCTCTAAAAAAACATGTTCATTCTGCATCACCCCTTTTCAAAATCAGGTCACTTTTTTGCTATCTCTACGAAACGGGTAACAGTATCAGTTCCCGTTTCAAAGTTTACATTTTTCAAAATTACTAGTAGATGCTTCAGAATTCTTACCTTTTATACCTATGGCTACAATGGTTGTTACATCTCCCGAGTTTGACCCCAAATCTTTCTGAATAGCTGCATTAGTCTTCTTCTTCTTGCCCTTGAACTTCTTAGGCCTCAGCTCTGGATGCAGAATCCAACAATGCTCATCATCATGCCCATCCTTTTTACAGTGAGTGCATGAAGCCTTGTTTTTCTGTGGAGTGTTAGCCTTCCTTGCTTTCCACTTCTGCTTTTTTTTCTCCTTGCTCTTGCTTACAGTGGGTTGGGATGGTCCTCCAACTTCTGGATTTCCATTCTTTCCTCTAGCTTCTAGATGAGTAGCTTGTACATACACCTCATCTATACTAGTGGGATTAAACATGAGGATGGTATGCCTCATGATATTCCTAGAATCAATGATCTCTTTCTAAAGTCTTGAGTGTACCCTTGCACACTTTGCCCTTTCAACTGCTGAAGAGTTTGCCAACTCATCATGGCTTGTTGCATGTAGGCCAATGGATAGAACTTTTTTTTGATTGTAGAAACAAATTTACTCCAGACAGAGATGGTCTTACCATGTCTTTTCATGTCATCTTGGGTTTTGCCTTCCCACCAAACCAAGGCAGTGCCTCCTAGCCGTAGGCTTGCCAGCTGAATCTTGCTCTTGTCTGAGTCGATGTTCTGTACTCTGCAATAAACATCAATTTGTCTAATCCAATTGTCCAACTTCTCTGCATTTAATTCTCCATCATATATAGGAAAATAAAATTTAACATCTAGCTTGATTAAAGATGCCTTCTTGTTATGCACATGGCTATTAGGAGGGGTGAGGAAGCTTTCCTCTCTCCCTTTTCCTTTGGAGTGGTCATGGAAGTGAGACTCATCTTCTTCTTTGTCTTGTTTAAAGCCTGATGAGTCTTCATCCTTATGTTTTCTAAAGTCCCTATACATTTCTTCTACCATGGACTTTATAGCTAGGAAAATTTCTATGAATTGAGGGTCTGGCCCCACAGAACCTTCCTCTGACATTGTCTTCTGAGGATAGACTCTCCCAATTTTAGGATTAGTTTCGACCAACTCTCCTTCTCCTAATTTGAGCTTTGATCTAGTGAGCATTCAACAACTAAACCAACACAAGATTGTCTAACCTTATAGCCTAAAGCTCTGATACCACTTGATCTGAAAATCACCCTATGAGTGATCTCAGTTAATAATTATTAATTGAAGGTATTACAACCTCATGCCCTGGTGTGTGTCCATGTTATTTTAGGCAACGGATCGATCAGATTGCAAAATACACAGACACTGGAAAATGGAAAACAACAGAGAAACACAGTAAGAAAATACATGAACACAACAAATTAATAAGGAGTTCACCCTATCCCCCAAGGCTACATCTCCAGTCTAGCTCTTAGTGGTGGCCTTCTTTTACTGTGTCTTCAAAGCAAAGAATTACAATGAGGAGCTCAATTTGAGTCTCCTAAAACAAAATTTCTTGGAATGGTGGTTCTTGGATTCCCCAAGCCACTAGAGTGCACAGACTCTTTTCCTTACCAGCTCTTTGACCTCTTTGGTCTTAAGGGGAGGAACCCAATGTGGTGCTCAGTTCCCAACAGATCCTCTCAGGGATTGCTTGATGCTGCCTTATGCTACAGGTCAGCTCGACTCTCTGTCTTTCTGCTTCTTGCTTTACCGTCTTCTTCACTTTTGCTTTCTCTATCTTTGTTTCCTTCTTTTTCTCTGTATATGTTCTGTTCTGTTTGTACATGGATTTAAAGCCAATGAGCCTCACGACTATTCAATTTCCTTTTTGCCTTCTTCGGATCACTCACTGCTGTTCACTTAGAATCCGCTATCTCTACGTCATGGTCATCGGCTCACATCTAGTGGCCACTTGTCTTCTAACAAACTATGCCACCTCCACATCAAATCAGACCTCAATTTCTTACATATCATGGCTTAATCCCTCATTAATTCTGGTTTCTCCATCGGGCGCATTCTCAGCCGTTAGATCTAGAGGCCCCAAATCCGACACCATTCACTCATTTTGTGTCGTTGAATTGCTCGACTGTTAGCACACGATGAGTGGCGGTTTTCTCTCTCCTCCGCCATCCACATGTTGGGCACTGAGTGGAATCACTCCCTTTTCGCCAAATCTGCTTACCGTCCAAGGGTGCCCCCAATAAATATTGCCGGTTTTGGAGCGCGGGTCCTACCTTTAGCCTTTAACATTTTCCCCATGGTTTTCCTGGCTTCCATGTGACTAAGCGCTCGGGGCCTCTCCTTCTCAAGGGGTTTTTCCCAGCGATGCATCAGAGACTTCCTCCTTTTCCCGATCTGGGCTTCCCAGGGGCTAGTTTCACCTCCTACGCAGTCTCCATGGGCCTCGGCTAGCGCGCTTTGACCGAGGTCCTCGTCGTTCCACGTTGGCTACAAACTGCCACTGTTTAGAGGTTTTTCTGATCACTCCATGCTCTTTGAATTCGAAATTTTGTCCTGTCTTGATATAGTCGTGGTTCTCTGAATTTTCTTCATGGATCCAATTCAGATCACTAGGTGTACTGTGCCTCCATCCATGACCTCCTTAACAATGTAAGGTCCTAGCCAATGCATTCTGAACTTTCCTAGGAATTTATCAAACTTAATGTCATACAACAGCACTAAATCATTTACCTTGAAAGTGCGCAGCTTAATATGGCGATCGTGTCAGGCCTTCTCACGTTGTTTTTGCACTTGTTGATGAAAGCTAGCAAGGAACTATTCCTCCTCGAGTTCTTCCAACTACGTGAGCCTTTTGTCTAGGGCTTCATGGTCCATCATACCTATGAGCGCTGCTATGTGTAGAATAGGTACAATATAGTCCATTGGCATGCAAGCTTCCATGCCATAAACTAACCAAAAAGGTGTCTGTCTTGTCATTTTCTTGCATGTTGTCCTATAAGCCCATAGTACTGCAGGTACGCGCAGGTCCCAATCACTTCGCTAGGCATTGCTTACTTTGGTTAGCGCATTTTCCAGTATTTTGTTGAATGCTTCTACTGTCCCATTGGATTGTGGGTGATACAATGTGATTTTTTGGTGATACACCTGGAACTCTTCTGTTAGCATGCTGATGGTTTCGTTCAAGAATTTTTTACCGAGATCACTCATTAAGATTTTTGGATAGCCAAATCGAGTCAACACGTGTTCAAACAAAAACTTCACAATCGTGGTGGCCGTGTAGTCTTTGACCAGCTACGCTTCTACACAACGTGTCAGGTACTTTGTCATGGTGATCATGTATCGCGTGCCCGTTTTTCCCTGAGGTTTGATAGGTCCTACAAAGTTGATTGCTTTTTTTTCGAAGGGCTGCAACGTCATTTGTGGATTCAAAGGCATCTCGTCCCTACGCGATGGTTTACCTATCTTCTCACATATATCGCATGCCTTACATCGTGCTTTTGAATCCTGGTGAAGGGTTGGCCAACAAAACCCTGCGTGGAGAATCTTTTGCATGGTCGCGCGTCTTGCATAGTGTCCTCCTGCAGCGCTGCCATGTGATTCTGCAAGGATTTGACTTCGTTCAAATTCAGGTACGTACCTTTGTAGTATCTCATCATTCCCCATTTTGTATAGGTGCCTTGTGATGACAGAAAAGTCAGCCATGCACACCACCAGTTCCTTCTTTTGCTGGATGGAGTATTCCTTCGACGCAATCTCGGTTGTTAGAAATTGGATTATATCTTCAAAATGCCCATTCGTGACGTGCACATCAAAGAATTGCGCATTAGGTAATCCTTCCTCCAAACTAATAGGTTCCTCTCCCGTCTCAATACGTGATAGGTGATCCGGTCCTGCATTCAGGCATCCAGGCTTTACCACGACCTCAAAGTCATATTCTTGGAACAATAAGAGGCACCTGCATATACGCCCCCAACCACAGGCTTATTAACCAAGTTTTTCAGCACGGAATGGTCTGTATACATCTTGAAATGTCCTCCTAGCAAATAATGCCGGTATTTTTGGAGATCGTACACCATAGCCAACCCCTTGCGCTCGGTTGTGGAATATTTCTTCTCCGCTTTGGACAACCTGCGACTTCCAAACACAATAGGATGATCCAAGCCCTCTCCACGCTCTTGTGTAAGTACCGTGCCCAGCACTATGCATGACGCGTCAACATGGACATGAAACTCCTCATCCCATTTTGGGAAGACCAGGATTGGAGCAGAGGCCAATTTCTCTTTTAGTACATCCAGGCTCTTCATGCAATCATCATTCTAGCAGAATGTGACATCCTTTTTCAATAGTTTCTCCATTGGCGCGGTGATTTGGGCATAGCTTTTGATGAACTTCCTGTAGTACCCTGTATGTCCCAAGGTAGCGTGCAACTGTTTAACACTTCGTGGTGCTTCCAAATTCAAAATTACGACAATCTTCGCGGGGTCTACCATTAATCCCTGTTTGCACACCACATGTCCTAACAGGTTCCCAAAGGGAACAAGGAACGTACACTTTTTAAGGTTCAGCGTGATTTGGTGTCGTCGAAAAGTATCTAGCATCAAGCGTAAGCTCACTACATGGTGCTTGACCAATCCAAATATAGTCCAATCATCCAAGTAGACCTCTAGGAATTTGTGGATATACTCTTTGAATGCTGCAACAATTATGCGCAAAAAGATGGTAGGTGCGTTCTTTAACCCAAACAGCATAATAGTGTATTGAAAGCAACCCAACATAGTTGCGAAGAGAGCCTTGCTCCTATCTTCAAGCATGATTTTGATTTGGCGGTACCCTGAGAACCCATCAGTAAATGAATATGCTTTTTTCCTGCCAACATTTTCCAATACTTCGTATGTGAATGGAGTCGGGAATGGGTCGTGCACACAAGCGTCATTCAATTTCATGAGGTCCACACATATTCTTATCTTGCCCTTCTGCTTCTTCTCTTATTCTACCATAGGGCTCACCCAATCAGATTCTTCCATTAGCTCAATGATTCCTACTGCGAGCATTTTGTCTAGTTCTACATGGACCTTTTCCTTGTACTTCAGATTCAAGCTGTAAGGCCTCTACTTAACCGGCTTCGCATTGGATTTTAAGGTGATCTTCATCATCCCTAAATCGCTAACAATTCCCTTTAAGTCCGTGATCTTGGTTGGGAATAAGTCTTGGTACTCCAGGAGTAACTCAGCGACCTTATCTACCATGGCATCATCCTAGTAGTCGTCGAGCGTTGCATACTTTGGTTCAGCCTCCATACCAATGTTTACCTACTTTATTTTTACTGGCGCAGTAATGTTATGGTCTTTAATCAATGGCCCTTGAACCTCGCGATAACCTTCATTTTCTGGAATGTTAACTTTATGTGGATCTTCGTCGTCTTCTTCAATGTTTACATTGTAACACTCCAGCACGCAGCTTAGCTGAGTCGTCCATTCAGGCTGAAGAACTTCCATTGGCTCCTGGGGTATTTTAAAGATAGCTGCTTTTACTGCTTGCAGCTCATCATCAATAGTATCTCACCAACGATCCTCAAATGTGAAGGTTAATATGAATCCTTTGCACAAGACATCCCATTCATTCCTCCCATGGCAAAGCTTCATCTCTATATACCAATTCATGGGTATAATATCTAGGGTGTGACAGAATAGGTGCACCCACTTAGGTTGTGGTTCTTCCCCATAGACCTTTGTCCATTTTGCGAGGTGCGTAAATCAATCACATATGACGCTTCCAAAATCGTAGGCACATCATCCTCCTGCATTCATGCCAGTCCTTAAAACTTCTTTGGCGCGTAACCCACCATCTTGCAGGCATAGCTCTCAGTACCCATTTCAAAGCATCGAAACACTGTTGTTTCGACACTTCTTTTTCAAATTTGTTTAGGAACTCCTCCACTTCACCTAACCTATCGCACATAGGCAAATCCCTTACCTCTGTTGCTACGCAGTGCAATGACCTTGTCATCATGTTACAGTTGACCGTGGTTACCTCGTGTAACTAGTTCTGCCATCGCTTTATCTCTTCATCAAAATATGATGTGCAGGAGCTTTTGCGCTCCCAAGATATTCGGCCATCCGTGGTTGGATTTACCCAATCTTGATCCCACGCGGTTATCTTGTAGATGTAGTCTAGATCGTCATTGCTGTCATAGTTGTGCACTGGCTCTGTGTAGTGCGATCCTTCTGCAAGGTCTAAAGGTACCACTATGCTTAGTGACTTTTTCTCAAAAATCATCTTGCGTCTCTTTAGATTTATCACTCCATTTGTGTCAGTGGCCCAATCTATTCCTAGTAGAGCGAGATAGGGATTGCTATCATCAACAATCTCTATCACTTCGAAATATACTAGTGCGCTCGCACCTTCGATATCTATGGTGATTCCCTACAATATTCCCATAGGTAGTATCTTTTGTTGGTTCACCATTCGTAGTTGGATAGGAGACCATTGAAACCCAGGCTTGTGCACTCCCATGTTTACTTTGGCAAAATGTTTGCATTCTATCCTAGATCCAAAATCACTTGATCCATTTCATATTCCCCGATTTGCGCGGTCAATCTCATCTCCCTTCCTGTTCGTGTCGTGTGCTTCTCAAAATTTCGGACTATGTGCGGTTCTCCTGGCGCGGTTCCAACACATCTAGTGATGAGTTCTTGCAGCCCCTTCACAGCTTTGCTGTCACGCAGCAACTTCATGCATGTCTCCAAGAATGTAGTGAGCATCGATGGGTCCATTTCTGGCTCCAGTATGTCTTTACTTCTTGAAGTGGAGGTGTCTGTGAAACTCCTCTTAGCTTCCATGAATGTCTCCTTAGTGCACTCCAAAACAAATTATGGTTCCTTTGTTGCAGCCTTGCAAACCTATGTACTTTCTTCGGGTTTTTTGCCTTTGTCATCTCATCTTGTGATACCACTCTGGAGCACAATATTTACATTCGGGTCTTCCTCGCATGGCTCACCCCTCATCATTTGTAGGTTCTAAGTAGGGGGAGGTTGGAGTGCTCCTTTATCACGCAACCTTGCTATCAGTGTGGGACAATCCTCGTATCATGATCAAACTGTGTACAATATAAGCATGATGGTCTCGTTGGATTTGTACAATCGTAGGCATAATGCCCCGGTCCTCCGTAATTGTAACATATCAACTGTCCTTGACCTCTTCCTGGTCCCATTCCACCTCGACCTCATCCGCGCCCCTGAAATTTGGTTTGCGCCATCCCTGCGTTCTGGTCAAGGGGCCGTGTTTCGGCCTGAACTCTGTAGGTAGGAGTCTGATCCATCATCAGTTCATAACTTCTACAGGTGCGTTCATCATAGCCTACTGACCTGTATAAATTACAGAACAACTATCGGGAATTCTACGTATAGTTCTGTAATAGATGGCAGTTATTTGTAGCATGCTTCCCTCCTATCTGACAAATCGTGCACAATAATGTAGGCACCGTGCTTGGTCCTACTTGTGCCTCTAGTCCCAATGGCATTGGTCCTCCACCCACAAGGTAATTCGCGAACACCGGGCAGTGGTCCTTGTCGTGTCCCTGGTCCTTGTACTTTATGCACCATACCTCGTTGCGGACTTCTAGACGAGCCGTCCTATCTTGTTTCAAACTCTGCATCTCAAGGCACAAGTTCTTCAACTGCGCATGAATCTGCTAGACTCCCAGTTTAGGATCTTGTATCGGAGTCTCGTGCAATCTCATCGTGACCTCCAAAGCTTCAACCTGAGTGGTTAGCCTTTGTTGCGATGACACGTTCTGTAGATGTGGTGTACGAGGATACAAACCATTCATAGTGTTTCTCGTTTGTTAAGGTCATGTTCGCTTCTCGAATTGTGCACTTTAGTCTTTGATCCAACTCCCACGGGGTTTCGCTTGGTAGCATTGAGATTTCCTTGAATCCAATGATCAACTGTGCCTCAGACTTTGGCCCGCTAAATTATTTATTTAGTGCAGTCTGGATATTTGCTATCCTTGCATTCAGATTGTCATTGGAACGCTGAATGTACCAAGTCAGCGTGTGATCCTACAGAGCGCTAACCAACATCACCTTCCTTATATTGTCGTCCATGACACCCTGTGCTTCCCATACATCTTTTATCACGAACCAAAATTGGTCTGGATCTTCATTCCCTACTCCCTTGAACACTGGTAGCTTTATCATGTTGGCCATACTACGTTGCAGTGGTGGCGGAGGTGGTATGGGTGAAGTTGGGGATGAAGATGGTGAAATCGATGGTGGTGTGGGTGGGGGTGGTATGCTTGAATTCTCTTATTTATTAGATTGATTGCACTTCTTTTTGAAACCTTCATAAGATCTTCTTCGCGTCTGCGAAATCAAGGGGCTAGTTTCTAGTTCTGTGCTACCTTCATTTCTGTAGATCCTCCCACTCCGCGTAGCCCCAAACATCAATTTATTCGCATAACCTACTTTTCACACAGTAGCATTTTAATCCAAGTGTTCAAAGATTTAATATACTTACCTCTCGGTCCATTGAGGAAGCACCATTCTGCTTCGCTATAGCTGACTAAAGTATCTACTGCGAATTCAGTGATGAATCCTCCTATGATTCGGTCCAGCCAGTGATCGACAATGTGCATGACCTTATCTTCTGATGCTTCTAATCTGCGCACCAATTTTGGAGTCCACACAATAGGTTTGTCGAGTTTACACCTTCGTTGGCTATCTGCTAGCTTCTCGATCCATTCGTACAACTCATTAGGGAAGGATGCAAAGAAAATTTCATGGATTTCTGTATATAAGTAGCAATCTAACCACTCTTCCTGCGATAATCGTGGATTCTTGTTTTCCTACACCACGAACTCGTGAATATTTCTGTTCAACCAATCTTCAATTCCTTTCTTTATCGGATTCTAGTGATACGACATCAGACATCTCTATGCAGATCCTGGTCCCAGCAACAGAACAATTTGTTGTCTTGTTGGGGCCTAACCCAGGTTCGGAGTTAATTAGCCAAACAAATCCCAGTACTACTGGCCCTTTTGGTAACAGTCCATAGAGCATGGACTGAGGTCTCACTCGAAGTAGTATGGGAGGGTGCCAAAATTAGGTTTCTACACCTTGGATATGTCTGATGAGTTCGACTGGTCCGCGGTTTGTCCCTGCGTGCAGGTTGCTTCGCGTACTTTCCCGTTCCTCATGGCCTGATAGACTGCCTTCACGTATCCCTACCCAGGCGCTGAGTGTCGCGCTCTGTGTTATTACCCAAGACCTTGCTTATATTCCAATGTTATTTAATTATCTTTGCCTACTGGAGTGCTTTACGTTATACTTAACAACATAAAACATTTATACAGGTGCACGTAGTAAATAAATAATATAATTGCAAATTATGTCAATCATGCATTGACCCAAGAGCAGATACACGTAATTATAGCAAAACTTCTCTTTATTGATTCTTTCCCCAATTACAGACTCGACTCACCCTGCACACTCAACTATAGGGGTCCGTGCACTCAACTGTGGACTACTAGGCCTTTGCGCACTCAGCTGCAAAGCCTTGTCCTACTCTACAACCCGAAGACACACTTCACACTGTGACTCAATCACTCAGACTTCTCATGCTTCTATTCTTTTCTTCATCATTAGTTAGTCTCCTTTTACACTTAGAGCCTCGCTCTATTTATACACTCCCATGGTCCGCGGACCATGGGTAGGTCTATCCAGCAGACATTACATTACAAAACTAGGGTAGACAAGCCTATGACTCTATCATACTTTCTCACCTCGTGCCCACAATTCGTGGAGCTTTACAACAAGATTCAGTCAAAACTTGGGCTTTGAGCCCCAAAACATGCCTTGGGGGGCATTCCATGCCCAACATTGTGTGAAAAATGGGTTATTCCATACCTTTATGTTTAGGACTACGCGAAGCAGAAAACCCTTAGGAAGGAACAAAGAATCAAGCTCTAAATATAGTCCTCTATTAGGATCCTCTTCAAGCGACTATGAAGGAATGATTATGAATACATTGCGAAGTGTGATTCAGTTGGTAAGTCAGGGTATCCTGCACATAACTCATCCTCTCCGAGATGGGCGTTATCTTCCTCTGACTCTGTGCGGACTATTCCTTCTAGCAAGGGAATGAATCTGAGGTCTAGAGTCCATTTTGGTTCCATTACGATAGCGCTTGCTTGTTAAATGCTCGCTTGAACCCCGCTCGCCTGAATTCTTCCTACTTGAATCTGCAACTCGTGTAGATCCTTCTGACGCTCCCCAACATCTGCATGTACTATTGCTCAAATTGAGTCCACAACTCTATCATTGTGTCTTTGATCGTATCCCCAATTTCATCAAGGTCCCCCTCCGTGAGGACGATTGGGTAAATGTTCGCTTGTTTGTCCAATTTGTGCTTTTTTCTTATTTTGGTAGTAGTCTCCTTTTGGCCCTTTGACAGCTTGACGGGAGTGCTCTATGCATCCTGGTGGGCTCTAGTATTGTAGCAATAATGCTACAACTCCTGGAGCTTCCTTCTCTAATTTTATCAACCTGGTAGTTCGTAACAAACTTGGAAGTGACGGTGCTGTATGCACAAGTACTAGCTCTTGTCGCAGCTGTCACTTGGTCAGCTGGCACAAGTCCGCTAGGTCTCAAGCCAACTTCTATATGCTCTCAGAAGAAGCTTTTTAAGTGATGAACGAAAGCTATCTCAAAGGAAATTAACCTACATTGCAAGAATGAACTGAAAGCCAACAAAACATGGAAACCCTAGTAAACCCTAATCTGACCAACTTAATACTTACGATGCAATAGTGGGAATGCAACTTCTAAAAATGATGCCATTACTTCTAGTGAGATGAGATGCATGAGTCTAAACTACTTTCATCTGAAGAGAACATGTTTTTGTGTTTTTGCTCAAGTGGTTGGAGTGATTATGATTGTGCTTCTTACTGGGTCTTGACTGTGCAGGGGTAGTTCAAGGGGAGGAAGGATTGGAAAAGGTCAGGAGGACTCTGAGAGGTTCCAGGGGATCCCTAACATCATTCCACAGAAGTTCACAACGTCCAGATGCCTGGCAACCGTGTTTGCAAGCTTCTACAGGATGTCTGCAGGGGATCCTACAGGAAGCTCGAGATTTCTACAGGAAGTCTGCTAACTTCTACAGGATGTTCTGTAATCGGATTTTTGGGTGATGGAGGAGTGAATGAGCTGTATGGGTGGATAGGTAGGATGAGAGGGGAGCTTGTGGCGGATTATGAACAGAGAGATGAGATGGAGAGGGGGTGTGGAAAGCTGGTTGGTCGATAGAAGGGTAGAGGCAATGGAAGGCCGAAAAGATAAAACAACGTGGATAATAGAAGAATTGGTGGGCAAATGATCTAGCTGGGAGGTAAGGAGATGGCTTAGGCATGGCTGAGAAGGATAAGGAAATGATAGAGTGGTGCTGCGCAGTGTAAATGAAACAAATCACCTCTGTCTTGAGTATCACCGAACTGTCATCAATCTACTCTAACTATTTTACTAAAACCCAAAGAACAACAATGTAAGTTAAGGGAGAATCGTGCATGGTGCTGAAACAAAGAGCTACTCCACAAGATCTAAGTGCATGGACACTCCTACAACTGAAATTATTGCGTTAAAGCTTGCATGAACATATAAAACAATGTTTTTGGTAGTTGGCACAGTCTGCACTTCCGGTCCCCAAACAGAGGTGAAAGTGAGTGTGCATTCAACCTCTTTTCGAACTCTGATTAACTCCAATCCTCACTCTAATATAAACTACTGAAAGCAACTTTTGTTCATAACACTAACCTATGTAACCACACCAAGAAATCCGAATCAGAAAACTGTGTTTCCAAGTGCAAGTAAAGGACAAGAAATATAATGCTGAAAGAAAGACAAGTACAATACAAAGAAAGGAGGCCTATTGCTCTCAGGTTGGGCCCAAACCTGAGAGCTATAGCTCCTCTACGAACTCAGAATTGAACTCAAATCTGCCTGCCTTTTATTAAAAGATCATAGTCAAAAGTCTAACAACATGCCAAAAATGGCTTACAAAGAGCTGTCATGCGGAAAGAGTCGACAGTGCGGACACAACCGACCTCCCTAGAAGCAAAAGCTTTCTAGTGACAAACAAGACAAATAAACACTACCTTTCTCTAAACATGCATTGCGAATACAAGTAATCAGGGGATCTTTAACATACCTTTAGTCAAACGCTTTGTAGTAGTCCAGGCTCGCCGATCCGGATGAGCTCCTCCTTCTCTTCGAAACCTGCATTCACTAACAAGCCAAAAGATTAAATAGCACTTGATGAACTCATAAAACAATACATATCTATCATATAGACCAAGGAGTATATGAAACAAACCATGAATAACAATCTGTTGAGAAAAATAAGTTCATTTGCATTAAAAGGTAACAAAAGGAACCATTACAACCTGAGCCTTGGTGTTGTGCAAGTCCCTCCTAGGGTCCAGCAAGAGTTTTCCTTTACTTTGATCAGCTCACCCACTCTCAAATAAGGCTAGGAAAGGATGGGAATCTCTCCTCTCAAGCTTTACAAGGGAGTCCTAATTCCAGCAACATCTACCCTTAGGAATGTTCAGCTTTCAACCTCCCCTCCTTCTGGCCCAATGCCTGTATTTATAGTGCTCTAGAGGAAGTTATTCAGGTCCACCATCAATGGGATAAGCCCCTCTTTGGATGGGATAGCTCCCCTCTTGATGGGATAAGTTCCTCTTTGGTAGGGATACATGAACCATCTGGAGGCGCTTCATACACGTCAAACAAGCTTCTAGAAGGCTCTAGAAATGACCACAAGTAACTTTTTTGGAGTGAAAATTGCGCCTTTTGACCTTTACAGGAGTACGCACCCATTGCTTTACATACAGAGCGTACAAGTACGCAGGTATTGTAAACTTGGAGTGCGTACACGCAGGTAAGGCTAAGAGAAACTGCGTACCCAGAGATATATAGATTTTTAATGACTTTCTCTCTTTCTTGAAGTTTGACATGGAGAGCAGAGGTATGAGGCTTGCCAAGGAGGATAGTATGACAGTTGATGGAGCCATACTAACTGCAAATAGTCATGGTGACAAATTTTAGTGTAACAGATTGCCCCCTAAAGTGCGAAGCCTGTAGTAGATAAGGGTTTTATATCATCTAGGAAGGGTGAAGTACTTTATCATTTCAAGGAATATCTTGTGGAGAGCCCAGTCAGAACCTGCAAGTATTCAACACAAAATACATATGTAAGATCATATCGTCGCTGAGGTAGGCATTCCCATACTCAGATTGAAAACTTTAACTAATTGACTATCTACTGCTCTGATACAGGAATGATTCTACGGTACATCATAATCATAGACTTTTGTAGACACAGTATGGACGTAGCCATCTGTTTATAGTTAGTTTAATGTATAATGAATACAAAACTCCTCGCAGCCTGGATGGTGGAAACTAGATCCAGGGTCTTCATTTCTACTTCCCGAACAGGTACGATTCTATCCATGCGAATAAATGAGTTGATGTCGAACATGGTAGAAACCACTTGATTACCAGTCAATGATGTAAACTGTTAACAAGCGTGAGAGAAACCACCAGTGATGTCAATGGTTCTCAAAGTACCCAGTACAATCCATGAGATGTGAATGAATGAGTTGATGTCGAACATTTCACGGAATCCTTCGATCGAAAGTCAATGACGTAAACTGTCGTCGAAGGCGAGAAACCTGCCATTGATGCATGCAGAATTCAAGGTACTGACGATTCCTAGGTCATCTTTATAGATAATGTGCTGATGTCGATAGAAAGCGACCCGTTGCAGGCAAGCCCACAACACAAAATCATAGATCAAGTTGAAGAAATGTAGCTGTAAGGACTGACTCAGGGATGCTCAAAATGGATGACGAGTATTTTGCAGATGAATATTTATTGCAGAGACCTCTTGAACACATAACGACACGACAGATGGCTTGGTAACATTTGACCCAAAGTTAATACCCGGCTAAAGACTTTCAATGTGGTTTGATCAACTGTGAGGCAAAGGATTTCCCAACCCAGGTGAATGAAAAGTGTCATGTTCAAGAGTGGTAATAAGGCTTCTTCTGAGACAAAGGATAACAAATGGGCTCATTTTTCTCTCTTTTCCCCCACCATTTCTGGCAAGTACCTCCTTATTTTTTACAAGCTTGAGGAGGATAACATATGCTTTATTATAAGCTCATCCTTCGGATGAGTCCAACTTCGTTTTGATTTGAACCCTAAGAAGGAGTGGTCCGTTCCTATTTGTAATCAAACAGGTCCTTTACTGTGAAATTTTAACGAGTCCAGTATAGGAGAAACTCGGTGTTTTTCATGTTTAGAGAGTCTGAAAAAACTTAAGAAGACTCCAGGTTGAACTTTTTCGTAAAGTTGTGTCTCCGAAGCCCGAAAAAGTATAAAATAATACTTGAGAGAACCGCTTAGTCTTGCGACCAAGGAGTACTTTCATGATTAGTGCCTCTAACCTGAAAAGTAAAAAGCGATCAAGGACATGTCGTTTTATTTTCGTATCGAGTTTGAAACGACAAAAACCCGGCAATCTTTTCCTGTTTTTACGGTCAAAAAAGAGCTATAAGGGGACCGTCTTTTAATTCCGTTTTAACGAGTGTAAAAGAAACGCTCGACAATCTTTTCATGTTTTAGGAGTCAGAAAAGGGCTTAAAAGATGACTCTGATGTTTTGGTTCATGAAAAATAATAATTTTCTTTGAAAGTCCTATTGCCCTGCACAAAAACGACACATTACTCATACCTGTTTAAGATAAACAAAAATGCATTGATAAATATCCTTCCATGGTGAAAAATAAACAAATTTAGCATTCATTTATCCAAAAAACCTATAAAAAGACCTTTTACCATGTCATTTTTACCATTTTACTGTTGAAGGAGAGAAAAATGGCTTTTGGCAAGAAACTTCCCGTGGACTTTGCGGAGAATCCGACCGTCGGAATCGAGTGCCGTCTCTTTCAGGTATTTAACAACATCCTCCTCTTTGTTTTCATCCATTTAGAATTTCATTTGAAGCCCTAGTTTGATTTTTTGAGGGCTTTGGGGTTTTTAGGATCCGCCTTTCGGGGTACGCAGGTGCCCCATGGGTGACCTGCATCCCCCGAAATTTTTGTAAATGGGAAAATGGCAGGAGTACGCAGCCTACGTTCAGAAAAGCTGCGTCTCGACGCTCTATTTCTGAACGCGGGATGCGTACTCCGCGCAAAGCAATTTTAAAACCCCAAATCTCAAAACTAAACCATTAATTTTTGATATAATGAATTCTAATGAATGTGTGTAGATTTCCCACCATGCTTGATTGGCGCGAAAGAGAACATGAAGATTTCGATTTGGCCGCAATAGATCATCAACCCTCCATTGATGCTTTGAAGGCATGCGGTCTCTACAAATACTGGGCCATACCTGGCATGAGGGCCCAGGTGCGATTCTTAGAATGGCTGGTTGAAAGGTGGAACGTTCAGGATCAATGCTTCTACATCAGAGGGCACCAGCTCAAGATAGAGCCCTCAGACATATATTTTCTCACTGGTTTGCCTAATAGGGGCGAGCAGCTGACTCTTTCCGGGACTAGGCCGGGTGGCCAATCCCTTGGTAGCCTCTGGCTAGAGTGGTGCAACAATCAGAACCAGGAGAAAGGGATAGAAATCAAATACATATCCTTGCCTGAACTTATGGTAATTGCCTTTACAGTTACCAGACTCTGCGGCGCAGCTGCTTTGCATATTGCCACCGGGTCCCAAATGCGGATGGTGATAGATTGCTACCGAGGCACCATTTTCAATTGGTGTGACGCTGTGTTGGCCAATATGAAGGGCCAACTGACTAGGGAAAAGAACGGGCAATTAAAGACCTTTGGGTATTGGCCTCTAGTTGTGAGCTTTGCCCTAGAGAGGGTTCTGATGCTGATCCCACAGCATCTCACTGTTCCAGCTGGGCCTCCTTGGGAGCCAAAGTTGATGCGATGGGTTGCGGTGATGGCCCGACATCCTGATGAGGGAGCGGGAGTTGTCCGATTTCCTGCGGGTTACTTTCACTGGTTGGAGGACCAGGTCTTTGCGATCCAGGATTTTCCTTATGCCGGAGTAGATTTTCGCGATGATCCAGACATGGTTCTTCCACAGGGAGAACAATGGGACGACTGAGGTACTTCATTTTTCACAAGTTTTTAAATTATTTACTTTTTTGTTTTTTATATTGTCTCAAAACTGACAGCGACAATTTTCAAAATGCAGATGTAGGTCCACAACGTCCAGCCAATCTCCGGCCATTCGAGAGAAGAGTACCAGTTGCACCAGCACCGGCCCCACAGGATGCGGCCACAGAGACCTTAGCCGAGCTGGAACAGGACCTAGAGCGTCTCACGGCGGACATACCAGAGATGACTATAGACGATATTCCTATCCGACTTCAGCGCTATGTGGTCGCAGTTCCAGGACCTTTTAGGAGGTTCCTGTGTAGGGTAGCACGGGCAGCGGTCTCGTATAGAGAGCACCACCAGTGATTGGCTAGTCACTTTTTGTAGACACATGTGACATTTTTGGTTTTTGTACTTATCATTTTTGCCGATCATAAGGGGTTTTTCAACCTATGATCGGAGACGATGTATATTTTTGACACACTTCTATCTATATATATATCATTATTACCGGCTTATCTTGTTAAACATGTATGATGAAATGTTTTTTAAATTTACATTTATGATTATCGCAAATGTCTGTCTAACATTCGAGAAGCAATTGCATCTGCTAATGTATTTAATGACCTTGGAATATGCTGATATTCAATGTAATCAAATTCACGTTCCAAGAGGCGCACTCTCAAAAATAACCTTAATAACACTGGATTTCTAATGGCATATACTCTATTAAGCTGTAATACAACGAGTTCAGAATCTAACCTCACTATCAAACTCCGAATCCCAAATGAAATAGATTCAGATAATAACTCAATCACTGCACTGTATTCTGCAATGTTGTTTGTTGTTTGACCGAGGCTCACCCCATGCATAGAAACTAACTCGTCAGAGGGCGAATAGATAGCCCAAGTTGCGGAAGAGATATTCCGTGTACTACGACAAGCACCATTAGCAAATCCAATATACGTTTGGAGAGGCGTCGACATCTGCAATATCAAGAGTAAAACCAAGATAAGCCAGAATAATGACGAAAACACACTTTCTAAGCTAAGCACATTGTCTAAACTAACAAACACACCAGGTAGAAGGAAAAATTAACCTAACTATCCTAACTAAGATCTCCACAGCCATCGTTTAAGCATAATACCTCTTTAGGTAAAGTCCATTTCTGGGCTTACCCAAAGAGTCCCCATCAAAATATACCAGCTCATAGGCCCCTTTTGCTAGCTTTTTCTTGACAATGTAGGGCCCATGCCACATAGGAACAAATTTTCCAGCACCTAATTTATCATTAGCTTGATCGTATAATAGCACTAGGTCTCCTTCGGAAAAGTTACGAGGGGTCACGTTACGATCATACTGAGCTTTCATCCTTTTTGCGTGAGTCTCGATTGCCATTGCAGCGTCATGTTGAGTCTCATCTAATTTAGCTAAGTATAATAGATGCTTCTCCTCTTCGGAAGTAGCTGGAAGTAATTCGACAGCCATTTGAAGTGATGGGATTTCGCATTCAATGGGCAACACTGCTTCCAAACCATAAACTAGTTGGAAAGGAGTGAACCCTGTTGATGTTTTCACTGAGGTTCGGTACGACCAAAGCGCTGAAAATAACATGTTGTGCGAATTCGACCGATGAATACCAATGATTCATCGGATCATGATAACTAGAACTTTGTTGATGGACTCAACCAAACCGTTTGCTTGGGGATAATAAGGAGTAGAACTATCATGACGTAAACCAAGCTGGCTTGTAAGTTCTGTCATCATAATGTTTCGAAAATGGTGCCCATGGTCAGTGATTATCACTTGTGGGACACCAAACCTAGCAATAATATGATTGAATACGAAAATCGCAGCTGTCTTGCCGTCAGCCTCAAATGTAGGCATCGCCTCGGCCCACTTAGTAAAATAATCAACCGCAAGGATGATATACGCATGCCCCCCGCCCGAGTGAGGGTTACATGTAATAAAGTCGATACCCCATTTAGAAAAAGGACCAACAACAATTATAGGGTGGAGAGGAGCAGGAGGTGAGCGCATCTTGCGATCAAAAACTTGATAGTTGTGGCATTTTCGGACCGCAATGATACAATCTTTAAACATGGACGGCCAGAAGTAGCCAGCACGCAACACCTTCTGGGTTGTGGCATACCCAGACATATGACCTCCACATGCTCCAGAATGACAGTCATTCATAACCCTTTCTGCCTCTTCATGAGTTAAGCAACGACGAAAAACCAAATCTGCCCCACGACAATAAAGAGTATCTCCAATAATTTTGTACTGTTGGGACTGGAGTCGAATTTTTCGGCGTTACGACTTTGAAGCTTCGGGCCGAAAGGATTGGGTTTGGAGATAGACAATTATATACCCATACCACGGATCCAAAGTGCTGATGAGAAACAGAGATTCGTCTGCAATGGGTTCCTCTGCCACAGTTTCCATATCAGCATGCGGAAAGTCACACATCAATTCCGTAAAAACTAAAGATTTCTTAGACTTAGATTTTTCAAACTCCAAGTCGAACTCTTGCAAGATAACAATCCATTTAGAGTACTTTCCCCCTAGCAATTGTTTAGTCAAAATATAGATCATAGGGTTGCAATCTGAAATGACTGTAGTTTTACGGAGAAGAATGTAATGACGAAAACGTTGGACAGCTTGAACAGCTGCCAGGGCCAATTTCTCCACATGGGAATATTTTAGCTCAGTGGGATTTAATGTCCTACTAAGATAATATATCACATGTTCCATTTCAAATTCATCTTCCCCTACTAAGACCATTCCAATGGTGGAATGAGCGGCGGCGAGGTACAAAAAGTAATCCTGGTTGTAGTTGGGAGGATGCAGCAACGGTGCATGGGTCAATGCGTGCTTTAGCACATCAAAAGATTTCTGAGCTATCTCATCCCAAGAGAATTGAGCATTTTGTTTCAACAACCAGGTGAAACCCTTGGTAATCTCGGCGTAGTTAGGAATGAAGCGGCGTAAAAAGTTTGCTTTCCCTTGCAAACTTTGGAGTTGGCGCAAACTCGAAGGAGGAGGCAATTTGATGATAGCTTCGACCTTCGAGGGATCGACGCGAATGCCGGCTTTTGAAACTACAAATCCCAACAATCATCCCACTTCTATGCAGAAGACACATTTGTGTGGGTTCAACCGTATACGATAATGCCTACACCTCATAAAAATTGCTCGTAAATGGACAAGGTGATCAGCTCGACGTAAGGAGTGAGTGGGAAAATCATCGAGATACGGTTGCACAATGTGTTTGATGTCATGAAATGCATAAGACATCGCCCTTTGAAAAGTGGCTTCGGCATTCTTAAGCCCAAAAGGTAGTTTGCAATAAGAAAATTTCCCCCATGGACAAATGAAAGCCGTTTTTGGTTGACCGGCAGGTAGAATATTGATTTGGTTGTAACCAGAAAAACCATCCATAAAGGAAAATATTTCACTGCTGGCACAATCATCAATTATTTGATCGATATAGGGCATTGGATAGTTGTCCTTGGGACAAGCACGATTGATATCCCTATAGTCGATACATATTCTTATTGTTCCCTGTTTTTTATTAACCGGAACAATATTCGATACCCAATCCGTTAACGGGATCGGATAAATGAAACCTGCTTTCAACAGCTTCTCAACCTCTTCTTTAATTGCAGCCGCTTTCCGAGGGTGGATCTGACGTAGACGTTTCCGAACGGGTTTAGCGTCCGGGTAAGTCTTGATCTCATGAACAACAATGGAGGGATCAATTCCTGGCATTTCCTCATAGGACCAGGCAAACACGTCGCGGAATTCTTGAAATAGGGCCTTTTATGTTTGAATTTCGTCATCTGAACACGAGGCACCTATATGAGTGTGTTCAACAATTCCAGGCTTCACTGAAATGTCAATGGGAATAGTGCAAGAAACGTTTCCCAAATTCAGCTCTGAATCAAGATGTTTCATGGGACTCTGAGCGTCTTTGACATATTCAGCTGTAAAGATTGATGAGAAATCGTTTTCAAAACGATCATCCTCAGGTAAAAACGAAGATCTATGATGGAGATATTCCCACGGTAAATCATCTATACACAGGATTTCACGAAGTTGTTCGTCAGATGACACAACTTTGGGAAACATTATTAACTCTGAGGAAAACGACTGCACGACTTCATAAGCAATTTCATATGGACTCAAAGGCATTGCATCACCGAATGAGTCTATCTCAGATTCAGATGGGACAATCCAAGGATCGTCATAAATAATAGTGTCTGACGTAATCATATGAATGAATGCTAATGAAGGGTCTGCGTTGATTGGAGGAAAAGGAAAAGTTCCCAGTAAACCAGAATCTTTAACTAACCCTACGCCAACATCCTTATAAGGGATAGTCATTTTACCGACATGCTGGATACTCTCTGAAGAGGCTGGGTCGGATGAAAAATAAGCCAGCTGGTCTATTGTCAAGATCTTGCCATTATGTGGAAACTTTATTACTCTGAAGACTGATGAAACGACCGCTGTCATAGCGTAAGACCAACCTCGACCCAAGAGAAGGTTGTAGTCTAGAGGGGCATCAACCACCTCCACATCCAGACTAACGTTTTTTCCTTCAACCCCTATAGGAAAATCCTGTAAAATGCCAAACGGATGGAACCCACGGCCATCAAAGGCCTTAAGAATTGTCGGGGATTGGTTTAGCAAAGGAGAACCAAGCGATCTCCAACACTGAATCGACATAATACACGTGGAAGCTCCCTCGTCAATTACAGTCCGATGAATAGGCCTGTTTTTTACTATCACTGGAATCTGGAAAGCCATCTGATGAGGGAGACGCGGTGTACTATTTTCTAGATCAAAGATTATCAGGTTTGGGACCTGAACATCGACAGCTCCTATAGCCGACAAAAGTAATTTTCACTGTGCTGGGCATGATTGCAGCACTTCTAAAGCCGACATTGCTGAGGGTGAAACAGCTAAATCCTCAACAATGTTGTAATTCTGGGCTGCTCTCGCATGTGGATTGAAAGCAGACCTTCGAAGTACACCCTTGGCGGGCGGTTTTATTACTAAGTCAGGGTTAGGTTTCTCGATCTGTAGTGGATTGGAACCGGGAGCTGAGGTTGATGGATTTGAACGAGAAGATTCTGCTTCTTTCGATCCATCAACAGGACTTTTACTACCATAATCTTGCGATCGAGTCGCAATCCTTACATGAGACATCATCAATATGGGTTCTTCAGTGGCACTCAAGGAAGAACCTATCATCTTACTCTCCTGCTTGGGAAATGGATCTTTCAAAACAGCAGGAGTTGAGGAACCTTTGACGATTTTCATAACCTCGGCCCGATGGGGGCAATCTCTTGTAAAATGATCCTCTTCAAAAATTAGACAAGGATATCGAGGTTTGTGCTTTTCGTCATTGGTTTCCGACTTTTCTGTTTTCTCCTTTGGAGTCTTGTCTGCTTTACCCTTCTTCTTACCCTTCTTCTTCCCACCGTTTTTTGATTTAGCTGTAGATGACTCTACAGCGTGAATATCGACGGAAATTTCAGGAGAAGACTCTCTTGTCGGGGAATCTGGTAAGGTTATAATAGGCGAAGAATTCTTTAAATATTTCTTCTTGCTTTTAGTATTTACCGAACCAATCATGCCATCAGTAGCATGAGATCCCGAAGGAGCAGCAGCGATTTGATTTGACTTTGGAAGATCTGGGATCTTTTCATGTAACGTACCTGACTGAGTGTAAACTAAGTCAAGGTACTGCGCTTGAGCAATTACTTGCTCTTCAGTAACTACTCCGGCCTTAGCTACATCTTCAGTAATCTTCAGTAATAATGGTTTAACAAACCATTCAGCTAAGATTTGGTCCGGAATAAAAACTTTCACTAATCGCCGTCGACGTCTCCATTCATGTATGTGACCGGAAATATAAGTGGACGTTGACTATTTTAGTGAAGTTAGTAGCTCCATGCCATTATCATATCTGACCGGCAACTGAAAATGAGTTAGGAACGAGGTAGCTAACTGACTAAAATTGTAAAAAGAGGCCCGTGGTAACTCAATGTACCACTTGGCCGCGAGACCAATGAGCGTACGCTGGAAAAGATGTAAGCGAATCAAATCATCAAAGATGGAATTTGAAGCACACCAGAGGTGGTAAGTCATCACATGATTAGACGGATCCTCTCCAGACTTACCTTTGAACTTGGGTATATCACTGGGCAACTTATTTGGCATTGGCGGCCAGAACGGAAGATATTGTATTGGATCGTTCGTTAGGCGCGACAAGTCTGGTAAATACAAAGTTGCGATAAACGGTAATTGCCGATTAGGATCCCTAAAACTCTGGGTCACAATACCAGTCCCAGGAGGAGGATATCCAGGATAGCTTGGAATAGGAATCGCATTCGGGATATTGTATCCTCTTGGAAAACCAGGATTAACCAGACCGTACTGGGGTTGCTGAGGTTGTTGATAAGTGTACCCAGGATACGGTTGATACTGGTAAACCGGCTGTTGAACAGCAGGCCTATATTGGTACTGTCCCTGGTACGGTTGATAAGCGAATTGTGGTTGACTAGTGACAACCGTACTTAAACCAGGTTGTCCTACAGGCATATGAATCGTAGTTTGAATCGTAGATCCAGACAATGGTAAAGATGTCTAAGGAGTAGTTGCAGAGACAGTAGAAACCGGAGCTGTCGATACTCCAGAAGCAAGTGTGGTGGAAGGAGCAGATGTTGCGGTAGTTGCAGCAGCCGTTGTTTGAGATGGAGTGCTAGGTGCGATTGGCAGCTGAGTAACTACCGAAGTTACAAAAGTTTGAACATTAGACTGGAACGGTTTCTGGGATGGACCAGCAACTAAGGGTTGTCCAGCTTGAGATGACAACTGTATACTTGGCTGCAATACCTGTTGAACTTGTGATGGATCCCACACTATGTTCATTCTGGGGTATTGACCCATGACAGGTTGAGGATATTGAGATCCATAACCAGATTGAGGATAGGATTGATAACTGAAAGGCACAGTTCCCGTACCTTGAACATATGATTGACCTTGAGATGGTTGATAACCCTGACTCAAGTATTGACCTTGAGGTTGATAACCTTGAGGTAAATACTGATACTGGGGTTGACCTTGACCTTGAGGTTGATACCCTTGGGGTAAATACTGATACTGAGGTTGACCCTGGGGTACATATTGAGGCTGGGGTTGACCTTGAGGAATGTATTGTACTATGGGTACATACTGTCCTTGAGGTTGCCCTCCAGATGCAATTTGTGTACCTTGAGGTTGCCCCCCAGGCGTTAATTGAGGCTGCCCCCCAGGTGGTAATTGACCACCTTGAGGTTGAGAACCGGGAACTGAACCTGACATCATGTAGATGTCTCCTACACCCAACAGTTTATTACCATTGTTTCCAGCTAATAACCCATGTTCAATGGGTTGAGGAGATGCTCCCGCAAAGGTACCAGAAAGTGCCTGATACCCAGAGGGAACAGAAGGATTGTCGTACAAGAAAGATTCAGGAGATTGAGTGAACACGGACGACTGACCAAACATATTTACAGGAGTATAAATACCTCCAGGTGGAAAAGGAGTTCGAGGTGGAGAAAAAATTATCCCTGAGTTGTCTAAATAATTGGTTAACGAAAGGTACCAAGTAGTACTTCTAGGAGGACTGTAAAAGATAGATTCACGCTCCCTTAACTCAATAGTAGGTTGATCTTCAAGGATAGAAATGCCAAATTCTTCCTCTGGAGAAAGTTCTTCAATAGCTATCAAACTAGCAGGAATATTTTCGGTTATGACTCTTTCTACCCTAGGTGAATCAGGTGCACTAGAAGTTGGAGTAACAGGTTCAAATATTTTAGGTTCTTCGCCTATATCACTAGTAGATGAAAAACTACCAGCAAGCTCGGAAACTGCAACAACTTCGGGATTATAACCTGTTTCTAGACCTTGGTAATCTGGATGGACTACCAATGACTATTCTCCTTCTTTAGGTGAACCTACTTTACTGCCACTAGGAGTTACAAGGACCTTTAAACCTTCGTAATGACTCGGGACCTCTTCAAGAGGTTCACCCCGCAATCTACGGGACTTCCTCAACAAATCGGCCACGGTAACAATCTCAGGAGACTTGCCCCAAAGTCTACGGGACTGTCTCGGTAATTCAGCCACAGTTAAAAACTTTTAACTACTGCACACGCAAACAAAGTAAAATCTCAAAGAAAACCACCTAAAGTCTCTAAAGAACCCAACAAATTTGAATCACACGCCTAAAGAATCTAGGGCGTCAAACCATACACAAACAGTAGCCTTCCGTACCGAAAACGCTAGTTGGAGATGAAACCCAACGTCGCCGAATTCAGTACAAAAGTGGTGGGCGGAACAGTTACCCCGACAACCTGCTTAATGAATAGACCAACACAAGTTCCTCCACTTTAACCGTCTCGAGTGAAGTGAACCCCCCGGAAAATCCAAGTGAGTCTAGCCGACGACTGCTCCAGGTACAGTGGTATCTTCCCTCCACAGTCACCTCGGTAGAATCCTAAAGATTATGGTCACTAAGGTTACCAACAGCAACAAATGCACCTGGGGGAACAGTCTACACTCCGACACCACGCAAGGGCAGAGTATCAAGCTCAATCCCCTTGCCGGCTCCTTGACAATAATCCAAGGTTTACCGACAAGTGACCCCTGGCTCCTCGATAATGGTTAATCCAAGGTTTACCGTTTGTAATACGTGCGTGTCTGGCGTCGTTCCCAACGAGGGAGGATTGATCCCCTCACTGGTTCGGACACGAGCTCGTGCTTCTCCTTTAAGAGGAGCTTTCCCAGAGTACAAATGAAACAGTTGGATTTATCCTACCACAAGATGAGCTACTAGTTTGGTTTTGCTGTCTTGGAGAGTTAATTACTCTCCTACTCCAAGACACTAGCCTGATCTATATTGGTGTTTCAGAGCCCTAGTAAATAAAAGTTACTAGGTTGATTTTAATTTAAGCGTTAATTTTTATGGCTTTTTAAAGACAAAAGGTAGTGGAGATGAAACTGGTGGTGTGTAGACTCGACCGAAATCCACTAAAAAGATGCACTTAGGATGATTTATACTAATTTTTCTTTTTCAATGAATTCCCTGGCTAAGAGAGTTGGAGAATGCAAAATTGATATAAAGACAACTTTCTTGGCAATGAAAAACAAAGAAACAAACTCTTTATCTTTTTCAAAACATGCGACACATGACCACTAATCACTTCACAAAAATTCCTTTTTCTTTCAAAGACTCAAATGCTACCAAAGCAAACCTTCCTTCAAACGATATTTTTGTATTTTTTCCTAATTAATCAAGCATGTAAAACTTACTTTAACAAAAATCAAAGTTAAAAAATCTATGGCAATCAAATCAACTCAAAGTCACTCAAAAGCAAATCTAAGCGAAAAGCACCTAAAAGTAATTCTAACGAGTCAAAAGCTTACTAAAGATGATTCCTAGATGTTTTACTTAGTCAAGATGTAACTAAGGACTAGTTAATGCAGAACCAAAAACTAGTCAAAAACAAAAATCAAAATCTTTTTGTTCTTTTTCTCAAGAATAAAATTCAAAGTTCCAACAACAAACTTTTTCGAGATTCACAAAGAGAAGACACAAAGGTAGGTCTCTCACAAGGGTGAATTCTATGACAGGCCCGACTCCTAAGAGGACTGAACAAAACGAAGGAGATCCAAAGTTTGACAACCTCTAATGCCAAAGTCACTACAGGACCAGTTAAAAATCAAACCCTAAGGCAAAATCCCTATGAATTTCACTAAAACTCTCGACACTGACGAAACAAGCTTAGGTGAAGATTTATGGCAGAAAACCAGTGGATCTGGGCAGAAAAAACAAATTAAAAACAAAATCTAAAAGGCAAAAAGAAGAAAATTGAAATTTTCCTAGTTTTGACAGGGTACGCAGGCAACCTGTTTCCACAGGTGCAGGTACGCTCTGTGCACAAAGCGACAGTGCGTACAGGTACGCACTGTGCTCCAATCAGAGGCTGCGTACTTCTAGCAAAACAAAGAAAAACTAAAATCTAATTTAACCCTAAGCTAGCCCACCCAAACACACAGTCAGACAGCCAAAAACCAGAAAACAAAAGACTTTTCTCAGATCAAAATTTCATACAAAGGAAAAAACATTCACATCAATGGATTCCCCAGTGGAGTCGCCATTTTGTCATGAGGAAAGAGTCGACAGTGCGGACACAACCGACCTCCCTAGAAGCAAAAGCTTTCTAGTGACAAACAAGACAAATAAACACTACCTTTCTCTAAACATGCATTGCGAATACAAGTAATCAGGGGATCTTTAACATACCTTTAGTCCAACGCTTTGTAGTAGTCCAGCCTCGCCGATTCGGATGAGCTCCTCCTTCTCTTCGAAACCTGCATTCACTAACAAGCCAAAAGATTAATTAGCACCTGATGAACTCATAAAACAATACATATCTATCATATAGACCAAGGAGTATATGAAACAAACCATGAATAACAATCTGTTGAGAAAAATAAGTTCATTTGCATTAAAAGGTAACAAAAGGAACCATTACAACCTGAGCCTTGGTGTTGTGCAAGTCCCTCCTAGGGTCCAGCAAGAGTTTTCCTTTACTTTGATCAGCTCACACACTCTCAAATAAGGCTAGGAAAGGATGGGAATCTCTCTTCTCAAGCTTTACAAGGGAGTCCTAATTCCAGCAGCATCTACCCTTAGGAATGTTCAGCTTTCAACCTCCCATCCTTCTGGCCCAATGCCTGTATTTATAGTGCTCTAGAGGAAGTTATTCAGGTCCACCATCAATGGGATAAGCCCCTCTTTGGATGGGATAGCTCCCCTCTTGATGGGATAAGTTCCTCTTTGGTAGGGATACATGAACCATCTGGAGGCGCTTCATACACGTCAAACAAGCTTCTAGAAGGCTCTAGAAATGACCACAAGTAACTTTTTTGGAGTGAAACTTGCGCTTTTTGACCTTTACAGGAGTACGCACCCATTGCTTTACATACAGAGCGTACAAGTACGCAGGTATTGTGAACTTGGAGTGCGTACACGCAGGTAAGGCTAAGAGAAACTGCGTACCCAGAGATATATAGATTTTTAATGACTTTCTCTCTTTCTTGAAGTTTGACATGGAGAGCAGAGGTATGAGGCTTGCCAAGGAGGATAGTATGACAGTTGATGGAGCCATACTAACTGCAAATAGTCATGGTGACAAATTTTAGTGTAACAGATTGCCCCCTAAAGTGCGAAGCCTGTAGTAGATAAGGGTTTTATATCATCTAGGAAGGGTGAAGTACTTTATCATTTCAAGGAATATCTTGTGGAGAGCCCAGTCGGAACCTGCAAGTATTCAACACAAAATACATATGTAAGATCATATCGTCGCTGAGGTAGGCATTCCCATACTCAGATTGAAAACTTTAACTAATTGACTATCTACTGCTCTGATACAGGAATGATTCTACGGTACATCATAATCATAGACTTTTGTAGACACAGTATGGACGCAGCCATCTGTTTATAGTTAGTCTAATGTATAATGAATACAAAACTCCTCGCAGCCTGGATGGTGGAAACTAGATCCAGGGTCTTCATTTCTACTTCCCGAATAGGTACGATTCTATCCATGCGAATAAATGAGTTGATGTCGAACATGGTAGAAACCACTTGATTACCAGTTAGGCCATAGGATTTGGCCGGCTGCCTGCATTGTATAGCATCCATGGCCCAACTGGCCATGCAGGCCAATTGTGCCTCTTTCTACTGCAGCTGTTGTCTGAGAGCTTGCACCTCAATTTGTGCTTGATGTTCTGCTTCTTGTAGATGTGTGGTTGGCTCCCCAAGGCCGGTGTGCAGTTCCTTTTTGCCTTGTTGTTCTGCTGTGTTGTCATTGGAGGGTGTAGCTGTCCCTGTCCTCAGCTCCTGTAGCTACAACCTCAGCTTTTGGTTTTCCTCCTGTAGGAACACTCGTTGGCAATTTTCCACGTGTTTAGCCATGGACAATTCACTTCTGGCCTCCTTGAGCTGCTCCTGCAAGGGACCTATGTCCGCCACACCCTTTGACTTGGCTATTTTCATCCACGTGTGTGTACGGACTCTTTCTTCCTGCAATGCAAAAAATAGTGGCACAGTAAATTTCTGAGGTATAATTTTGCCAGCCTCTAAAAAGTTGTAATATGAACTCAGACTTGGCTGAGGGCTGGGATCTGGTATATGCTCTTTCTCCACTTCTTTTGGTGGCTCTACTTCGCCCTCCCTCGGTGGTGATGAGGGTGCTTCTCCTTCCATTCTCTCAGTTTCTTTAAGCTTGGCTAAGGTTTCCTGTAGAGCATCCTCAGCATCCTGTAGCCGAGCTTTTGTAGTCAATTGGTCTAACCTTTCTTTCCAAGTAGTTTTCTTCGGGCTCCCCCTCTCATAGGTGACTGATATCCTCGAGGGGGACCTCTCCTTGGGCGAAGTAGGGGCATCTTCGATAATGATTGGGCTGCTGGACGGAGGCTGTGGCTTGCCCGTCTTTATTCTCACACTTCTTCTAGCTTTAAAATATAGAGGGGTCTCCCTCTTTCTCTTCTCCTTTGGCTTAGAAGGTGTGCTGAGGGCGGCCAGCATAGTTGCTGCCTCCCTTGCAAGAATGTCAGCTTTCTTCTCCTTGGGTTTCGCTTTTTCAGGGCTTCCTGTAGAAGACCCTGTTTTAGTTAATTTCGGGCTTCCTGTAGAAGGCCCTTTTTCAGCTGATTTCGGGCTTCCTATAGAAGCCGGTTTCAGTTTTCCTGTAGAGACAAGTGGCACCACTTTAGATTGCTTTGCTGAGGGTGTTTTACTTTTTGACTTGGTTGCGGCTGCCGACGTGACGCCTTTGCTGATGTGGACCTGCTCAGCCTTGTCCACTCTGCTTTGTAGTCTTTTCTCTCTGACTGTCAAAATGGGTGTGTCATCCTTCTCTTTGGCACCCTTTTTCTCTTGTTTCTTCTCTTACTTTTTCTTCTGCTCCATGGTCGTGGTCTTCTGGCCTTTTTCTTTCTTCCCTGCGGGCACTGACTCTTTCTCCTCACTACTAGATGACCCGAGCTCCTCGTTCAACATCTTTATGTCACCATCCTTGGTCAAATTTCTGAAGGCTTCCCATGAGAGAGGAACCTTGTATGTGTGGATCGCATCCTCCATGAGGAGTTTAATGAGTCCATGGTGGGCTACCTGGTCTGGTGTGCCTTCTTTCAGCTTGGTGGCACATTCAATCATAGACTGTAGTAGAAAGTAGGGGATACTTAGTTTGTTTTCTACAGGTAGGTCCATCTGGTGCCTTAATTCCGTGAGTAACCGAAAGTGGTACTCATATACAATGCTAAAACGGCCTTCGCAGGTGATGTACTTCATAATCTGAAGGCTAACTTCACTCCACAGTGGTAGTAAACTGGTTCTACGAACCCCATTTTTATCTTCTGAGAATTTCTCCTCTGGTGGAAAGAAGTCTTTCTTAGCCTGTTGGCCCAATTTCCTTTCTTCTTTATCCCATGGTAATCCCATTGGGAGCTCAGTAACTCGGCTGATGAATTGTGGGGTGAGTCTGAGACTCAAACCCCTAAAGTTAATGGTGGCCAATGTTTTGGATTTCGGCCTTAGAGCTTGCAAAAACTCCTCTGCCACCTCGTCGTCATAGCCCTGCAATTTTTCACAGAATGATATCCATTGCGCTCGCGTGAAGAGCTCCACCACCTCAGGATTTTCTCTTAGCTTTGTGGAGTCGGTTGGTTCCCTTCTGATGAACCCACCCGGCATGGTGAAAAACCTGCGACGTTAACTGGAGGTGGCGGGTGCGGAAGAAAATTGGCTAACTGGGACAGAGCGTAGAATTACGCCTCTGCCACACATACAATTCACAAAACTTATCTCCCGACGACCTTAACACGGCTTAACTATAACTCACATCCTGTAGGATGACAATTCATGCAACAAGAGACAATATTTGCAAAATTTTCTTACGACCAGACTGTAGACGTCGATTCTGCCACCCTCAAAACCAATTGCATGGAAGGTTCAGGCTTACCTTTTGAATCCGCCACCTTTTGACGTGAGGAACCCAATTTCCTGTAGAAACAACTTTCCTGTAGAAGCAACGCGTGAATTCCGGAGGATACTGCAGTGGGTCTACGCTCTCTGTGCTGCTTAACAGGCGTTCGAACGGCCAAATACTTGGAGTGTCGAGCTGCGGAGGGATCCGGATGATCACTCGACTTTCAAACGGTGAATGATAAATGCGTGGGGTGGCAATCTAGCCGATTAGATTTGAATTCGGCGGAATCCGTGGCGCGGGGGTGAGCTGTCCTTGCCGGACCGTAGGACGACGTCACTCCATCATTCGTCTGCGAGTTCCCTTACTGTCGCATCATTCCCCGCAGATCCGCCGCCGTCACTTCTGTTAAAACTCGTTTTTCCCGACTGGATGGCTCTCACGTGTGCACTGCCCGTTCCTTTTTGCCACGAACACCATTCAAACATCCGACTAGACCAATGACTGGTTGACGTGGCCAGTCGAATGGCCATACAACTGCTCAACCCATTCACTTCACACTTGCAAACATTTTCAAAGTAAAATTCATGCAATTCGATGGAAGAAAGGGCGAGGCACTTACTTGTGCGGCCGCAGCACGATTCTTTAGGCTTTTGGACGATGATGAGTCGATTTGTTTGCTACTGCGTGATTGCACAGGTTCGGAGGTTCCTCTTTACAGGCTCCTGATGATGAATTTGATGCTTCGGCTGCATGCGCCCGCGTGATCTTTGCATGTTGCAGGCGGTGGAATGGTGTGCACTCTAGTTGGCTTAACTGCTACGGGACTCTTGCAGGATGTCTTGTAGCAGTTTTTCCTCCTCGGGTGCATGCTGCACGGTGAAGACGGTGGCCCCATGATCATGCTCACAGGGCTCTTAGATAGCTGGGATGGGTATGGCACGGCATCTCAGCGTTTTTTTTCACTAAAAAAAAATTGCTTTCTCTCAAATCTCAATGATCTGCCTTGATTGTGCAGGTACCTTCATTGCATGTTGACAGCGGTGGGAGAATGAGGTGACAACAGTGTGTAAGGGTGAAAATAGTAGCTTGCATGTATCCAAACCGAACCTTGGTCGTTAGATCTCCTCATATAATCAGTTATGGGCCGTCCAAAACTTCTACAGGAAGTTTCCTGTAGAAATACAGAACTTCCTGTAGAAAGTCTGTACTTCCTGTAGAAAGTCTGTAACTTCCTGTAGAAGACTAAGCTGTGATGAAATCGTGCCCATACCTTGGAGAAGATGAGTATTCTTGGAGGAGGTGCTGGTGAGGTCCCCTAGCAGCATGATAAGGATCCTTGACTTTGAGTTGAGAGACCTCCTCTCCTTCATAGAACACCTGCAACCTGCATGCATTTCCACATTATAAACTTGCTGTCCCTATCTTCTTTTGCATATTGTTTTTTTCCTTTTTTTCTCTTTTCTCTCTTTTTTTTTTTTTGAAAGATAGCAGGGGCACCTCAATGAGGTTTTCACCCTTGCCATCTGCCTTAAGCGCCTCAGAGAGGTTTTCACTCAATGATCTTTTTCAAATCTCCTTTTTTTCTTTTGAAAGACAATAGGGGCGCCTCAATGAGGTTTTCACCCCTACCACCTGCCTTGGGAGCCTCAGAAAGGTTTTCCCCCAAGGATCTTTATTTATTTATTTATTTTTTTAGATCTTTCAGGGTATGCCCAAAGCAGAGGCAAAACCCTTCTCTATGACCAACACTGATTTCTCCATAGTTTTGATGAACTCTTGTCTTGAGACAGGTTTCTTGTAGATCTTCAGTCGATGCCCATTGACAAGCATGGGGATGGCTTCCTCATCAATGGTCCGAATAATCACAGATCCATTGTCATGACATATTTCCATTGCATATGGTCCCAACCATCTGGTTCTCAGCTTCCCCTTGAAATCTTTGTGCCTGGAGTCATACAACAGTGCCCAATCTCCTGGCTGGAATTGCTTGTCATTGAGGTGTTGGTCATGCCACACCTTTCTCTGAAGTTGAACCACTTCTGAGTGAAGGAGGGCCTGCATCCGGTGCTCGTCCAGTCCATTCAGCTGTAATAACCTTTCTTGTTGTGCATGGCTGAGATCTAGGTCCAGCTGAGCTGCCATCCTCAAAGTGTTGTATTCAAATTCAATGGACAATAAAGCTTTCTTCCCATAGACTAGCTCATAAGGTGTGAAGCCGGTGGTGGTCTTCCAGGTGGTGTTGTAAGCCCATGTGGCCTCAACCAGGCGATCTGACAAATCTTTCCTACTGCTGCTCACCACCTTAGTCAAAATCCCTTCCAATGCTCTGTTGGTGACTTCCACTTGCCCATTTTCCTGAGGATGATAGGGGGTGGAAGTCCTATGCTTGATTTTGTGATGAGTTAGTAGGTCTTCAATTAAGTTGGATGTGAACTGGCTCCCTTGATCGGTTACCAGGTCTCTTGGGTAGCCAAATTTGTAGAAGATGTTCTCTCTTAAGAACTCAGCCACCTTTTCTTCTGTTGCTGCTTTGATTGCTTTAGTCTCTGCCCACTTTGTCAGGTAGTTGGTGCACACAATGATGTAAGACCTTTGCCTCGAAGGAGGGTTGATTGGACCCACAAAGTCCATACCCCACTTCTCAAATGGCTTAAGAGTCACTTGAGGTTGGAGAGGCATCTCATCCCTTTGAGTCGGTTTCCCCATTCTTTGGCATCCGTCACATTGGCTGATATACCTTCTGACATCTTGATGAAGTGTGGGCCAATAGTAGCCTGCCTGCAAGATTTTGATGGCAGTCCTCTTTGCTGCAAAATGTCCTCCACAAGGCCCATCATGACAGGTGAGGAGGATGTCAAAGACTTCCTCCTCCCTTACACAACGCCTTAAGATCTGATCAGGGACAAGCTTGAATAGGTTGCCCCGATCCAAGTAAATGAGGCACTTTTTATGATGATTATGCTCTTCTCTCTTGAAGATAGGTGCGGAGGGAACTGTGCTGAAACAAGGTAGTTTGCTATATCAACAAACCATGGAGAGAGTACTGAGATAGCAAACAGATGTTCATCGGGCATCTGGTCATCCACTGTTCCATCCTCATCTGCAGACAAATCCAATCTAGATAAAAAGTCAGCAACAACATTTCCTTTACCTGGTTTGTCAACAATGGTCAAATCAAACTGCTGAAACAAAAGTAACCATCTAATAATACGAGCATTCACATCTGGTTTATTCATTAAATATCTAATTGCAACACGATCCGTATGTACAAAGGTTTGATAGCCAGTGATATAATGTCGGAACTTGTTCAGTGCATGGACCACAGCCAAGAATTCTTTCTCGGTTACAGTGTAATTCAGTTCAGCTTTGGATAAGTTTTTGCTAACAAAGTAAATGGCATATGGAAGTTTTTGTTCAACTTGTCCTAAAGCTGCCCCTATGGCTTTGTTCGAGGCATCAATGTGGATGTGGAAAGGTAGGGCCCAGTTTGGACCTCTCAAGATTGGGGCCGACACCAACTTGTCCTTTAATTCATTCAAAGCCCTCTGACAATCGTCAGTCCATTTAAACTCCACATCTTTTGCCAACAGGCCAAACAATGGCGAGGCTAGCTTGCTGAAGTCTTTAATGAATCTCCTGTAATACCCTGCTAATCCTAAGAAACTCTGAACATCCCTTACCTTTTGGGGAGGTGGAACCCTCTTGATGAGAGCAATTTTGTTAGGATCCACTTGTAACCCTTGGCAAGAAATGGTATGGCCTAGCACGGTGCCTTTAGTCATCAAGAATTCACATTTTTTAGGACTAAGGGACAGGTTCATCTCAATGAATTTGGTTAGGACTTTTCCCAGATTGGACAATGCTTCCTGGAAGTTGGACCCATAAGGATTGAAGTCGTCCATATAGATTTCCACCGCATCATGGACCAGCTCCGAGAAGATGCTCAAGACAGCTCTCTGGAAGGTAGCAGGAGCATTGCATAGCCCAAAGGGAAGAACTCGGTAGGCAAACGTACCCTAAGGACAAGTGAAGGTGGTCTTATCTTGGTCTTCCAGGCTGATTTGGATTTGGTTGTACCCGCTAAACCCATTTAGGAAAGAGAAGAACTTCTTTCCCGCCAGTCCATCCAACACTTGATCTATTAAGGGTAGAGGGAAATGGTCTTTCTTGGTAGCTTTGTTCAGTTCTCGGTAGTCCACACAGATTCTCCACTTCCCATTTTTCTTGGGAACCAACACCAGAGGGGACACCCATTCACTATCCGAGATGGGGTAAATGAATCCGACATCTAACAGTTTCTACAATTCTTCCTTGACAATGTCCTTAAGGGCTGGATTCATTCTCCTCTGGGGTTGCCTAACCGGTTTACAATCCTCTTTGATGTATATGTGATGGGTACAGACCGAAGGATGGACTCCTTTCATCTCCTTATAGCTCCAAGCAAAAGCATCTAGATGACTGGCCAACAGGCTACACAGCTCCTTTTCCTAGGAAGGAGATAGGGAGGAGCTGATCTTTAACATTCTCTCAGGGCCGATTTCCACATTCTTGATTCTGGGAGTGACAGGGTTGGTTGCACAAAGGTCCACTAAGGTGCTGGCTTAGGCATCCTCCACCAATTTCTCTAAGGATAGTGCACTGGGAGGTGGATTCTGGATCAAGGTCTTAATCAAGTCATCCTCAGTTGGGGGGTCTCTTCTAGTGGTGTCTAGGGTGCACAAAGGTGTTGAGTACACCTCATCCTCTTCTCCTTCCTCCAACCAAAGTGGTAAGTCATGCTCTAAGGAGGGTTGGGCAGGAGGGTATAGGACTAGCTGCTTGGACATAGGACCATTTTTGATGGTCATGTTTCCTGCACGGCAACTTATGTAAGCATCTGCAGTGGCTAACCGAGGCCTTCCCAAAATGAGAGGGTATCCAGTAAGCTTTGCCTTTGGTTGCAGAACCAAGAAATTTGCAGGGTATTCCCAAGAGTCGACAGAGACCAAGACATCCTCCACAATCCCTTCGGGAGTCACGGTGGAGTGATCTGCTAGTTGCAGGACTGTCGAGGTCTTCCTCAAGGAACCCTGAAGGTTGAGTTTGAGCATGGTATCCCTGGTCATCACATTAATGGCAGCCCCTAGATCAATCAAGGTGTGAGGTATAATGGTGCCATTGATGTGGAAATCTACTATAGGACTCCCAGGATCTAGGTACTTTGGGCAGATGACTTGTCCTAACATAAGGTCAGACATTTGTCCTATGACATTGATGGTTGAAGCATCTCTCTTTCGCCTGCCTGGGTGTTTGAAACACTTTTCCTTAACCAGTTTGTTGTATATTGGCACATCCTTGATGGCTTGGAGAAGTGGAATTTTCACACACAACTGGTTGAGCTCTCCCAGAATCTCATCCTCCTCTGGGTTGGGTTGTGTGGTGGCTATTAGTCTCTCAGGAAAGGGTGGAATAGCCTTTGGTTCACTTTCCTGTTTGTCTTCCTCGTCCTCTGGGGGAGGAGGTTGGCGATCCGGAAGAGTCTTTCCAGATCGAAGATTGATCTCCTGGATCTCCACAGCATAGGTAGGGCATGATGTTTCCCCAGTGTATACCTGCTGGGCCTGTCTATTGTTGGGGTTTGGGTTCGGTTGAGCAGGCATTTGAGGTTGCCTTGGAGGAGCAGGAGGTAATGGTTGAGGTGGAACTGGTGGTGGAGGAAAAATGGTGGGAGGAGTGTTGTACTGGGGCCTCCACCCCGACTGAGGTGCATTCCACTGAGGCTGTGGCTGGGCATGTGAGTGATATGAATGAGTAGTGGGCTGAGTAGGGTACTGAGGTGGATAAGACCATGGAGGAGGCATAGACCAGGAAGGATGAGTAGGGGGACCCCAGGAAGGCATAGGAGTAGATTGGTTGGGGCTGTAATAAGCTTGGGGTGCCCCTTGCATCCCCTGCTGGTAAGGTCTAGGTCCTTGTGGCCTCCTTTGGTTGAGGAAATAGAGAGGTTCAGTGGGGGCTTCTGTCCCTTGGTACATGGCTTTAAGCCCAGGTAAGGTTGGACATTGATTTGTGGGATGGTCCTCCTCACAAACAAAACACACTTCAACCGAATGCAATGGGCATTCGTTCTTAGGGTGTCTCCTTGTACATCTAGGGCAGAAGATAGCCAAGGCCCTCTCAACTTCTTCCTTCTTCTGCTGGATCCTGAATGTGTCAAGTTGCATGGCAATGGTCTGTCTCACCTCACTCTTGAGATCTTCTAATTGATTTCCAAACTCATGTTTGGAGAAAGGAATACCAGCTGAGAGGAGGTTTCCTCTACCTCGTTTCCGGGTTGCCCTAGTGTTATAGACATTTTTGTGCCTTACAGCATGAAGCATGAAATGTCCATAATCTAAGGGATCCAAAGTCCCTAAACATGTTGTTCCTACCCCTAGAGGAACAAGGTCAGCAAACCACAACACTGAATAACAGTTCTCCACCTGAAAACACTCAAAAACAAGGCAATTCTGGATCATGTCAACTGCTCCACTGAGCATCTGCACTGAATGTCAAGTGCTCCACTGTCTACCTACGTTGAATGTCAACTGCAAAGAAGGCTACCTGCACTGGGCGAGTTTGGACATGTGGCACAGTCATTCCTCAAGGTGTCAATGCCCAGGAAGCTTCCAAAATGACACTTGGATCAAGGAATTCGACTGGTGATGAGTAAGAGGGTCTAGATCTCCAAGTGGAAGCAAGAACCTCCAAGTGGACTCAAGAACTAAAGAATAACTGAAGTGAGAGAGGACACTAGTCAGCTCTCAAGCTGACTCATCCTTTCTCCAAAACTCCTATATATAGATCTCTCTCAGGAGGTCTAGGGGGGCTGGAATCTTGTGAATGTAAAGAATTGCTGTTGGTTTGAGTTTAGAACTATTGGGTGATTTGCTTTGAAGGAGGTGAAGAGGAGATTTTTTTCTGCTGGGAAGGTGATGCTGGATTGGGCCTCTTATGGTTGTATCACTTCCTGAACTTTACTTCTTCCATTAATAAAGCATTTGAGGTTCTTCTATATGCATGTGTCTCAATGATGTATTGTTATACTTGTGTATTTGATTTATTCTAATCCTTGAATCAATTATGAATGTATGCTTCTTGTAGTTTCCCTCTCTTGCCATTTTGCAGGATCTTGGTGTAGCTGGGCCAGTGAAAGAGCAAGGAGCTGGGAGCAAGCAGCAAGGAGAGAAGATTGGATCAACCATTAGCGGAAGACATCGGTTAGTGGATCCCTTTCTCCCCTATTTTACTTTCATAAAGAAGAAATCTTAGATAGCTTTGCTTTGATTGTTGCTGAGGTACTATCACCCTTAGAGTGGGATAGGGTCATTCCGTATTGGATACTTTTCCCAACAACACCTAGAGTAGTTCCTAAACACAGTCTTGATGTCCTCATAAGGCAGTTGGTAAATATCTCCTCCAGCTAACATGTGAAGGGTATCTAAGAGGTCTTCAGGGACTCCTCAGAGTAGGACCAACTTGAGGGATTCAGGGTCAAGTGTGCACCTGGCCCGTTTATAGCTAAGTTGGAACCTTTCCTCATAATCCTCTAAGGACTCATCATTTCCTATGGTCATCTGAAAGATTTCTCCCTTGGTTTCCTTGGACCTACAATAGTCCCGGTACTTGGTATTGAAAGCTTGCTGCATCTGAGCCCAAGTGGTGATACTATTCCCAGGTAAGCCCATGAATCAGCGTAATGCTGCATCCTTAAGAGTTGAAGGGAAGAGTTTCAGCTTCTGCTCATCTTCAATATAGTCATAGGTTCGACAAAGGACAGCAAACTCAAACAGGAAGGTATCAGGATCTTCAGTAGTCAGTCCATGGAAGTGAGGTAAAGCGGAGGGGCTAATGTTCTTCATTTGCATGCCTCCATTGGTTTCTCGGATGGGGAAGGAACCTTCTATTCTCTCATCCCCTCCTCTATTGTCAGCCATAGCTTTAGATGGGATTGTCTCTAATTCTTCTTCTGCTATAGGATCTTCGTATATCTCAGGAGGTTCACCTATAGGTTCTTCTAGATCACTGTCACCGAAGAAGAGAGAAGGGTGACTCAGTGATGTGGTGGGGGTGTTGGGTAAGAATTTTCCTGTTTTATCTCGATTCCTACGAGGCATGAAATGGAAAGACTTTTTTGATTGCTTTTGTTTTTTCTTTGGTACCTGCAAAAACTGAAACAGATTGACCTACAACTAACTATCTTGCTGAAATGAAAATGCAGAATTGAAATGAAAGCAAGAAAGAACTAATCTACTTTTCTCAAATGGAATTGCAGAATTGAAATGCTAATCTACGCTTGCAAAATTGAAATTGCGGAATTGAAATGCTAATCTATGAAAGCAGGAAATGTCTATGCTACTTTTGCAGAATGGAAATGAAATAAACTACTTGGCAGAAGGCAAGAGTAGGGAAATAGAAGAAAAGCAACAATTACTAATACTCTGATGCTTCCCCGGAAATAATGCTACAACTCCTGGAGCTTCCTTCTCTAATTTTATCAACCCGGTAGTTTGTAACAAACTTGGAAGCGACGGTGCTATATGCACAAGTACTAGCTCTTGTCGCAACTGTCACTTGGTCAGCTGGCACAAGTCCGCTAGGTCTCAAGCCAACTTCTATATGCTCTCAGAAGAAGCTTTTTAAGTGATGAACGAAAGCTATCTCAAAGGAAATTAACCTACTTTGCAAGAATGAACTGAAAGCCAACAAAACATGGAAACCCTAGTAAACCCTAATCTGACCAGCTTAATCCTTACAATGCAATGGTGGGAATGCAACTTCTAAAAATGATGCCATTACTTCTAGTGAGATGAGATGCATGAGTTTAAACTAATTTCATCTGAAGAGAACATGTTTTTGTGTTTTTGCTCAAGTGGTTGGAGTGATTATGACTGTGCTTCTTACTGGGTCTTGACTGTGCAGGGGTAGTTCAAGGGGAGGAAGGCTTGGAAAAGATCAAGAGGACTCTGAGAGGTTCCAGGGGATCCCTAACATCATTCCACAGAAGTTCACAACGTCCAGATGCCTGGCAACCGTGTTTGCAAGCTTCTACAGGATGTCTGCAGGGGATCCTATAGGAAGCTCGGGATTTCTACAGGAAGTCTGCTAACTTCTACAGGATGTTCTGTAATCGGAGTTTTGGGTGATGGAGGAGTGAATGAGCTGTATGGGTGGATAGGTAGGATGAGAGGGGAGCTTGTGGCGGCTTATGGACAGAGAGATGAGATGGAGAGGGGGTGTGGAAAGCTGGTTGGTCGATAGAAGGGTAGAGGGAATGGAAGGCCGAAAAGATAAAACAACGTGGATAATAGAAGAATTGGTGGGCAAATGATCTAGCTGGGAGGTAAGGAGATGGCTTAGGCACGGCTGAGAAGGATAAGGAAATGATAGAGTGGTGTTGCGCAGTGTAAATGAAACAAATCACCTCTGTCTTGAGTATCACCGAAATGTCATCAATCTACTCTAACTGTTTTATTAAAACCCAAAGAACAACAATGTAAGTTAAGGGAGAATCATGCATGGTGCTGAAACAAAGAGCTACTCCAAAAGATCTAAGTGCATGGACACTCCTACAACTGAAATTATTGCGTTAAAGCTTGCATGAACATATAAAACAGTGTTTTTGGTAGTTGGCACGGTCTGCACTTCCGGTCCCCAAACAGAGGTGAAAGTGAGTGTGCATTCAACCTTTTTTCGAACTCTGATTAACTCCAATCCTCACTCTAATCTAAACTAGTGAAAGCAACTTTTGTTCATAACACTAACATATGTAACCACACCAAGAAATCCGAATCAGCAAACTGTGTTTCCAAGTGCAAGTAAAGGACAAGAAATATAATGCTGAAAGAAAGACAAGTACAATACAAAGAAAGGAGGCCTATTGCTCTCAGGTTGGGCCCAAACTTGAGAGCTATAGCTCCTCTAAGAACTCAGAATTGAACTCAAATCTGCCTGCCTTTTATTAAAAGATCATAGTCAAAAGTCTAACAACATGCCAAAAATGGCTTACAAAGAGCAAAACATAGTTGTAGCTCGTACTTCAGAAAATGCAACAAAGGTTCAAAAAATTCCCCATCGAAGGCTACAGCCTCAATATTTATACATTATGAGGGCCAAGATGGCCTCCTAAATTAGTGGGGCTTGGCTGTCCAACTAAAGGTAAACTGCTGTTCCTTTAGAATCCGTTGGCTGTCTTCTAGCTCGGTGGTGATAGCTTGTTGGAGCTCGGAGTTGGGGTGGAGATCACGAGGAAGGTCATTCAAGGCTGTGGACAACCTTCCTACAAAACCGCAATGCCACCTTGGCTGTCTCCTTGCCTTCATCTGCGTGGTTTTGCTCCATTTAATGTCAAAAAGTCCTGAAATAAACATGTATTAGCCACATAGGCATAATGACTGCCCTCCTTCCTACAAATAACATGAATATACTAAGAAATGATGCATAAGTGATAAAAAATGAAGGGTTGAGCAAGGTAAGTAGGCCAAATGAGCCCAAAATGTTACCAAAATTTGGGGCTCATCACATCCCCCTAACCTCCTTCCTGCTTGGACTGTTCCAACTCTTCAGTATGCTACAAAGCCGATGCTTCGAATTCTACTATGGCCTCCTTTGTAGTGTGCTCTTTATCGACAGTTGCCTTAGTAGAAATTACACAAGCGTATAATTTAGTAACAGAACTACACATTCCAGAGTATGCGACAACTTCAACAAAGATTCAAAACTTGGCTACTGCAGTGTGACAGTTTAAGGATGAGGTAGGCCGAGTTACTTTTTATTTTTAGATGAATATATCAGAATTTCTATTGGAACTACAGCCGACTACTTCCCCAAAGGTCAGGGAGCAGCGCGACGCAGGCATTAGAGAACACATGTCTACTTTGGAGATTGCAGTATCAGTCTGCAATGGTATTTTTGAAACAACAATGGAGCTATGCACTACATTATAGGAGGACTCCAACCTGCAATGACTATGTACAGATATTAGAGAGGCACAACAACAAGTTGATGAGATCAGGGTGACTGTGCGCACTTTGGTGCCAGTCCAGCACTTCATGCACTTGTGAGAAATGAAGCTACTATAGGAACATGTTGAGGAGTTGCAATACAAAGAAGCAGTTTTTAAGGCTCAGATTCAACCATGGATAGAGAAAATGAGCCATATTACTTTGGTAATCTAGGAAAATTTGAAGACTTTCCAGCAGACATAAAGGACCATGTGCCTCGCGATGGAGGGGACAACTACATAAAAGATGGCCGAGGAAGTGTAGTAGGCTATAATAAAGAGAACATTGGACCTCGAAGTATTGAAGCTGGAGTTCAATGACCTCAAAAAAAAAGTGGAGAAGTCGGCCGAGTGACTTGAGGGCGAGTCACCATATTTGTGTTGGGGGCCTGTTGGGATGGGGTCCTTGGGGTCAATTTTTGTTAAAGAATGTAAAGTATTCGTGAAATGTGGAAGCAGACGGCGAAGCTAAGTAAGAGTCAAAAGTGGCATTAGCCCCTTGTATGGGTAGGTGATAGGATGGTTGTGAGACTCACCCATGGTCTGCGGGCCATAGTATTGTAATGAAAAGGCTATATATAGTTGATTCATAGTGATTCAAAGAAGATAACTTTTGGTGAAGAATCATTGTAAGGGCAAGGTGCTAAGGTAGGAAAGGTTTGTTTCCTGTACTTAGGCAAAAGGGGGAAGCTCTTGTAGATAAGTGCGCAGAGACCTTAGTAAGTCTACAAGCTGAGTGTGCAGGGAGGAGAAGTCTGTACTTGAATGCTTATTCATAATAAAGACTATTTTGAGACAAATATGTGCATATGTACCTTGTTTATTTACTTCTGTTTAAGTTTATGTATATCCGTTTTGTGATCTGTTTTATGTGAATTAATGCTTAGTTTTTTCATGAAACAGATAGATCTATAACATTTATGCACAATAAGTATAATTAACCACCTTCACAGTGATCAGGAAGTCGTTAGATAGATCTGATGTAGATAACCTTTTGGAAAGGGTAGATCTGTGCAATGACAGATCTATGTCATAAGGGATTTTGAATATAAATTTTATTGTGTGAAAGTAGTGAATCTATATATTTTATGCATGTTAACTACAATCAGATACCTTCACACAGAGCAGAAGGTCATTTTTATAGAATTGTAGTAGTTGAAAGTTGAAAGGGATAGATCTGCACGAAGGAAGATCTCAACTATAAGAACTTTGGGAAGACCATCACATAGGCCTCTTGATGTAGAAACCTAATTCTAGCATCCCCCAATATTGCTTTGGGTGAGACTGTAGCCTGTGCTACATAAGTTGTTACCGAAAGGGACAACAATTAGGGTTTTTGTTGGTTGGTGCGAATAACTTTGAACTTGGGTCAGGCCCCCTTAAGCCAACAATTGGTCAGAAATCCGATTTCTATAAGTAAGATGGATGATGTGGGTGTAAAAAAAATGTCTGAGAAAGATTCCTGTAAGATGGTTCAGGGAGCACTGGTATTCATGCAAAGAGTTTGGATTGGAACTTTGTACAAGCTTTTGGGTAGCACTGTTCTTAATGGGTGTAACAGTTTTGTGGTTCCTGAAAGTGCAACAGAAAATCTAGTGGTCTTTGGTGAAAATACAATGTTGTGCTATCAAAGAATTGGACATATTGGAGAGAAGGGCCTTCTAATAATACATGGTAATGGTATGGTAGAAGGTATGTCTAATTTCTCTCTAGATTTTGATTTTTGTGAACATTGTGTATATGGCAAGTAGAATCAGATGATTTTCCCCTCTGGTGCTAAGAGGGTGAAAGGATATTAGAGCTTGTGCATAGTGATGTGTTTGGACCTGTGTCGGTTCCATCATTGGGTAAGTATGTGTAATATGTCTCATTTATAGATGATTTATTTAGGAATACATGGATTTATTTCCTCAAGAAGAAATATGAAGTCTTTGATAGGTTTAAATAATCTAAGGCTCTGGTGGAAAATCAGAGAGAGAAGAAGATTAAGGTGTTGAGGACTAATAATGGTGGAGAGTTATGCAAGAAGGAATTCGAAGAGTTCTGTAAGAAGTGTGGTATAGCATGATAGAAGACTACTCCATAGAAAAATGGAGTTGTAGAAAAAATGAATAGGATGTTGATGGAACATGAAAGAAGCAAGCTCAATGTTGCTAGGTTAGGACATGAATTTTGGGTAGAGGTAGTGGATACTACATGTTACCTATTTAATAGATCACCTTCATTAGTGTTATAGGACAAGACTCCACATGAGGTATGGACTAGTAAGAAACCTTCTCTCTCACATCTAAGGGTATTTGGATGTGATGAATATGTAAATGTTCCAAAGGATAAAATAACCAAGTTGGATAGTAAATATGAAAGGTGCATCTTTATAAGGTATAAGGATGGTTTAAAAGGTTATAATATTTGGAACCCATAAACAAGGAAGGTTGTGTACAACCGAGATGTGGTGTTTAGAGAGGATAAATATGTTATTAAACTTGAAGTACTACCAAAGGAACCTCTGAAAATAGAGTTTGAGCAAAAGGAGGAAGAATCGTATTGTACAATAGAACAAGAATCAAAAGAGGAAGAGTCATGCACTCTAGTTTTGAGGAGATAAGTTCAAGAGAGAAGGAAACTAGAGAGGTATAGTCCATCTAATTTCTGTTCAATATTTTCTTTATCTATTACTGATGATGTTCCCAAAATTGTTAGGGAAGTAGTGGATTTAGAGGAAGAAACATTCTGGAAGGAGGCCATGGTTGAAGAAATGCATCCTTGGACAAAAATGAGACTTGGGATCTGGTGGAGTTTCCGACTGGAAGGAGACCCATTGGAAAAAAAGGGTGTTTAAGAGGAATATGAATACAAAAGGAAAGGTGGATAAATACAAAGCTCAATTGGTAGAAAATTTTTATTCCCAGGTGCTGGGAATTGATTTTGGTGATATTTTTTCTCCTGTTTCTAGGTTAGCTTCTATTAGATTACTTTTATCTATTTTTCTACTTTTGATTTTGAGGTAGAATAGATGGATGTGAAGATGAAATTTCTTCACAGGGATATGGAATAAGAGATCTACGTGAAGCAACCAAAAGGCTTTGCGGTGAAGGGTAATAAAGAACTAGTATGTAGGTTAAAAAATTCTCTGTATGGGTTAAGGCAGTGACCAAGGATGTGGTATCAAACGTTTGATACATATATACAGAGAGTTGGCTTCACCAAGATAAAAGAGGATCATGGTGTGTATTTTAAATTAATTTGTGACCATCTTATTTATTTGGTCTTGTATGTGGATGATATGTTGCTGATTGGAAATGATAAAGAAATTATTTAGGATTTAAAGACCCAATTGTCCTCCAAATTCGACATAAAGGAGATTGGTGCTACAAACTATATTTTGGGCATGGAAATTAAATGAGACTGGGCAAATAGGAAGCTCCTGTTAAAGAAGAGAAAGTATGTCGAGACAATATTGCAGAGATTTAATATGCAGGATAGTAAACAAGTCAAGGTTCCTATTCCCATAGGTATAAAGTTACATGCTGAATAGTTTCCTAAGACACAATAAGAGGAAGAGGACATGTCTCGTGTTCCATATGAAAGTGCAATTGGTAGCCTGATCTATGCAATGGTTTGCAACAAACCAGAACTTGTGTGTGGAGTGGGAGTATTGAGCAGGTTTATGTCAAAACCAGGGAAGGAGCATTGGACAACAATGAAGTAGGTTTTTAGGTTTTTGCATGGCACTAGTTATTATAGCTTGTGCTACCAAGTAAGATCAATATTGGATAGAGTTTTTGACATTTGTGGCTTTGTTGATGTAGACTAGGTTGGAGATATAGATAAGAGAAGATATACAATTGGGTATATGTTTAACCTATTTTCAAGAGATGTTAGTTCTATGAACAAGATACAGTCTGTAGTGGCACTTTCAACTATAAAGGTTGAATACATGGCAGGCACTCATGCAAGCAAGGAAGTATTTTGGGTGCAAGATTGTAATCAAGTATGGGGTTAGTACAACAAGCTATAAGGATAAAATATGACTACCAAAGTGCAATTTTCTTGGAAAAAACCATGTTTATCATTCAAAGATAAAACACATTTATGTTTAATATCACTTTGTGAGGGATATGGTTGAAGATAAAAAGGTGTTTTTGGTAAAGGTTGACTCTCCGAAGAATGTTGGAGATGCATTAACAAATTTTGTGAGCACTGAGGAGTTTTCTTGGTGTAGAGAAACAATGGGCAAGCCCTGAGCTAATGACTAAGCTCTCTTGTGACCTACTCATGGTTTTTCACATGGCTTTCATGCATGGTGGTTTTTTCCCATGGTACTTATAGATCTGGTCAAGGGAACTATGATTATGCTCTAATCCAGGGTTAGTGGATTGGGCTTTGAATGCTTCAATATGTATATATATATGTATGTATGTATTGTAACATTGAAAGGAATATAATGAAAAATCAATCTAGTATTAATGGTTTTGGGATCTAGGGGAAAATATCTATGTATATTTATTTTATGTTATCACCATTGTATATTTTTTTGTTTTAAGAATCTATTTGTAGGTAATTTCTGTACAAGGCTAAAACCTACACTATACACTTGTCTCACAAACACATCCTAAATTAAGAAAAAATTCAAAGAAGCTTCATGCTTCCACAATATAGGATACCATAACTGGATTGGTTCCTCAGAAAACATGAATATAGGATTACAGGGAAACCAATTAAACACATGCCTTGAAAGGAGAAGGGTTATCAGATTTGACATCATAAAGAACCCATTTTTCTTGGGTAATCTATGTAATTGAAAAGATAATTCTTTCACAATAACATAAGCCCAATCGAACATACAAATATTTGTGTATGTCTCATAAAGCACATAAAAATGAATTTCGAGACATGTGATGTACTTTTTTGCAAGAGAAGGATCCCTAAACAATTACCTAAACAAAGAAACATCTAAAAGAGAAAGAATGGAAGGAACCTTAGAACTTGTAGAAATGAATTCTCGCAAAATGTTAATTTCGCACCATTCTGCCTCCACGAAATTAACCTTAACGAACAATGTTTGGTTCCAGTAACTTGAATAACAATCTGAATACATCTGGATTTAGAGAAACATTTATCACTCCTAGCTTAATTGCCTTCTTTCTGAAATCAAAATTATCCACACAAAGATAAACAATTTCTTTGAAATCAAAGGCCTTCGGAACACACCCAACATTCGCCAATCCGGTGCTCTATATCTTGTTATATGTTTTTTATTTTGTTGATAAATTCATATATTGCTCATAAGTTCTCAACTAGTCAAGGCTATCATTGATCTCAACAAGTGAGTTAACTTTATCACTGCAAACAACCTCTTTCCCTCGCTTGCTTCGCATTATTCGTTTGTAGCGGAGGAAAAAAAACTCTATTAATGAATATGATATTCAAATCCCATTCCACTATACAATTCTCTGTTTTCTCCACAAAAAGTGAATGTTACTATTACTCGTGTGGAAAACCATTACCAAAAGTATGTCGATACAATATTGCAAAGGTTTAATATGCAAGATGGTAATCTGGTATGGGTTCATATTCATGTAGGTGTAAATTTACCTGTTGAATAGTATCTCAAGACACAAGAAGAAGAAGAGGACATGTCCCGTGTTCCATGTGCAAGTGCAGTTGGTAGCTCGATGTATGAAATGGTTTGCACTAGACCAAACCTTATTTATGAAGTGGGAGTATTGAGCAGGTTATGTCAAAACCAAGGAAGGAGCATTGGACAACAATGAAGCGGGCTTTCATGTATTTACATGGCACTAATTATTATGGTATGTGTTACCAAGTAAGGTCAGTATTGGACAAATTTTTTGTTAATTTTAGATAACAATGGTATGTTATATGCTTTGGCATAATTTACTTCAATGTTCCTTATCATCCCAATGAAACTTTCCAATTATATCTAGTAGCAATCAAATTAACTTAAACTCATTGATAATAAATGCAGATATAACATAAAAAAATGTGCAGAAGACAAGCCAAGCCAAGAGGACACAGGATGTGGTAGATGCAAAGGAAAAACCCCAATGTGGGGAAACCATTTGATCAAATATTCTTATTATTATTCAATAGTTCAGTAGAGAGATAGAGAGAGAGAGAGAGAGTTCATATATATAATTAACTTTCCCAAAACAGTCTTATCAAATCAACACTTAACAACAGTAAACTTGAACCCTAACCATAAAGCCAATGGTGGTCAAAGAAACTCCAAAATGTCCTCCAAGAAGCTTGGTCAACAAAAAATAAATTTGACCTTCCAAGAGGGCCAAAGTCAGCCCAAAACAAATCAACCAAACCACTCAATGGAGAGAGAAAACACAAATGTAAATTCTGTAGTAAAATATGAAGTCAATGCTAAAGTCAAACCGGTCAAAATATCTCAATCACCTCGATTTTTGTGCCAATAAGTGCAGCCTCCAAAAATTGAAATTATGCCCAGGAAAATGCAATCAACGCTGATCAAAGGCACCCTAGTCAATGTTTTACTCTTTTCCTGAAACTTGGCCAACAAACAAACCCAAAAATTCATCCCCCTTTCACACGTGCGAAGTAGAGAAGGCTGCCTCCAAGATGTATGAACCAATCAAGGGAGGAGAGAGAGATATGTGATGAGATGAGTGATGTACAAATGAGGAGAGAGGTCACTCCTATTTGTACACTTCGTCGAGGGTGAGGACACATGTTTGTTGGGCTTATGAGCCTACATTTGACCGAGGTCAACCTTAACAATTTTTGCATGAGAGAGGATAAATTTAAAATTCCATTTCTGTTTGTCAGAATGAGATGACCATTGTATCAAAATTGGACCTCTTGAAAAGAGGAATCCAATGCAATAGTCATCTCCATCATATGAGTTTTCCTAAGGAGGAATTTCACCTTCGTTTCCAATTATAAAACTCCCTCTCAACTAGGGAGAATTCCACCCAGTACTCTATCTATCATCATCATGCCATCCCATCATCCTATACCATCCCTATCATCACTACCCTACTCTGCTCTACTGAACCATGAATTAATAATGAAGAAGAATTGATGGAGAGTGATTCATAAGAACATACCACTCTCCACTGATAAAATTCATTCCTTGATCCCAAATCAAGTTATTGAACACCATGCATCCTAGTCATAGGGAGTACGACAGTACACAATGCATCCATTGGTAGTGTTATGGCCCCTAACCATATTTTCCCAACTCATTGGCTAGATGAGAGATACTTCCCATGAGACCTGGACTCCATGGGTAGGATTTGTGTTGGGGCATCAGTAGGAGAAGGTGAACCACTCATCCTGCTCATATGCCATAGGAGAAGGTGAAACAATCATCCTATGCATATGTCAATCATAGGGTAAGGTTAACCACTCATCATACATGCATGTGTTTGAGTAGGGGAAGGTGAAACACTCAACCTACACACATGTTAGCCATAATGGGGTATCACAGGGGAAGGTGAACCACTCACACTATATCTAGCACACCACTAGGGGAAGGTGAACCACTTACCCTATGGTCTCTCATAGCTTGAAGAAGTACCTTGAGACCCCAGGAGATCCCAGATCTCAGTGCCCAACTCATAAATGACCCTAATAGGAGGGTCATTCCATGACTCCAAGTCTCTCTCATAAGGTTAATAATTTGACCTTCACCAAAGGCTTCATGAGAATGTCTGTGACCTGCTCATCCATACTTATGTTTTGGAGCCATATTTCTCCCCGTTGTACCATATCCTAGATAAAGTGGTACTTGATATCAATGTGCTTGGAGCGGTCATGGAACACAAGATTCTCTAATAGGTGAATCCCATTCTGGTTGTCGTAGAAGATCACGGTGGTATCTAACAAATGCTCAAATAGATCACATAAGAGATTCCTCAACCAAACTTCTTCACAACAGGCCATACTCACAACAATGTATCTAGCCTCAATGGTGCTTAAAGAAACTGCTTTCTTCTTCCTGCTCATCTAAGATATTGAAGCAGACCCCAAAGAGAAGTAGTACCCAGATATGCTCTTATGATCCACCACACTGCCAGCCCAGTCAGCATCTGAATATGCATACAGCCTCAAGTTACTAGAAGTGTATCTCAGTCCATAGTGGATTGTTCCTCGAAGATATCCCAAGAGATTTTTAGCAGCAATCCAATGAATGTGATGAGGCTCGACCATAAATTGACTCAACATGTTCACAATGAAGCATATCTTAAGATGGGAGTTGAACAAGAACATTAGGTCCCCCGCAAGTTGACGATACTCAGAAGGGGTCACTAATTTGGGCCTAGCAACACTTCCACATAGCTCTTTAAATTTCATTTCCATCGAATTAGTCATGGACTTGCAATCCACCATTTTTCATTTCTCAAGTAGCTTCACAATGTATTTTCCTTCAGAAAGGAAAATCTCATGTGGATTTTTCCAAATCTCCAGCCCTAGGAAGTAATGCATCAGTCCTAGGTCCTTCATCTTGAATTCAGAAGCCAACTTCCTCTTGCATTGATGAATGAGAGGGTCATCACCTGTGAGAGAAAGATCACCCACATAAAGGACCAAAATGAGAGGCTTTTCCTTTTCAACCTTGAAGTATAGGTTCGGGTTAGCATCGCTCCTTGTAAATTCTAGCTTCATAAGATAGCTATCAACCCTCTGATACAAATCCCTATGGGCTTGCTTTAACCCATAAAGGGATTTGTTCAATATGCATACATGTGGCTCATGATCTTGAACCTCGAACCCCTCAGGTTGTTCCACATATATATCCTTTGTAAGCGAACCATTCAAGAAGGATGTTTTGAAATCCATTTGGTGTAGACTCCATCCTTGATAAATGGAAAGGGATATGGTTGAACAGAAGGTGGTATATAGAGAAACTGGTGCAAATATCTCATCATAGCCTACTCCTTCATTTTGAGAGAAGCCTTGAGCAACAAATATGGCCTTGAACTTCCCAAAACTCCCATCATCTCCATGTTTGATCTTGTAGAGCCATTTTGAAGTGACCACTGACTTATCCTCAGGTCTAGGAACCACATCCCATACATCCTTCTTCATGATCGAATCATATTCCTTGTTCATCACATCCTTCCAAACTTGGTGTTTCACGGCTTCTTCAAATTTGAAAGGCTTAGATTGTACAATGGTACCCATGGAAGCTAAGTACCCTTGGTACCTATTCAAATTATTTCTTTCACGAAATATCGCTTTGGTGAAATATGTTTCTCAGCATCTTCAAGAGTATCTTTGAACCACAAAGGTATTTTTCTTGTGGTAGTGGACTCACTAGGAGGTGGATCAATGGGATCCATCGAAACTTCAACATAGGGTATCTTTTCATCAAATGAAGGTTCATTCTGCTTTTCTGCATCAACATCATCATTTTCCTTCCTAGGGATAAGAAGTTCTCATATTTTCCTAAGAGAAGAATATCCATCGAAAGTGACATCGTGACTTAATTCCACTTCCCTTTGACTAGGCACATAGATCCTATATGCCTTAGAAGTTTCAATATAGCCCACAAATGTTCCTTTCTTCCCAGATGAATCTAGTTTATTTCTTTCCTCTTTCGGCAAATGAAAATATACGGGACAACCAAAAATTGTAAAATGAGAAACATCAGGTTTCTTACTAGTGAAAAATTCTTCGGTGTCTTGAAGTCCAAAGCTTGATGTGGCCATTTGTTTTGAACATACACAATGATGTTGGCAGCTTCTACGCATAAGAACTTTGGTAGACGTTGGTCATGAAGAATGGATTAGGTGGCTTATGTGATAGTTCGAATCTTTCTTTTGGAAACACCATTTTGTTCAGGAGTATATGCAGTAGTGTTCTCCCTCTTAATGCCCAATTCTCTATAATAGCCTTTGAATTCATTTTACTCATACTCAGTTCTATTATCGGTCCTCAATATTTTGATCTTCTTCCCTCTTTGATTCTTGAGTGTCGACCAAGGCTTTGAAAGAGCAGAACCATTTGAACAATTCATCCTTCTTCTTTAAGAAATAGATCCATGTTTTGCGAGAGAATTCATCCACAAAAATAGCATAGTACAAATATCCACCCAAAGATGTCACAGGCAACATATATGATAGATAAAAATGGACCAATTGAAGGATATCGGTGGTTTGAGTTTTACTTGAGGGGAATGATCCCCTTGTATGTTTTCCAACTTCAGAACCTTGACAAACACCTTCGTGATCTAAGTTGAATTAGGGCATACCTGTGACCATCTTCCTAACACTAGGTAAGGTTTTGAAATGAAGGTGAGAAAATATTCGGTGCCATAATTCCGCTTGAAGAGAAGTATCACAAGTCATTTCTCCCAACAAAATTCCACCAACCTAATAGATACCTTCAACACTGAATCAAAGAGTGAATACATATCTTGGGTTCCTTTTCTAAACACAAACAGTCCCATCAATGAATGTCACCTTGAAACCTTTATCTTCCATCACAGAAATAGAGACCAAGTTCTTTTTCAGATCAGGTACAAAGAACACTTCTTGTAAATGAAGAGTTTGACCTTGATTTAAGTTGAGAGTAAGAGTCCCAATTCCTTTCATGGGATAAGTGGAATTAACCCTAAGTATAATCTCTAGATTCTTCTGATTTTCTATCAAGTTAGAGAGAGCTTATTTGTACCCAATAAAGTGCCTTGACGCACCACTATTGATGAGCCTTAGTATTGCAACAAGAATGCTACATGTCCAAAGGCTACCAACCTCAATTATCAACTCGAGGTTCGTACAAAATTAAGAGGTATTAGAACTATAGGTGAAGCATACAATGTGTCCTTCCTTTGTTGTCATGATGTAATGGAGTTCATGTAATGAAATCAAATCCTAAACTAATTGCAAAAAATGAAATGCTTGAAATGGAACCCTTAACCTATTACAAGAAAGAAAATACAAGGAAAGAAACCTACTCTAATTGAATAAATTAAATATCATGAACTAAATTTGAACCATTACATTTCAAAGAGTTTAGATCCATTAACAGAGTTCATTGGACATGGAAATCAAGAAAATCATCATTGTATTATCCAATTCATAAATTTGTCCATTAACCCAAATCACTGAAATATTTTGGATGGGTAAAGAGGCAAGTCCTAAGTGGTATTTAGTCTTCCCTAATAATTGATTTAGAGCCTAGGGGTCTTGATTCAACCCTAAGATATCATAACTAAGATTCTTGATGAAGGATATTCAATCAACTAATAAAACATTAATATAATAAACAACAGAAATATACAAAAACTAGACATGGTGGAAAAGGCCTGAGAGCCTTATTGTATTCCTCTCAAAATGCAATGTACAAATAATCATAATAGTACAAATAAATACATGAAGAATTTTGTCTCAAGATAGTACGTCTATCTTGGACACTATGGTTGAGAAAATATCTCAACCAAACACTAATCTAGGAGCCTAACTAGTTAGAGAGAATCTAACAACCAACTAGGCCTAAACTAACTCCTAACGATGAGGAACAAACTCAATCTAGAAAGGTAGGATTAAATCCAATTTTCTTGATTTTAATTAATTTAATTATTTTCGGATTATAATTGTTTTCATCACATGAGAGTGAGGCTAACATTCCCCCCCCATTGATAAGTCCAAAATAAGAACCAAGAACCATCTTCCAAGTTCTCATGCTAACACTGTTGATCCTCAAAAACACTGCCTAAAAAACTAGCGACTGCAAGTCTGGTTCATCTTTGAATTTTTCTTGATGACTCCATCACGTGCCAAGCTACAAAAGGATCCATCTATCCTTTGATTGAAATCAAAATCCTTTATCCACTGAAAAAATGTTGATGGTGCCCACTGGCAAATTTTCTTGTCCACTGACAAAATATTGAGAACACCCACTGGTGAATTTTCTAATGTCAAAAACTGTTCACTGCTGCTTTTGTTGTTGACTGCCAACTGGTGAATTTGTTGATGTCAAAAACTTCTCACCATTGCTTTTGTTGTTGACCACCCACTGGCAAATTTTTTGATGTCAAAAACTGCTCACCACTACTTTTGTTGTTGACCGCCACTGGTGAATTTGTTGATGTCAAAAACTGCTCACTGTTACTTTTGTTGTTGACCACCCATTGGCGAATTTGTTGATGATGGCCACTGGATGATTTGTCGATGCCCACTAGCTGATTTGATGAATACTTTCCACTAGATTCTTTTTCTAATGTTGTCGAGATTTTCAGTTTGACAACCACATTCAATTCCATTATCATTTCCCCCTTTTTCAGTTGAAAGGAGAGACAATTATTTTCACTTGATTTCTGAAATCCCCCCCTTCTGCTGTAGGAGCATTTCACCATCTTCATTTTACTGTAGAAATGGTCTTCATGTGAGACTGAATCCTTCGGTAACACATAGACGACTATTTAAATGTATATGACCACTTCCAAGGATGAATCCATGCGTAATTGATCTTCACTCTAGGTGGTTGATTTCTCTTGCAGCATCTTTCAGATGAATGATTTTTCTTGCCACAATGGTGACAAGGATAGAGGCCAAAGCATTTTATCTCCATATGGACATTCTGCTTACAACGGTTACACTTAACCATATTCTGATCACTGTCTAGAAAACCATCACTTACAAACTGAACTGGATATGAGAAATTTAGAACAAACAAAGTTTTTTCTTTGTTGTATCCTAGGCCATGTTGATCTTTGTTGAAGGAGATTCCTTACCAAGGTCTGATCACTTACTTGGAAAGTATCCTACTATTGTTCTTCATACTTGTTGTTGCTACTGCTAACATCCTGTGCTTGATTTATTAAATCTATTGTATCACACTTGGCATCAATCATGAACAATTCATCGGTTTGACATGCTACATCAAACTGATCAATTTGATCTTTGGTACTACTCGTTGCATCAGTAAGTAGTAAAACTGGCTAGATAAGATCACTTGTGTCACAACTGACATCAACTTTGTGAATTATTTCATATGTGTCACAACTTATATCAACTTGCTTGATTAGATCATCTATGTTGCATCCTTCATTAATATGATGAATAAGATCACTTGTATCACAAATTTCATTTGTTGTTGTGATGAGTTCTTTTGTGTCACAACTTGCATTTGTCTTCCCTGCACATTGTGCATCAAGTAAATATTATTTTTCACTTAACTTAATTTTGAGTACATGAATGAGTTTTTCTTTCATTTTGAGCTCAATTTGAGAGCCTCTCGCTGCTTCTAATGTATTGGTCATTTGATTCATTAAGATTTGATTTTGCTTCAACTTCCATTCCAGTATTTCAACTTTTTTCTGTAACTCATGATTGCAAGCTTGCAAATCTTTAATTTCAAGTTCTGCACTTTGAAGACGTTTTCCTCCTTTACCCATTATGAATTTTAACACACTCGCTTGCTTGCTTGATTTTTCTTGATGCTTGCTTGTAAGACTTGTGGTATTTGAAGATCTCGCTCGCTTGAATTCTTCAACTTGTGTGCCTGATTTAGTTTATCAATGGAATGGTTGAACTCATGCTCGCTTGAATTTTGTACTAGGATGAGGGTGTCGGATACCACCGAAAATGAACCCAATGTTTACAATGAAAATTTCAAATGATATTGACTCACTTGAAGAGAATTGACTCACTTAATTGACACAATTGAGGAGAATTGACTCACTTTACCTCCTATAATTCAAAATTTGGGTGTCGGTTTCGACCGGGAATGCACCCTTACAACTCAACTCAATTTGACTTTGATTTTGTTTACAAGTTAACTTACAAATTATTATTTTTCAATTTACACAATGACCAATTGTCATTGAATGTTGATGTAGTCTTTTGAAATGCATTAGCTTGTAGTTGCATTAACTTAATTGCCTTGCATGAATTTCCTGGTTCATGTTGCCAACTTTGATTATGGGTTGTAGTTGCACAAATTCATGTGATTGTTTGTGTTTGATTGAATTCTCATTGTAGCTTCTTAATTTCAGGTGCTTTGATTAATTTGATTTTTTCATTCACTTGCTTTAGACTCCTTGTGTGTGTTAGATAATATAATTGTAGTGTTAAAACTAGACACAAAACATGCACAATCAATCACTACACAACGTGTACCTAAGATCCCCTTATTCAGTTTTAGGCAGATGTGGGACACAATCACCATCAAAAATATGTGTTTTTATTAAGTATTGAGTACATCAACCTTTTGTCCTTACAACGTCATCCTTGGAACTTTTCAAAGTTTTATAACTCCTTGGAAGCAAATTGTCTTCAAAAATTGGATGTTCATTGACTCAATCTATCTCAAAGTAAAACATTACTTTGAATTACAATAATGACTTTTTATTTTAAAAATATTCCCATATCACTCCAAATTTACAAAATACTTACCGCTCCAAAATTACAAAAAACAATTCACCTTATCACTTGTCGGCTTGTTGGGGCCTGACCTCGATTCAGAGTTAATTAGCCAAACAAATCCTTGTACTACTGGCCCTTTCGGCAACAGTCCGTGGAGTGCAGATTGTGGTCTCACTTGAAGTAGTATGGGGGGGTGCTGGAACCAGGTTTCCACACCCTTGAGATGTCTGAGAGGTTGATTAGGTCCAACTATTAGTCCCTTCACATAGGTTGCTTCGCGCACTTCCATGGCCTTCACGCCCTAATATATTCGCCTTCGCGCAACCCTAACCAAGGACTGTGGGGCTTCCGTGCTACTAGAGTTGCGATCTGTACTAATTCCCTAAGTCACACCCGAGATCTTACTTATCTTCTTTATATTGGTTAGTTATCTTCGCGTAAATGGATGCCTTATGTTATATTTACTTATTCAACACATTCATATGAGTTTGTGTAGTAAATAAATAGTAAGCTTGTAATTCATACCCAATAATACATAACACATGAAAAGATACAAAAAAATATGGTAAAAATTCTCTTTATTAATTCTTCCTAGGGTTATAGACTCGACCTACCCGCGCACTCAGCTGCAGTGGTTTGCGCACTTAGTTGCGGACTACTAGGCCTCTACACACTCATCTGTGGAGCCTTCTCCTACTCTACAACCCAACGAGATGACTTACACTTTGACTCAATGCTTCATTTGCTTTGATTCATCATGCTTCATTGTTATTTCTACCCTTAGAGCCTCACTCTATTTATACAATCCCATGGTCTGTAGACCATGGGTAGATCTTTCAAATCGAAATTACATTACAAAAACAAGGGAAAACAACCCTATGACTCTATCGCGGAATCTTTATAATGGACATAGTCAAAACTTGGGCTTTAAGCCCGAAAACATGCCTTGGGGGGATTCCACACCCAACAGGGTCCCAACACAAAATTCATTACTTTCCCTCGTATCACTCTATCGATGCAGAGAACTTCACGTGGAGACCCTCCAACTCTGCTCAGACAATTGTAAGGTTGGTAGCGCACTGAGTGGTTCCCTGCTGGATATCCTATACATGTTGTTCCGAGACTGCGATGTCATAACTACTTCCCTGCATCTGTTCCTGCATCCCTTGCATTTGCGTGAGCTTACCTTCAATTGTTGTTGTAATGATGAAGGCCTTGTCAATCCAAGGCTGAACGCGTGCCTTCAAACACGCTTCTCTGTGCCTTGATCTGTCCACTTTCTCTTTCAACACTTTCACTTGTTGCATTCATGCAAGCCTTTGAGTGAGGGCCACCATCTGTGTGGTCCCTTTGATGCTGTCATACTACTGCTAGAGCTCACACACCTCAAAAAGGGTCCTCTTGTAGATTGGTGAGGACATCGAATGAATCTTCCAACATTCTGTTGCAGTCCCTTACTGCACTGCTGATCTTTTCCATCCCCGATGTAATAGCGCTGGTGCATTTTTCTCTGACTTCTGGAGGGGTGGACGGTTGCGCCTTCAATCGCAACTCTGCTAACTGAAGGTTAGTTCCAGCTCAACCTTGGCCATTTATTCTCGTACCTTGTGCACCCCTACTGTTAATCTATGGATACGCGCCTCTAATGGTGTGTTTGCTGGGATGGCCAGCTCAGGGACTATTTGACAATCTTCTTCTAGTACCGGTACCATTGACTTGTTCTATGATACAACCTCGTCAGTTTCCAGGTTAACTTCTTTTCCTTTTTCCTCCATCGCCAGTCTGGTGCGTAGCAAGTTTCGAGGGAACACACGCACTAGAATCATTGGTTGTTTTTCTTTCTTTAGTCTCGGCGTGTGCAGTGATTTAGGGATTTCCACCACAATACCGGTGCCTTCAAGGGAATATTCTATGGTCAGGGCCTGCACGACCTCTTTTCGGTCATCCCTACAATTTCCCTAGCTTCTTCAGATGCTGCCATCTTGCTCGTCCAGGAATATCTCAATCACTCAATTAGGGGCTCAATCAATGCTATGCATAGGGAAACCAGGTCTCGACTCAGAATATGTGGGGCATATGACAGCTTAATTCGAAAATGACCAAGTGTTGTTTGTGGGACAACCCTTTGTAATTTGTAGTGCCTTTCAAATTTGAATTCGACCATTCCCCCCAAATCCAGCTCATTAATGCTCCCTTGGTGGCAGATTTTCCCAAATCTCACCCATAAAGCACGTCTTAATTAACTGTCGCCTGCTCCATTTGGTCTCAAGTCAAGCATCACATCATGAATAGTTAATACAACAGTCACTTTCCAGCCATCTTGCGGGGCAGCACAGCCCCCCTTACGCGGTTGCGGATGTTGTGACACTTTGCTCCTCTACGTAGCTCCAACATCGTGCATCTCCTATGCAGACTAGTTTATAGTCCCACGCTTCCTTTCAACTGCTTGGGGCACTAATACTATACTTCCCACGGCTAGTCAGGTGGTCGCGCCACCTGTATAGGGTTTCAACTGGTCATACATCACTTTTCCTGGAAAACATCCACCTTTTATTGTCACTGGCTGTGTCATCTGTAGCGTGTTAGGTTCCTATACCAATAGGAGTCATAATTTTGAATGACTAAGGTCAAGCCTTGTAATATTGTACATAAATTTTCTTTCTACAAATGTTTTCCATATTATAAAAGAGTAAAAAATGTAAAGAGGGTATTTCCTAAAAGATAAATCAAAGAACAAAAAGAATAAGAGAAGGTCAAAAAAGATAAAAATATATGAACCACAAAAAAAAGAGACCATGAAATTGTGCAAATCTAAATGCCACTACTATTTACTTTTATGCATAATAATGATTGTGTGCAACTTGTTATTCATGCCACAATCCATGGTAATCAAATTATTCAATCTTGGTAATTCTATGCTTTGAATTTTATGTTTGTATATTAAAGAATAAAATTTGACCAAACAGCTCAATCTTGGCAGATCATAGTTAGGTAGAGAAAATAAAAGGAGCTCATAAGCTTAATCTGAGCCCTTGGATGATATAAGGTTAGAATTAGATATATTTACTTTCAAAAATAAAAATAGATGAATAAGGGTTTGCTAGCCTAAATGCACCCTAAGAAATGAAGAAAATATGTTAGAGGTAAGAAATGGGTAAGTAAAAGAAAGGTTACTAAACTACAAAGGTACTTGGATCAAAGAACATGCATCATGCTTATATACATATTTCAACATGTATGGTCAACTATGAAAGCAAAGAAAAAGGTTTACAAGTTTATATCATTAACTTCCCCTCATTCACTTTTCCCCTTTACTTACTAATTTCATATCTACAAAAATGTTATAAATACTTTTAACCCTATAATTCAAAGAGGCTTAGAGAATTTCTTTGACTTTTGGAGGGACCGAACCCTCAGCTTAATGACTTATGGACTCAAGTGCTAGATCCCCTTCATAAAGACATTCCCCTTTCATAAAACCCATTCCCCCTCATTACCCTAAGAAAACCCCTTTTCCTAAGATTAAACATATTTTACCTAGGAAAAGTAATAAAAACCCCATATAAACCCATTTTTCTAAGGTTTAAACCCAATTTACCTAAGGAAAGCAATACCCTCACATGTAAATCACTTTCCACACAAAAAACACACAACATGCCCTTTTTTCTAAGTCTAAATCCAAAATCTGCAATCACATGCCTTTCACCCCATTTACTTAGGAAAAAAATCCATCCACCGCTCTTTTAATATTAATTGACTAACATTATTATATAACTCCCCTAGTAACCCTTTTCCCATATTAAACTAATTCCCTATATAAAATACCCCAACCCCTTAGTTTTAATAAAAACTATAATAAACTACCCATATCCCGCTATAACTTCACTTAAGTTTACCTAACCCCGGTAAAACTTGAGTTAATCCTGCATCGGGCTTCACCCGACTCCCTAATTCCTTATTAAAGCCCGACCTAATCACTTTAACCTGCAACTTAAGCCTAAAATAATCCCCAAATCGCTCGATTAAAACCTTGGGCCCCCCTCAACTCCCGTTTATTTCCCCCCACACAACTCTCCCACCCGACCACCATCAGATCGCCTCCCCATAGATCAAATGGCCCAAAGCCATATCGGCCAGGCCCGATGGACTGCCTTTACCCACCTGATAAGGCGGTTTTCCACCGATCCCCGATGGCTACGTGTCATGCTCTAACACTGATCGGGTGACCCCTCTCTAAAACCACCCATGCCTCTAAAGCAGTGTGACAACCTCCTAATACCGCTTCCCCCGCCATTTTGATAAACCACCCATACTCCATAAAATATGAATTTTGCACCACTTTTGAATATTCACCCGTTAAAGATTTAAACCCCAAGAACCCGTGTTTTCTCACCATTTCACCTGTTTTACACTGTAAACCCATAAATCCTCATCACCACCCTGGAACATCTGCGATGTGATTGCCCCTTCAATTACATCCTAAAGCACTGCCTCGAGACCTTTCTCAAGCATTCCCATGCCAGAAAGCCATCAATCGTCCTTCATGTAGACAGTTGTTTTCTTAAGTATTATTGATTTTTTCAGGTTATCCGACTAAGATCAGAGCTTGGATAAACAGTTCTGATACTAGTCAAAGAACCTGTTTACTCCAAGACTCAGACCAGAAACCTGTTAAAAGAACAAATTTATAAGAAGAAGACTAGTTATACATGCACAGAAGATGAAGACTAATACACATAGAGCCGAGAAGAAGACAAGGAACAGAGAAGTGACAGTTCAAAACACAACAACCAGAACAGAGATGTAGATGAATGAAGAACACTTAAACTTGATCAAAATCCACTTCTAATTGCTGATACACATATAGAACATAAGAATTTACTGTTGAAAAACATAGCAAGAGGTAAATTGTAACAGTGAAAGGAAGAAACACAAAAAGGATAAAGACATGTCATCAAAGTGAAAGAGTATCAGTGACAGAGAGTATCAGATGAAAGACACAAGTGAATAAAGCCTCCAGCATAATAAATTCAACAACAAAGAGCATAGAGAGGTAGAAATAAACCATAAAAGCTAGTAACACGATAATAAAAGGGACAACATGAAACAATTTATTAGCTACCCCTTTCTTCCTACGAGAATATATTTTCTAATTCCTAGATTAAATCTCAAATTAGTTTGAGATATTTGTAATAACACCTTAGTATAAATACTTCACAAGTTGAAGTATGTAGGGTGGATTCTTAGACATTTCTTTAGACTGTTTGATTGAAAGACTGTAAAAGCTATTGGAGCATTGACTGAGCCAACAAGCTAGATTGGTGAATAAAGACAAGATATTTCAAAGGATTCATGTGCAGAGTGAAGTGTAGACAATTATTTTCTCTCGTTATTGTTCTCTCTTAAAGTTTTCATATTGTTGATCTAGATCTCGATGCCATAACTGGAAGTATTATATCAGAATTGGTTTAATTACACTATATTATAACAGTTAGGAAAATCTATGTTTTCTACAAATAATCTAAGTTAAGGAATTCTTAATTGCTCCTTAGTTTAGGTTGTTTCTTATAATCTATAGCAAAGGATTCTTAGTTGCCCTTTGTTTCTGATTGCCCCCCTGTTCCTCGTTTCAATCCCAATCTGAGAACTCTTAATTTCTCTCTCACCCTGGTTAAAACCTTTTTCATCCCTCTAGACTAAAGATCTACACTCTACTCTGCTATCTTTCCCTTTGAACATTCCCTTTAGTGAGTTGATCTAGTTCTGTTGCCCTTCTTTTGACTCCATATACCCAATGGTCTAGAGACATCATTCTATCCATCTATTTAAAGATCCCCACCACCCAATATTTCAATACAAATAAAAAACCCCCTGAACCTTTCAAAACTAGCCTAATATCCTAGCAAAACAAAGCTAAATCATATAGAGAGAACCCTCTCTTGACTTAGGTTGGCTGGAGCCTAAGGCTAAAATTTGGTTTGTGGTTACCTCGGTCATTTTCTTTCTTCTTATAACTTCTAGAGAAAATTCTAAGTGATAACATAGTGGTGACTCCACTGGGGAACCAACAATTCCTCAGACCTAATAAAGCTTTAAGAAATTTTTGATTCTGTATTTTAAGCCTCTTAAAGTCATTTGTTTGAAGTTATATTGAAAAGTCTTACAAAAACAATTGAAAATTTGAAATTCTGGCTTCTAGGAAGACTCATTTTACTAGGGCTAATCCAGATCCCAATCCTCCCCTAGTAGTTGATAATCCCAACTTGATTTCAAGAAAATCCAAAAAAGAAGAAAGTTCAGCTAGTCCCACACCTTTAGTTAAAGCTAATTCATGTCCTGATGAGTGGTTGTTTTTAGAATATCTTTGCTTTGAAGAGAAATTTGGTCTATCATTATTTAAAGCAAAGTATAAAAGTGAAATATACGATACTGTTCTAGACCTGATTCCATTGCAGACCTTGAAGTCCAACAGGCCAATAGATCCATTGATGAGTATATTCTGAAATATCCACAATCATCCATTAATACCATTACTACCCCTTAGTTTTCTGAATAGATCTCCACTACTTTGAGTTCACCATTATTCCCTTAAACTCCAGTCCCTACTAAATCCCATTCTGCACCACCATTTACACCTTCACTCCCTCACTAGCCTATCATTATTCATTCACCACCTACTAGTCCCGTTTCTTCATCCACTACTGCATTAATCTGAATTATATTAGCCCCACAACTTATCCCATCCAAATCAACAATAATAGCAAACATATATGCTCCTCTTGTTTTACCTACCCAACTTCATGCTATGCTTGTAGATTATCAGAGTAAGATTCCCTTGTTTGATGCTATTGGTCAGTACACCGCCCAACAACATGTAAACAGGATGTCTAACTTCTTTGAACTACATGAATTAGATGAAGTTGATGTCCAGATGAGACTCTTTTCCCAATCTTTGACTGGTGATGTCAAGAAGTGGTTTAAAGCCTTCCCAGCCAATCATATAACAAATATAACAAACTTCCAAAGGTTGTTTATTGATAGGTGGGAAAAGAAAAAGAATCTTTTATAAATCCTTTCAGAACATGAGAATATTAAGAGAGGACCTAACGAAACATTTCAAGATTACTGCACTAGATTCAATGGTATATATAATGCAATCCCAGTTAACCTTAGACCCCCACCTGACATAGACTTAATAAAGTTCCCTGATGGTTTTGATACTGATATGTCATACGAGCTTAGGGAAAGAAAACCCCCTACTTTAGAAGAAATGCAAAGTGTAGCTGTTAGTGTAGAAGCAAATTTGTTAGCTAAAAGGGATAGAGTTAGACACGAAAAGAGAACTGCTAAGGAAGAAACTTCACCATTTGATCTTAAAATAGATAACTTGGCTAAAAACATGAAAAGACTAATGGAGAGAATAGGTAACATGGAAAGGAAACTGTGGAGCACCTGGAAGGTATGCTTTTGACAAGCAATCTAGTGGTTTTTTCAATAATAATTCTAACCTTTTCTGCATTATGAGTTCAAAGAAAATAAAGGGTTTTGATAAAATGTGCAACAATAGATAAAGGAAGCTCAAGTGCTAATAATTGACGTTTTCTATGCAGGAAGACGTGGGAACAAAGGATCGGCGATTGAAAGCAAGAAGCAAAGGGAAAATAACTACTGTCCCTCCAACGGGGAACCGGATGCGGACAAGATCAAGTAAAATTAGAGCCGAATAGCCCAGAGAAAGAATGCAGGATACTGAGTCGGAGAACGCAAGAAGGGAAAGAGAAGAATCGAACGATTAGCGAATCCCTCAAGATCTTTGATCCTGAGGGATCGCTGCTTTAACTTATCTTTTGATTATCTAGATACCTCCTTCATTTCTGTTATATAAAGGCACCACGCCATTGAGCGGGGGGACGACTATTTTTGTAATTCTAAGTTTCAGAACCAACTGTGATCATTGAGTCTCACTGAGACCTGACTTTGTTATACTTTGGTTGATGCGATTAATATAAAAGACTTGGTGTTCATTTCGTCTCTGCATCTGGAGTAACTTAAGGCAATGTTCCATTGGCAGCCAAGGGCCCAACTCCGAAGGACACTTGCTTTTGTATTATTATACTGTGATTTGTGTGTGGTTTGTTTATTTCCATTATTTAAGTAATCTGATACATCTTTTATGTGATATACTATGCTTCATTATAACTGATATCTGAATGAGTTCTTTATCTCATGTCTCTGCATTGTATAAGTGGATCTATTCGAATTGCATCTCTCAGCTATTTCTGTATCGGAATGTTGGTATGAATGTTATTGTTATCAAATCCATGTGAAATAGTATTTGTAAGACTTGAAAGCAATATTACTTCGTTCAGAAACATAGTCATATCATCCATTACTCTCAGATTGCTATAGTAGTATAGAACGTGTACATACGGTTGAGGATTGCTGTTCCATTTCATTACTGCTGTTCCATTTTATTACTGCTGTTCCATTTCATTATTGTTGTTCCATTTCATTACTGCTGTTCCATTTTATTACTCCTATTCCATTTCTTTACTGTTGTTCCATTTCCAGACTGCTGTTCCATTTTACTTTCCGCTGCTTGATTTACCTGCCTTTGTTGTTCTTAGTGTGAGAGCAGGCCTAAGGCTGTAGTGAGCCTCAGCAAGATGCTGCTTGGCCCTAGACCTATAATTCCATGTTCTGATTTCCTTTCTTTATCAGTTTCTAAAGGGATGGGTTATTGCTTCCGTACCCTTGACTGATCAACCACCTTATGTGATTCTATCTTTTGGGTTAGTTTAGTTACAGCTTAGCATCTGTTTCCTTTCAAATCATTAGGACACTATACTACCAAGCATTACTCGGACAAATAGCCTCGGATTGAGCTACTCCTTGCAATAAAAAAGAGTTTCCGGATTGACTTATTAATGTGGGATAATTAGTGGTGTGAGAGACCCTAGTTATAGCTCTATATTTTGGCGCCGTTGCCGGGGAAGGAGTATAGCCATTTGCCCTTTTCAGAGTAGTGCGCAAAGCTGCTAGGGGGGAGTTGGATTTTTAAAAACAGAAGGTAAGAACCTGCGTATGGAGCATGTAAAAGCCCTGCTCCACCGTCCACTCTCTTAGCAGAATTGCTGGTTGAATAGGATTCAGTAGTTTTTAGAGTGCATGACTAAACAGAAAAAGCTAGAAAAGAATATCAAACCTCCAGTCAATCCTGAGAAAGCCAAAGGACCGGTGACCCTTGGCCGAACAACCTTCATAGACGAAATCTATAAGAAAACTGAATCTCAGCCGTCAGTAGGCCTCAGAAAGATTCATTCTAAGCAGCCTACTAGTTCCCTTCAGGCTACAACATCACCATCTGGAGCCTACGCTGAGGTGCATAGTCAGACTGATGAACAAGACTTCCAAGAAATTGAAAATCCTGTGTCAGAACGGCTGCAAGAAGGGAACTTAAGCAACCTTTGTGAAGGAGAAGGGGAAACAGGGGAAATAGAGGAACCAAAATCTCCTTCTAGGATAATCCAGCTGTTAAACAGCCCAGATAAGGGGAGCACGGCTAGAATTGATACTGAAGGAACCCCATTCCTTCAGATAGAAATCCCAGATAAGGGAAGTGTCATTAAAACAGCCCCTGCCAAGGCCGCCCCTTCTCAACCTAGGAACACCCTCCTAGAAATTTCGGAAGGTTATTGGCACATATTCGATCCCATGGTGCAGAATCAGCCAAATACCCAAACTTCTACATAGCAATATCCTATAGTAGATTCTGCTGCAAATGCCCCCATGAAGGCGATTCCTCTTCAACACATCCCAACGTTTCACGGACTCACATCAGAAGACCCTGATGCATTCTTATTTGAATTTGATGTGTTATGTAGAGGGTATGATTACACCACTGACCCCCTGAAATTAAAGTTGTTCCCCTATACTTTGAAGGGAGCAGCTCTGAGATGGTTTATGGGTCTAGGTGGTGGAGTCATAAACAACTGGGAGAAAATGAAAGAATCCTTTCTTAAAAAATATCAGGATTATTGTAGATCAAGTGAGCTAAAAGATGAAATTTTCCAAATGACGGCTAGACCAAATGAAACTCTAGAGGAATATGTAGAACGCTTCCAGTATAATTTATAGAGATCCCTCTATGCATCATTACCTCTGCCTGATAAGGTGTTGAAAACTGCATTAATTAGAGGTATGAAAGAACAGTGGATTGAAACATTGAATATCATGGGAAAAGGGGATATTTACCAAGAGAATTTTGTTGATATCATTAGTTTATGCATTAGGAGTTCAAGAGGTAGCACAAGGATAAAACCAACAGAATATGATAGGTTTGTTAGAGATAACAAAATATCAACAGAAGGAGTAGCACGTGTAGAACTTGGGAATTTATTAGAAAATTTAAAAACTGATATCCTAGGGACATTAACTACACAACTTGATATTGTGCAGGCTAAACAAAAGCAAATGGAGGCGGAGAAAAATCTGGCAATTTTCTGCCCCCGATGCAGAAGAAAACACAGCCACAAGGAATGTCTGCTAGATACAGTTCAAGCATTTGCTATCTGTACGAAAGACCACCTTACTGAGAGCTGCCCCTCACTTCCTGGATTGAAGGCAGTATACAAGGAAGCAGAAGAAGAATCAGAACCAGCATACTTTGTTAACCAACGTCGCGAATGGAAACCTAGGCAATCTGGTATGTTTTCTGACCCGACTTCTTCTTTTCAGCCTCTGCAATACAATGCTCAGCAATATGGTATGTGGAAAAACCAATCTACACCCCCAGTCCCGAATTGGTCATCACAGCCGTTTCCTTCTCCAAATCCATGGATGAATCAGACAAGCCAATTCGGATGGCCAAATTTTCCCTACACCCCACCATATTGGCAGAATAACTCATACCCTCCGTAATGGATTCCCCCTACTTCACAAGGTTCACCCTGGCAGACCAATTGGCCAAGATCGACATATCAGTCAACAGGAACTATTCCACTCCCTCAACCAAATCTGCCAGCCTTACAACAAAACCCCATGTCTAATTTAAGGCCGCAACTCCCAACCCAACCCAATCCCAATCCTAATAATAGACCAGTCCAATCCCTCCAAATTATAGAAACATCAGAAACTGGACTTCACCTAAGGGAGTGCAATGACCTTCAGTTACAATCTGGACATATCATAGAAATAGAGGGAGACAAAACAGTTCACATTGAAAATCAGTTCCCAATAGAACAACCACCACAACAAGAGGGTGTAAATAAGGAACAGACCCATCAACAAACAAATACATCCTCTCCTCCTTTCCCGGAACGATTAGTCATACCACGACCAGTGCAACATCCAGACTTTGACATTCTGGGAGAGTTACAAAACCTGTACATAAAAATTCCATTCCTCCAGGCCATTCAAGATATTCCCATATACGCAAAAACTATAAAAGAACTGTGCATAAAAAAATCAAGGAGGAATATAACTACTAACCCTAGAGTCCAAGTAGTTGGTACTTTATCCGACTTGTTATCAGGAAAAGAGACACCTATCAAATACCAAGATCCCGGGAACCCAATTGTAACTGTCCAAATCTATGGTCAAACCCTGACTAACGCTTTAGTCGACTTGAGAGCTGCAATCAATATTTTGACAACTTCCACCTGCCAAAAGCTTGGCATCACGTCAGTAGAACCTACTTCTACTTTGTTAGAATTGGCAGATCGATCTGTAGTTCGACCCGAAGGTACTCTATATGATGTCATGGTTTCCGTAGATTCCTGGGAATATCCAACTGATTTCCTGGTAATTAATCCAAAAACCCGACTAGATGGACATCCGCTAATATTAGGAAGATCTTGGCTTGCTACTGCTGATGCCTACATTGGTTGCCGGCAGGGAAACATGACTATAACTAAAGGACCAGATGTTAAAAATCTAGTTCTATATCCTCCAGCACAGCCAAGCCTGCCAATGATCAAAACCAATCAGTATCCTGTGTCATACCTTACTAACAATATCAGAGCCCCATTGACTGTACAGAAGGCTTTAGATTTTAAAGATCAAATAGAAGATGATGCCATCAATAACTTCATTAGTCAAACCGAATCTAGATCTCACACACAATGTTTTATGATAGAGGCAGCATTTGATAGTGAGCTAGAAGAAGACCCTTTAAAAGATCCACATGACCAAACAATACCAGTAACTGTTGTTGCCAATAGTAAAGTAGTGGAAATTGAACCTGGAAAGACTCTAAATATTAACGTCAACCTTACACCAGATCAAGAAATGAAGCTTGTTAATCTGTTACAAAAATATAAGGGAGCATTTGCGTGGGATTACCCTGACATGAAGGGGATTGATCCTCAATTATGCACCCACCACATCTACATAGAAAAAGATGCAAAACCTGTTCGTCAGCCGCAAAGAAGACTCAACCCCCATCTAAAAGAAATAGTAAAAGTCGAACTTCAGAAACTTTTAGATGTTAATTTTATTTACCCCATATCCGACAGTAAGTGGGTCTCTCCCCTAGTGGTGGTACCCAAGAAAAACGGAAAATGGAGGATTTGCGTAGATTACAGGGAGTTAAATAAAGCCACACAGAAGGATCACTTCCCTCTCCCGTTTATAGATCAAGTATTGGACACTTTGGCAGGAAAGAAATTTTTTTCTCTCCTGGACAGCTTCAGCGGATATAACCAAATCCAAATTGCCCTTGAAGACCAGGATAAAACTATCTTTACTTGCCCTTGGGGAATGTTTGCCTATCGAGTTTTGCCCTTCGGCCTATGTAATTCCCCTACTACATTCCAAAGGGCTGTCCTTAGTATCTTCGCAGATCTGATAAATGACGGACTTGAAGTGTATATGGACGATTTTACACCATACGGAGATGATTTTGACCCAGCTCTAGATACCCTGGAAAAAGTCCTACAACGTTGTATCACTACCAGACTTTGTCTGAGTCACTAAAAGTGTTACATGATGATGACAGAAGGACTCATTCTAGGGCACTACATCTCAGCAGCTGGCATCCAGGTAGACCCGGCTAAAATCCAGATTCTTTTGCTTATTCCTACCCCCACTACTCAAACGGAGGTACGTAGTTTCCTTGGCTTTTCTGGGTATTACAGACGATTTATAGAACATTACTCACGTATTGCTGCACCTCTATATGCTTTAACTGGCAATGCTGATTTCTTATGGACAGAAAAATGCGACCAGGCTTTTAAGGAATTGAAGAACCTGCTATCAACAGCTCCAGTCCTTTGAGGACCCAACTGGAATTTGCCATTTCAAATCTCATCTGATGCCTCGGACACAGCAATTGGTGCAGTCCTAGGGCAAGAGGAGGATAAGAGACCATACGCTATCTACTATATCAGCAAAAATCTATCCTCTGCCGAACTCAATTATACCGTTACTGAAAAGGAATTCCTGGCTGTAATACATGCTGTTAACAAATTTAGACATTATATCACAGGCTATCCCGTTGTGTTATATACAGATCATTCTGCTATCAAATATTTGGCAAATAAACCTGTTACGAAAGCTAGAATAACCAGATGGTTGATCTTATTGCAGGAGTTCGACATCACAATCAAGGATCGACCTGGCAAGGAGAACCCTGTAGCTGATTTCCTCTCACGAATACCGAAAGCAATTGAAACAGCAACAGTGGAAGATCAATTTCCTGACGAGCACCTATTTGTTGTTGCTGTTCGAACACCCTGGTATGCTAATGTCGCTAATTACCTTGCAGTCGGTAAGCTACCAAAACACTTAACCCCTCAGGAACGCAAGCAGATTGTTCAGAAGAGCACTCGGTTTTCATGGATTGGAGGCCATTTGTTCCATACAGGGGCAGACATGCAAATCAGAAGGTGTATTCGAGAAGACGAAATCTTCGACATTCTGAAAGCTTGCCACGACGGGCCATGCGGGGGACATTTCGCTGAAAAAAGAACAGCACATAAAGTATTGCAGACCGGATACTATTGGCCTACAATTTTCAAGGATGCGAGAAAATTTGCACAAGCCTGTGATAGCTGCCAACGAGCAGGAAGACCTGGCCAAGCCGACGAATTGCCTCTGAGACCACAGTTGGTCATTGAGCCATTTGAACGATGGGCTCTAGACTTCGTTGGGCCCATCAATCCATCATCAAATCAGAGGACATACATTCTGGTGGCGACAGACTATGTTACTAAATGGGTCGAGGCTGAATCATTACCTAGGGCTACAGAAGACTCTGTGATACAATTCTTGTTCCATCTGTTTGTACGTTATGGACTTCCGAGAGAACTAATCACTGATGGTGGACCACAATTTTTTGGAAATAAATTAGCTGCAACACTTAACAATTACCATGTCCAACATAAGATCACTACCCCATACCATCAGCAGGCAAATGGGCAAGTAGAAAGTAGTAATAAGGTAATAGAATCAATTTTAACAAAGACCATTGCATCGCATCGGCGAGATTGGGCCGCTCGACTACCTAAGGCACTGTGGGCTTACATAACCACATGGAGAAGTACTACAGGATATTCACCTTATCAATTAGTGTTTGGAAAGCAGCCAATTTTCCCCATAGAATTCGAAATCCGAACGCTAGAACTGCACAGGAAGTCGGCCTAGATCTGAGTGAGGCACCAATCAATCGATTACAACAGATTAATGAATTGGACGAAATCAGGCTCTCTGCATTACAAAATACAACATTAATTCAACAACAGCGAGCTAAATGGCATGATGCACTTATCAAGAATAAAGTCTTTCATGAAGGAGACTGGGCTCTGTTATACGACTCCGGGTTTCAGGATTTCCCGGGGAAACTGCAGACTTAATGGTTAGGACCATACAAAATCCAGAAGGTACATGACAATGGGACCCTTACCCTGATCACAATTGATGGTTCTGGATATGCATTCAAATTAAATGGCCACCGAGTTCGCCTTTATCGAAATCCACTCACTCGGGAATCCTTCTGTCAGCAGCTGCAACAAGATACTGATATGGAAATCTTAGGAGAGGAAGCGAAATCTTCCTCACCTATAATTTAAGAAATTCATTTTTATAATTTGTATATAACATCTTGTATATATGTTTCCTTGATTTTTTTTTTTTTTTGTATTCCATGTATTTTTGCTGTTCCTTTGTGAAAAGGAACAACACTTGTGTTTTTGTTGTTCCTTTGCGAAAAGGAACAACACTTGTGTTTTTGCTGTTCCTTTGCGACAAGGAACAACACTTGTGTGCTTTTTGTTGTTCCTTTGCGAAAAGGAACAGCACTTGTGTTTTTGTTGTTCCTTTGCGAAAAGGAACAACACTTGTGTGCTTTTTGTTGTTGCTTTGCGAAAAGGAACAACACTTGTGTTTTTGCTGTTCCTTTGCGAAAAGGAACAACACTTGTGTGCTTTTTGCTGTTCCTTTGGGAAAAGGAACAACACTTGTGTTTTTGCTGTTCCTTTGCGAAAAGGAACATCACTTGTGTTTTTGTTGTTCCTTTGTGAAAAGGAACAACACTTGTGTGCTTTTTGCTGTTCCTTTGCGAAAAGGAACAACACTTGTGTTTTTGCTGTTCCTTTGCGAAAAGGAACAACACTTGTGTTTTTGCTGTTCCTTTGCGAAAAGGAATAGCACTTGTGTGCTTTTTGTTGTTCCTTTGCGAAAAGGAACAACACGTGTGTGTTTTTGCTGTTCCTTTGCGAAAAGGAACAACACGTGTGTGTTTTTGCTGTTCCTTTGCAAAAAGGAACAACACTTGTGTTTTTGCTGTTCCTTTGCGAAAAGGAACAACACTTGCGTGTTTTTGCTGTTCCTTTGCGAAAAGGAATAGCACTTGCATGTTTTTTGTTGTTCCTTTGTGAAAAGGAACAGAACTTACGTGTTTTTGCTGTTCCTTTGTGAAAAGGAACAACACTTGTGTGTTCCTGCTGTTCCTTTGTGAAAAGGAACAACACTTGTGTGTTCCTACTGTTCCTTTGCGAAAAGGAACAGCACTTGAGTGCGTCTGCTGTTCCTTGTCAAAAGGAACAACATTTGAGTGTCTTTGCTGTTCCTTTCTCAAAAGGAACAACATTTGCGATTTTTCGTTGTTCCTCTCAAAGAAATGGTATCCTACGAATGAATTCTTCTCTCAGGAATGCCATTGACATGTTTTCACCCTTATGGAGGATGATTTGTGACCATGGTCTCCTCAATCTTTTAGATACAGCAATGAACTTATGCGGTGAACATAAACCATGAGATATCGAAATTAGCACATCATAAATCGCTATCACTATGAAGCCAGTATGTATAAAAGGACAAGAGGAGGGACGTGAACTTTTCACCTTCGTTGTCATTATCATTTACCGGTGCCATTGTCATTGGTGATCTTTATCATGACGATTCCCCTAAAAATCGTTTTTTGATCATTACTTGGGAGTAAGAACGAACGATTTATATCTATCTGTTGGGATCGTAAGACTTCTTCCACCATTCCCCGCTCTTAAGGAGTGTGGAACCACCCTTATGTGAAAATAAACAAGAGAGGTGCTCTGCAAAAGAAAACAAAAACAAAATATGAAAATTGTCAAATGCAGGATAGGGGGTCTCATTAAGAGCCGGCCTACCATGATCATAAGGATGGAAGCGAAGTGGCATTCCCATAACAACCACCACACGAGGGATATGGTCAGAAGGTAAATTAACAAGCAAACCTTGGAACAGGGGGTCTCATCGCGAGCTGGGCTGACCACGTTTCGCGCCTACCTTGTGAATGGCATTATGGCTATCTGGTCACCAAGCCAGCATAATGGCCTGCATTTTGACAAAGCACTCTTTCAAATATACACAAAGGATCATGGTTCCGGAGGGTGAAATAAACAACTCTGCCAAGGTTATGAACACCTGTTGGCAGCAGAGCTCTGTTAATGGCATAGAAGTCGTAATATTTACACCAACAGGTATGATATTAAATCTTTCTGTCTCTTATATCCTTTGCATGTATCATATGTCACACCCCGATATATCTATCGCATGAATATTACCACCGATCATGGCAACGGAACTGACAATGACTACTGGAGACTTCGTACAGTTGACAGACGTCCAATCCCCCGGTTCCTCATTATATCACGCAGGCTTATATAAAACGCGATCCACCTTTTTGCCTCGGTTTCGGCATTTCGTTGTTTTTTTACAACATGGCATAATTTCATATGATGTACTTGATGATTGCACTCCCGACTGGCTGCTGCTCCTCTCTTTGATGGCTGTGGGCAGCCTATCAGATCGTGGGGGGGGGGGGGGGGGAAGTAACCTCATTACTCCATGGATTACGTGGCTGCATACCATTCGGGCAAGATAATGTACAAAGGAATGGCATGGTTTAACGGTATGATGATTCCATCCCATGGAGACTGCCGTCCACGATCTTTTCTTTTTGTTGCATGCCCTGTGTGATCCTTTCCAAAATTGGCATCGATCATCCTTTCTGCGTCGCAAATACCGCAAACAGTTGCTGTTCCATTTCTGAGTTGAATCATGGGCGGAAAGACGGTCCGAAGTGAACCTCACAAGCTGACAGTTTCCGCTGCTGCTCGCAAAATCCTGGAAAACGCAGGATGGTTGAATTACTTCAACCGCCTGCAAGAATCAAACGAAGCAGTAGCGTTGGAATTCTTGCAGAATTTGCACGAAAACTACTCCGTAATAGGAGGAAAGCGGATAGAGGTTACAGAGGATATCATCACAGAAGTCTCAGGATTACAAGCTGCTGGACCCATATGGACGCCGAAGAAGGAAAGATTACAAAAAGCTATGGAAATTTTCTAGGACGAAGGCCAAAGCTTGACAGTCAAAGGAAAAGGAGTTCTGCTGGCAACACTAGGGGAACCCTGGACCGAGCTAGCGAAGACAGTACAAAGCTATATCACCTGCGAAGGGAGAAAAGACGTGGTAAGACCTCGTCACCTGAAACTTTTAGCTGTTTTAAAAGGAAAATGTTCTGTAAATCTCCCTGCACTTTTAAATTCGCTACTACATGACGCGGCCCAAAGCCTGAAAAAGGCCCAGCACATAGATACAATCGTTAGCCACCATGGGCTGATTCGGTTGACAGTGAGCCACGGTCTCACTCAACAGCAAAGCACTTGGGAGGAACTGGTCGCAATAGTTGAAGGAGGATCAGCTGCACCATCCCCAAAGCCCGAACAGTCCTCTAGCACGCCGAAACGATTAGAGAAACACAAGAAGTCAGCAGCAGAAAGACATGCCGCTTCAAAACGGAAACAACCTCCTGATACGCCAGAACAACTAGAGGAACCCACAGAACCTGCTGGTACACCCGACCAACCTGAGAGGCCAAGGAAGTCAGCTCGGCTGGCCCGGATACGAGGAAGGTTGGAAAGAATTCAGGGAACAACGACCCAGCCAATTGAAATTGCGGATGAACCTCCAGAACCAGAGGGAGGGCCCTCCGAACGAAATGCTGAGCAATCGGAGGCCGAGACTCACCAGCCGGAAGGAGAAATTGAAAAAGAACATGAGCACTCTGAGGAAGAAATGGCCACCGGACAAAGCAACCAAGGAGATGAACACTCTGAGGGAGAAGAGGCCACCAAACATGTCCATCAGGAAGAAGAAATTGCACAGCCAGGGGGTAGCCCGTTGCAAGACCCTCCAGGTGAGGAGGAATTGGCAACAGTTCTGGCCAATATGGGAGAATATGGCCAGGCCTCGAGCACAGGAGGTGTCCTTGATGGTCCCACAGAAGAAGAATTACCCGAGGAAATGCATGCAGAAGAGGTAGGGGAAGAAAACCTGCCTGGTTATGATAATGAAATGGAAGATAACAATCTGGGACAATCTGTCCCCAGGATGCCGGAAGATATCACAGATAAAGAAGAAGCAAGCTTGAGAACCAAACCCTCTGTCGAGACAAGGGAAATTGAGAAATTAAGAAAGAAGCAGCAGAGGTTGCTGGGCACTATAGCCAGACTCCGGCAGCAAATTCGAATGTTGAAAGCCAGTCTGAGAATGCAAAGGACTCCAGGGAAAAGGAGGAGGACCACAGTAGCAAGAACCCCGAGGACAAGAATTCGCTTTGATGGTCGAAACCCCATCAGGAGACCTACTGCCGAGGAACAGTCTGCTGTTCCAAATAATAATGAGGAACAGGGCGCTGTTCCAAATAACATGGAGGAACAAACTGATGTTCCAAATAGCGCAGAGGGACAGACTGTTGTTCCATCTGGCCTTGAAGAATGAATGGATATTCCAATGGAACAACAAGAGGCTCCGATGGCAGGAAGACCACAACAATCCTTCGTTCGCATTAAGAAGGAAACAGAAAGCAAAGAAGCCCAAACAGAAGCACCACCCTCGGGCGTAATTCAGGTCCTAAACTCCAAGCAACGTAATAGGAAGGTCCAGGTTAAACTTCTAGCCTCTACGGCTATGTGGAAGAAGGACCCAAAAACCAGAACCTTGCATAAAATGATGAAGGAAGCCCAGCAGGAAGCCGAGCAGTTGTGAGAACAGACAGTCCCCAAGGAAAGATACGAAGAGCTCCAACAGCAACTTCGAGACATCAGTCAGTCTGAGAGCCAGGCCTTTGAAGGATGGCAGAAGGAGCAGGAAAAGGTTGCTAAGGTAACTCGTCAATTAGATAGTGTTGTTAAGCAGATGGACACCGTGTGTTCCTTATATAATCACGTTTTGACTTGTAGGGCCCCTGCTAAAAATTATGCTTTATTTTTGCTTGAACGATATCTGAAATTAAAAATAAAAGCCGTTAGGGCAGGAGCACCTATCCATATCAACACTGTTAATGATTTTATAGACTGTTGCAAGCACTATGGAGTTAAAGTTCAAAGGTTATTATGCGAGTTTTACCTGCACAATCTTGTGCTAGACCAGTAAACGGATTTAAATCCTGGCCCTTTTGTTGGCGATATACAATTCCAAGCCTTCATCTCATTTGGGGTTAATCAGGTGAAATGGATCAGAGCTTATAACACCTTTCAGAGACAAGAAAATAGCCTAGACTTGTGGATACGAGCTGAACCTAGAGACCCAGTGACGCTATGGAGAGAGCATAGGAGTCTTATGAGGATCCCAGGTGTCATTGAGATAATAGGACCCATGCACGAAGAATTGATCCGAAATGGTCTGGAATATTTCCTGACTATTAAAGATCTTGCCCTCGATGCTGCAGAATTTCGATACCGAACCTCTAGTCCAAGCATCCAGCTCAGGGAACCATTCAAATATGAGAATTTTGAGCTGGCTGCCAGCCGATTGAACCTTTATGGGGAACGGATTCTGCAAGTAGGGCCATCCTGATTAGGGTATCGATTTCGTAGTCCAATTATTTGGCACCCTGCACCCGGATATCAGGCCTTGTATGAGATGCCTGCAGATCAAATAGATCAGTTCTTTGATAATCTAGTTGCTCATCACGGTTGTCGACCTCCTCACGAGATCCCTTCTCCGGCCTATTCTCTCACCGCCTTGCATGTCAACTACAATGTTTACATGAGGCCATGAAATAGGGTAAGCAGGGGGGTGTGTGGAGCACCTGGAAGGTATGCTTTTGACAAGCAATCTAGTGGTTTTTTCAATAATAATTCTAACCTTTTCTGCATTATGAGTTCAAAGAAAATAAAGGGTTTTGATAAAATGTGCAACAATAGATAAAGGAATCTCAAGTGCTAATAATTGACGTTTTCTATGCAGAAAGACGTGGGAACAAAGGATCGGCGATTGAAAGCAAGAAGCAAAGGGAAAATAACTACTGTCCCTCCAACGGGGAACCGGATGCGGACAAGATCAAGTAAAATTAGAGCCGAATAGCCCAGAGAAAGAATGCAGGATACTGAGTCGGAGAACGCAAGAAGGGAAAGAGAAGAATCGAACGATTAGCGAATCCCTCAGGATCTTTGATCCTGAGGGATCGCTGCTTTAACTTATCTTTTGATTATCTAGATACCTCTGTCATTTATGTTATATAAAGGCACCACGCCATTGAGCGGGGGGGCGACTATTTTTGTAATTCTAAGTTTCAGAACCAACTGTGATCATTGAGTCTCACTGAGACCTGACTTTGTTATACTTTTGTTGATGCGATTAATATAAAAGACTTGGTGTTCATTTCGTCTCTGCATCTGGAGTAACTTAAGGCAGTGTTCCATTGGCAGCCAAGGGCCCAGCTCCGAAGGACACTTGCTTTTGTATTATTATACTGTGATTTGTGTGTGGTTTGTTTATTTCCATTATTTAAGTAATCTGATACATCTTTTATGTGATATACTATGCTTCATTATAACTGATATCTGAATGAGTTCTTTATCTCATGTCTCTGCATTGTATAAGTGGATCTATTCGAATTGCATCTCTCAGCTATTTCTGTAGCGGAATGTTGGTATGAATGTTATTGTTATCAGATCCATGTGAAATAGTATTTGTAAAACTTGAAAGCAATATTACTTCGTTCAGAAACATAGTCATATCATCCATTACTCTCAGATTGCTATAGTAGTATAGAACGTGTACATACGGTTGAGGATTTCTGTTCCATTTCATTACTGTTGTTCCATTTTATTACTGCTGTTCCATTTCATTATTGATGTTCCATTTCATTACTGTTGTTCCATTTCTTTACTGCTGTTCCATTTCCAGACTATTGTTCCATTTTACTTTCCGCTGCTTGATTTACCTGCCTTTGTTGTTCTTAGTGTGAGAGCAGGCCTAAGGCTGTAGTGAGCCTCAGCAAGGCGCTGCTTGGCCCCAGACCTATAAGTCCATGCTCTGATTTCCTTTCTTTATCAGTTTCTAAAGGGATGGGTTATTGCTTCCGTACCCTTGACTGATCAACCGCCTTGTGTGATTCTATCTTTTGGGTTAGTTTAGTTACAGCTTAGCATTTGTTTCCTTTCAAATCATTAGGACACTATACTACCGAGCATTACTCGGAAAAATAGCCTCGGATTGAGCTACTCCTTGCAATAACAAAGCGTTCCCGGATTGACTTATTAATGTGGGATAATTAGTGGTGTGAGAGACCCTAGTTACAACTCTACAGAAACCCCAATGGGATAACCAACAAGCACCTCCAATTAGAAACCCAAATTTTAGAAATAACCAAAACAGAGGGAAAAATGGACCATATTAGAACATAAAGCCTCCTTTTCAAGAAAATTATGTAGAAACATCCAATCTAGAAAATCGAGAGCATGACACACAAATTAACCTAATGGGAATAAATGATGAAGACACTGTTTTTCTAACCCAAGATGAGGAGGAACTGTATATGCTGCAACAGCTACAAGTACAGTCTGGTGAATGATTTGACTATAAACAATGGTAAGACTTTGCTATTTTCGAAGTCCACAAGCAATATAACCTGAGAAGCAAAAGGAATTCATATGTCACTGACCAAACAAAGAAAACAACACAAAATCATCCCAATAAGGTAAAAAAAGTCGTTGTTTCAAAGGTCCTTCAAATTCTCCCTAGGTAGAACCCAAATCCTTCTGTCCCCACAATTGTAGACATAATCCCTGATCAACCCTCTGATGATCAACCATCCACTTCAATTCCACTTGAAAATCCACAGAAAGAGATCCCCAATAAAGAAAAAGAAAATAGTCCTACTCAAATCCCTAGTGCTAAAACTCCAAACCTTCAATCAGAAAAGCTTCTTTGCCTTTTAATTTGGGAGTACAGATAGCTAAGCTAAAGATTCTAGTCTCTTTAACAAAACTAATCAAGAATGAACCTTACAAGTCTCAGATAAACCAAACCTTAAACTTTGTTGAAAATGAAGATTTAGTTAACTTTTTTGATGATAAACCAGAACTTATATTCGGTCCCGATGTTAATGGCAAACAATTACAAGGAGGAGTTCCACCTTTTGATATAAGCCTGAGCATCCATGACAAGATTCTACACAATGAAATGTTGGATTCTGGAGCTTCTCACAATTTAATGCCCAAATCAAAATGGAGAAGTTGAACCTATACATAACAAGGCCCTACAAAGACTTATTCTCATTTGACTCTACTCAAGTAAAGTGTCTAGGATTAATCAAAGACCTATGGGTTACTTTAGTCCAATATCCTGCCAAAAGAATCTTAATGGACATTGTAGTTGCTGACAACCCACCGAAGTATGGCATGCTTTTATATAGATCATGGGGATCCAAACTTCAACGATCTCTTCAACTTGATATGTCTTATGCAACAATTTTTGTTTCTGGACAACCTAAGAAACTATACTGAGAAACCTTAATGAAATATATGGTAAGCAGTCAAGATCGGCCTCAAAAATTTTCCATATACTCCATACACTCAGATATTGCTTCTTTTATTTTGTATAATGATAATCAGACTCAAGAAACACTTTTGGACAACACTGATACAGAACCAAAATAGGTTGCAGTTTCTACACCAGATGAGACTAATCATACAATAGAGATATTCAATAACAAGAAGGTCTAATTTCCGTGAATGATGAAGAGTTTGTTCCACCAGATAGTGAAAACTATGATCATGAAATCTTATGGCATTTAGACTTTGATGGATCAGTAAATAAGTTAGGAGCAGGAGCAGGAGTGTGGATATATAACTTAGACAATAATTATTCAGAAGGCCATGCATATAGACTAAATTTTAAATGTACAAATAATATAGCTGAATATGAAGCATTAATTTTAGGTCTTAAGTTATTTAGGAATTTAGGAGCTAAAATACTTTCTACTATGGGAGACTTTGAATTAATTGTGAAACATATTAGTGCTGTATATATGACTGAAGACCCTAGATTAAGTTGCTATAGAGTACTATTGTAGAAATACCAAATACTTACTTAGAAGGAAAGATTTCAGTCATCCCTAGGAAACATAACATGCAAGCCCATAGTTTAGCAATGTTTTCCAGCACTTGTAAATTACCCTCCCAACCTAACTATCAGTACATTGCTGAAGTTAGGCATAGACTTGCAATTCCTGATAATTTGAAGAACTGGAAAATATTTAATAATTATAAGGAGATAAATAAATTTTACTTTCAGAAGAAGAATTTGTAAATAATAACGTAGATACTGATACTTCCATAGATCCTAATACTAAGGATAAAATAGAAATAAATAAGATAGAAGATGATAAAAAAGATAGACTTAACCCAAGTAAATTTAACAAATCAGATGTAGATAACTTAGAGCTAACAAAAATTGATGAAATGATCAATGAAGAAACTGAAGTAATTAATCTAAAGGATAAATTCTTACCAAACGGATTAACCCCTATGGAAGATTTATTTGATTCAAATGATGTTTCTAAGAAACCTAAGATGGAACCATTAAGATCTGACATTGAGGAATGCAACATAGGCACTGATGAAAGTCCTAAAATGATCAAACTTTCAAAATCATTACCTCCTACTGAAAAAGTGAAATACATTAAGTTGTTGAAAGAATTTAGGGATGTTTTCTATTTGAGTTACGAGGACCTCAAATCCTATGACACCAACATCATCCAACACACTATTCCTATAAAATAAAATCAGAAGCCTTTCAAACAGAAACTAAGAAGGATTAATCCTGTCCTATTGCCTGCTATAGAAAAAGAAATTCAAAGGATGTATGATGCTAAAATAATTGCACCAATCAGATTCTCTGATTGGGTATCAAACTTAGTGCCAACAAGAAAGAAAACAGGTGATATTAGACCTTGTGTGGATCTCAGAAACCTCAATAGAGTATCGCTAAAAGACAATTACCCTCTCCCCAAGATGGATCAGATTTTGCAGAGGGTAGTTGAATCATCTAGAATCTCATTGTTGGATGGGTTTTCTGGTTATAATAAAATCTTAATTCATCCTGATGACCAACCCAAAACTTCCTTTACTACTCCTTGGGGCACTTTTATATATGTGAAAATGCCTTTTGGGCTAATGAATGTAGGAGCCACTTTTCAGATGGCTATGGATATAGCCTTTGCTAAAGAAATTCATGATTTCCTTGTGATATATCTAGATGACATTACTGTGTTCTCAAAGTATGACAAGCAACAATTAGATCATATAATGCAAATCTTCATTAAATGCAAGAAGTTTGGAATCTCCTTGAACCCCAAAAAGTCCTTGTTTGAGTTATAGGAAGGAAAATTATTAGGTCACATAATCTCGAAAGATGGTACTAGAATAGACCCAACAAGAATAGAAGACATCTTACAAATAAGACACCCCACGAACATTAGATAATTACAAGATTTCTTAGGAAAAATCAAATTTCCTAGAAGATTTATAGCTAACCTAGCAGAATTAATTAGATCACTTAACAATACGCTGAAAAGAGGCTCCACAATAAAATGGACTGTTGAGGCTAAGAAATCCTTTGAAGACATCAAACTAGCCTTAACTAAAACACCAATACTAATAAGTCCTAAGTCTGATAGAGATTTCATTTTAATTTCCTTTTCCTCAGAGCACATAATAGTTGTAGTTCTATTACAGAAAAATGACTAAGGCTATGAACCACCCATTGCTTTCTTTAGCAAAGCCCTGAGAGATGAACCCTTGAAATACAATATAATGGAAAAACAAGCCTTGGCTTTGGTCAATGCCATTAAATATTTTAGGGTATACATCCTATATTCTCACATTGTAGCCTACGTTCCTAATTCAGTAGTAAAAGACATCCTAACTCACGATGGCCCAGATGGAAAGAGAGGGAAGTGGATTGCTACTATCTTAGAATATGATATAGGGATTAAACCAACAAAGTTAATCAAGGGCCAAGGTTTAGCCAAGCTCATGGATGAATCAAACTGTCAAGCCTTAGATATTAATTTTATTGCAGCAATAGATAATGAAGAGGAGATGGAGACTCCACTAATCAGCCATTCCTTTCTTGAATGACCATGGTACGTTGATATTTGTTATGTTTTACTTAATTTACAAGCTCCTCCTGAATTATCTAGGACTAAAAGTAGGCTTTTAAAGATGAAATCCTCTAGATTTTGTAAATTAGACAATGTTTTGTTTTGGAGAGACCATGAATGTATTCTTCTCAATTGATTATTAAAAGAAGAAGTTGATAAAGTTTTACAAGAGTTTCATGTAGGTGACTGTAGAGGACACCTTTATTGGAATACAACTGCAGATAAAATCCTTAGGGTTGGTTTCTACTGGCCTACGTTATTTATTGATGTCAAGAAATATGTGACCTCCTGTCACAAATGTCAAATATTTGAGGGAAAGAAAAAGCTCTTACCATTACCCCTTAAGCCAATCTCTGCTGAAATAACTTTTCAACAATGGGGTCTAGACTTCATTGGTGAAATTCACCCACCCTCCTTGCCCAACACAAATGGATCCTTACTGCCATAGACTACTTCACAAAATCGATAGAGGCCATACCTTCAAGGCATGCAATAGATATTATTATCATAACCTTCCTTGAAACCAATATTCTATCTAGATTTGCATGTCCAACTAAGCTCATTACTGATAATGCAACAACCTTTAAATCCAAAAGAATGATAAAATTCTACAATAAATGCCATATCACCCTTGGCCATTCCACAACATATTATCCCCAAGGTAATGGATTGGATGAATCCTAAAACAAAAGCCTAGTAAACATCATGAAGAAGTTACTAGAGGATAATAAGAAAACTTGGAATAGAAAGCTAGTCAATGCCTTATGGGCAGAGAGATTGAATACTAAGAAATCAATTGTCACTTCTCCCTATCAACTAGTTTATGGAATGAAAGTTGTCTTTCCATCCTCTTTGGGAGTGCCAGTAATGAAGATGCTTCAAGAAATATAGGTTGAACCAAATAGTATCCAAAGAAGAATCAACCAAACCATACATCTCCAACAAAAAATAGAAGAGGTCTATGTCAAGTCTCAAGTTGTGAAAGAAAAGATAAAGAATATTTTTGATAAGAGAACCAAGGCTGATGATTTCTACAATGGTGACAAAGTGCTCAAGTGGGACTCAAGAAGGAAAGATAAAGGAAAAAATGGAAAATTTGATTTCCTATGGAAGTGTCCCTTTGTCATTTATGCCTATAGAGGACATAATGCTTTATTCTTAAGAGAAATTGATGGTAGAAATCCAGAAGGTGGGCCAGTGAATGGTAGAATGCTGAAACACTACTTTGAACCTAATTACTAATTTTCATTTGTATATATTTAATTTTCAAAAAGTCTAGTTTGGATTGGATAATGATATTTGAAGTTGAAGCCCGAAGGGAAGGCCCTAAGCTTCAAAATATTCAATATCATAAGTATCAATAATGCATATTCATAGAAGGACACTTTGCAAGGCAACATCAACAACAATTCAAAGGCTATTGATCTATAAAGTTCTTGACATTTCATAAGAAAATGCCATCCCCAAGTGGAGCCACTATTAGGTTCCTCTACCAATAGGAGTCATAATTTTGAATGACTAAGGTTAAGCCTTGTAATATTGTACATACCTTTGCTTTCTGAAAATGTTTTCCATATTATAAAAAAGTAAAAAATGTAAAGAGGGTATGTCCTAAAAGATAAATCAAAGGACAAAAAGAATAAGAGAAGGTAAAAGAGATGAAATATATGAACCCCAAAAACAAAGAGACCATGAAGGTGTGCAAGTCCAAATACCACTACTATTTACTTTTATGCATAATAATGATTGTGTACAACTTGTTATTCATGCCACAATCCATGCTAATCAAACTATTTAATCTTGGTTATTCCATGCTTTGAATTTCATGTTTATAGATTAGAGAATAAAATCTGACCAAACAGCTCAATCTTGGCAGATCATAGTTAGGTAGAGAAAATAAAAGGAGCTCATAAGCTTAATCTGAGCTGTTGGATGATATAATGTTAAAATTAGATAGATTTACTTTCCAAAAGAAAAATAGATGAATAAGGGTTTGCTTGCCTAAATGCACCCTAAGAAATGAAGAAAATACGTTAGAGGTAAGAAATGGGTAAGTAAAATAAAGGTTAATGAACTACAAAGTTACTTTGATCAAAGAACATGCATCATGCTTATATACACCTTTCAACATGTATGGTCAACTATGAAAGCAAAGACAAAGGTTTTCAAGTTTATATAATTAACTTCCCCTCATTCACTTTTCCCCTTTACTTACTAATTTCCTATCTACAAATATGTTCTCAATACTTTTAACCCTATAAGTCAAAGAGGCTTAGAGCATTTCTCTGAATTTTGGAGGGACCAGACCCTCGGCTTAATGACTTATGGACTCAAGCGCTAGAATCCCCTTCACAAACACATTCTCCCTTCATAAAACCCATTCCCCCTCATTACCCTAAGAAAACCCCTTTTCCTAAGGTTAGACACCTTTTACCTAGGAAAAGTAATAAAACCCCCATATAAACCCCTTTTTTTAAGGTTTAAACCCAATTTACCTAAGGAAAGTGATACCCCCCCCCATGTAAATCACTTTCCACGCAAAAAAAGCACAAAAGGAACTTTTTCCTAAGTTTAAATCTAAAATGCACAATCGCATTCCTTTCACCCCATTTACTTAGGAAAAAACCCATCATCCACTCATTTTATATTAATTAACTAACATTATTATATAACTCCCCTAATAACCCTTTTCCCATATTAAACTAATTCCCTATATAAAATACCCCAACTACTTAGTTTAATAAAAACTATAATAAGCTACCCATATCCCGCTATAACTCCACTTAAGTTTACCTAACCTCGGTAAAACTTGAGTTAATCCCGCATCGGGCTTCACTCGCCTCCCTAATCCCTTATTAAAGCCCAACCTGATCACTTTAACCTGCGACTTAAGCCTAAACTAATCCACAAACCACCCGATTAAAACCCTACCCCCCCTCAACTCCCGTTTATTTCCCCTCGTGCAGCTCTCCAACTCGACCACCGTCAGATCGCCTCCCTATAGACCCAATGGCCCAAAGTCATATCGGCCGGGCCCGATGGACTGCCTTTAATCGCCCAATAAGGTGGTTTTCCACTGACCCTCGATGGCTACGTGTCGTGCTCTAACACTGATTGGATGACCGCTCTCTAAAACTGCCCATGCCTCTAAAGCAGTGTGACAACCTCCTAATACCGCTTCCCCCGCCATTCCGATAAACAACCTGTCCTCCATAAAATATGAATTTCCTGCCACTTTTGAATATTCGCCCGTTAAAGATTTAAACCCCAAGAACCCGTGTTTTCTCACCATTCCACTTGTTTTACACTGTAAACCCATAAACCCTCATTGCCACCATAGAACATCTGTGATGCGATTTCCCCTTCAATTACATCTTAAAGAACTACCTCGAGACCTTTCTCAAGCATTCCTGTGCCAAAGAGCCATCAAGTGTCCTTCATGCAGACAATTGTTTTCTTGAATATTATTGATTTTTTCAGGTTATTCGACTAATATCAGAGCTTGGATAAATAGTTCTGATACTAGTCAAAGAACTGGTTTACTCAAGACTCAGACCAAAAACTTGTTAAAAGCACAAATTCAGAAGAATAAGACTATTTATACATGCACAGAAGATGAAGACTAATACACACAGAGCTGAGAAGAAGACAAGGAATGGAGCAGTGATAGTTCAAAACAGAGAAACCAGACTAGAGATGCAGATGAATAAAACACACCGAAACTTGATCAAAATCCACTTTCGATTTCTGATACACATATAAAAGATAAGAATTTACTATTGAAAAACACAGTAAAAGGTAAATTGTAACAGTGAAAGGAAGAAACATAGAAAGGATAAAGACAGGTCATTAGATTGAAAGGGTATCAGTGACAGAGAGTATCAAATGAAAAACACAAGTGAATAAATCCTCCAGCGTAATAAATTCAACAACAAAGAGCATAAAGAGCTAGAAGTAAACCATAAAAGCCAGTAACACCACAATAAAATGGATAGCATGAAACAGTTCATTAGCTGCCTCTGTCTTCATACGAGAAGATATTTTCTATTTCCTTGATTAAATCTCAAATTAGTTTGAGATATTTGTAATAATACCTTAGTATATATACGTCACAAATTGAAGTATGTAGGGTGGATTCTTAGACATTTCTTTAGACTGTTTGATTGAAAGACTATAAAAGCTATTGCAGCATTGACTGAGCCAGCAAGCTGGATTGGTGAATAAAGAGAAAATATTTCAAAGGATTCATGTGTAGAGCAAAGTGTAGATAAGTATTTTCTCTTGTTATTGTTATCCCTTAAATTTTTCATAGTGTTGATCTAAATCCGGATGCCATAACTGGAAGTATTATATCAGAATTTGTTTAATTACACTCTGCTATAACAGTTAGGCAAATCTATGTTTTCTACAAATAATCTAAGTTAAGGAATTCTTAATTGCTCCTTAGTTTAGGTTGTTTCTTTTAATCTATAGCAAAGGATTCTTAATTGCCCTTTGTTTCCGATTGCCCCCGTGTTCCTTGTTTCAATCTAGGTCTAAGAATTCTTAATTACTCTCTTACCCTGGTTAAATCCTTTTTCATCCCTCTGGACTAAAGATCTACACTCTACTCTGCTATCTTGCCCTTTGAACATTCCCTTTAGTGAGTTGATCCAGTTCTGCTACCCTTCTTTTGACTCCATATGCCCAATGGTCTAGAGACATCATTCTATCCATTTGTTTAAAGATCCCCACCACCCAATCTTTCAATACAAATACAAAACCCCCTGAACCTTTCAGAACTAGCCTAATATCTTGATAAAACAAAGCTAAATCATATAGAGAGAGCCCTCTCTTGACTTAGGTTGGCTAGAGCCTAAGCCTAAAATTTGGTTTGTGGTTACCTTGGTCATTTTCTTTCTTCTTATAACTTCTAGAGAAAATTTTGAGTGATAACATAGTGGCGAATCCACTGGGGAACTAGCAATTCCTCAGACCTAATAAAGCTTTAAGAAATTTTTGATTCTGTATTTTAAGCCTCCTAAAGTCATTTGTTTGAAGTTATATTTAAAAGTCTTACAAAAACAATTGAAAATTTGAAATTCTAGCTTCTAGGAAGACTCATTTTACTAGGGCTAATCCAGATACCAATCCTCCCCTCGTAGTTGATAATCCCAACCTGATTTCAAGAAAATCCAAAAGAGAAGAAAGTTCCTAGTCCCACACCTTTAGTTAAAGCTAATTCATGTCGTGATGAGTGATTGTTTTAGAATATCTTCCCTTTGATGAGAAATTTGGTCTATCATTATTTAAAGCAAAGTCTGAAAGTGAATTATATGATACTGTTCTAGACACCGATTTCATTGCAGACCTTGAAGTCCAACAGGCCAATAGATCCATTGATGAGTATATTATGAAATCTCCACAATCATCCATTAATAGCATTACTACCCCTTAGTTCTCTAAATATATCTCCACTACTTTAAGTTCACCATTATTCCCTTCAACTTTAGTACGTCCTGAATCCCATTCTTCACCACCATTTACACCTTCACTCCCTCACCAGCCTATCATTACTCATTCACCACCTACTAGTCCCAGTTCTTCATCCACTACTGCATTAATCACAATTATATCAACCCCACAACTTATCCCATCCTAATCAATAGCAATGGAAAACATATGTGCTCCTCTTGTTTTACCCGCCCAACTTCATGCTATGCCTACATATTATCATAGTAAGATTCCCTTGTTTTATGCTATTGCTAAGTACACTACCCAACAACATGTAAACAAGATATCTAACGTCTTTGAACTACATGAATTAGATGAAGCTGATGTCCAGATGAGACTCTTTACCCAATATTTGACTGGTGATGTCAAGAAGTGGTTTAAAGCCTTCCCAACCAATCATATAGCAGACCTAGCAAACTTCCAAAGGTTTTTTATTGATAGGTGGGAAAAGAAAATGAATCCTTTACAAATCCTTTCAGAATATGAGAATATTAAGAGAGGACCTAACGAAACAGTTCAAGGTTATTGCACTAGGTTCAATGGTATATATAATGCAATCCCTGTTAACCTTAGATCCCCACCAGACTTAGCCTTAAAAGTCGCTGATTGTTTTGATACTGATATGTCATACCAGCTTAGGGAAAGAAACCCCCTACTTTAGAAGAAATGCAATGTGTAGCTATTACTTTAGAAGCAAATTTGTTAGCTAAAAGGGCTAGAGTTAGAAACAAAAAGAGAACTGCTAAGGAAGAAACTTCACCATCTGATATTAAAATAGATAACTTGGATAACAACATGGAAATACGAATGGAGAGCATAGGTAACATGGAAAGGAAACCCCAATGGGAAAACCAACAAGCACCTCCAATTAGAAGCCCAAATTTCAGAAATAACCATAACAGAGGGAAAAATGGACCAGATCAGAACATAAGGCCTCCTTTTCAAGAAAATTATGTAGAAACATCCAATCCAGAAAATCCAGAGCATGACACATAAATTAAGCTAATGGGAGTAAATGATGAAGACATTGTTTTTCTAACCCAAGATGAGGAGGAACTGTATATGTTGCAGCAACTACAGGTACAATCTGGTGAAACATTTGACTATAAACAAGGGTATTACTCTGCTATTTTTGAATCCCACAAGCAATATAACCTGAGAAGCAAAAGGAATTCAGATGTCCCTTACCAAACAAAGAAAACAACACAAAAGCATCCCAAGAAGGTAAAAGAAGCCCTTGTTTCAAAGGTCCTTCAAATTCTCCCTAGGAAGAACCCAAATCCTTCTGGCCCCACAATTGTAGATATAACCCCTAATCAACCTTCTAATGATCAACCATCCACTTCAATTCCACTTGTAAATCCACAAAAAGAGATCCCCAATAAAGAAAAAGAAAACAATCCTACTCAAATCCCTGCTGCTAAAACTCCAAACCTTCAATCAGAAAAAGCTTTTGTTAGGTTCTTATACCAATAGGAGTCATAATTTTTGAATGTGTAAGATTAAAACTGTAATATGTACATACCTTTTCTTTCTGTAAATGTTTTCCACATTCAAAAAATTAAAAAATGTAAAGAGGGTATGTCCTAAAAGAATAATCAAAGGACAATAAGAACAAAAGGGTCGAAAGAGATGAAAAATATGAACCCCAAGAAAAAAAATGACCATGAAAGTGAGCAAGACAAAATGCCAATACTATTTACTTTTTGTGAATAATAAATGATTGTGTGTAGTTTGTAATCCTAGCCACAATCCGTGACAGCCAAAATGTTTAAACTTGGATGTTTCATGTTTTCGATTTCATGTCTATAGATCGAGAATAAAAATCTGACCAAACTGTTTAGTCTTGGTAGATAATTAGATACATAGAGTAAATAAAAGGAGCTCAACTGCTTAATCTGAGCCCTTGGATGTAATAAGGATAGATTTAGTTAGTTTACTATTGTAAAGAGAAAGAAAAATATTTGATAAGGGTTTTCTAGCTCAAATGCACCCTAATAAGAGAAGTAAAAATGGTAGGATGAGTAGATGGGTAAGTAGAAGAAAGGTTACAAAAGTTGGTTAGACAAAAAGCATATTTATCATTCTAATCATAAAAGTTCCAAATGTGAGTGGGCGATTAAGCATGCGTGAGGTTTAAAAAATCAATTAATTAACTTCCCCTCTCAATTTCATCCTTTCACTTTACTAATTTCCGACAAATAAAGTTCAAAGTACCAAAACCTTTAAGTCAAAGAGGCTTAGAGAATTTCTATAAGTTTTGGAGGGACTGGAATCTCGGTGCAATGACTTATAGGTAATAAGTACTAAAAGGCCCTCATAAAAATTCATCCCCCCCTTCAGTTCATTCATCCCCCTTCATTTCCCCTCATTTCCCTAATAAAACCCCTTTTTCTAAGGTTAAACACTATTTACCTTGGAAAGCTAATCACCCCCATGTAAAACCCCTTTTCCCAAAAAACCCACAAAAACACCTTATCCTAAGTATTTATGTTAATATTGGAAAAGCATTAAAACATGAAAAATCATTTACTTAGTGTGTGGTGTCCCCTTTCCACCAATTTTTTAATTACTAATTTTATTTATTAAATCCCGATAAAAACCCATTTCCCCGTATATATTTAACTCCTACATATAAACCCTACGCTTAGTTTAAATATAAACTATAATTTCACCCAAACCCCGAAAACCCACTAACTAATTGATATGCGATTACGTTAGGCGAAAACCCAATTAATCCCTCCGCTAATGACCCTGACACCTTAACCCCGCCTTAATCCATCATTAACCCAAATACTGCCACACTTAATCACTCGTCGGCCCCCCCCGTTAGCCTTCGTGCAGCTTCCCTGCTTGATCACCATGCAATCATCTTCCTTCACATCCGATGGCCCTTATCCATATCGGGCGGACTCAATGTCCAAACAATACCTGCTCGATAAAGCTGTTTTCCGTCGGGCCCCTGATGCTAAGTGTCGTTCAACATATGGAACTGGGCATCCTCCCCCCAATACCACCAAGCGCCCAAAAGTGGTGCAATGAAAACCATTTACCGCCCGCCCGCTACACGACAAAATGGTTACTATTCACCCGTACCCACCAAAATTGACTTTCGCGCATAAAGCCAAAAAGCCCCAAATCATTTGTTTTTATCATTTTTTCAACTGTAAACTTCCGTGCACACACCTGCGAACATTGAAGCTATCAACCTATGTCCAATTGCACCCTAAAGACACCACAAAGCACCCAGTTAAATTTCTAGCTTACACATAGCCTTTTCGACCATTCACAGTTACCAACTACCCTTTTCAGAGCTAGTTTTCCTTAAATTATAGGTATTTAAGCCATAATTCACTGGAAAACCCATAAATTTCAGAACCAGTTACTGAGTTTCCTTAGTTAAAGTAAAAAATTAATTAAATAAACTCAAGCAACTTAAGCCTACTCTGTACTGAACCACCATTGCCCTAAAAGACTAAAAATCACCTCCTCCATACTCAAATCCACAAGAACTGAGAATGGCCACCCCAATTGCCATGGATGTTAGACCTATTTCCACTCCTCATCTGGACCTAGACCACCTCCCCCTGGCTGATAAGGATTTTTAGATAAAGGACACCTCTATCCAAGAATCCCCACTCAAACTATACTGTCGATACAGAGACCAATACCTGAACCATGCTGATAAAATTGGTCTTTGGGAGTCCAATTTGCCCAAGTACCAATTCCCTAAAGTTCACATTTTCCCAGAAATTGTCCATTACTGCCATGCAAATTATATCCCTAGTCAAAGAGAAGTGATGTCCCCTAACCAGACCATACTTTTCACCATCACTACTGAATCTATCAATGAGATGCTGCAACTTCAACCAGGGCAAAACCTAACCCCTCTTTCAATTGGAAACCTATTAGACCAATTCCCCAAGCTTACCACTGCAAAACTTGCTGAGATGTTCCAAACCTTCATCAGGGAGGAAAAGCATATCCCAAGAGATCCTCCTCCATATGTGGCTACCATATTTTCCCCATTTGGTCAGGACATTGTAACAATGATATCTAGTGTCCTAGGTTATACCACCAGTGAGTATATAGATGAAATCATCCTGGATTTCATGTCCATCTTCACTCCAAGATAGCCTCCTGCTATCATCTATGATTATGCCAAGTTTGTAGCCGATAGGATGCATGACCAGTTCCTTAGAATGAGTAATGAGAGAGTTTTTAAGTACTCCTCTATTTTGTATCACCTTTTTCTATACTACCAAGCAGATAAGTTCCCCTTTACTCTCCAGAAGCTTGACACAAAGGGTCACCCTAGATCAGTAATTTTCTGGACTCCATTGATCCATAAATATCACTCCCCATATTCATATCCAGACTTCACAGAACTATTTGTACATCCAATCGTGACAATGTTGATAGGAAGCCCTCCTCCAAGAATCATTTCAGACATAAAGAGGATCCTACAACTCTCAAAACAATCCAAAGTAGGTGATTGGTACTTGTACCAAAACCATACCGAAATCAGAATCTATGGTGGCATGCTAGAGTATTATAGGCAGATTATAAGTGCAGATGAAACACATTTTGTTAATGCTAAGAAGAAGGCCAACTTCAAAATCAAAGACCAATTAGGCCCCTTCATATGTAACTCAAGGGAAGCAGGCCATGAAGCTGACGTGATATTACAAAGCATTAAATTCCAAAGAAGTTTTACCTAGAGATATGACCCTTTGGAATTCATAACCAAGAAAAGGAAAAAGGTCAAGCTAGGACCTTTCATTCATCACCCCATTCCTGAAATTGAAGCCTTTGCAAACCATTCAGAATGGGTAGAAGGGACCTTGGTATATCAGGAAAACACCAAAGTAGACATTGAGAATGCACTCTTTGACTTAGAGAAACAGCTTGATGAGGGTTCTTTCCTACAAGTGCCGGAAGAATCACAGGTACCAGAAGAATCAAAGGTTCCAGAGGGATCAGAAGTACCAGACCTGTCAGAGGTTCCACATCAAACAGACATACCAGAAAAATCAGATAAACCAGAAAGCACCATGAGTACCCCTCCAGTTCTACAGACTCCTCTAAATGAGGAGAAAAGCCTCAATAGAAACAGGGAAGGGGCCACTACTTCAAAAAGAGAAACATCACAAGCCCATGCACAGTATCTGAAGATGACCCCTACCAATAAATCAAGGCTTATGTTAGCCTTTGATGTCAAAGAGGGGAAAATGCAGATGACCTTCATCAAGCCAACCACTTAGCAACCAAGCACAGTAACAGATTTTAAAAGGGTGGATTTTGAAGTACTGACAAGGGATATTCATCCGATTGACCAGATTGATCTACACAAGAAAACAGGGGAGATGATATACTCCACCTTAACAGGGAAAGCCATTGATTCCCACCAACTACAAACTCTCTTAACAATATATCAGCACAGTTCTAGTTGGCGAAGGCCTCCTCACAGGCCAAAGGTACTAGAATCAAATCCTTAGAAAACTTAGTCATAGAATTGGGACACGATCCCAAATATGTAAAAGCTGCAGAACAACTAATTAAGAATAAAAATGATGACATTGCTGCACTCAAGACGCAGCTAAAGATACCTCAGCTACATCACCCACAGACATAAGAAGTCCTAGAAGCAAATCACGGACATGAAGAGCTCATGGACTTGGTCCTGAAGGTAAATGATCAACTCAAGGAGACAGAGAAGGAGTTGGACACTTTAATTCAATCGAAGCAAAGTGACCCAGCCACAACTTCTAGAACTGTCATTGTCACAGTATCTACAACAATTCCTTCCACACTGTCAACATCACTGGCACCCACATCTCCACTTGCCATAGTGTTGCTAGTAACTACAGAATCTACAACAGCAACATGCACATCAACAGAAAAAGTAATAGAACTTGTGAAAGACATGGAAGATATGTCTATCTAGGTTACAGAGCTAAAGAGATTAAAGGAAAAAGTGGCAAGTCTAGAAACTGACTCCAAACTTGCCTAAATTTAACAAAGAGAAGAAACCCAGAAAGACCAAAGAATGGGTGAGAAAATCAAAGTCCTGGAGAAAGATTTGACACTGCAGAAGCCACTAGGACAGACTAAAGAGATACTCTAGGCCAATATCATTGAATCCTTAAATGATATTTGGCAATCAATCCAAGTTATATTTGAGCAAACAGAATTGGTGAAGTAGCCATTGAAGCCATCCAAAAAGAAAGGGAAGAATTAGGAGACAAACCTGACGATCTAAATCGACTCATCCACTTCTTATATAGTACATTCCGCATGTCGTGAATAAATGATTTGATGTTGAACACCAAACAAAGTCTTTCAGTCGAAGGCCATTGATGTCAACCTATTGGCGGAAGCGAGAAACCTGCCATTGATGTATGCAAGCCTCAAGGTACTGAAGGGTGTTTCTAAGTCAACTCCTTGGATGATATGCTGATGTCGACAAGAAGCGACTCGTCAAAGGAGGGCCTTGATGTATCCCACATCAATGACACGAAACGAGGTAAATGATTTTGGAGATGAAACATCGACTGATGACACAAGGTTCAGGAATGACGGGCATGAAAATTAAGGTTCATTGTATTGTAAAGGATGAAGTTTGAACTGAATGACTTCTCTTGAACATATTGGCGACACTAAAGTGAATTGGTAGCATTGACCCAAAAAAAAGTGAGGGATGGTATGATAGACCAACGGTATGATAACCATCAAGCTAAATGACCCAACCCACATAGTCACGGTGAAGAGGTGAAAGTGTCATGTTCAAGAGTGACCTGCTACCATAAAGTGTTCCCATCTTTTTCCCATTTTCCCCAGTCATTTCTGACCAGTACCTCTTTATTTTTATCAAGCTTGATGAGGATAACAAATGCTTGTTGTATAATTCCACCCTTCGGGTGAATACATTGCTATTTGATGTCTTAACGAGTCTATCAAAGGTGAAACTCGGTCTTGTCTAGATGGACAAATTTGTCGCTATTTGATGTTTTTAACGAGTTTAATGACAAAGATAACTCAGTCCTTTTCATATTTAGAGAGTTTGAAAAGGGACTAAAAGGAAACTCCACAACTTCTTTCTGTAATTTGTCTCTCAAGCCTTAAAAAGCATAAAGCAATACAAGATAGAACCTATTGATCATGTTTGACCAACGAGTACCTTTTTCGTAGTTAATCTATCTCAGCTCGAAGAAGGGATAAAACTATACTGAGTAGATATCGATTCCAATTTGTTAACGAGCTAGAAACTACAAGCGCTCGGCAATCTTTTCATATTTAGAGAGTCTGAAAAGAGCTTAAAGAGGACTCCATTTTGAGGAATGAGTGGTGTGTAAAGTAGCAACTGGTTTTGATGATGTTGGAACTTCTCTAAACATGTTGATTTATGTGAAGAGGCTGACTAATAATACCACTCATTGCAATTGTTCCTCAAAAAAGGATAAAAAAACCAAGTGAAAGCTTATGATTGGCCAAAGGGATGGTGGCGATCCCTAATGGTTGACTCGTTCCTCTGTTCAAAGCCAATAGTTTCTGGGTAATTGGTACAAGCGGTGGTGAACCAAGTGCTTGCCAAGCAGTTGAGGAAAGGATACTCATTGATGCACCTTCATCTATAATAGTGCCCGATACAATCATATTACAAACTTGTACTATGATATGGAAAGGGACATAAGAAGGAAGGCAGAATCCTTCCAGTCGATTCCAATCAAAGGAAGTGACTAGACTACTCGGAGGGGGTACCATAGAAACGGGAGAATTAACCCCTTGAGTTATGAGAACTGGAGGATTTCCCTCCTATCTTGATGGAACAGGAGGATTGGCCCCAAGTTCATTAGAATCTGAAGAAACGAAAAGAACCTAGGTGGTGTCATTTTCACTCTCTTCGAGAAAGGTACGATTTACTGAAGGTGAAATTGGGTTAACTGTTGCCTCAACCTGTTGATTTGGGTCAGGTATAGACTCAAAGGATTCACTTTCATAGAGAGTGGGTTTAACCGACGGTTGATTTGAGTCAGTCAATTCATCGACTAGTGAAGGATTTAGGGAGAGTTTCCTGTAACCAGATGGAAGTCGTTGCGGTGAAGTAGGACAGTTATCCAACACTTTTTTGGCTTCATCTAGATAGGGACAAAGGTGAATGGGGTGATTCCCTTCACATAACCTACATGGAAACTTGACTTTTCCCTTCTTTCCATGAACTTTACTATCACTAGTTGATGGTATGTCACCAACATGATCTCTAGAGGTTGATGACACGGGATGATGTGAACGAGAAGACCATCCTTCTAAGATCTGAGGAATATCAGGACAATTTCGAAGAAGATGGTATCATGCACAAACTTTTCATGGATATCAAACTTTGTGAAGCTTTATGGACAACTTCTCATCAGATGTTGCATTCAAAGCAATGATTGCTTGGTTGCCCTTCTGCTGAACTTGCTTCTTCTTCTTCTTCTTCCCTTTCTTCTTCTTCGTAGCCACCTGGTTATTAGTACCAATACTTTCACTGGGCGAAGAGGAAGAAGGGGAGGAAGAAAAAACCGAGGAAGAAGGCAAAGGGTCAACTTTAGGATCAACTAGAGGTTGATTTTGTCCAATTGGATGTGTACTCGATTGCGAAGAAATCACGACATTTTGAACCAAGGAGGTTGAAAACAACCATACTAGCAAGCTAATGGTAAATCCCAGAAGGGACAATGTAGCCATATAAGGAGCACCGATATTTCCGAAAGGAGGAAAAAGACTAGGATTCCCATCAAAAGGAATTCCTTGATTGGTGGACTCCAGATTTTTCGCCATATGTTTCAACCTAAGATCAACTAAAACACAAGTGTGGAGGATGTTATCCGCGGTCAATTAATTTTTATGACACTAGAACTTAACTTTGATTTTTCATTTTTTAAGAGTCAAGAAAAAGAAAAAGATGACTCTAGTCACTTTCGTTGTTTAATGAGCTTGAAAGGACAAGCGCTTAGATGGACCTTTTCTTTTAAGGAGTCGAAAAGGAGCAAAAGTGACTACTCTAGAGATACTAAGAAAGAGGGTTTACCAAACTAATCACAAAACTGCAATATACACCTTGGTGGTAAATTAAAGAGAAATTACCAAGGATTTACCGTACGATAGTCAGTATTCCTGAATGCTATCTTCGGTGCATTGTGATCAATAAGGCAACAAACTTGACTTCCTAGGGATAAAGTATTTAAGCCTATTGGGGTCTCCCACTATATACACGACGATACAGGGAGCACAAGTCCATACTAGTACTTACTGGTTCAGAGAGGAGGAATCACCCAACCTCAATGAAACAACAACCACTAGGTTATTAAGATGCCGAAACACATCTCTAGCCTAGAAATCTCTAGATGTTTGCGTTAAATTCCAATGTGTTATTAGGTTAATTTTAGGTTGATCTTGCTTAAAATTTTCCTTTGGGTTTCACCACATGATGTTTTCCAAAATTCTTAAGAATGGAATTAAAATGAGAAGCACTCTTTCCATTTTGACAATGAAAATCCTAGCTACAAGGGAAAGAGAAAACAAGTATTTTTTGGATCAAACAACAAAGAATACTCACTAATGCATTTCCCTAAGCATTCTTTTTAAGCACACACATTCAATCTCCTAAAATGCAACTACATGTATTTCTTTTTCTTTTCCATTCTCCTTAATGTGAATTATGCACTAAGAAAAACAAATGAACAAATGATTCAAAAACTCTTTTCACACAAATGTCGATTTATGACAATTTCACTTAAAGGTAAAGGAAGACTAAATGACACTTTCAACTTTAAGGAAACAAAGATTTTCGACACTCAAATGAAAATATGAATCAGATGCACAAAGTAGACCAATTGATTATTCAATGAAGGAAGAATTTATCACACTTCATATTTGACAAAACAATTGACTGCAGCTACTTTCAACAATGGACTGCAAATGATAAAACCAATACATAAACAAAAATTTAAAAATCTAGTCTAAAATGGGTCAAAACAAGGAAACAAAGACTGCTTTTAGAGACAAGAACTCATCTAAATCCAACAGACAATTCAAGCAACTGAAAATTGACTTAAGGCTTCAGCTCCTAGATGGGAAAACTGATCCAAAAGGAATCAGCATAGGCCAGAGTGAGGGACAGTGCGATGCATAACATTGTCTCTATGCAGAGGGTGCAATGCATAGAACCCTGTTAGTTATAGAGCTGCGATGATTACAGAATGACAATTTATGCTCAAAATTGACTAAAATTTTAGTGAATTGAACTTAAATTTGATGCAAAACAGATGGTAAAGTATGTCAAAGTGTTCTAAGATATTGATAAGCTACTATAAGGGATAAGATCACTCCCCATTGGAGTCACCATTTTTTTACAGGCAAATTTAGTGTCTTTTCGAATGACTAACCCCTAGACTTAGTAGAAAGTCTAGAACAACAGTTAAAGTAATTCCATTTCTTTTCCTATAGCTAACAGATAAAAGAAAGAGGAGCAAAAGTACCAAGCTATATCTCTCACTCTATCCCTCTTCCCTTTGACCGATTTTTCCACTCCCTTCCGTACTTAACTTGCTTGAGAGGTACCTGCAAACAAGCTGAGACAGAAAACCATCAAAGCATACATATCGATCTGTTAACTAAACATATTATAGAATCAAAAGTACAATATACATCACATAACCCATGTAGATGCATGTTCGATTCAGCATCATCCTCCCAGCTTCAAGCCCTTCTCTCCTCATGGAATCATCAATTTGACATGATAACATTACTCTCTCTACTTGTTGTAGCGAAAAGTATCCGATTCGGATGACCCTATCCCACTCTAAGGGTGATAGTACCTCAGCAACAACTGTAAAGAAAACTACTTAAGGTTTACTTCTTTACGAAAGCAAGAGAGAATGAAGAAATGCACTAACCGTTGCCTTGCGCTTAATGTCGAATCCAAACTCTTCTCTTTGCTGCTTGCTCCTAGCTCCTTGCTCTTTTGCTGGCCCATCTACAATGAGATCCTGCAAAATAACAAAGAAGGAAACTACAAGAAGCATGCAATCATAACTGATTCAAGGATTAGCATAAATCAAATATACAATTATCACAATACATCATTGAAACAAGTGCATATAGAAGAACCTCAATAGCTTTTATTAATGAAGAAGTAAAGTTCTAAGAGAGTTACAACCATTGAAGGCCCCAATCCAGCAACACCTCCCAGCAGAAAGAATTTCTCCTCTTCACCTCCTTCAAGCAATCACCCAATAGTTCTATAGTGAAACCAACAACATATCATTACTTTGCACAAAATTCCAGCCTCCTGAGCTCATAGGAGAGAGCTCAATATATAGATGAATTGAGAAAGGATGAGTCAGCTTGCAACTGATGTGTAGCTGCCTTGTGTCCTCTCTCTCTTCAGTTGATCTTCAGTTCTTGAGTCCACTTGGAGAACCTTGCTTCCACTTGGAGAAACAGAGCCTCTGACTCATCACAAGGCGAAATCCCTGATCCAAGTGTCATTTTTGGAAGATTCCAGAGCAATGACTCAGTGTGCCACTTGTCCCATCTCGCTCAACACAGGTGGCCTTTGTTCTACCTGCTTTGCAACGCAGGTACACCATGGAGGAGTTGAGTTTCAGCGCAGAAGCCTAGTGGAGCACCTGCTTTGATTTCAGGATTGCTTGTTTTTGAGTGTTTTCAGGTGGAGAACTGATCTGAGAGCTGTTGGTTTGCTGACCTTGTTCCTCTAGGGGTAGGAACATCATGTTTAGGGACTTTGGATCCCTTGGATTATTGACAATTCATGCCTGATGCTGCAAGGCACAAAATTGTCTATAACAGATGCCCCTAAAGTATGAGGTCGTTTATCGGGTGAAATGCTTTATTAGGAGGATCCGAAGTTTATTCAATCTGCTGAGAAGTGTCCTGTAATAAGATACAATACAATACATTATTTTTTCATACTTCTTCATGATCTAGCTGAGGCGGGCATTCCCATGCTCAGCTTTATAAATTCATTTCGGTACATAGCACAGACGATCGTCTGATGATAGACTGATAATTCTCTGCTGAAATTATCATCCTTTGAGAAGGATGATCATCTGCTGCAATGATGTACATATCAAATGTCTTTATACCTTGAATATATATCGCAGCCCGGATGGATGAAACTAGATCCGGGGTCTTCAATCTCTTCCAATCTTCACTCGATGCACAAGTCGATCCATGTGAGAATTTCTTGAAGTCGAACATGGAAAGACATCGCTTGATTACCGGTCAATGATGTAAACCGTTAACAAGCGTGAGAGGAATCACTGATAAGGATGATGACCCTCAAGGTACGGCAGTACAATTCACATGGTGGGAATAAAGGACTTGGCATCGACCACCATGCAAAATCTTCTGGTCGAAGGTCATTGATGTATACCTGTCGCCGGAAGTGAGAAACTTGCCATTGAGGCATGCTAGCTTCAAAGTACTGAAGGGGTTGTTCCTAGATCAACTCCTCGGATAATGAGCTGATGTCGACAAGGAGCGATCCGTCAAAGGAGGGCCTTAATGAATCCCACATCAATGACACGGAACGGAGCTAGTGATTGTGATGAGGTGAAAACAGACTGTGATGTATGATTCAGGGTGGCGGTCATGAAATGGATGAAGGACAATGTATGGCAGTGGATGGGACATGGTTGACTCTTTGCAGAACAACATCTCTTGAACATATAACGACACTGATGTGATGGATTGGTAGCATTACCCCAAATGTGGATGGTGTGGCGAGGACCATGGTGATGAGACCGGTGAATGAAACAACCCAACCCGATGTGATACGGAGGACAAAGTGTCATGTTCAAGAGTGACCTTCTACCATTAAAGCTGTGAGGTTCTCCCAATTTTTCCCCAGTCATTGCTGACCAGTACCTCTTTATTTTTATCAAGCTTGAGGAGGATAACATATGCTTGTTCTATAACCTGCCCGTCGGGCAAGCCCATCGCTATGTTTTAACGAGCCTAGCGATAGGGAAACTCGTTCTCGTCTAAAGACAACTTTGTCGCTATTTAATGAATTTAACGAGTCTAACGACAAGGATAACTCGGTCCTTTTCATTTTTAGAGAGTCTGAAAAGGTACATAAAGTCAACTCCAGAATTCCTTTTTCATCATCTAATCCCTTAAGTCCGAAAAAGTATAAAACAATACAGAAGGGATGAATTTTCGATTGCTTTAACGAGCCGAACAAAACAAGCGCTCGATCTTTTTCTGCAATAATCCCTCAGGTCCAAAAAGATTAAAATCTAGAGGAGGGATAGCTCTTCCGGTCGTTTAACGAGCTGGAAGGCCAAAACTCGGCAAAATTTTCATATTTTACGAGTCAGGAGAAAAGAGCTCAAAGAAGACTCGTCTTTTGAGGAACGAGTGATAAACAGGGATAGCAGCAGATTCCAGGTACAGGTTGGAATTTTCCAATCACGGCAGTGTCACAAGGATGGCTAAGTGAAATCACTCTTCGCAGCTGTTCCTCAAAATGGGTAAACAAACATATGGAGATGAACGATTGGCCAAATGAACGGATGGAGGTGAGACTGCAAGAACATGACCAAGGGCTTTAATATGGCTGTCAAAGGTTACATTTACCAAGGTTATTTACCGGTTCATTTTTTCTGGGTGAGCTTGAACTCTAGGAGAAGATTCCTCACAACTTATGTTTATTTTTTAACGAGCATGAACTATGTGCTAAAACTGCTCGGAGATGGATGCCCCCAGCATAATAATGCAGACGAGGCATATGCCCCCTAAACCTTAAGGGGCAGTTCATTTTTTAATGAGCTTGAATGCGACCAAACCTTGCTCAATTATACCAGTCATAATACAAGGAACGCCTCAGGTGAGGTAGTCATATTTAAGGAGCTATACCTCACTAGTTACTCCAATTTGGCAAGTTTTAACTTTTGCCCCACATCCTTTCTTTATGCAAGCTGGAAACGGCTAATCCTACGAGTTTAACGGGTTAGACCTACAGGTTTAAAGGGAGGACCTAAAAATTTAAAAAATAAATAGTCGTCCCGTGCTTGCACTCCAAAAGGTTCGCATGCCCCCAGGTATAAAGTATAATTTCAAGGTTACCTCTTACTTATTACCCGAAAAATGGTTCTGTTCATTGCCGCAAACTAAACTCTCTTTTCGGCGATGTCTATCATTAGGTTGCTAAGGATGGTGACTACTTGTTGCAGCAATTTCATCTCTTTCTTTGGAGGCTGCCCCTACTTATCCTTCAAAACATATGTTTTAATGGGTGAGGCTTGCCTTCAAAGATGGTGGCTACTTGCCGCCACAAATGGATCTCCTCCCTCAGGAGAGCCTACTTTTTAGACAAAGGGAGCGAGAAGCTGATTATCTCACTCACATAACTTTAACAAAAGAACTTTATCCTAGAACAACCCTCTCTTCCTTCCTTCGGACGGGGTACGGACTAGTCCCATTCTTCTGCGGAAATTAACTTTATACCCAAGGTTTCCTCTGCCCAAGGCAGGCCAGGGTGCATGCCCCCTCGGTCCCAGTTCTTTCTTTTGAATCACTCGCATTCATCGGGAAGTAGAACCGGGGGTGGAGGCATTCCTTGAGTGAATAAACCGTTAAGGGATGGCATTTGACTATTTGCGATGCGTGATCCTGGAAATGAAAGTTGGTCTACGAGCTTGACCATTCTTCCTTCGTGCGGAAAACACATAACTCTGAAGAGTGAGGACACTATCGCCTCCATGCAATATATATAGTCTCGGCCAAGGAGTAAGTTATACACCAAGGGTCCTTGGATGACCATGACGTTCATATGAACTGTCTTCCCCTTCAATGTAACGGGAACATTGGGGAGAATCCCTAATGGGCGACTGGTTCCTTTATCAAAACCTGATAGATTTCTTATCTCAGGTAAAAGCGCCGGGGAACCCAGTGCTTTCCAAGCAATAGAGGAAAGGATACTCACATATGCCCCTTCATCAATGATAGTTCCAGCCATCACCATTCTATAGATTTGGACGATGATTCTGAATGGGATACTGGCTGGTAACCGGGGTCTGCCTAGTTGATTCCAATCAAAGGATACAACCAGGTTGCTTGGTGGTGGGACCGAATACACGGCCGGACACGACCCTGACGATGTTCCTTCCTGCGATAAAGGAATGGGCGCGTTGCCTTGATGCTCATCAGAGTCTGTGTTGATGAAAAGAATCTGGACGGTGTCATCCTTGTTCTCTTCAGTGAGGGTGTCATTTGAAGATGAATATTCAACGACGGTGTCATTTGAGGATGAAACCTCTGAAGGAAGAACCGGGTCAACTGCCGTTTCGACCTTTAGACTTTCGTCTGGTCTGGATTCAGTAGGTTCATTCTCAATGACCGACACTTCAGCTGACCACTTGATCGGGCCAGCTGGATTTTCAACTATCGAGGGACTTGGCACGAGTTTTTGGTATCCAGGAGGAAGTCGTAACGGTGAAGCCGGACGATCTTCCAAAACTCTCTTCGCCTCATCTAAGAATGGACAACGGTGGATGGCGTGATCGCCTTCACACAGTCTGCAGGGTGATCTTGGTCTCCCTCTTTGTCCTTCACTCTCGCTAGTTGACGGAATGCAATCAACATGTCTATCAGAGGTTGATGCTACCGGATTGTGCAACCTGGGGGACCAGTCCCTTAGTATCCGGGGAATACAAGAACAGTCACGGTGGAAGTGGGTCCCTTTGCAAATGACACATGGCGATTTAGGCCCGGTCGGTGCAGTGTGTGGATTTTTGTTAGATGTCTTTTGCTTGCCCCCAGTCGCCTTCGCCTTAGGCTCCTTCTGCTTCTTTTCTTTCTTCTTCTTCTCCTTCTTCTCCATGGGAGGCTGACTTTTGCCGGCTCTACCTTGCGAAGATGAAAGATCAGAGGAAGAATTGTAAGAAGTGGAAGGCTGGTGGGTAGCTCTAGACTGGTCTGACTGTTGATTCGACTGCTCAGGATTAGTGGTGATTTGAACTACATTAGTTGAAAAGAGCCATACAGGTAGGCCAATTGTCAATCCTGGAAGTGACAATGTGGCCATATGAGGCGCACCAACATCTCCCCAAGAGGAGAAGGGATTGGGACTTCGGCCAAGGTGACTTCCTTGGTTGGTGGGCTCCATACTTTTCAACTGAAAGATCAACGTGGGAATAACAGGTGATTATGTTCCGATTAAAATAAATTTTATTAACGACGCTTTAGACACAACTTTGCTTTTTCATGTTTTAAGAGTCGAGAAAAAGCTAAAGATGACTCTAGTCTCCTTCGATGTTTTAACGAGCCCGAAGTGACAAATGCTCGGATGGACTTTTTCAGTTATAGAGTTTGAAAAAGGCCAAAAGAAACTTCTCTGGAGTTCTAGGCAGAGGGTGTGCCAAACTTTTCGCGAAACCACAGAATACGTTTTACGGTACGGGTGGTCGATCTTCGTGAATGCTGTGTTCACTGCATCGCGATCAGTAGGGTGGCCGACACGGCTTCCTATGGATAAAGGCTTTGTTCCTATAGGGGTCTCCCAATATATACGCGACGGTACGTGGGAGCACAAGTCCGTATTAGTGCCACCGACTCTCAGGAGGAATCACCCACCTTCGTAGAGATCGATAGTCACTATGTTTAACGACGCCGGAACACGTCTCTACCTAGACCTCTATGTGTTTGCGTTATGTTACAAAGCGTTGTTATGTAAATTGAATTTATTTTAATGTTGATCTTGTTTAGCAGTTTTCCTTTAAGGATCACCACGAGATGTATGTAACAAATTCCTGAATGCAGTCTAAGATGAGAAGCAAACTTTTCAATCTTTCAACTTTGAAAATCTTAACTACTGAGGGAGAAGAAAGGCAAATCTTTTCACACAGATCATAGAGCACACACTAATGCAATTTTTTCCTAAATCATCATGCAAACTTTTTCAAATGCAAAATGCACAATGCATGTATTTTCTTTTCCCTTTCTTAATGTTGATGTATTACAAAAAGAAAGTTGTTATATAACTTTGATTTCGATTTCAAGCGAAAGTAAACAAGCTAGTCCAAAATCAAAAGACACCTTAAGATTTACTTGTTTAATCACTGGAAATACATGAAATCAAACCATAATGACGAAAGTAAAAAGACTAATCAGCTACGGACAGCAAACAAGCTAACTCTTTAGACCAGCAAAATGCCTAACACAGGTTCAGATCTAAGAGGCCAAAGCAAGACTAGTTCACTTTCGTTATGGGAAATTGTAAATGATGTAAGAAATACAAAAGAACAAGTACAATTTCGTTATATAACAGAGGTGGAATGATGGCAAGTAAGGTTGGTTTCAGAACAGGTACAAGACTAGTAACTGGCTGCAAAATCTATAGTGAAAACAGGCAAGAAAAAGGGAGGAAACCCCAAATGCACAAGGCAAAAATGGGCCAACGCAGGTGCTGCACAGCCAGTCTGGCTCTCAGCGCAGGTAGCCCCTTCGGGACCTGCGTTTCAAAGCAGGTAGCCTGTGTACTACCTGCTTTGGAAAACGAAAGTTGCGTTTTCTCAGTTTCCGGGTCACAATTTTCTCAAAAATTCACGGTTTTTGCTCAAATCAGAAGCTATCAGTCAAGCACACACTAAGGGATGACAAGGAAGATGAAAATCTATCACTAAGAGCTTACAAGGATCCTTGTAGATCAGCTCTTCAAATCATGAACATGCTCAGAAATGAGCTAGAGTAGCTGCCCTCTACTTCGCTTTTGATATAGTCAAAAGCTTTTCGATTTGGTACTCTTTTGTTCAGGAAATGAATAGAAAAATACTACAAACAATCAAACAGATACAATCCCCAGCGGAGTCGCCAGTTTGTTGTAGGGAAAAGTATCTGATTTGGATGACCCTATCCCACTCTAAGGGTGATAGTACCTCAGCAACAACTATAAAGAAAACTACTTAAGGTTTACTTCTTTACGAAAGCAAGAGAGAATGAAGAAATGCACTAACCGTTGCCTTGCGCTTAATGTCGAATCCAAACTCTTCTCTTTGCTGCTTGCTCCTAGCTCCTTGCTCTTTTGCTGGCCCAGCTACAATGAGATCCTGCAAAATAACAAAGAAGGAAACTACAAGAAGCATGCAATCATAACTGATTCAAGGATTAGCATAAATCAAATATACAATTATCACAATACATCATTGAAACAAGTGCATATAGAAGAACCTCAATAGCTTTTATTAATGAAGAAGTAAAGTTCTGAGAGAGTTACAACCATTGAAGGCCCCAATCCAACAACACCTCCCAGCAGAAAGAATTTCTCCTCTTCACCTCCTTCAAGCAATCACCCAATAGTTCTATAGTGAAACCAACATCATATCATTACTTTGTACAAAATTCCAGCCTCCTGAGCTCATAGGAGAGAGCTCAATATATAGATGAATTGAGAAAGGATGAGTCAGCTTGCAACTGATGTGTAGCTGCCTTGTGTCCTCTCTCTCTTCAGTTGATCTTCAGTTCTTGAGTCCACTTGGAGAACCTTGCTTCCACTTGGAGAAACAGAGCCTCTGACTCATCACAAGGCGAAATCCCTGATCCAAGTGTCATTTTTGGAAGATTCCAGAGAAATGACTCAGTGTGCCACTTGTCCCATCTCGCTCAGCGCAGGTGGCCTTTGTTCTACCTGCTTTGCAACGCAGGTACACCATGGAGGAGTTGAGTTTTAGCGCAGAAGCCTAGTGGAGCACCTGCTTTGATTTCAGGATTGCTTGTTTTTGAGTGTTTTCAGGTGGAGAACTGATCTGAGAGCTATTGGTCTGCTGACATTGTTCCTCTAGGGGTAGGAACATCATGTTTAGGGACTTTGGATCCCTTGGATTATTGACAATTCATGCCTGATGCTGCAAGGCACAAAATTGTCTATAACACTACTAGTCTCATCCAAGAAGCATTTACTTAGCTTAAGAAGCCTCAACCTAGACCAGCCAATGAGAGCTTGGTCCTCTTATAGTTGAAAAGAGGAGGTTAGGCCATTAAAGGCCTTCATGAATACTTTTCCATTTTTGGGAATTTGTTCCATGGAGGAGGGGATAATGGATAAAGGTCCACTCATCTTCCTCGTCATCCAAAAGCGAGCCCAATCCATCTAAAAGTTTCTATAAGCATCCATTGGATGAGGGATCCAATGGATTCATTTGAAAAATTCGTTGGATCTTGCCCATCATAGGTGATAAAAAGGCTAGGTGCTATGCATAGCACCCTAACAGTGTAGTGCCTGCCATTCATTTCCAGCCAGATAGAAGGCTACCTATGATGGTCTCTTTAGGGAAATTTTTTGGATGAATGGTGTCATGAAACTCTTGGGAAGCAAGCATGATGTAGGTTAACTTCATTAGGGAATGACAACAACTGAATTAGGGGTTGATGGACCCTAATATCACTAATCCAGAAGTTGGGGTTGATGTGCCCAAATTTTCCTATAACAAACAAACAAAGTATTATATGATACATTGGAGAACCTTTTTCTCATAGAGAATGAAGTGAAACATTTGTTTCTCACCAAACCAAATTTTGCAAAATACACAGAGGCGGATGAAATCTACAGAAGAATGGTAAAAATAAAGTTACATGATGCATAATGGTGGGAAAAAATGACAAATTTACATGACAAAGTTACTGCACAGTAAATCTGAAGGTAGCCAGGTGAAATAGGTAAAAGACAGATCAACAGGATAAATGAGTAACAAAGTCAAAGAGTATCAGCGAAAGCTGAAAATAAAGAAGATTCTAGCGTAGAAATACCACAACTATTAGTCAGCTTAAAGGGCTCAAAACTCAACAGAAATAGCCAGCAACACCACAATAAAAGGGACAACAAGAAGCAATTCTACATCTATCTCTATCTTCATGCATGAAGATATTTTATTCCCTAGATTAAATCTCAAATTGTTATGAGATATTTTGTAATTTTTTTTTTTATAAATACTTCACATTTCGAAGTATGTAGGGTGGATTCCAAGACATTTCTGTAGACTTTTTCTCTCAAATCAGAGTTCTATTATATCAATGATTGGATTGGCTTGCTGGATCAAGGAATAAAGATCAGAAATTTTACAGGATTCTTGTGTAAAGTGAAATACAAATAAGTATTCTCTCATGTTCAATGTTGTTTTTCCTTATGCTTTTTCCATAATCTTATTTGTTTCTTTAAAATCTAAATGTATAACAAGGAATGATATTTCAGAAATTGCTTGAATGCACTCTGTCTTGACTGTTTTACATTCTGAATGTTTTCTCCTAAACTATCTTAGCTAGGGAATTCTTAACTGCTCCTTAGCTTCCATAGTTTCTCCTCTGGTCTATAACAAAGGATTCTTAATTTCCCTTGTTCTTCATTCTGATCCCGGTCCAAGGATTCTTAAGTGCCCTTTCACCCTGGTTAGAATCACTTCACCCATTTGGCCTAAAGATTTGACTTTTGCTTTGCTAGCCTGCCCTGTGAACATTCCCTTTAATGATCTAGTCCAGTTATGCTATCCATTTATTGACTCCATAGCCCAATGGCTTGAAGACCTAGATCTATCCATTTGCTCCAAGAATTCCGCCACCCTATCTTCAATCCAAAATCAAAACCCCATGAACGCTAAGAACTATCCTAAAATCCCATAAAAACAAAGCTAAATTGTAAAGAGAGAGCCCTATCTGGACTTAGGTTGGCTAGAGCTTAAGCCTAAAAGATTGGTTTGAGGTTACCTCAGATACTTCCTTCTTTTGATAACTTCTAGGGAAAACTTTTGAGTGATAACAACTTCTTTGCATTTCAATTTGGGAGCAGAGATATGTAAGCTAAAGATTCAAGTCCCTTTAACAGAACTAATCAAGAATGAACCTTACAAGTCTCAGATAAAACAATCTTTAAACTTTGTTGAAAATGAAGATTCAGTTAACTTTGTTGATGATAAACCAGAACTTATATTCGGTCCTGATGTTAATGGCAGACCATTACAAGGAGGAGTTACACCTTTTTATATAAGCCTTAGCATCCATGAAAAGATTCTACACAATGCAATGTTGGATTCTGAAGATTCTCACGATTCAATGCCCAAATCAGTAATGGAGAAGTTGAACCTAGACATAACAAGGCCCTACAAAGACTTGTTCTCATTTGACTCTACTCAAGTAAAATGTCTAGGATTAATCAAAGACCTATGTGTTACTTTAGTCCAATATCCTGCCAAAAGCATCTTAATGGACATTGTAGTTGCTGACATCTCACCGAAGTATGTCATGCTTTTATCGAGATCATGAGGAGCCAAACTTCAACGATCTCTTCAACTTGATATGTCTTATGTAACAATTTTTGCTTTTTGGAAAACCTAAGAAACTATATCGAGAAACCTTAATGAAATATATGGTAAGTAGCCAGGATCGACTGCAAAACTTTCCCATCTACTCCATACACTCAGATATTGATTCTTTTATTTTGTATAATGCTATTCAGACTCAAGAAACACTCTTAGAAAACACTAATATAGAACCAAAATAAGTTGCAGTTTCTACACCAGATGAGACTAATCAGACAATAGAGATATGCAATTAACAAGAAGGTATAATTGCTGTGAATGATGAAGAGTTTGTTCCACCAGATAGTGAAAACTATGATCATGAAATCTTATGGCATTTAGAGTTTGATGGTTCAGTAAATAGGTTAGGAGCAGGAACAGGAGAGTGGATATATAACTTAGAGAACAAATATTCAGAAGGCCATGCATATAGACTAAATTTTGAATGTACAAATAATATAGTTGAATATGAAGCATTAATTTTAGGTCTTAAGTTAGGAATTTAGGGGCTAAAAGAGTTTCTATTATGGGAGACTCTGAATTAATTGTTAAACAAACTGATGTTGTATATATGACTAAAGACCCTAGATTAAGTTGCTATAGAGATACTATTGTAGAAATACTAAATACTTTCTTAGAAGCAAAGAGTACAATCATCCCTAGGAAACATAACATGCAAGCCCATAGTTTAGCAATGTTTTCCAACACTTGTAAATTACCCTTCTAACCTAACTATTAGTACACTGCTGAAGTTAGGCACAGACCTGCAATTCCTGATAATTTGAAGAACTAGGTAATATTTAATAATGATAAGCAGATAAATAATTTTTTACTTGTAGAAGAAGAATTTGTAAATAATAACATAGATACTGATACTTCCATAGATCCTGATACTAAGGATAAAATAGAAATAAATAAGATAGAAGATGATAAAATAGATAGACTTAACCCAACTAAATTTAACAAATGAGATGTAGATAACTTAGAGCTAACTGAAATTGATGAAATGATCAACGAAGAAATTGGAGTAATTAATCTAAAGGATAACTTCTCACCAAAGGGATTAAACACTCTAGAAGATTTATTTGATTCAAATGATGTTCCTAAGAAACCTAAGATAGAACCATTAAGATCTGACATTGAGGAATGCAACATAGGCACTGATGAAAGTCCTAAAATGATCAAACTTTCAAAATCATTACCTCCTACTGAAAAGGTGAAATGCATTGAGTTGTTGAAAGAATTTGGGGATGTTTTTTCTTTGAGATACGAGGACCTCAAATCCTATGACACCAACATCATCCAGCACACTATTCCTATAAAAGAAAATCAAAATCCTTTCAAACAGAAACTAAGAAGGATTAATCCTATCTTATTGCCTGCTATAGAAAAAGAAATTCAAAGGATGTATGATGCTAAAATAATTGCACCAATCAAATTCTCTGATTGGGTATCAAATTTAGTGACAACAAGAAAGACAACAAGTGAGATTAGACTATGTGTGGATCTCAGAAACCTCAATAAAGTATCACTGAAAGACAATTACCCTCTCCCCAAGATGGATCACATTTTTCAAAGAGTATTTGGATAAACCAGAATCTCATTGTTGGATGGGTTTTCTGGTTATAATCAAATCTTAGTTCATCCTGATGACCAACCCAAAACTGCATTTACTACTCCTTGAGGCACTTTTATGTATGTGAAAATGCCTTTTGGGCTAATGAATGCAGGAGCTACTTTCTAGAGGGCTATGGATATAACCTTTGCTAAAGAAATTCATGATTTCCTTGTGATATATCTAGATGACATTACTGTGTTCTCAAAGTCTGACAATCAACATTTATATCATCTAAGACAAGTCTTCATTAAATGTAGGAAGTTTGGAATCTCCTTGAACCCCAAAAATTCCTTGTTTGGGTTAGAGGAAGGAATGTTATTAGGTCACGTAATCTCGAAAGATGGTATTAGAATAGACCCAGTAAGAATAGAAGCCATCTTACAAATAAGACACCCCAGGGACATTAGAGAATTACAATCTTTCTTAGGAAAAATCAATTTTTTTAGAAGATTTATATTTAACCTAGCATAATTAATTAGATCACTTACAATATGCTAAAAAAAGACTCCACAATAAAATGGACTGTTGAGGGTAAGAAATCCTTTGAAGACATCAAACTGGCCTTAACTAAAACACCAGTACTAATAAGTCCTAAGTTTGATAGAGATTTCGTTTTATTTTCCTTTGCTTTAGAGCACACAATAGCTGCAGTCCTATTACAAAAAAATGACCAGGGCTATTAACAACCCGTTGCTTTCTTTAGCAAAGGCCTGAGAGATGACCCCTTGAAATACAATATAATGGAAAAACAGGCCTTGGCTTTGGTCAAAGGCATTAAAGGTTTTAGGATATACATCCTATATTCTCACATAGTAGCCTACGTTACTAATTCAGTAGTAAAAGACATCCTAACTTAGGATGTCCCAGATGGAAAGAGAGGGAAGTGGATTACTACTATCTTAGAATATGATATAGAGATTAAACCAACAAAGTTAATCAAGGGCCAAGGTTTAGCCAAGCTCATGGCTAAGTCAAACTGTCAGGATTTGGATATTAACTTTATTTCAGATAATTAAGAGGAGATAGTGACTCCACTAATTAGCCAGTCCTTTCTTGAATCACCATGGTATGTTGATATTTGTTATGTTTTACTTAATTTACAAGCTCCTCCTGAATTATCTAGGACTAAAAGCAGGTTTTAAAAGATGAAATCCTCTAGATTTTGTATATTAGACAATGTTTTGTTTTGGAGAGACCATGAAGGTATTCTTCTCAATTTCTTATTAAAAGAATAATTTGAAAAAGTTTTACAAGAGTTTCATGCACGTGACTGTGGAGGACACCTTTACTGGAAGACAACCGCAGATAAAATCCTTAGGGCTAGTTTCTACTGGCCTACCTTGTTTGTTGATGTCAAGAAATATGTGACCTCCTGTCATAAATGTCAAAGCTTTGAGGGAAAGAAAAATCTCTTACCATTACCCCTCAAGCCAATCTCTTCTGAAATACGTTTTCAAAAATGGGGTCTAGACTTCATTGGTGAAATTCACCCACCCTCCTCTACCCAACACAAATGGATCCTTACTGCCACAGACTGCTTCAAAAAATGGATAGAGAACATACCTTCAAGGCAAGCCATAGATACTATTATCGTAACCTTCCTTGAAACCAATATTCTATCTAGATTTGGATGTCCAACTAAGATCATTACTGATAATGCAACAACCCTTAAATCTAAAAGAATGATAGAATTCTGCAATAAATACCATATCGCCCTTGGCCATTCCACAACATATTACCCCCAAGGTAATGGATTGGCTGAATCCTCAAACAAAATCCTAGTAAACATCATCAAGAAGTTACTAGAGTACAATAAGAAAACTTAGAATAGAAATCTAGTCGATGCCTTATGGGCAGACAGATTGACTACTAAGAAATCAATTGGTACTTCTCCCTATCAAATAGTTTATGGAATGGAAGCTATCTTTCCATCCTATTTGGGAGTGCCACTTACGAATATACTTCAAGAAATACAGGTTGAACCAAATAGTATCCAAAGAAGAATCAACCAAACCATACATCTCCAACAAACAAGAGAAGAGGTCTATGTCAAGTCTCAAGTTGTGTGAGAAAAGATAAAGAAGATTTTTTATAAGCAAACCAAGGCTAATGATTTCTACATTGGTGAAAAAGTGATAAAGTGGGACTCAAGAAGAGAAGATAAAGAAAAAAATGGGAAATTTGATTTCCCATGGAAAGGTCCCTATGTCATTTATGCCTATAGAGGAAGTAGTGCTTTCTTCTTAAGACAAATTGATGATACAAATGTAGAAGGTGGCCCAGTGAATGGTCAAATGTTGAAACACTACTTTGAACCTAACTACTAATTTTCATTTGTATATATTCTATTTTCAAAAAGTGTAGTTTGGATTGGATAATGATCTTTGAAATTGAAGCCCGAAGGGGAGGCCCTAAGCTTCAAAAGATTCACTATCATAAGCATCAATAATACAGATTCATAGAAGGACACTTTGCAAGGCAACATAAACAACAATTCAAAGGCTACTGATATTTCATAAGGAAATGCCATCCCCAAGTGGAGCCACTGTTAGGTTCCTATACCAATAGGAGTCATAATTTTGAATGACTAAGGTTAAGCCTTGTAATATTGTACATACCTTTGGTTTCTGAAAATGTTTTCCATATTATAAAAAAGTAAAAAATGTAAAGAGGGTATGTCCTAAGAGATAAATAAAAGACAAAAAGAATAAGATAAGGTCAAAAAAGATAAAAGTATATGAACCCCAAAAACAAAGAGACCATGAAATTGTGCAAGTCCAAATGCCACTACTATTTACTTTTATGCATAATAATGATTGTGTGCAACTTGTTATTCATGCCACAATCCATGCTAATCAAACTATTTAATCTTGGTTATTCCATGCTTTGAATTTCAATTTTATAGGTTAGAGAATAAAATCTGACTCAGTCTTGGCAGATCATAGTTAGGTAGAGAAAATAAAAGGAGCTCATAAGCTTAATCTGAGCCATTGGATGATATAAAGTTAGAATTAGAAAGATTTACTTTCCAAAAGAATAATAGATGAATAAGGGCTTTCTTGCCTAAATGCACCCTAATAAATGAAGAAAATATGTTAGAGGTAAGAAATGGGTAAGTAACAAAAAGGTTACTGAACTACAAAGTTACTTGGATCATGTTAGCTACCTATACCAATAGGTTTCATGTTTCATGATTGGCTATGAAAAGGTCCAAATATGCTCTGCTTTGATGATTCAAAGATCACATATTTCCAAGAGAATCCAATTTGTGCTTATAGCTTGGTATGGACTCAGATTTTGATGGATGGTCCAACAGTCTAATCTGGATCATGTCATGTTTTAAATTTTCAGTTGTAGAATAGAGAAAGAAGTCTGTCCAAACTGTTTAATCTTTGCAGACAGGTAGTTCAGGTAGAGAAGAAAAGGCTCCCAACAGCTTAATCTGGGACCTTGGAAGAAACAAGGGTAGAAGTAGATAGAAAAACAAAAGAAAAAGCCAAAGAAAAGAAAAGGCAAGTAAGGGTCTGCAAGCCTAAGTGCACCCTCCAATAAGAAACAAAAAATGCTAGGCAAAGTAGTTGGGTAAGTAGATGGGGTTGCAGAAGTGGTATTCATTTCAGATTTGACCTTGATGGTCAAGATGAGAAAAGAAAAAGCAAGAAGCATGTCTAACCTCCCTTCTTCCCCTTTCCATTTCATTACTAACACTCCCTCATCAGCTAAGATTCATGGAAGAAATTATGGTTTCATGGTGGTTCTTAATCTTCTTAGAAGCCACATTTCTTGTCTAAAAATCTTTTCATTTTGATCTACTCCCTAAACTAAGTAAGTTTCAAATAAACTTAGTGATTTCCCCCCTCATTCACATTTTCCCCCATATTAACTCTAACTCTACTATGTAATTCCCCTATGTTACCCTTCCCCTACTATTATTAACACCATGGTGTATAAATCCCCAAATTTTGTATAAATATCCCTCCCCTTGGCATTATAGCCAATAAATCCTCTGTCAGGGATCGAATTGGCATCTGGTCACTTTGATGAACCAAAACCTCACCCCTCTCCCTTCTTTGAAGTCATTTCCACCCATTAAGCCTCTGTTTGTAAAGAAAAAACCTTGTAAAAAACCCCTCCTACCCATAAACCCCTTTGAAATTATGAAAAAACCCAAAAAACCCTCCTTTTGCCGCTTATCCAAAGTTTCGGCGCATATGGTTGATTTTCCAAAATACATTGAGAAACTTTACAAAAACCCATATCCTAATGTTTTCCGCTGGGCGCAGCTTTCAAAACAAATAATAATTTAAACCTGCGCCCCCTCCGTATTGTTCGATCACATCACCCTTCCGTCAACCGTCGGATCGGACCCATGTGATCCGACGGCCCTCGTTGATATCAGAGCGGCCCCCACGCCCGACAGTTAGCGCCCGAGAAAATGACGAAGGGTTATGTTAGTCCTCGGCCACGCGTCACCTTCTCAGGTCTCTCGGAGCGGCCTCTGACAAAACCGGGGCCGTATCGTAAGCGGTCCGAGAAAACCATAACCACTATTGCACTTACCGCCCGGTTTGCTGATCCCATGTCATGCCCACGTCAGAGCCACATCACCGCCACCCCGCCGTCGCATCACCTCATTCGTCCGTCCCTACACTGACATGTCCGCCACTTCAGCATATCCATGGACCAACCAGGGCCTGCCACATCACCTGGTGACGTCATGCTGACGTCATCCCAAAAGCGCGCCAATATTGCCAAAAATCTATTTTAAGCCAAAATTTCGTGTTCTTTCTACTTTTACCGAAAGAGACTGTTGTTGTTGCTGCATGAATTTGACGACCATACCAGTGCCAACCTGCACCGTTCAACTCTGAAACCACGGGCGCCTCCGCCGTACCTGCATTTGCAACTATCAGTGACAATCCGCAAGGTATTTTTCGAAATTATTCTCTACACCTGGTTTTTATCCAAATTTCTTCGAACAAACTGTTAAGGGAGTGTTAAAACACTGAATTCACCGTCCAGTATCCAGTAACCTGCACCTATTTCAGTCTGGCAAGACAACGAACAGTTTACGAAACATGCATTTGACTGAAACAACCTGAATTCACAGGCAGCTCGCGCAACCGTGAGCTAGAAACCTCTGCTGGCTAAATTCACCATAGAAAAGTTCTGGTCAGCCCTGCTATTTGTCTTTATCAATCTGTTAAACAGTATTTCAAATGTTGTGTGCTCAATTCACCCTCTGGTCCCTGAAATTCACACTTTCATTGTAAGGAATCACCTCTGTGTTGTTCTGCTTATTTCAACCAGTTCACCTGCAAGTCAGAAGCTTAATAGACCATGGAAACTCCAATTGCACTGAACATCAATCCTCTCAATACCCCTCACAGGGAGTTAGAATGGAAAGCTCTGGGAGATATGGATTATCAAATGTTAGATTGGTTTCCAATAGGCTCTAAATATAATATTCAGTTGCTAAATGAGTTGAAAGCCCAACACCTTAGTGGAGCTGATATCCTAGGGATTTGGGACCCAAACTTGCCCATCTACAACCTCCCCCAGGTAAATCTTATGCCAGAATTGATCCACAGATGCCAGGAGTGCTATGATCCATGCCAAAGAGCTGTCCTCAGCCCCACAGGCTCAATTCTGTTCCATATCACCCCAGAGAGCATAAATGAGATGCTGCATTTCCACACTGCAAAACCATTGACCCCCCTCTACATGCAGAACTTGATAAAGAAGGGGACTAAGTTGTCAAATGACTAGATCATCAAAATCAACCAGCTGTTTGTACAACCAGGCTCTGAAGCCATCAGAACTCCTCCTATTGGATATCCATACTTAAATGAATTGGGCAGAATGCTAGTGGATTTGATCAGCTATGTCCTAGGGTTCAAGGGAGTGGAGGATGTGGATGATAGTATAATGGAAATGCTGTCTATATTCTCTCCTGGAAAGCCTCCAGCTGTACATTATGACTATGCCACATATGTTGCAGATAGGATCCATGACCAACTAATGAATCTGCAAAGGGAAAGACTGTTCAGATACACTTCGTACATTTACCATCTATTCTTGTTTTATCAACAAGGCAGCTTCCTCATTCCCCTGAAGCAAGTTAATGCCCAGGGGAATCCAAGGTCAGTTGTGTTTTGGACCTCTGTTTTTCATTGCACCTCTGTATCACCATACACATATTGTGAGTTCATAGACTTGTTCATTCATCCAGCTATGACATTATTATATGGTGTTTCTCCTCCAAGGTTAACTGATGACATGAGGAGAATTCTACATCTAAACAAAACCTACAGCATTGGTAATTGGTACTTTTACCAAGACCACACAGTCATCAGAGTATATGGCTGTGAGTTGAAGCCTTATAGGCTGCCAAGGTATGTCCCTATGAGACTTTTTGCCCTAGAATATTTCAGGCAATTTGGGAATGCCGACTACCTCCACTTCCAAAGTAAGAACAAGAAGGCGCAGTTGAAGGTAAGGAGCCAGCTGGGCCCTTTCCTATATAACAAAAAAGAGGAGGGATGGAAAGAAGCAAATAGTATCCTAGAGGCCCTCAAACTGCAAACTAGTTTTGAGTGGATACCCTATGACCCCAATCATTTTGTTTCCCTCAGGAGGATAAGATACAAATTGGGTACCTATTCACATATGAGGCTGCCTGAGATTGAGCAGTATGCCAATGCATTGAGCTAGGAAAAGGGTACCCTAGAAGAGGAAATTACTAGTGAAGAGCTGCTAGAAAGAGAGGCTAGAAATATTCAAAAAGAAGCTGACTTAGAAACTTGTGGACAGGTCCCCCTCTCATATAAAAGACAACTTGGAGCAGCTGCCTCATCCTCAACAACACATCAGCAAGCTGCCATGAATACTCCACAGACATCCAGCAAAGGCAAAGAAAAGCAGGTGGAACAGCCACCTCCTATGACTGAAGAGCAAATGGAAACACTAGTGCAACAACAAGAAGAGATGAAGCAGCAGGGAGAAGTGCAGCAGCAAGAAGAACAGCAACAACAGGAAGAACAAAGGAAGGAACAGCCTGTCCAGCAAGAGCAAACAGTGGAAGCCCCTAAATCCACTGAACAAACTGTGCCTCCAAGGCAAGAAACTTCAGCTGAGGCATCAATCCTCCAAACTCCACAAAAGGAGGATACAAGCAGGAAAAGGAACAGAGAGACTCCCCTTACAACATCAACAACTCATGGGGAGAAAAGACAGAGAATCAATCCCTTCTCAGAGGAAGAAATGCCAATAGGACAGTCTTTTGGTATGGTCCCACCCAGCAGGGAAGCATCAGCAAGTTCCTTTCAACAGGAACAGGATAGAGCAATGGGAGGAGAAGTGAGTTCCTCAAATCAGCAAAGGGAAGGTGGACTCAGTATTAAACAACAATTCATCGACATTAATAGGAGAAATGAGCCCATCAAGATACAGCTGTATAACCATCTGTTAAACATGGCTCCCACCAATCAACAAAGACTCATGTCTGCATATGATGTGTAGGAAGGCAAAATGATCATGAGTCATTTTATGCCAACAGCAGTGCAGCCCCAATCTGCCTCTGACTACTTGAGGACTAACCTGGAGGTCCTTGCCAAGGATATCCACCCAATGGACAAGATAGAACTGCATAAGCAAACGGGTGAGATGGTCTATGCTTCCCTGGAAGACCAAACATTGGATAACTACAGGCTACAAAATAGCCTTAACAACACAGCTGCTCAGCTTGAGTTGGAGAAGGCATCCTCTCAAGCAAAGGACAACAGAATTAGGTCCTTAGAAGACATCATCATAGAGATTGGGCATGATCCCAAAGACATCAAGGGCATACAAGAGATATTAAAATTGAGGGATGCAGACATGGCAGCCTTGAGGAGAAAGATCAAACTCCCAGCCCCAATTCACCCTCAAACAGATGATGTTGCCCAGCAAAGACATGATCAAGAGGCCACAACCTTGTTGATATCTCTGTACAAGCAGCTAACCCAAACCCAAGAAAAGTTGGGAGAATCAGAGGCTGCAAAAGCAGCACTACAGGCAGCATTGAAACAAAGAGAAGAAGGTCAAAGCTCCCAGCCTCCTCCTGAGGTAATCAACCTTGAGGAAGCTGCTCCAACTACTGCTCCTCCTCCTCAGCAAACAGAACCTACAGCACCAACTACATCGACAGCTGCACCAACAACAGAGCAGACTCATAGTTTGGATATGCAGAAGCTTCAAAATGAAATTCAAGTCCTGGAAGCTCAAATGTTAGAGCTTAATCAAGCCAAAGAATCTTTGGCTAAAGTAAATGAAAGATATGATAAGAGCAAACAGAATGTGGCTGAGAAGGAAAGAGATATAAAAGCTCTCAAAAAGAGAATAACTGAGCTTGAGAAAGAGCTCACACTTGATAAAGTGACAGCAGAGCTCAAAACAGTCCTATGGGCCAATATTGGCCAATCCATTACTGATCAGTGGCAGTTCATTGAGACCATAGATGAACAATCAGCACTCATTACAAAGGCAAATAGGGAGATACGCAGAGCAAGAGCAAGCCTTGGCAACATGCCTGATGCTGCCAATAGGATGATCAACATATTGAATAACAGGACAAGCTCTCAACTGACCACCATGGGAATTGCTCACAGGACTGAGACAATCTCAATGGTTAAAAGGGTCCTGACATTAAGAAACCTGGTTGGAACATTAGAAAGGAGAACTCAAGACATGCAGTCCGAAATCAACAAGTTCATGGACAGGTTTCAGGTATTGCAAAATAGAGGCCTCCCCAGCGTACTAAGCAGTGTGGGAAGACTGCTTACCCATGAAAACTATGCTAAAAGGGTCAATGCCTTTGCTGCAAGTCAAATTGCAGGACAACCCAGCACTTCACCAGCATCAGGGCAGACTCTATATAATAGGGTGGAAAACCTGTTTTTTATCATGAACGAGATCAATCATCTGTTCGATGTGCCTCCAAATTTCTATAAATATACATAAGCAGATGAAACCATAGAGGCAATTGTGAAGCACCAATTGCCCACACAGGAAGTCTGGAATAAATTGACACAGCTAATATTATCAAGCCAGAACCTGTAATGTTATGTTTTGTCAAATTTATAAGTGATCATACACAGGGAAAATTTTGGTAGATAAGCATACAGAGGAAAGATGAAAGGCTGAGCCAACTCAGCAGGGCTATTCGGTCACCACAGCAGCAAGCACAGTCACAGGTGGCAGGGCCAAGAAAATACAGCGCAGCAAACGTAAAGACACATTTTCCAGCATTAAAGCAAAGCGGTTCAACCGACTCACTGACCTACAAAGGTCAAAATATCCTCTGACAGAATTAAAGAGTAGTTATGCTGCATTCAAAGCTGTAATAACTTCTTTTCTACTTTTCTGTACGAAGTAATGAAGATATTTCTCTCTCAGATGACTCAATGCCTGAGATATTTTGTATAAACATTTCTATAAAGTCCCCTTCGCATGAGTTTGCAAGGGTTGTTGTTGATTTCATTTCTATACTTCTGTTGCTGTACAACTCTCAGAGAAATAATACAAAAGGTGGATGGAATTTCCAAAGCTCTCTGTTCCTTGATGCACTGTGGTGGCTGGCTGAATGTTACAGGATTCCTGCATGTTTCATAGCACAATAAGTCTTCTTTTAACCTCTGTGTTATATGTTTCTAGTCTATCATTTCCTTTCATGTTTTTGAGTTTTACACTTAATGGCAAAGTAAAAGAATAGTTCCAGGATTTAATCACAGATTACCCTGAACTCAATCTAAGCTGTTATAAATGTTTTCTTCCAGATAGAGTAAATAAGGTGTAATTCTTAATTGCTACACTTTCAAGCTATATCTCTCAATGTGATAAATATTTTCAGGAATTCAAGTTTGCTCCTGAGGCATCTATCTCTTCCCCACACCCCAGCTTAGTGGAAAATTCTTGAATGCTTTTCACTGGTTGTTCACATGTCACCATCATAATCTAACTTTGTTATATGAAGTATTTAAATGGCCCTGTAATTTCAGCAAATCATCTTAAAGTTACTAAACACTTATAGCCACAGACTCCATTGCCCAATGAAATAAACTCATCTGTAGATTGCACACTCCAAGTACAGAAAGATATCCCTCAAACAAAGCATAAAACTAAACACCCTCATTTCATAGCTAGCCTAAAATCATTTCAAAACAGAGACAAATTATAAAGAGAGATCCCTCTCTGATTACAGTGTGGCTAGGCACTGTAATCCAAAGTTTGGTTAGTGGTTACCCCGGCCGTATTCCCTTGGGAGTCATAGGGAACAACCTGGGTGTTAACAGATCAAAGAACATGCATCATGCTTATATACATATTTCAACATGTATGGTCAACAATGAAAGCAAAGACAAAGTTTTACAAGTTTATATAATTAACTTCCCCTCATTCACTTTTCCCCTTTTCTTACTAATTTCCTATCTACAAATATGTTCTAAATACTTTTATCCCTATGAGTCAAAGAGGCTCAGATCATTTCTCTGAATTTTGGAGGGACCGGACCCTCAGCTTAATGACTTATGGACTCAAGTGCTAGAATCCCCTTCATAAACACATTCCCCCTTGTTGGGCATGGAATCCCCCCACAGCATGTTTTGGGGCTCAAAGCGCAAGTTTTGGTCAAAGGTTTTGTAAGACTCCGTGAACTGCGAGCGCGGAGCGTGAAGTATAGGATGAGTCATAGGGTTGTTCGCCCTAAAATATTGTAATGTAATGTAAAGTTATGTCGGCCTACCCATGGTCCGCGGACCATGGGAGTGTATAAATAGAGCGAGGCTCTATGTGTAAAAAAATGATGTTTTAGAAAGAAGAATAGGAATGCTGCAATCATAGAAGGAGTATTTAAGTTTATTGGGTCGTAGAGGTAGGAAAAGGCTTTGCAACTGAGTGCACAAAGGCCTAGTAGAGTTTGCACCTAAGTGCGCAGAACCCTGCAGCTGAGTGTGCAGGGTGGTGTCGAGTCTGTAATCTGGATCAAACAATATTAAAGAGAAGTTGATTTCTATTTCTGTGTATTTGTTGTACATTGTCTTCGTTACATTTATATTGGTTTATTTATTGCCCGCACTAATAGGATTGCTGAATATGCTGTAATAATCATTGATCTTACACACATAAGTTAAGTAATTAGGTAATAATAGAGTAAGTAGCGAGGAACTTGGGTCATTTACGGGTTGCGCCCCACATAGGGCTGCGTGGAAGCAACATCCCTGGTTGCGAGGGAATAATAAGTGCGCGTAGCAACGTTCGCGCAGGGTCAAAAAGACGGACCTCCAGAAACCCATAAGACATCCCCAGGGTGAAGAAACTTGGTTCTAGCACCCTTAGGTACTACTTCAGGTGAGACCTGAGTCTGTGCTCTGCAGCCTGTTGTCGAAAGGGCTAGCAGTACCGAGATTTGTTTGGCTAAATCACCTCTGAACCTAGGTCAGGCCCATACAAGCCAACACCCCTTCATAAAGCCCATTCCCCCTCATTACCCTAAGAAAACCCCTTTTCCTAAGGTTAAACACCTTTTACCTAGGAAAAGTAATTAAACCCCGATATAAACCCCTTTTTCTAAGGTTTAAACCCAATTTACCTAAGGAAAGGAATACCCCCCATGTAAATCACTTTCCACACAAAAAATGCACAAAAGGCCCCTTTTCCTAAGTTTAAATCTAAAATGTGAAATCGCATGCCTTTCACCCCATGTACTTAGGAAAAACCCATCCACCGCTCATTTCATATTAATTAACTAACATTATTATATAACTCCCCTAAAAACCCTTTTCCCGTATTTAACTACTTCTTTATATAAAATACCCCAACCATTTAGTTTTAATAAAAACTATAATAAAATACCCATTTCCCGCTATAACTTCACTTAAGTTTACCTAACCTTGGTAAAACTTCAGTTAATCCTGCATCGAGCTTCACCTGACTCCCTAATCCCTTATTAAAGCCCAGTCTGATCACTTTAACTGCGACTTAAGCCTAAACTAATCCCCGAACTTCCTGATTAAAACCTTGGGCCCCCTCAACTCTCGTTTATTTCCCCCCGCAACTCTCCCACCTGACCACCATCAGATCGCCTCCCCACAGATCCAACGGCCCAAAGCCATATCGGCCAGGTCCGATGGACTGCCTTTACCCACCCGATAAGGTGGATTTCCACCAACTCCCAATGGCTATGTGTTGCGTTCTAACACTGATTGGGTGACCCCTCTCTAAAGCCACCCATGCCTCTATAGCGGTGCGACAACCTCCTAATACTGCTTCCCCCGCCGTTCCGATAAACTGCCTGTCCTCCATAAAATATGAATTTCGCACCACTTTTGAATATTTGCCCGTTAAAGATTTAAACCCCAAGAACCTATGTTTTCTCGCCATTTCAGCCATTTTACACTGTAAACCCATAAACCATCATCGCCACCATGGAACATCTGCGATGCAATTTCCCCTCCAATTACGTTCTAAAGCACTGCCTCAAGACCTTTCTCAAGCATTCTCGTGCCAGATAGCCATCAAACGTCCTCCATGCAGACAATTGTTTTCTTAAATATTATTGATTTTTTTAGGTTATCCGACTAAGATGAGAGCTTAGATAAACAATTTGGATACTAGTCAAAGAACCTGTTTACTCCAAGACTCGGACCAAAAACCTGTTAAAAGCACAAATTCAGAAGAAGAAGACTACTTATACATGCACAGAAGATGAAGACTAATACACATAGATTCGAGAAGAAGACAAGGAACAGAGCAGTGAATGTTCAAAATAGAGCGACCAGACCAGAGATGCAGATGAATAAAACACACTGAAACTTGATCAAAATCCCTTTTCGATTGCCGATACACATATAAAACATAATAATTTACTATTGAAAAACACAGTAAAAGGTAAATTGTAATAGTGAAAGGAAGAAACACAGAAAGGATAAAGACAGGTCGTAAGAGTGAAAGAGTATTAGTGACAGAGAGTATCAAATGAAAAACACAAGTGAATAAAACCTCCAGCATAATAAATTCAACAACAAAGAGCATAAAGAGATAGAAATAAGCCATAAAAGCCAACAACACCACATTAGAAGGTGTTAATGGGAAAAGTGTCTATTCAGAACGACCCTATCCCACTAAGGTGTGACAGTGACCTTAGAAACAAATAGAGAAAACTACTTCCGTATTCTTCTTTATGAACTATAAACGAAGAGGAATAGGATGAACCAACCTGTGTCTTGCGCTAGTCCTTTGATCCAATCTCTCTCCTCTTTGACAGCTTCCAACTACCTTCTCCCTTACTTGCCCAGCTTCACCAAGTTCCTGTAAGATCACAGAAGAATAAAACTACACAAAGACATGGATTTATATTCATAAATAGCTTAGGATCAGATTTAAGCTAAACATACAAATGTAACAAACATCAATGATACACAAGCATGTAGGAGAAACTCAAATAGTTTTATTGATATAACAAGAAGATCCAGGAGGAGTTACAACCGATGATTCCTGATCCAGCATCAACCTCCCAGCATAGAATCCCCTCTTCAACTCCAACAAAGCATAAATCACCCAATACTCTGATATCTATCTCTAAACCAACAACAATTCTCTGCAATGTACAAAATTCCAGCCTCTGGATCTCTGGGATGAGGGATCCATATATAGATGTATGCAAAGAGGATGAGTCAGCTTATGATTTGACTAGTGTCTTCTCTCTGTCAGTTCTTGCTTCCACTTGGAGACTGAGAGCCTCTTACTCATCCTTGGTCGAACTCAGTGAGACAAGTGTCATTGGGGAAGATTCTGGAAGCTTCCATTGTCTATCCACCTCGCATAATGACACTGCCATTTGTCATTTCCCACTCAACGCACCCTGGTAGTGCATTTAGGTGTGTTGCAACGCACCTAGCTAGTTTATTTGGGTGCTATGCAATGCAGCTAGCTAGTGGAGCAGCTCAAATGATCCTGATTTGACTGATTCTGAGCAGTTTCTGGTGGAGAACTTCTGGGAGAAGCTGTAATTTGTTGACCTTGTTCCTTTAGGGGTCGGAACAACACTTTTAGGGACTTAGGATCCCTTGGTTTATGGACATTTCATGCTTAGAGCTGTAAGGCACAAAAATGTCTATAACAGTTGCCCCCTAAAGTATGAGGCCGTTTATCGGGTGAAATGCTTTATTAGGAGGATCCGAAGTTCTTTCAATGCTGGGAGGAGACCTGTAATAAGATACAATACAATAGATTATCTTCATACTGTTTTCATGATCTAGCTGAGGTGGGCATTCCCATGCTCAACTTTATAAATTCATTTTCATGTACATAGGACAGACAATCGTCTGATGGTAGACTGATGATTCTGATAGAGCCATCATCCTTTTGGTAGGATGATTATCTGTGCTGCAATGTTGTACATTTCAATGTCTTTATTTTTCCTGAATATATATCGCAGCCCGGATGGATGAAACTAGATCCGGGGTCTTCAATCTCGTTCGATCTTCACTCAAAGTACAAATCGATCCATGTGAGAAATGTTTTGAAGTCGAACATGGAAAGACATCGCTTGATTACCAGTCAATAATGTAAACTGTTAACAAGCGCGAGAGGAACCACCGATAATGATGATGACCCTCAAGGTACTGCAGTACAATTCACGTCGTATGAATAAAGGACTTGGTGTCGAACACCACGCAAAATCTTTCGGTCGAAGGTCATTGATGTATACCTGTCGCCGGAAGTGAGAAACTTGCCATTGAGGCATGCAAGCTTCAAAGTGCTGAAGGGGGTGTTCCGAGATCAACTTCTTGGATAATGAGCTGATGTCGACAAGAAGTGATCCGTCAAACGAGGGCCTTAATGAATCCCACATCAATGACACGGAATGGAGAAAATGATTTTGATGGAGGTGAAAACGATCTGATGATATATGGTTCAGGATGGCGGTCATGAAAGAATGAAGTATAATGTATGGTAGTGGATGGGACACATGTGACTTCTCTGGATGACTTCTCTTGAACATGTTGGCGACACTTATGTGATGGATTGGTATCATTTACCCCAAATGTGGATGGTATGGCGTGACCATGGTGATGTGACCTGTGAATGAAACAACCCAACCCGACTCAGGCACGGAGTGGAAGTGTCATGTTCAAGAGCGACTTGCTACCAATAAAGATTCTTTGAGTTTTCTTCCCAATTTTTCCCCAGTCATCGCTGACTAGTACCTCTTTATTTTTGTCAAGATTGAGGAGGATAACATATGCTTGTTCTATAATTTTCCCTTCGGGCCAACCCATCGCTATGTTTTAACGAGCCTAGCGATAGTGAAACTCATTCTCGTCAAAAGACAAGTTTGTCGCTATTAATCTTTTTAACGAGTTTAACGACAAAGATAACTCGGTCCTTTTCATTTTTAGAGAGTCTGAAAAGGTATGTAAAGGTAACTCCGAAATTCCTTTTTCGTCATCTAATCCCTTAAGTTCGAAAAAGTATAAAACAATACAGAAGGGATGAATTTTCAATAGTTTTAACGAGCCGAACAAACAAGCGCTCGATCTTTTTGTGCAATAATCCCTCAGGTCCAAAAAGATTAAAATCTAGAGGAGGGATAGCACTTCCAGTCGCTTTAACGAGCTGGAAGGCCAAAACTCGGCAATCTTTTCATATTTTACGAGTCAGTTGGAAAGAGCTTAAAGAAGACTCGTCTTTTGAGGAACGAGTGATAAAATGGGTAGCAGCTGATTCCAGGTAAGGTTTGGAATTTTCCAATCACGGCAGTGTTACAAGGATGGCTAGTGAAATCACTCTTCGCAGCTGTTCCTCAAAATGGGTAAACAATCAAATGGAGGTGAATGATCGGCCAATGGAAAAGTGGAGGTGACGGTGCAAACACGAACAAGGCTTTAATGGCTGAAATGCTACATTCACGGTGGTTATTTACCGGGGAATAGTTCATTTTTTAACGAGCTTAAACGCGGGTGGAAACATTTTCTCATGCCTTATGTTTATTTTTTAACGAGCTTGAAATTATTGCTAAAACTGCTCGATTAATCCAGTCATATGATAAGAATGTCTCATATAAGAACAACAAGCTTTCGAGTGTTTTCCTCATATCCTTTCTTTATGTAAGTTAGGAAATGACCAATCCTACGAGTTTAAAGTGTTAGAGGTCCTAAAAATTTAAAAAATAAATAGTCGTTCTTTGCTTGCACTCCAAAAGGTTTGCATGCCCCCAGGTATAAAACAGAGTTTCAAAGTTACCTCTACTTCTTTCCGCCAAAACATTTGTTTTAACGAGAGAGGCCTACCTCTTACAGGTTACGCAAAGATTGTTCTATTTACGATGTAAACAAAACACTTCTTCGGCGATGTTGCTCGAAATAAACAAAGGTGAGTGACGATGCCCGCCAATTCACATAACTTTGACAAGAGAATCTTATTCTAGAATAACCCCTCTTCCACCGACGGACGGGGTACAGACTAGTCATATTCACCCGTGGAAACCTACCCTATACCCGAAGTTTTCCTGCTGAAGCAAACCAGGATGCATGCCCCTTGGGTTTCAGTCATATCCCTCCGAATTACTCGTGCTCATTGGGAGGACGGACTGGAGATTGAGACATTTCTTGCGTGAAAAGACCATTTAGGGATGGTATATGACTATTTGCTATGCATGATAGGGGAAATGAAAGCTGGTCCACGAGCTTGACCACTCTTCCTTCGTGCGGAAAACACATTACTCTAAAGAGTGAGGAGACGATGGCTCCCATGCAATAAATATAGTTTCGTCCAAGGAGTAGGTTATAATCCAAGGGTCCTTGAACTACCATTACGTTCATGCGAACTGTATTCCTTCTCAATGTTATGGGCACATCGGGGAGGATCCCTAAAGGTCGACTGGTTCCTTTATCAAAGCCTGTCAGATTTCTCATCTCAGGCAAAAGCGATGGCAAACCAAGTGCTTTCCAAGCAATAGAGGAAAGGATACTCACAGAAGCCCCCTCATCTATGATGGTACTAGCCATGACCATTGTATATATTTGAACGATAATTTAGAATGGTACACTTGCTGGTAAACGGGGTCTGCCTAGTTGATTCCAGTCGAAGGAGACAACTAGGTTGCTTGGAGGTGGGACCGAGTAGATGGTCAGGTACGGCTCTGACGAAATTCCCTCCTACGGTAAGGGAATGGGTAGATTGCCCCCATGTTCGTCGGAGTCTGTGTTGATGAAGAGAATCTGGATGGTGTCATCGTTGTTCTCTTCAGCGACTGTATCATCCGAAGATAAAACCTCTGAAGGCAAGACCGGGTCAACTGCCGCCTAGACCTTTTGACTTTCGTCTGGTATGGATTCAGTTGGTTTATCTTCAATGATAAGCGCTTCAACCGACCACTTGAGCGGGCCAGCTGGATTCTCAACTAGCGACGGACTTGGCAAGAGTTTTTTATATCCAGGAGGAAGTCGTAACGGTGAAACCGGACGATCATCCAAAACTATTTTCGCTTCGTCTAAGAAGGGACAACGGTGGACGGCATGATTGCCTTCAGACAGTTTACAAGGAAATCTAGCTTTCCTTTTTTGTCCTGGGGCTTCACTTTTGCTAGTTGACGGTGTGCTTTCAACATGATCACCAGAGGTTGATGACACTGGATTGTGCAAACGAGGAGACCAGTCCCTTAGTATCCGGGGGATGCAAGGACAATCTCTGTGAAAGTGGTCTCCTTTGCAAATGACACATGGCGATTTAGGCCTAGTCGGTGCAGTGTGTGGATTTTCGTTAGACGACACTCGTTTTCCCCCATTCACCTTTGGCTCCTTCTTCTTCTTCTCTTTCTTCTTCTTTTCCTTCTTCTCCTTAGGAACATGGCTTTTAGGTTTACTAGTTCCATCAAGCGAAGAGGAAGGAGGAGAGGAAGAATTAGAGGAAGTAGAAGGCTGGTGGGCAACTCTGGACTCGTTTAATTGCTAATTCGATTGTTCAGGAATAGTGGTGTTCTGAACGACATTGGTTGAGAAGAGCCATACCGACAAGCCAATTGTCAGTCCTGGAAGCGACAATGTGGCCATATGGGGTGCACCAACATCTCCCCAAGAGGAGAAGGGACTAGGATTTCCACCAAGGGGAATTCCTTGGTTGGTAGACTCCATTTTCTCAACCTAAGATCAACGTAGGAAAAGGGTATGAATATTTCGTTTAAAATAAATTTTTAGACGCTTTAACACAACTTGTTTTTTCAATTTTTAAGAGTCGATAAAAAACAAAAGATGAATCTAGTCTCCTTCGATTTTTAATGAGCCTGAAGTGACAAGTGCTCAGATGGACCTTTTCCGTTAAGGAGTCTGAAAAGGAACGAAAGGGACTGCTCTGGAGATCTAGGTAGAGGGAGTACCAAACCAATCGCAAAACTGCAAAATACTTTTTACGGTACGGCAGTCAATCTTCCCGAATGTTGTGTTCGGTGCATTGCGATCAGTAGGGCGGCCGACACAGCTTCCTATGGATAAAAGGTTTTAAGCCTATAGGGGTCTCCCAATATATACTCGATGGTACATGGGAGCACAAGTCCGTACTGGCACTTATCATCTCACAGTGGAGGAATCACCCAACCATCAGTGAGGACAATAGTTACCAGGCTTTATGACGCCGGAATACGTCTCTAACCTAGACCTCTAAATGTTGTGCGTTAAGTTCCAAAGCGTTGTTAGATTCATTCAATTTATTTTAAGTTGATCTTTCTTATGAAGTTTGCCTTTTGGGTTCACCACGAGATGTAGATGTAATTCCTAAAATGCAATCTAAAGATGATAAGCAAACTTTTATCTCTTTTCAGCAATGAAAATCCTAGCTACAAGGGGAAAAGAAAGACACAATCTTTTCACAAAGAGCAAAGAGCACACTGTAAATGCACTTTCCTAAATCAAGCCAAACAGACTGTCAATATGCAAATGCACATGTGCATGTATTTGTTTTTCACTTTCTTAATATTGATGCCTAAAAAGAAAGTTGATGTACAAATCTGAATTTTCTTTCAAGTGACAAACACAAACAAGCTTCTTTTCGAAATCAAAAGGTAGAGATGATTACGACACTTTATGATTTTGAAATAAATACTCGTTTTGACACTGGAAAGTCACAAATTCAAACCAAAGGCAAAAGTAAAAGCATAATCGACTGTCAACAACAAATAAACTTTCTCCTAAGATCAAAATCGACACTTACGACAGATCTAAATCAAAGGCCGACAGTATGACTATTCTACTTTTGTAATGGAAAACTGTAAATGATGTAACAAACACACAAAAACATCTACATTCTTTTTGTACAAAGGAGGCGGAATTAAGGCAAAGAAAAGGGTTTTAAACAAACACATATACTGATCATAGGCTGCAAAAATCAGAGACGAAACTGGAGAAATGAAGCAAAGAACCTCAGCTGCACAAGGCTAGGCTGATCAGCGCACCTGTTACACAGAGAAACTGGATTGCAGCGCAGGTAGCCCTCTCGGGAACTGCATTGAAATGCAGAACCTCTTCACAGAGCCTGCGCTGGGGCAGAAATGAGAATTCTATCCGGGTTCTGGGTCACGGTTTGCAGTTTAATCTATGGTTTTTGGCCGAGTAAAAGCAATCAGTAATGCATAATCAGAGGGTAGATTTAAAAGAGGTCTAAGAGCTATCACAAAGGGCAATCAGATCATTTGTGAATCAGCTGTTCAAATCATAAACAGATCCAGTGAATGGATTGAAGTAGCAGATGTCTACTTTTCATTTGTAAATGGAAAATGCAGTTCGATTGCTACTTCTAAGTTTATGAAACAATTAAACAAGAGAAACAGAAACAAACTAACTAGACACGATCCCCAGCGGAGTCGCCATTTTGTTAACGGGAAAAGTGTCTATTCAGAACGACCCTATTCCACTAAGGTGTGACAGTGACCTTAGAAACAAACAGAGAAAACTACTTTCGTATTCTTCTTTATGAACTATAAACGAAGAGGAATAGGATGAACCAACCTGTGTCTTGCGCTAGTCCTTTGATCCAATCTCTCTCCTCTTTGACAGCTTCCAACTACTTGCTCCCTTACTTTCCCAGCTTCACCAAGTTCATGTAAGATCACAGAAGAAGAAAACTACACAAAGACATGGATTTATATTCATAAATATCTTAGGATCAGATTTAAGTTAAACATACAAATGTAACAAACATCAATGATACACAAGCATGTAGGAGAAACTCAAATAGTTTTATTGATATAACAAGAAGATCCAGGAGGAGTTACAACCAATGATTCCTAATCCAGCATCAACCTCCCAACATAGAATCCCCTCTTCACATCCAACAAAGCATAAATCACCCAATACTCTGATATCTATCTCTAAACCAATAGCAATTCTCTGCAATGTAAAAAATTCCAGCCTCTGGATCTCTGGGATGAGGGATCCATATATATATGTATGCAAAGAGGATGAGTCAGCTTATGATTTGACTAGTGTCTTCTCTTTGTCAGTTCTTGCTTCCACTTGGAGACTGAGAGCCTCTTACTCATCCTTGGTCGAAGTCAGTGAGGCAAGTGTCATTGGGGAAGATTCTGGAAGCTTCCATTGTCTGTCCACCCCGCGGAATGACACTGCCATTTGTCATTTCCCGCTCAACGCACCCTGGTAGTGCATTTAGGTGCGTTGCAACGCACCTAGCTAGTGTATTTGGGTGCTATGCAACGCAGCTAGCTAGTGGAGCAACTGAAATGATCCTGATTTGACTGTTTCTGAGCAGTTTCTGGTGGAGAACTTCTGGGAGAACTGTAATTTGTTGACCTTGTTCCTTTTGGGGTCGGAACAACACTTTTAGGGACTTAGGATCCCTTGGTTTATGGACATTTCATGCTTAGAGCTGTAAGGCACAAAAATGTCTATAACAAAAGGGACGACATGAAACAGTTCATTAGATCCCTCTATCTTCCTATGAGAAGATATTTTCTAGTTTCTAGATTAAATCTCAAATTAGTTTGAGATATTTGTAATAACACCTTAGTATAAATACTTCACAAATTGAGGTACGTAGGGTGGATTCTTAGACATTTCTTTAGACTGTTTGATTGAAATACTGTAAAAGCTATTGGAGCATTGACTGAGCCAACAAGTTGGATTGGTGAATAAAGACAAGATATTTCAAAGGATTCATGTGCAGAGCTAAGTGTAGACAAGTATTTTCTCTCGTTATTGTTATCTCTTAAATTTTTTATGTTGTTGATCTAGATATGGATGCCATAACTAGAAGTATTATATCAAAATTTGTTTAATTACACTCTGCTATAATAGTTAGGAAAATCTATGTTTTCTACAAATAATCTAAGTTAAGGAATTCTTAGTTGCTCCTTAGTTTAGGTTGTTTCCTTTAATCTAATAATAGCAAAGGATTATTAATTGCCCTTTGTTTCCGATTGCCCCCTTGTTCCTCATTTCAATCTTGGTATGAGAATTCTTAATTGCTCTCTCACCCTGGTTAGAACCTTTTTCATCCCTTTGGCCTAAAGATCTACACTCTACTCTGCTATCTTGCCCTTTTAACATTCCCTTTAGTGAGTTGATCCAGTTCTGCTGCCCTTCTTTCAACTCCATATGCCCAATGGTCTAGAGACATCATTCTATCCATCTGTTTAAAGACCCCCACCACCCAATCTTTCAATACAAATAAAAAACCCCCTGAACCTTTCAGAATTAGCCTAATATCCCAGCAAAACAGAGTTAAATCGTATACAGAGAGCCCTATCTTGACTTAGGTTGGCTAGAGCCTAAGCCTAAAATTTGTTTTGTGGTTACCTCGATCATTTTATTTCTTCTCCTAACTTCTAGAGAAAATTCTGAATGATAACATAGTGGCGACTCCACTGGGGAAGCAATAATTTCTCAGACCTAATAAAGCTTTAAGAAATTTATGATTCTGTATTTTAAGCCTCTTGAAGTTATTTGTTTGAAATTATATTGAAAATTCTTACAAAAACAATTGAAAATGTGAAATTATGGCTTCTAGGAAGGCTCATTTTACTAGGGCTAATCCAGATCCCAATCCTCCCCTAGTAGTTGATAATCCCAACCTGATTTCAAGAAAATTCAAAAAAGAAGAAAGTTGAGATAGTCCCACACATTTATTTAAAGCTAATTCATGTCCTAATGAGTGGTTGTTTTTAGAAGATCTTCCCTTTGATGAGAAATTTGGTCTATCATTATTTAAAGTGAAGTCTAAAAGTGAAATATACGATACTGTTCTAGACCCTGATTTCATTACAGACCTTGAAGTCCAACAAGCCAACATATCCATTGATGAGTATATTCTAAAATCTCCACAATCATTCATTAATACAATTACTACCCTTGTTTTTTCTGAACAGATCTCCACTACAATAAGTTCACCATTATTCCCTTCAACTTCAGTACCTCCTAAATCCCATTTCGCATCACAATTTACACCTTCACTTCCTCACCAGCCTATCATTACTCATTCACCACCTACTAGTCCTAGTTCTTCATCCACTACTGCATTAATCACAATCATATCAACCCCACAACTTATCCCATCCCAATCAATAACAATGGTAAACATATATGCTCCTCTTGTTTTACTTGCCCAACTTCATGCTATGCCTACAGATTATCAGAGTAAGATTCCCTTGTTTGATGCTATTGGTTAGTACACTACCCAGTAGCATGTAAACAGGATGTATGACTTCTTTGAACTACATGAATTAGATGAAGCTGATGTCCAGATGAGACTCTTTGCTCAATCTTTGACTGGTGATGTCAAGAAGTGGATTAATGCCTTCCCATCCAATCATATAGTAGACCTAGCAAACTTCCAAAGGTTGTTTATGGATAGGTGGGAAAAGAAAATGAATCCTTTACAAATCCTTTCAGAATATGATACTATTAAGAGAGGACCTAACGAAACAGTTCAAGATTACTGCACTAGATTCAATGGTATATATAATGCAATCCCTGTTAACCTTAGACCCCCACCTAACTTAGCCTTAATAAAGTTCCCTGATGGTTTTCATACTAATATGTCATACCAACTTAGGGAAAGAAACCCCCATAGTTTAGAAGAAATGCAAAGTGTATCTGTTAGTGTAGAAGAAAATTTGTTAGCTAAAAGGGCTAGAGTTAGAAACGAAAAGAGAACTGCTAAGGAAGAAACTTCACCATCCGATCTTAAAATGGATAACTTGGCTAAAAACATAGAAAGACTAATGTAGAGAATAAGTAACATGGAAAGGAAACCCCAATGGGATAACCAACAAGCACCTCCAATTAGAAACCCGAATTTCAGAAATAACCAAAACACAAGCAAAAGTGGACTAGATAAGAACATAAGGCCTCCTTTTCAAGAAAATTATGTAGAAACATCCAATCCAGAAAATCCAGAGTATGACACACAAATTAATCTAATGGGAGTAAATGATGAAGACACTATTTTTCTAACCCAAGATGAGTAGGAACTGTATATGTTGCAGCAACTACAGGTACAGTCTGGTGAATCATTTGACTATAAATAAGGGTATGACTATGCTATTTTCGATTTCCACAAGAAATATATCCTGAGAAGAAAAAGGAATTCATATGTCCCTGACCAAACAAAGAAAACAACACAAAATCATCCCAAGAAGGTAAAAGAAGCCCCTGTTTCAAAGGTCCTTCAAATTCTCCCTAGGCAGAACCCAATTCCTTCTAGCCCCACAACTGTAGATATAACCCCTGATCAACCTTCTGATGATCAACCATCCACTTTAATTCCACTTGTAAATCCATAGAAGGAGATCCCAAATAAAGAAAAAGAAATCAATCCTACTCAAATCCCTGCTGCTAAAACTCCAAACCTTCAATAAGAAAAAGCTTCTTTTCCTTTCAATTTGGGAGCAGAGATAGCTAAGCTGAAGATTCTAGTCCCTTTAACAGAACTAATCAAGAATGAATCTTACAAGTCTCAGATAAACCAAACCTTAAACTTTGCTGAAAATGAAGATTCAGTTAACTTGCTTGATGATAAACCAGAACTTATATTTAGTCCTAATGTTAATGGAAAACCATTAGAACGAGGAGTTCCACCTTTTTATATAAGCCTTAGCATCCATGACAAGATTCTATAGAATGAAATGTTGGATTCTGGAGCTTCTCACAATTTAATGCCCAAATCAGTAATGGAGAAGTTGAACCTAGACATAACAAGGCCCTACAAAGACTTATTCTCATTTGACTCTACTCAAGTAAAGTGTCTAGGATTAATCAAAGACCTATGTGTTACTTTAGTCGAATGTCCTGCCAAAAGCATCTTAATGGACATTGTAGTAGTTGACATCCCACTGAAGTATGGCATGCTTTTATCTAGATCATGGGGAGCCAAACTTCAGCGATCTCTTCAACTTGATATGTCTTATGCAACAATTTCTGTTTTTGGACAACCTAAGAAACTATACCAAGAAACCTTAATGAAATATATGGTAAGTAGTTAGGATAGGCCTCAAAACTTTCCCATCTACTCTATACACTCAAATATTGATTCTTTTGTTGAAAAGTGTACAACAAGAAATGCTAAATTTAGAATGTGCTAAAAATAGGACTCCTAAAAATACCATGTCTAAAAATAGCAGTTTGGCTAGGGAGGTCATTGGTCACCTTGGTTGTGAGGTGAAACTGCTAAAAATAGAAAGTTCTAAAAATAGCATTTCTGGGTCCCTTTCGATTTATAGCAGTCCATGGTCTATCTATAGGAAGTGAAATCGAATTTGGTCTTAACATCAGTTTAAAATATTAACTGAGTAATCTCCATGAGTTAATTAGTTGTAAAAATTAAACTTGAATTCTTTCTGAGAACATGCAATTAGTTGTCCCACTGATTGAGGAATTTATCTTTTATTCTCTCTACTGATTGATGAATTAAGTATGATTTCTATAATGAGGGAATCAGTTCTCTTAGTTCTAACTAGTCAAGTCTAGTTATATTATTTTAACAAGTTGTTAAAATAATGAAATATAGTTTGTTAATGCTTGCATGCATGTGACAACTATTATTTCAGATAACTGAGTATTTTCTCATGGATAACTGATGCATGGAAGTTTAGACAGAGACCCAGTTGAGATCAGATGAGGGACAATGTACTATCGAATGCTTGGATCTTCCCATGGAATATTCCTTGTATGTAGGAGGAACTAGAGTCCTCAAGGATTGCATAGTAGTACCTGAGGTTGATAGCAGGTATGATCTGGGGCCAATTAACATATGTTATGAATTGGACCCCAATCAAATTTGCGTAAGGAAATAGGGGATTGGAGGACTTTTGGCCTATATATTGAGGCCTAGTGAGTCTATGATCTTCATCTTTTGATTGCAGAGAGTACAAGATAGCTCTTGAGCTGATTCTTTTTGTAACCATAAGAGGATTTCCTCTTGACTGATAATACAATGTTGGGGTTTTATGCTAGTGCTTTCCCCAGTGATATATCTTGTGTTATGTGTGATTATTTCTCTTGATCAGTTATATGTGTTTATGCTTGATGTTGCTCATGAAATCAATTTTTCTTCCGCTTAATGTTTTGTAGAACTAGATCAAGTATTATGCTTTAGGACATTGCATATATCAGTTTGATCTATAGGTGAAATTTCTATATGGTATTAGAGCTAGTTGATTTGTAGAAAAAATTCTACATGGTATTAGAGCATTGGTAATCAAGCAAGGAACAGTATACAAGCAAGAGAAAGAAAGTCGAAGTTTATTATTTAGGATATAGATATCTAGTTCTCATCACAATTTAGATTTCATCCAGATGGTCTTGACCAGTTTAAGGCTTGAGTATGCCCTTGATGGAAACTCAAACTACATAGCTTGGAAGGATTGCATGGAGGCAGTATTGGAAGATAATGGCATTAAGGACTACATTGATCAAGATGTCCCTAAGCCTACTGATGCTACTCAAGTTGCAGACTGGATGAAGAATGTGGCTAGAACTAGGAGAATCATCCTAGAGGGAGTTCAAGATCACATAGTCTCGAGCCTCCATGGGAAGGAGACTCCATTTTCAATGTGGAAAACATTGAAAGATTTATATCAGAATAGCAGTGATCAGAGGAAGCTGGCACTAAAGGACAAGCTTCAAAAGATCAAGTGTGAGAAGGGCGACACGATCACTACATTCTTGAACAAGCTCACCAACTGCAGAGATGAGCTTGCAAGTGTAGGGATCACTACTACTAATGATGATATGGTGTGTCTAGCACTTATTGGCCTTCCTAAGAGCTGGAATAGTTACCAGGACATGGTTAATGGAAGGGAAAAACTGCCAAATTGGGAATGACTATGGTCGGATTTGATGCAAGAGGAGATCAGACAGAACACCAGAGATGGAGCTTCTTCATCAAAGCATGATGATGAAGAGAACTTGGATTTAGCATCTAAAGCTAAGAAAGGGAAAGGGAAGGCATCCCAATCCAAGTCTTCTCAAGGAGGGAAGAAGTTTGACAAGTCGAAGGTGAGATGCCTTCATTGTCATGAGTTGGGTCACTATGCTGCTAGTTGCCCAAAGAAGAAGTCCAAGAAAGGTTCCTCCAAGGAATCTGATGGTGATGCTCTAGCTTCACAATTTGAGATGGATTTCTCACTTATTGCATGCATGGTTTCATCCAGCACGGGATGTGTTTGGTACTTGGACAGTGGAGCTTCTTTCCAAATGTTAGGTGACAAGACTATTTTCAGCACTTTGGAGGAGAAGGATCTCCAGATACGGATCGAGATGGGTGATGGCGAAAAGTAATGTGTCTCAAGTGAAGGTACAGTTGTGTTTCAGAGGGAGCATGGTTCTCCCCTATCTCTTTCTAATGTTATGTATGTACCAAGGCTGAAAAAGAGTCTTGTGTCTATTTCTATGCTTGAGGATAAAGGCTATGATGTAGTCTTTAGTTTGGGAAAGGTTTTCCTAAGGCATATCGGCACTAGATAGACCAAACAGATATGGATTCGAGTTAAGAATATCTATAAGTTACAGGTAGAAGACTGTGCTGCTTTGAGTTCGAAAGCATAAGTGATGCATGGCCAAGATATTGGTGAGTTATGGCATAGGAGATTGGGTCACTTGCATCATGGGGCCTTGAAGATCATGCAGCAAATTTCTACCGGATTACCCAAGTGCAAGCTAGAGCAAATGAGCACATGCAAAGGTTGCACTTTGGGTAAGTATGTAAAATCTTGCTTTCATGATCGGGATGGTAGATCAGGAATAGTTCTGGAGCGAGTTCATTCAGATGTATGCAGGCCCTTCTCTATAGCGTCCATCACAAAGCAAAGGTATTATGTTATTTTTGTTGATGATTTTTCTCGTAGATGTTGGATCTACTTCATGCAAAAGAATGATCAAACCTTCCTGAAGTTTTGTGAGTTCAAAGCTTTGGTAGAGAAAGAATTAGGGATGAAAGTAAAGGCATTGCAAAGTGATAATGGTGGATAGTATATTTCCCAACAGCTTAAGGACTTCTGTGCTTCAGAAGGAATTAAATGGGAACTGACGGCACCTCATAATCCACAACTGAATGGGATGGTCGAAAGGAAGAACATCTATTGTGGGCACAACTTGATCGATGCTGCATGACCAAGGCCTACCACTTCATCTATGGGCTGAGGCATGCAATACAATAGTATATCTTCAAAACAGTCCTCATCGTATTTTGGGGATGAAGACACCTATGGATGCTTTTTCTGGGAAGAGACCAGATGTGAGTCACTTCTGCATCTTTGGATTACCAGTCTTCTGTCATGTGACCAAAGATGCTTGGAAGAAGCTAGACCCAACAGCTGAGTTGGGGATACTTGTGGGGTACATGGATACACCTCACAACTATCGTGTGTTTTTGCTTGCCAATTAGAGGACCGTAGTGCGCAAGGATCTGAAGTTCGATGAGTAGCGAGCCATGTGAGTATCACTTGAGAGGGAGCTCAAGTTGCATGGTGATGATGAGGAACAACTAGTTCCTAAGGAGGAGGAGCCTCCTGATGATGTGGATAAGCCACATGAAGAGATTCTAGTAGTGGAGATCACCACTTCTAGAGAGTCTTCCAGAGATGAGCAGAAATGCTCACGAGAAGTTGACAGATTGATGCAGGATGCGAGAGAGAATGTGGGCTAGCCATCCTCTTAGCGGAGAGAGATGAGATCTCCCGATAGATATACTATCTACATGGCCCTGGTTGGGGAGTGTGTGGTGACCGAGCCTTCTTCTTTTAAGGAGGCAGTGCAGCAGCCAGTTTGGGCTGATGCGATGGTAGATCAGTATGATTCTATCATGCGGAACAGTGTATGGGATGTTGTCCCTAGACCAAGGGACAAGTCAGTGGTTACTTCCCGATGGATTTCAAGGTAAAGCAGGAGCTGATGGTAGTATTGAGAAACCCAAGGCAAGGTTTGTTTCCTATGGTTTCTCACAGGTTGAGGGGATTGACTATGATGAGAATTTTTCTCCTGTTGCAAGGTACTCATCGATTAGATCGATTCTAGCACTATCAACACAGATGGGTTGGCAGATCCATCAGATGGATGTGAAGACAAAATTCCTCAATGGGGAGATTGAGGAAGACATATACATAGAGCAACCAGAGGGATTTGAGACCTTCGATCGTGAGTCACATGTGTGTCAGCTCAAGCGAGCATTGTATGGGCTAAAGCAAGCACCCTGTGCTTGGTATACCAAGATCAACAGCTATTTCACTGGGTTGGGCTTCACCAAAGTGAAGCGGATATGAACCTCTACCACATCATTGTAGAAGGTAAGCTATTGATTATAGTAATTTATGTCGATGATCTGATTTTGATAGGTGATGATCAGTTGATCAAGTCTTGCAAGGAGGATCTTGCAAGAGAGTTTGAGATGAAGGACATGGGCCTCATGAACTACTTTCCAGGCATGGAGGTGTGGCAGAGAGATGGGGAAGTATTTGTGTCTCAAGGCAAGTATGCCAATGAGATACTCAGGTGCTTCCACATGGAGATGTGCAAGCCCATGGAGACTCCTCTAGCAAGTAACTGGAGGAAGGAGGATGCTACTTCAGGTGAGGTAGCAGCTGCTACTGTTTATAGGCTGGTTGTGCGTTCACTCATGTATTTGGTGAACACACGACCAAATTTGTGCTTTGCGGTGAACCAGCTGAGTCAAGCTATGGTTCAGCCAACCAAGTTATTTTGGAAGGCGACAAAGCATGTGCTGAGATATCTCAGAGGCACTACACAGTATGGATTATGGTACAGGTGGATAGAGGGAGTGAAGCTCCAAGGCTTCACAAATGCAGATTGGGCAGGTAGTCCATCAATTAGGAAGAGCACTTCTGGAGATATCTTCAACATTGGCTCAGCTGCAGTTTCTTAGTATAGCTGGAAATAAAGATCAGTTGCAATTAGCACAGCGGAGGCAGAGTACATGGCAGCTAGTCAGGCTGCATGTGAGGCCATTTGGATGCCGAAGATTCTAGTGGGATTGTTTGGTCAGATGATGGATCCTATAGTGATATACTGTGATAATCAGAATTGCATTAAACACTCTGAGAATCCAGTGTTTCATGATAGGTCCAAGCATATAGATATCTGCTATCATCATCTACGGGATTGTGTGGTCAAGAGGATCATGATGTTGCAGTACATTTCGACCGAGGAACAGGATGCAGATATTTTGACAAAGGCATTGTCAAAAGGCAAGTTTGAGTTGCACAGAGACAGGATTAGGGCTGCTGATAATCCCTTTCTTGTTGAGAGGGAGTGTTGAAAAGTGTGCAACAAGAAATGCTAAATTTAGAATGTGCTAAAAATAGCATGTCTAAAAATAGCAGTTTCCCCAGTGAGGTCATTGGCCACCTTGGTTGTGAGGTGAAACTGCTCAAAATAGAAAGTTCTAAAAATAGCATTTTTGGGTCCCTTCCTATTTATAGTAGTCCCTGGTCTATCTATAGGAAGTAAAATTGAATTTGGTCTTAATAGTAGTTTAAAATATTAAATGATTAATCTCCATGAGTTAATTAGTTGTAAAAATTAAGCTTGAAGTCTTTGTGAGAACATGCAATTAGTTGTTCCACTGATTGAGGAATTTATCCTTTATTCTCTCCACCGATTGAGGAATTAAGTATGAGTTATATAATGAGAGAATCAGTTGACTTAGTTCTAACTAGTCAAGTCCACTTAGAATATTTTAACAAGTTGTTAAAATAATGAAATATAGTTTGTTAATGCTTGCATGCATGTGACAACTATTATTTCAGATAACTGAGTATTTTCTCATGGATAACTGATGCATGGTAGTTTAGACAGAGTGTTATAGACATTTTTGTGCCTTACAACTCCAAGCATGAAATGTCCATAAACCAAGGGCTCCTAAGTCCCTAAAAGTGTTGTTCTAACCCCTAAAGGAACAAGGTCAATAGATTACAGCTTCTCCCGGAAGTTCTCCACCAGAAACTGCTCAGAATAAGTCAAAACAGGATCTTTTCAGCTGCTCCACTGGCTAGGTGCGTTGCATTGCACCTAGATACACTGTGAGGGTGCGTTGCATTTCAAAAGTCCTTTCTGTGGGGTGCGATGGGCGAGAAATGACAAATGGCAGTGTCATTCCGCGAGTTGGAGAGACAATGGAAGCTTCCAGAATCTTCTCCTGTGACACTTGCCTCACTGAATTTGACCAAGGATGAGTAAGAGGCCTTCAATCTCCAAGTGGAAGCAAGAACTGACAGAGAGAAGACACTAATAAAATCACAAGCTGACTCATCCTCCTTACACATATCTATATATGGATCCCTCATCTCAGAGATCCAAAGGCTGGAATTTTGCATATTGTAAGGAATTGTTGTTGGTTTTTTGAGACAAACATCAGAGTATTGGGTGATCTATGCTTTGTTTGAGGTGAAGAGGGGCTTCTTTGCTGGGAGGTTGATGCTGGGTCAGGAACCACCGGTTGTAACTCCTCCTAGATCTTTTCTTGTTTATCAATAAAAACTATTTGAGTTTTTCCTCCATGCTTTTGTATTATTGATGCTTGTTACATTTGTATGGTTAACTTAAATCTGATCCTAAGTTGTTTATGAATATAGATCCATGTCTTTGTATAGTGTTCTTATTCTGTGATCTTACAGGTACTTTGTGAAGCTGGGCAAGTAAGGGAGCAGGTAGCTCAAGACTGTCAAAGAAGAGAGGGATTGGATCAAAGGATTAGCGCAAGACACACGTTGGTTCTTTCTATTCCTCTCTATCTATAGTTCATAAAGGAAATGCAAAAGTAGTTTTTCTCTGTTTGTTTCTAAGGAAGCTGTCACACCTTAGTGGGATAGAGCAGTTCTAAATAGACACTTTTCCTTGTAACAAAATGGTGACTCCACTGGGGACGAATGTCTAATTAGTTTGCTTGTGTATCTCTTTGTTGTTTGTTTCATAAACTTATAAGTAGCATTCGAACTACATTTGCCATAAAAAATGCAAAGTAGACATCTGCTCCTTCAATCCATTCACTGGATCTGTTTATGATTTGAACAGCTGATTCACAAACTATCTGATTGCCCTTGTGATAGCTCTTAGATCCTCCTTAGATCTACCCCTGATTGTGCATTACTGATTGCTTTTACTCGGCCAAAAACCAAAGACTGAACTGCAAACTGTGACCCAGAACTCGGACAGATTCTCGTTTCTGTCCCAGCGCAGGTACTGTTAAGAGATCCTAAACTTCAGCGTACTTCCCGAAAGGGCAACCTGCACTGCATTTCAGATTCTCTTTGTTACAGGTGCGCTGATCAGACTAGCCCTGTGCAGCTGTGGTTCTTGTGCTTCATTCTTTCCAGTTCTGTATCTGAAATTTGCTGCCTGTGATCAGTATATGTCTGTTTAAAACCCCTTTTCCTTGCTATTATTCTGCCTCCTTTGTACAAAAGAACTGTAGATGTTTTTGTGTGTTTGTTGAGTCGTTTACAGTTTTCCATTGCAAAAGTAGAATAGTCGTACTGTCGTCCTTTGATTTGGATCTGTCGCAAGTGTCGATTTCGATCATAGGAGAAAGTTTGATTGCTGTTGATGGTCGATTATACTGTTACTATTGCTTTGGTTTGAATTTGTGATTTTCTAGTGTCAAGAACAAGTGTTCATTTCAAAATTGCAAGGTGTCGTAATCATCTCTGTTTTTGATTTCGAAAAAGAGCTTGTTTATATTTGTCGCTTGAAAAACAAAAATTCAGATTTGTACATCAACTTTCTTTTTAGCATCAATACTAAGAAAGTTGAAAACAAATACATGCATGTGCATTTGCATATTGACAGTTTGTTTGGCTTGATTTAGGAAAGTGCATTTACAGTGTGCTCTTTGCTCTTTGTGAAAAGATTGTGTCTTTCTTTTCCTCTAGAAGCTAGGATTTTCACTGCACAAAAGAGATAAAAGTTTGTTTATCATCTTTAGATTGCATTTTAGGAATTACATCTACATCTCGTGGTGAACCCAAAAGGCAAACTTCATAAGCAAGATCAACTTAAAATAAATTCAATGAATCTAACAACGCTTTGGAACTTAACGCACAACATTTAGAGGTCTAGGCTAGAGACGTATTCCGGCGTCGTAAAGCCTGGTAACTGTTGTCCTCACTGATGGTTGGGTGATTCCTCCACTTTGAGACGATAAGTGTCAGTACGGATTTGTGCTCCCACGTACCGTCGAGTATATTTTGGGAGACCCCTATAGGCTTAAATCCTTTATCCATAGGAAGCCGTGTCTGCCGCCCTATCGATCGCAATGCACTGAACACAGCATTCGGGAAGATTGACTGTTGTACCGTAAAAAGTATTCTGCACTTTTGCGATTGGTTTGGTACACCCTCTACCTAGATCTCCAGAGTAGTCCCTTTCGTTCCTTTTTAGACTCCTTAATGGAAAAGGTCCATCTGAGCACTTGTCACTTCAGGCTCATTAAAAATCGAAGGAGACTAGAGTCATCTTTTGTTTTTTCTCGACTCTTAAAAACTGAAAAAACAAGTTGTGTCAAAGCGTCTAAAATTTATTTTAAACGGAATATTCTACCTTTTCCTACATTGATCTTGGGTTGAGAAAATGGAGTCTACCAACCAAGGAATTCCCCTTGGAGGAAATCCTAGTCCCTTCTCCTCTTGGGGAGATGTTGGTGCACCCCATATGGCCACATTGTCGCTTCCAGGACTGACAATTGGTTTGCCTGTATGGTTCTTCTCGACCTCTGTCGTTCAGAACACCACTATTCCTGAAAAATCGAATCAGAAATTAGACGAATCTAGAGTTACCCACCAACCTTCTACTTCCTCTAATTCTTCCTCTCCTCCTTCCTCTTCGCTTGATGGGGCTGGTAAAGCCAAAAGTCAAGTTCCTAAGGAGAAGAAGGAAAAGAAGAAGAAAGAGAAGAAGAAGAAGGAGCCAAAGGCGAACGGTGGCAAACGAGTGTCGTCTAGCGAAAATCCACACACTGCAGCGACCAGGCCTAAATCACCATGTGTCATTTGCAAAGGAGACCACTTTCACAGAGATTGTCCTTGCATCCCTCGGATCTTAAGGGACTGGTCTCCTCGTTTGCACAACCCGGTGTCGTCAACCTCTAATGATCATGTTGAAAGCACACCGTCGACTAGTGAAAGTGAAGCCACATGACAAAAAGGAAAATATAGATTTCCTTGTAAACTGTGTGAAGGCGATCATGCCATTCACCATTGTCCCTTCTTAGACGAAGCTAAAAGAGTTTTGGATGATCGTCCGGTTTCACCGTTACGACTTCCTCCTGGATATAAAAAACTCTTGCCGAGTCCGTCGCTAGTCGAAAATCCAGCTGACCCGCTCAGGTGGTCGACCGAAGCATCTGTCATTGAAGATAAACCATCTGAATCCATACTAGACAAAAGTCAAAAGGTTGAGGCGGCAGTTGACCCGGTCTTGCCTTCAGAGGTTCCATCTTCAGATGATAAAATCACTGAAGAGAACAAGGATGACACCATCCAAATTCTTTTCATAAGCACAGACTCCAATGAACATGGGGGCAATTTACCTGTTCCTTTACCCCAGGAAGGAAGTTCGTCAGAGTCGTACCCGACTGTCTATTCGGTCCCACCTCCAAGCAACCTAGTTGTCTCCTTCGACTGGAATCAACTAGGCAGACCCCGTTTACCAGCTAGTGTACCATTCCGAATTATTGTTCAAATATATAGAATGGTTATGGCTGGTACCATCATAGATGAGGGGGCTCCTGTGAGTATCCTTTCCTCAACTGCTTGGAAAGCGCTTGGTTCACCATCGCTTTTGCCTGAGATGAGAAATCTGACAGGCTTTGATAAAGGAACCAGTCGACCGTTAGGGATCCTTCCCAATGTGCCCATAACATTGAGAAGGAAAACCGTTCACATGAACGTGATGGTAGTTCAAGGACCCCTGGATTACAATCTACTCCTTGGACGAGACTATATTCATTGCATGGGAGCAATTGTCTCCTCACTCTTTAGAGTAATGTGTTTTCCGCACGAAGGAAGAGTGGTCAAGCTCGTGGACCAGCTTTCATTCCCCGGATCATACAAAGAAAATAGTCACATACCATCCCTGAATGGTCTTTTCATGCAAGAAATGTCTCAATCTCCAGTGCGTCCTCCCGATGAGCGCGAGTAATTCGGAGGGATATGACTGAAACCCAGGGGGTACGCACCCTGGTCTGCTTCGGTAGGAAAACTTCGGGTATAGGGTAGGTTTCCTTGGGAGAATATGACTAGTCTGTACCCCCATCCGTGATTGGAAGAGGGGGTTATTCTAGAACAAGATTCTCTTTTCAAAGTTATGTGAGTTGGCGAGCACCGCCACTCACCTTTGTTTATCTCGGTAGACATCGCCAGAGAATTGTTTTGCTTGTGCTGTGAATAGAGCAATCTTTGGGTAGCCTGAAAGAGGTATACCCTTCCTAATAAAACAAATGTTTTGTTAGCTTGAATAGAGGGTGACCTTGAAACTCTGTTTTATACCTGGGGGCATGCAAACCTTTTGGAATGCAAGCAAAGAGCAATCATTTATCTGTTTTTTGGATTGGTCGTTTCCTAACTTACATAATGAAAGGATGTGGGGCAAAACTCTAAAAGTTGTCGTTTTTATGTGAGACATTCTTATCATACGACTGGATTGATCGAGCAGTTTTAGCACATAGTTCAAGCTCGTTAAAAAATAAACATAAGACATGAGCAAATGTTTCCACCCGCGTTTAAGCTCGTTAAAAAATGAGCTATTCCCTGGTAAATAACCATCGTGAATGTAGTACTTCAGCCATTAAAGCCTTGGTTGTGTTTGCACCGTGACCTCCACTTTTTCATTGGCCGATCATTCACCTCCATTTGATTGTTTACCCATTTTGAGGAACAACTGCGAAGAGTGATTTCACTAGCCATCCTTGTGACACTGCCGTGATTGGAAAATTCCAAACCTTACCTGGAATCAGCTGCTACCCGTTTTATCACTCGTTCCTCAAAAGACGAGTCTCCTTTAAGCTCTTTTCAACTGACTCATAAAATATGAAAAGATTGCCGAGTCCTTGGCCTTCTAGCTCGTTAAAGGGACAGGAAGTGCTATCCCTCCCCTAGATGTTAATCTTTCTGGACCTGAGGGATTATTGCACAAAAAGATCGAGCGCTTGTTTTGTTCGGCTCGTTAAAACTATCGAAAATTCATCCCTTCTGTATTGTTTTATACTTTTTCGGACTTAAGGGATTAGATGATGAGAAAGGAATTTTGGAGTTACCTTTACGTTCCTTTTCAGACTCTCTAAAATTGAAAAGGACCGAGTTATCTTTGTCGTTAAACTCGTTAAAATGATTAATAGCGACAAACTTGTCTTTAGATGAGAACGAGTTTCACTATCGCTAGGCTTGTTAAAACATAGCGACGGGTTTGCCTGAAGGGAAAATTATAGAACAAGCATATGTTATCCTCCTCAAGCTTGACAAAAATAAAGAGGTACTAGTCAACAATGACTAGGGAAAATTGGGAAGAAAACTCAAAGAATCTTTATTGGTAGCAAGTCTCTCTTGAACATGACAGTTCCACTCCGTGTCCGAGTCGGGTTGGGTTGTTTCATTCACTGGTCACATCGCCATGGTCACACCATACCATCCACATTTGGGGTTAATGCTACCAATCCATCACATCAGTATCGCCGATATGTTCAAGAGAAGTCATCCAGAGAAGTCACCTGTGTCCCACCCACTACCATACATTATACTCCATTCTTTCATGACCGCCACCCTGAACATTATATCATCAGATCATTTTCACCTCCATCAAAATCATTTGCTCCGTTTCGTGTCATTGATGTGGGATTCATTAAGGCCCTCCTGTGACGGATCACTTCTTTTCGACATCAGCTCATTATCCAAGAAGTTGATCTAGGAACACCCCTTTCAGTACTTTGAAGCTTGCATGCCTCAATGCCAAGTTTCTCACTTCCGGCGACAGGTTTACATCAATGACCTTCGACCGAAAGAATTTGTGTGGTGTTCGACGCCAATTCCTTTATTCACAACACGTGGATTGTACTGCAGTACCTTGAGGATCATTATCATTATCGGTGATTCCTCTCATGCTTGTTAACAGTTTACATCATTGACTGGTAATCAAGCGATGTCTTTCCATGTTCGACTTCAAAACATTTCTCACATGGATCGACTTGTACTTCGAGTAAAGATCGGACGAGATTGAAGACCCCGGATCTAGTTTCATCCATCTGGGCTGCGATATATATTCAGGGAAATAAAGACATCAAATGTATAACATTGCGGCACAGATAACCATCCTACCAAAAGGATGATGGCTCTATCAGAATCATCAGTCTACCCTCAGACGAGTGTCTGTCCTATGTACATGAAAATGAATTTATAAAGTTGAGCATGGGAATGCCCACCTCAGCTAGATCATGAAAACAGTATGAAGATAATGTATTGTATTGTATCTTATTACAGGTCTCCTCCCAGCATTGAAAGAACTTCGGGCCCTCATAATAAAGCATTTCACCCGACACCAAAAGGTTAACGGCCTCATACTTTAGGGGGCAACTGTTATAGACATTTTTGTGCCTTACAACTCCAAGCATGAAATGTCCATAAACCAAGGGCTCCTAAGTCCCTAAAAGTGTTGTTCTAACCCCTAAAGGAACAAGGTCAATAGATTACAGCTTCTCCCAGAAGTTCTCCACCAGAAACTACTCAGAATAAGTCAAAACAGGATCATTTCAGCTGCTCCACTGGCTAGGTGCGTTGCATTGCACCTAAATACACTATGAGGGTGCATTGCATTTCAAAAGTCCCTTCTGTGGGGTGCGATGGGCGAGAAATGACAAATGGCAGTGTCATTCCGCGAGGTGGAGAGACAATGGAAGCTTCCAGAATCTTCTCCTGTGACACTTGCCTCACTGAATTTGACCAAGGATGAGTAAGAGGCCTTCAGTCTCCAAGTGGAAGCAAGAACTGACAGAGAGAAGACACTAATCAAATCACAAGCTGACTCATCCTCCTTACACATATCTATATATGGATCCCTCATCTCAGAGATCCAGAGGCTGGAATTTTGCATATTGTAAGGAATTGTTGTTGGTTTTTTGAGACAAACATCAGAGTATTGGGTGATCTATACTTTGTTTGAGGTGAAGAGGGGCTTCTTTGCTGGGAGGTTGATGCTGGGTCAGGAACCACCTGTTGTAACTCCTCCTGGATCTTTTCTTGTTTATCAATAAAAACTATTTGAGTTTTTCCTCCATGCTTTTGTATTATTGATGCTTGTTACATTTGTATGGTTAACTTAAATCTGATCCTAAGTTGTTTATGAATATAGATCCATGTCTTTGTATAGTGTTCTTCTTCTGTGATCTTACAGGTACTTTGTGAAGCTGGGCAAGTAAGGGAGCAGGTAGCTCGAGACTGTCAAAGAAGAGAGGGATTGGATCAAAGGATTAGCACAAGACGTAGGTTGGTTCTTTCTATTCCTCTCTATCTATAGTTCATAAAGGAAATACAAAAGTAGTTTTTCTCTGTTTGTTTCTAAGGCAGCTGTCACACCTTAGTGGGATAGAGCAGTTATAAATAGACACTTTTCCCTGTAACACAGAGACCCAGTTGAGATCATATGAGGGACATTGTACTATCATATGCTTGGATCTTTCCGTGGAATATTCATTGCATGCAGGAGGAACTAGAGTCCTCAAGGATTGCATAGTAGGACATGAGGTTGACAACAGGTATGATCTGGGGCCAATTCGCATATGTTATGAATTGGACCCCAATCAAAATTGTGCAAGGAAATATGGGATTGGAGGACTTGTGGCCTATATCTTGAGGCCTAGTGAGTCTTGATCTTCATCTTTTGATTGCATAGAGTACAAGATAGCTCTTGAGCTAATTCTTTTTGTAACCACAAGAGGATTTCCATTTGATTGATAATACAGTGTTGGGGTTTTATGCTGGTGCTTTCCCCAGTGATATATCTTGTGTTATGTGTGATTATTTCTTTTGATCAGTTATATGTGTTTATGCTTGATATTGCTCATGAAATTGATTTTTCTTCCGCTTAATGTTTTGTAGAACTAGATCAATTATTATGCTTTAGGACATTGCATATATTAGTTTGATCTATAGGTGAAATTTCTACATGGTATCAGAGCTAGCTGATTTGTAGAAAAATTCTACATCTTTTATTTTTTATAATGCTGTTCAGACTCAAGAAACAATTTTAGATAGCACTGATACAAAACCAAAATAAGTTGCAGTTTCTACATCGGATGAGACTAATCAGACAATAGAGATATTCAATGAACAAGAAGGTCTAATTGTTGTGAATTATAAAGAGTTTGTTCCACCAGATAGTGAAAACTATGATCATGAAATCTTATGGCATTTAGAGTTTAATGGATCAGTAAAGAGGTTAGGAGCAGGAGGAGGAGTGTGGATATATAACTTAGAGAATAATTATTCAGAAGGCCATGCATATAGACTAAATTTTAAATGTAGAAATAATATAGCTGAATATAAAGCATTAATTTTAGGTCTTAAGTTAGTTAGGAATTTAGGCGCTGAAAGAGTTTCTATTATGGGAGACTCTGAATTAATTGTGAAACAAATTGATGTTGTATATATGACTAAAGACCCTAGATTAAGTTGTTATAGAGATACTATTGTAGAAATGCTAAATACTTTCTTAGAAGCACAGCTTGCAGTCATCCCTAGGAAACATAACATGCAAGCCCATAGTTTAGCAATGTTTGCCAACACTTGTAAATTACCATTCCAACCTAACTATCAGTACACAACTGAAGTTAGGCACAAACCTCCAATTCGTGATAATTTGTAGAATTGCCAAATATTTAATAATGATAAGCAGAATAATTTTTTATTTTCAGAAGAAGAATTTGTAAATAATAACATATATACTGATACTTCCATAGATCCTGATACTAAGGATAAAATAGAAACAAATAAGATAGAAGATGATAAAATAGATAGACTTAACCCAACTAAATTTAACAAATCAGATGTAGACAACTTAGAGCTAACAGAAATTGATGAAATGATCAACGAAGAAACTGAAGTAATTAATCTAAAGGATAACTTCTTACCAAAGGGATTAACCCCTCTCGAAGATTTATTTGATTCAAATGATGTTCCTAAGAAACCTAAGATGGAACCATTAATATCTGACATTGAGGAATGCAACATAGGCACTGATGAAAGTCTTAAAATGATCAAACTTTCAAAATCATTACCTCCTACTAAAAAAGTGAAATACATTGAGTTGTTGAATGAATTTGGGCATGTTTTTTCTTTGAGATACGAGGACCTCAAATCATATGACACCAACATCATCCAACACACTATTCCTATAAAAGAAAATCAAAATTCTTTCAAACAGAAACTAATAAGGATTAATCATGTCTTATTTCCTGCAATAGAAAAATAAATTCAATGGATGTATGATTCTAAAATAATTTCACCAATCAGATTCTCTGATTGGGTATCAAACTTAGTGCCAACAAGAAAGAAAACAGGTGAGATCAGACTCTGTGTGGATCTCGGAAACCTCAATAAAGTATCAGTGAAAGACAATTACCCTCTCCCCAAGATCGATAACATTTTGCGGAGAGTAGTTGGATCAATCAGAATCTCATTGTTGGATGGGTTTCTTGGTTATAATCAAATCTTAGTTCATTCTAATGACCAACCCAAATATGCCTTTACTACTCCTCGGGCACTTTTATGTATGTGAACATGCCTTCTGGGCTATTGAATGCAGGAGCCACTTTCTAGAGGGCTATGGATATAGCATTTTCCAAAGAAATCCATGATTTCCTTGTGATCTATATAGATGACATTACTATGTTCTCAAAGTCTGACAATAAACATTTAGATCATCTAAGGCAAGTATTCATTAAATGCAAGAAGTTTTGAATCTCCTTGAACCCCAAAAAGTCCTCGTTTCGGTTAGAGGAAGGAATGTTATCAGGTCACATAATCTTGAAAGATGGTATTAGAATAGACCCAACAATAATAGAAGCCATCTTACAAATAAGACACCCCAAGAACATTAGATAATTACAAGCTTTCTCAGGAAAAATCAATTTTCTTAGAATATTTATATCTAGCCTAACAAAATTAATTAGATCACTTAACAATATGCTGAAAAAAGACTCCACAATTAAATGGATTGTTGAGGCTAAGAAATCCTTTGAAGACACCAAACTAGCCTTAACTAAAACACCAATACTAATAAGTCCTAAGTTTGATAGAGATTTCATTTTATTTTCCTTTGCTTTAGAGCACACAATCACTATAGTTCTATTACACAAAAATGACCAGGGCTATGAACAACCCATTGCTTTCTTTAGCGAAGCCCTGAGAGATGACCCCTTAAAATACAATATAATGGAAAAACAGACCTTGGCTTTGGTCAAAGCCATTAAATATTTTAGGGTATACATCCTATATTATCACATAGTAGTCTACATTCCTAATTTAGTAGTAAAAGACATCCTAACTCAAGATGGCCCAGATGGAAAGAGAGGGAAGTGGATTACTACTATATTAGAATATGATATAGATATTAAACCAACAAAGTTAATCAAGGGCCAAGGTTTAGCCAATCTCATGGTTGAATCGAACTGTAAGGCGTTGGATATTAACTTTATTGTAGCAATAGATAATGAAGAGGAGATGGCGACTCCACTAATTAGTCAGTCCTTTCTTGAATCACCATGGTATGCTGATATTTGTTATGTTTTACTTAATTTACAAGCTCCTCATGAATTATCTAGGACTAAAAGCAGGATTTTAAATATGAAATCCTCTAGCTTTTGTATTTTAGACAATGTTTTGTTTTGGAGGGACCATGAAGGTATTCTTCTCAATTTCGTATTAAAATAAGAAATTGACAAATTTTTACAAGAGTTTCATGCAAGTGACTATGGAGGACACCTTTACTAGAAGACAACTATAGATAAAATCCTTTGGGCTAGTTTCTATTGGCCTACCTTGTTTGCTGATGTTAAGAAATATGTGACCTCCTGTCACAAATGTAAAATCTTTGAGGGAAATAAAAATCTCTTACATTACCCCTCAAGCCAATCTCTACTGAAATACATTTTCAACAATGGGGTCTAGACTTCATTGGTGAAATTCACCCACCCTCCTCTGCCCAACACATATGGATCCTTACTGCCACAGACTACTTCACAAAATGGATATAGGCCATACCTTCAAGGCAAGCCACAGATACTGTTATCATAAACTTCCTTGAAACCAATATTCTATCTAGATTTGGATGTCCAACTAAGCTCATGATGCAGGAGCATTCATCCCAAGGGAAACTATTGTAAATAGTAGACATAGGGGGTCATGCATTCTTAGAATTATTTTCCTAAGTTACAAGTCATTTTAATATTTAGGCTGATAAGTGTGATTTAAATTAGATATTCTCAAAATAAATAAATAAGAGCATGAGTATTCCATGATTTTAGAAGTAAGGGAGAGCTTTTAGGCATAAAAGCAATGAATGTGGGATAAGGAGGCTTTTCTGTTTTAAAACAGAGAAAAGATAGAATAAAGCCTCAAGAGGTTTTTTTCCATATATGCATGCATGTAAAAGCTTTAGGCTTTTGATACCAATGTTTATTATATATATATGAATGTAAGCCTACGGGCAAGGAGGAGCCACTAGAGGGAGAGAGCCACCAAAGGAGAGAATTTGGCTTGTGAGAGGAGAGCCACTAGAGTGGAGAATTTGGCTTATGATAGGAGAGGCACCAGAATTGATAATCGGGCCTGTGAGAGAGTGCAGCATTGACTGTTAGGCCTGCGTGCCTGTGTATTTGTGTGCATGTATACGAGACTGAAGTCTCTCAATGTAAATTCATGCTTTTATATTAATATATGCAGTGTTTCTGACTATGTTAAAACAGAGGGAGTTTGTTTCTATTTAACTATTGTTTCCATGGACTCTCTAAGTCCTTTTATAATGTTCTGTGTATAACTCTGTTTACACAGAGAAGTTGTTATATTTTCCTTAAGTGGGACAGAGGCGGACGTGAACTGTTATCTATATCGGTTCTAACCCTTATCGGGTCCGAACCAATCTAATATCGCATCAGAAGGCTTATTAGAACAGTTTTGTAGAAGCCCCGACATATACCGGAGCTGAAGTTATATTATAGAGCCAACATATAAGGAGATCGGATCCGAAATGGCCTTTAGCAGTGCGAAGCTCCGACATATATCGGAGCCGAAACCCTATTAAATCCGAGTGTAAAGTCATATCGGGTCCGCAGAACCCTTATAGCACATCGGGTTGCGGAGGTAGCGATCGCCGAGAAGATCCGGACCCAAAATCCTTATAGAAGGATTAGGGAAGGGGCCGTCGGGTCCATCATTTCGGAGGAAGGGGAGTTCTTATTTGTGGCGACCACGATATCCGGACCCGCCGAAATATATATACCACAGCATATAATCCTTTCGGGTCCGAAAGGAACCTCAGCACGGTTAAGGGGCAAGCTCCGAAATCCGGAGCCGAAGTATTATATAAAGGAGTATAAAAGTACATCGGGTCCGCACCTCATCGAAGGTCAGGCCTTAAGAGTTTTGTGGTTGCGAAATCTGGAACCGCCGAAATCCATGAAGGCGGCTATATAATCTTTGAAGTCCGTGGATGTTAATTGGAGCTGTTTTATAATGATTTCCGTGCATATATGATATATGGCCGTGGGGTCTAAGATATATATATATATATATATATATATATATATATATATATATATATATATATATATATATATATATATATAAGGCTTGCGGTATTAAAGCGCTCGGGTGATGGTTAATTAAAGGCTCGGTTGGTTATTTCCATATATGTTTATATGTGTGGCGGGTTGATTAAAAGCGCCGATAAAAGGTGGCTTCTGATTCTAATTGTTTAATGTAAGTCCATTGTTATAAAAGGCTTTCAGCCTAAAGAAAGCTTCTGATAAAGCCTGTGGGTTTTAACCCACATGACTAGACTGAGAATTATTTAAAGAAAGGGAATTTTGGGCTTGTACCAGATCTCTTTTCATCAGCTCATTACTGATAATGTAACAACCTTTAAATCCAAAAGAATGATAGAATTCTGCAATAAATACCATATCACCCTTGGCCATTCCACATCATATTATCCCCAAGTTAATGGATTGGCTGAATCCTCAAACAAAAGCCTAGTAAACATCATCAAGAAGTTACTAGAGGAAAATAAGAAAACTTGGAATAGAAAGCTAGTTAATGCCTTATGGGCAGAGAGATTGACTACTAAGAAATCAGTTGGTACTTCTCCCTATCAATTAGTTTATGGAATGGAAGTTGTCCTTCCATTCTCTTTGGGAGTGCCAGTAATGAAGATACTTCAAGAAATACAGGTTGAACCAAATAGTATACAAAGAAGAATCAACCAAACCATACATCTCCAGCAAACAAGAGAAGAGGTCTATTCAAGTCTCAAGTTGTGCAAGAAAAGGTAAAGAAGATTTTTGATAAGAGAACCAAGGCTGATGATTTCTACATTGGTGAAAAAGTGCTAAAGAGGGACTCAAGAAGGGAAGATAAAGGAAAAAATGGGAAATTTCATTTCCTATGGAAAGGTCCCTATGTCATTTATGCCTATAGAGGAATAAATGCTTTCTTTTTAAGAGAAATTGATGGTATAGATGCAGAAGGTGGGCCAGTGAATGGTTGAATGACGAAACACTACTTTGAACATGATTACGAATTTTCATTTGTATATATTCTATTTTCAAAAAGTCTAGTTTGGATTGGATAATGATCTTTGAAGTTGAAGCTTGAAGGGAAGGCCCTAAGCTTCAAAAGATTCACTATCATAAGTATCAATAATGTAGATTCAGAGAAGGACACTTTGCAAGGAAACATCAACAACAATTCAAAGGCTACTAATCTATAAAGTTCTTGACATTTCATAAGTAAATGCCATCCCCAAGTGGAGCTACTATTAGGTTTCTATACCAATAGGAGTCGTAATTTTGAATGACTAATGTTAAGCCTTGTAATATTGTACATACCTTTGCTTTTTTCAAATGTTTTCTATATTATAAAAAAGTAAAAAATGTAAAGAGGGTATGTCCTAAAAGATAAATCAAAGGAAAAAAAGAATAAGAGAAGGTAAAAAAAGTTGAAAATATATGAACCCCAAAAACAAAGAGACCATGAAAGTGTGCAAGTCCAAATGCCACTACTATTTACTTGTATGCATAATAATGATTGTGTGAAACTTGTTATTCATGCCACAATCCATAGTATTCAAACTATTTAATATTGGTTATTCCATGCTTTCAATTTTGTGTTTATAGATTAGAGAATAAAATCTAACCAAACAGCTCAATCTTGGCAGATCATAGTTAGGTAGAGAAAATAAAAGGAGCTCATAAGTTTAATCTGAGCCCTTGGATGATATAAGGTTAGAATTAGATAGATTTTCTTTCTGAAAGAAAAATAGATGAATAAGGGTTTGCTAGCCTAAATGCACCCTATGAAATGAAGAAAATATGTTAGAGGTAAGAAATGGGTAAGTAAAAGAAAGGTTACTGAACTACAAAGTTACTTCGATCAAAGAACATGCATCATGCTTATATACATCTTTCATCATGTATGGTCAACTATGAAATCAAAGAAAAAGGTTTACCAGTTTTTATAATTAACTTCCCCTCATTCACTTTTCCCCTTTACTTACTAGTTTCCTATCTACAAATATGTTCTAAATACTTTTAACCCTATAAGTCAAAGAGGCTTAGAGCATTTCTCTGACTTTTGGAGGGACCGGACCCTCGGCTTAATGAATTGTGGACTCAAGTGCTAGAATCCCCTTCATAAACACATTCCCCCTTGTTGGGCATGGAACCCCCCCACAGCATGTTTTGGGGCTCAAAGCCCAAGTTTTGGTCAAAGGTTTTGTAAGACTCCGTGAATTGGAGGCACGAAGCATGAAGTATAGGAGGAGTCATAGGGTTGTCCACCCTAAAATATTGTAATGTAATGTAAAGTTATGTCAGCCTACCCATAGTCCGTGGACCATGGGAGTGTATAAATAGAGCGAGGCTCTAAGTGTAAAAAAAGGATGTTTTAGAAAGAATAATAGGAATGATGCAAGCATAGAAGGAGTATCTAAGTGTATTGGGTTGTAGAGGTAGGAAGAGGCTCTATAGCTGAGTGCACAGAGGCCTAGTAGAGTCCGCCGTTGAGGGTGTGGACCCCTGCATCTGAGTGAACAGGGCGGTGTCGAGTCTGTAATCTGGATCAAAGAATAATAAAGAGAAGTTGATTTCTATTTCTGTGTATCTGCTATACATTTTCTTCGTTACATTTATATTGGTTTATTTATCATGCACACTGATATGATTGCTAAATATGTTGTAATAATCATTGATCTTACACACATAAGTTAAGTAATCAAGTAATAACAGAGTAAGTAGCGATGAACTTGGGTCATTTACAGGTTGCACCCCACATAGGGCTACACAGAAGCAACATCCCTGATTGCGAGGGAATAATAAGAGCGCATAGCGACGTTCGCGCAGGGGAAACCGCGGACCTCCAGAAACCCTTCAGACATCCCCAGGGTGCAGAAACTTGGTTCTAGCACCCTCCCATACCACTTCGGGTGAGACCTTAGTCCACACTCCATGCACTGTTGCTGAAAGGGCTAGTAGAATCAGGATTTGTTTGGCGAAGTCACTTTTGAACCTGGATCAAGTCCATACAAGCCAACACCCCTTCATAAAACCCATTCCCCCTCATTAGCCTAAGAAAACCCCTTTTCTTAAGGTTAAATACCTTTTACATAGGAAAAGTAATAAAACCCCCATATAAACCCCTTTTTCTAAGGTTTAAACACAATTTACCTAAGGAAAGTAATACCCCCTCATGTAAATCACTTTTCGCACAAAAAATGCAAAAAAGGCCCTTTTTCCTAAGTTCAAATCTTAAATGCACAATCGCATGCCTTTCACCCCATTTACATAGGAAAAAACCCATCCCCACCCATTTCATATTAATTAACTAACATTATTATATAACTCCCCTAATAACACTTTTCTCATTTTAAACTAATTCCCTATATAAAATACCCCAACCCCTTATTTTTAATAAAAGCTATAATAAACTACCCATATCCCACTATAACTTCACTTAAGTTTACCTAACTGTTATAGACATTTTTGGGCACTGCAACCCCAATCATAAATGTCCATAAACTAAGGGCTCTTAAGCCCCTAAAAGTGTTGTTCCAACCCCTAAAAGAACAAGGTCAGCTGATTACATCATTTCCTACAAGTTCTCCATGAAAAACTACTGAGAACTGGTCAAAACTGGACTATCTCACCTGCTCAATGGTCAAAGTGCGCTGCATCCCACCTAAATACACACGGGAGGTGTGATGCATACTAAAAAGCCCTTCTATGGGGTGCTATGGGCGAGAGTGGACAAATGGCAGGGTCAATCTGCAAGGTGGAGGATCATGGAATCTTCTAGAAACTTCTCCTATGAAACTTGCCTCTCTGCATTCTCCCAGGGATGAGTAAGAGATCATCAATCTCCAAGTGGAATCAAGAACTATCAGAGAGAGGACACTAATCAAATCTCAAAAGCTGACTCACCCCCCTTTCAAACATCTATATATGGATCCCTCATCCCAGAGATCCATAGGTTGGAATTTTGTATCTTGTAAGGAAGTGTTGCTGGTTTCTTGGTGTAACATCATAGTGTTGGGTGATCTAAGCTTTTCATGAGGTGAAGAAGGGCTTTCTTGCTGAGAGGACGACGTTGGGTCAGAACAATTGGTTGTAATCCTCTTTGCTATTCTTGATTATTAATAAAGCTATTCGAGATGTCCTCCACATTCTTGTATGATTGATGATATATGCATTTGTGTGGTCAATATATATCTGGTCCTATATTGTTTATGATAGTAGATATCTGTTCTTGGATAGTGTTATGCTGCTTTGATTCTATAGGTACTCTTTGAAGCTGGGTAAACGAGGAAGCAAGTGGCAAAGATCTACCAGAAGGGAGAGGAATCAAGCAAGGAACCAAGCACAAGACAGAGGCTGGTCTCCTTCTTTCCCCTCTTATCTATCTCTCATAAAGGAAAACAAAAGTGGTTTTAGTTTGTTTGTTTCTAAGGCAGCTACCAGCCTTAGTGGGACTAGCAGCTCTGCATAGACACTAGATTTCCCGATAACAAAATGGCGACTCCACTGGGGAGCGAATATATTGTTTGTTTGTCTATATTTGTTTGCTTTATAAACTTACAGACAGGGCCTGAAGTCAAGCCAGCTAGCCTTCGAACTGCATTTGCTATGCAAATGCAAAGTAGATCAATGTTGCTTCAGTCTATCTCTGAGTTTTGTTTATGAACTGAACAATTGATTTACAAGCTCTCTAATTGCCCTTGTGGTGGCTCTAGTAACCTCTTTAGATCTACCCCTTTGATTTATTTATTGATTACCACTTGCTCGGCCTAAATCCCTGAACTGAGCTGCAAACTGTGACCCAGAACCCAGTTGAAGTCTCGTCCCTAGACCATCGCACGGTCTCTTCTTTGGAAACTGGATGCATCGCACTTTCTATGTGTAGTAGGTGTGCTGCATCTCACTTTCCCTGTGTTACAGGTGTGCTGATCAGACAAGACCTCTTCTGCTCTTAGATTTTGGTTTCTGTGTTCACTCCTTTCAGCTTTATTAAGGAGTTTTGCTATCTGTAGTCAGTATACATCTGTTGGAACCCCATTCCTTACCATTATTCCGCCTCCATTGTGCAAATAACTATAAATGTTTTTATGTATTTTGAGCCATTTTCAATTCTCTTTTACAAAGAAGTAGCGTAATTGAACTGTCGTTTCTTGATTTCGAAGTGTCGCAAGTGTCGTTTTCAGTCATAGAAGAGAATCTGATTGTTCTTGATAGTCGATTACATTGTTACTCTTGTATTTGATTTGATTTGGTAGTTTTTCAAGTGTCGAAAGTGAGTTTTTCAATTCCAAATCGCGAAGTGTCATCATTGTCTTCATTTTGTCTTGAAAAGAAAATTGTTAGTAATGTCGCCTTGAAAAACAATTCAGATTTGTGCTTAGCTTTCTTTTTATCATTCACACATTAAGAAGGCTGAAAACAAATACATGCATGTGCATTTGCATTTAGATTGTTTTTTGGTTTGATTTAGGACAGTGCATATAGTGTGTGCTCCCTGCTCTATGTTGAAATAATATCATCTCTCTTTCTTTAGTAGCTAGGATTTTCATTGCAAAAAGAAGATTAAACGATTGTTTATCATCTTCGATTGCATTTTAGGAATTGTATATCTACATCACGTGGTGAACCTGAAAGGAAAATTTCTTAAGCAAGATCAACTCTAAAATAAATTTAATGAATCTAAAAACTCTTTGGAACCTAACGCACAACATTTAGAAGTCTAGGATAGAGACGTATTCTGGCGTCGTAAAGCCTGGTAACTATTGTTTTCATCGTTGGTTGGGTGATTCCTCCACTTTGAGACGATAAGTGCCAGTACGGACTTGTGCTCCCACGTACCATCGAGTATATATTGGGATACCACAATAGGATTTATCCTTTATCCATAGGAAGTCGTGTCTGCCGCACTATCGATTGCAATGCACTGAACACAACATTCGGGAAGATTGACTGTCGTATCATAAAAAGTATTCTGCAGTTTTGCGATTGGTTTGGTAATCCCTCTATCTAGATTTCCAGAGTAGTCTCTTTCATTCCTTTTCAGACTCCTTAAAGGAAAAGGTCCATCTGAGCACTTGTCACTTCAAGCTCATTAAAAATCGAAGGCGACTAGAGTCATCTTTTGTTTTTTATCGACTCTTAAAAATTGAAAAAACAAGTTGTGTCAAAGCGTCTAAAATTTATTTTAATTAGAATAAATATCACCTTTCCTACGTTGGTCTTAGGTTGAGAAAAATGGAGTCCACCAACCAAGGAGTTCCCCTTGGGGGAAATCCTAGTCCTTTCTCCTCTTGGGGAGATGTTGGTGCACCCCATATGGCCACATTGTCGCTTCCAGGATTGACAATCGGCTTGCTTGTATGGCTCTTCTCAACCTCTGTCGTTCAGAACACCGTGATTCCTGAACAATCAAGTCAGCAACTAAACGATACCAAAGTTACCCCCCAACCTTCTACTTCGTCCAATTCTCCCTCTCCTCCTTCCTCTTCGCTTGATAAAGCTGGTAAAACCAAAAATCAAGTAAGTAAGAAGAAGAAGGAGAAGAAGAAGAAAGAGAAGAAGAAGAAGGAGCCAAAGGCGAAAAGAGGCAACCAGGCATCGTCTGATGAAAATCCACACACTGCACCGTCCAGGCCTAAATCGCCATGTGTCATTTGCAAAGGAGACCACTATCATCGAGATTGTCCTTGCATCCCTTGGATCTTAAGGGACTGGTCCCCTCATTTGCACAATCTGGCGTCATCAACCTCTGATGATCATGTTGAAAATACACCGTCAACTAGTGAAAGTGAAGCCCCTAGACAAAAGTAAAATGTAAATTTCCTTGTAAACTGTGTGAAGGCGATCACACCATCCACCGTTGTCCCTTCTTAGACAAGGCTAAAAGAGTTTTGGACGACCATCCGGTTTCACCGTTACGGCTTCCTCCTGGATATAAAAAGCTCTTGCCGAGCCCGTCACTAGTTGAAAATCCGTCCAACATGTCGTTTTGGTCGGCCGAAGCGTCTATCATTGAAGATAAACCATCTGAATCCACACCAAACGAAAGTCAAAAGGTCGAGGCAGTAGTTGACCCGGTCTTGCCTTTAGAGGATCCATCTTCAGATGATACAGTCACCGGAGAGAACAAGAACGACACCGTCCAAATTCTTTTCGTAAACACAGACTCCAATGAACATGGGGGCAGTCCACCTGTTCCTTTACTGTAGGAAGGAAGTTCGTCAGAGTCGTATCGACCGTCTATTCGGCCCCACCTCCAAGCAACCTAGTTGTTTCCTTCGATTGGAATCTACTAGACAGAACCTGCTTACCGGCTAGTGTGCCATTTTGAATCATTGCTCAAATATATAGAATGGTCATGGCTGGTACCATCATAGATGAAGGGGCTTCTGTGAGTATCCTTTCCTCAACTGCTTGGAAAGCGCTTGGTTTTCCATCGCTTTTGCCTGAAATGAGAAATCTAACAGGTTTTGACAAAGGAACCAGTCGACTGTTAGGGATCCTTCCCAATGTGCCGATAACATTCAGAAGGAAAACCGTTCACATGAATGTAATGGTAGTCCAAGGACCCTTAGATTATAATCTACTCCTTGGACGTGACTATATTTATTGCATGGGAGCCATTGTCTCCTCACTCTTTAGAGTAATGTGTTTTCCACATGAAGGAAGAGTGGTCAAGCTCGTAGACCAGCTTTCATTCCCCGGTTCACACATCGCAAATAGTCAAATACCATCCCTGAATGGTCTTTTCATGCAAGGAATGTCTCATCAATCCCCAGTCCGTCCACTTGATGAGCGCGAGTGATTCATGAGGACATGACTGAAACCCAGGGGGCATGCACCCTGGTCTGTTTCGGCAGGAAAACCTTGGGCATAGAGTAGGTTTCCGTGAAGGATATATGACTGGTTGACACACCTGTCCATTTAGGAAAATGGGGTTAGACCGGAATAAGATACCTCTGTTAAAAGGTAGGCCTTTCCAGATAAAACAAAAAAATTGAGGGGTAACCTGGAAACTCTACTTCACTATACCTGGGGGCATGCAAACCGTTTGGCATGCAAGCGAAGAGCGACCATTTATTTTTTAAATTTGTAGGTCCTCTAACCCTTTAAACTCGTAGGATTGGTCGTTTCCTAACTTTCATAAAGAAAGGATGCGGGGCAAAGCTTTGAAAAAATGCCATTTTTAAATGAGACATCCTTATTATATGACTGGATCGAGCAGTTTTAATGCGAAATTCAAGCTCGTTAAAAAATAAACATAAGCAATGAGAAAATGTTTCCCCAGAGTTTAAGCTTATTAAAAAATGAACCAATTTCCGGTAAATAACCATCGTGAATGTATTATCATCAACCTTTGAAGCCTTGGTCGTGTTCTCATCATCGCCTCCACTCTATTTTGGCTGATCATTCACCTCCATTTGATTGTTTACCCTTTTTGAGGAACTGTTGCGAAGAGTGATCCTGTTAGCCATCCTTGTGACACTGCCGTGATTGGAAAATTCCAAACCTTACTTGGAGTTAGCTGCTACCCGAATTTATCACTCGTTCCTCAAAAGATGAGTCTCCTTTAAGCTCTTTTCAACTGACTCGTAAAATATGAAAAGATTGTCGAGCGATTGGCCTCTCCATCTCGTTAAAGTGACCGGAAGTGCTATCCCTCCTTTAGATTTTAATCTTTTTGGACCTGAGGGATTATTACACAAAAAGATCAAGCACTTGTTTTGTTCGGCTCGTTAGAATTACCAAAAATTCATCCCTTTTGTATTGTTTTATACTTTTTCAGACACAAGGGATTATATGACGAAAAAGGATTATTGGAGTTTTCTTTACATCCCTTTTCATACTCTCTAAAATTGAAAAGGACCGAGTTATCTTTGTCATTAAACTCGTTAAAACCAAATAGCTACAAACTTGTCCATACAGACAAGAACGAGTTTCACTATCGCTAGGCTCATTAAAACATAGCGATGGGTTTGCCCGAAGGGCAGATTATAGAAAAAGCATATGTTATCCTCCTCAAGATTGACAAAAATAAAGAGGTACTGGTCAGCAATGACTGGGGAAAAATTGGGAAGAAAACTTGAAGAAACTTTATTGGTAGCAAGTCGCTCTTGAACATGACAGTTTCACTCCGCATCCGAGTTGGGTTGGGTTGTTCCATTCACTGGTCATATCACCATGGGTCCGTCACACCATCCATATTTTGCGTTAACGCAACCAATCCATCATGTCAGTGTCGCCGATATGTTCAATAGAAATCGCTCAGAGAATTCACCTGTGTCTCATCCACTGCAATACATTTACGCTCCATTCTTTCATGACCGCCACCCTGAATCTTATGTCATCAAATCATTTTCACCTCCATTAAAATCATTTGCTCCGTTCCGTGTCATTGATGTGGGATTCACTAAGGCCCTCCTATGACATATCACTTCTTGTCTACATCAGCTCATTATCCAGGAAGTCGATCTAGGAACAACCCTTTCAGTACTTTGAAGCTTGCATGCCTCAATGGCAAGTTTCTCACTTCCGGCGACAGGTTTACATCAACGGCCTTCGACCGAAATATTTTGCGTGGTGTTCGATGCCAAGTCCCTTATTCACACGAAGTGAATTGTACTGTAGTACCTTGAGGGTCATCATCATTATCGGTGATTCCTCTCGCACCTGTTAACAGCTTACATCATTGGCTGGTAATCAGGTGATGTCTTTCCATGTTTGACTCCAGAACATCTCTCACATGGATCGACTTGTACTTTGAGTGAAGATCGAACAAGATTGAAGACTTCGGATCTAGTTTCATCCATCTGGGCTGCGATATATATTCAGGAAAATAAAGACATCAAATGTACATCATTACTGCACAGATAATCATCCAACCCAAGGGATGATGGCTCTACCAGAATCATCAGTCTACACACAGACAATTGTCTATCTTATGTACATGAAAATGAATTTATAAAGCTGAGCATGGGAATGCCTGCCTCAGCTAGATCATGAAAAATATTATGAAGATAATGTATTTTATTATATCTTATTACAGGTCACCTTCTAGCTCGAAAAAACTTCAGATCCTCATGATAAAGCATTTCACCCGACATCAAAAAGATTAACAACCTCATGCTTTAGGGGGGCAACTGTTATAGACATTTTTGGGCACTGCAACCCCAATCATAAATTTCCATAAACCAAGGGCTCTTAATTCCCTAAAAGTGTTGTTCCAACCCCTAAAAGAACAAGGTCAGCTGATTACATCATCTCCCAGAAGTTCTTCATGAAAAACTACTCAGAACTGGTCAAAACTGGACCATCTCACCTGCTCCATGGTCAAAGTGCGCTGCATCCCACCTAAATACACATGGGAGGTGCGATGCACATTGAAAATCCCTTCTATGGGGTGCAATGGGCGAGAGTGGACAAATGGTAGGGTTAATCTGCAAGGTGGAGGATCATGGAATCTTCCAGAAACTTCTCCTATGACACTTCCCTCTCTGCATTCGCCCAGGGATGAGTAAGAGATCATCAATCTCCAAGTGGAATCAAGAACTATTAGAGACAGGACACTAATCAAATCTCAAAAGCTGACTCACCCCCCTTGCAAACATCTATGTATGGATCCCTCATCCCAGAGATCCAGAGGCTGGAATTTTGTATCTTGTAAGGAAGTGCTGCTGGTTTCTTGGTGTAACATCATAGTGTTGGGTGATCTAAGATTTTCATGAGGTGAAGAAGGGCTTTCTTGCTGAGAGGATGACGCTGGGTCAGAACAATTGGTTGTAATCCTCTTTGCTATTCTTGATCATTAATAAAGCTATTCAAGTTTTCCTCCACATTCTTGTATGATTGATGATATATGCATTTGTGTGGTCAATATATATGTGGTCCTATATTGTTTATGATAGTAGATCTATGTTCTTGGATAGTGTTATGCTACTTTGATTCTATAGGTACTCTTTGAAGTTGGGTAAACGAGGAAGCAAGTGGCAAAGATCTACCAGAAGGGAGAGGAATCAAGCAAGGAACCAAGTGCAAGACAGAGGTTAGTCTCCTTCTTTCCCCTCTTATCTATCTCTCATAAAGGAAAACGAAAGTGGTTTTAGTTTGTTTGTTTCTAAGGCAGCTACCAGCCTTAGTGGGACTAGTATCTCTGCATAGACACTAGATTTCCCGATAACACTAACCCTAGTAAAACTTGAGTTAATCCCGCATCGGGCTTCACTTGACTCCCTAATCCATTCAAGCCCAACCTGATCACTTTAACTTGCGACTTAAGCCTAAGCTAATCCCCCAACTACTCGATTAAAACCCTGGGCCCCCCTCAACTCCCGTTTATTTCCCACTGCGCTGCTCTCCCACCCAACCACAGTCAGATTGCCTCCCCATAGATCCAATGGCCCAAAGCCATATCGGTCGGGCTCGATGGACTGCCTTTACCTGCTTGATAAGGCGGTTTTCCACCGATGCTAGATGGCTATGTGTCACGCTCTAACATTGATTGCGTGACCCCCCTCTAAAACCGCCCATGCCTTTAAAGCGATGCAATAACTTCCTAATACTGCTTCCCCTGTTGTTTTGATAAACCACCCATCCTCCATAAAATATGAATTTTGCATCACTTTTTAATATTCGCTCGTTAAAGATTTAAACCCCAAGAACCCGTGTTTTCTCATCATTTCGCCTGTTTTACACTGTAAACCCATAAACCCTCATCGCCACCCTAGAACATCTACGATGCGATGTCCCCTCCAATTACATCCTAAAGCACTGCCTCGAGACATTTCTTAAGCATTCCTGTGCCAGAGAGCCATCAAGCGTCCTTCATGCAGACAATTATTTTCTTAAATATTATTGATTATTTCAGGTTACCCGACTAAGATCAGAGCTTGGATAAACAATTCTGATACTAGTCAAAGAACCTGTTTACTCCAAGACTCAGACCAGAAACCTATTAAAATCACAAATTCAAAAGAAGAAGACCAGTTAGACATGCACAAAAGATGAAGACTAATACACACAGAGCCAAGAAGAAGACAAGGAACAGAGTACTGACAGATCAAAACAGAGCAACCAGACTAGAGATGTAGATGAATAAAACACATTGAAACTTGATCAAAATCCACTTTTGATTGCTGATACACATATAAAACATAATAATTTACTGTTGAAAAAAAGATTAAAAGGTAAATTATAACAGGGAAAGGAAGAAACATAGAAAGGGTAAAGACATGTCATCGAAGTGAAAGAGTATCAATGACAGAGAGTATCAGATGAACAACACAAGTGAATAAAGCCTCCAATGTAATAAATTCAACAACAAAGAGCATAAAGAGCTAGAAATAAACCATAAAAGCCAGCAACACCACAATTAAAGGGATAGCATGAAATAGTTCATTAGCTGCCTCTATCTTCCTACGAGAAGATATTTTCTATTTCCTAGATTAAATCTCAAATTAGTTTGAGATATTTGTATTAACACCTTAGTATAAATACTTCAAAAATTGAAGTATGTAGGGTGGATTCTTAGACATTTATTTAGACTATTTGATTGAAAGACTGTAAAATCTATTGGAGCATTGGCTGAGCCAGCATGCTGGATTGGTGAATAAAGACAAGATAGTTCAAAGGATTCATGTGCAGAGCAAACTGTAGGCAATTATTTTCTCTTTTTATTGTTATATCTTAAAGTTTTCATATTTTTGATCTAAATCTGGATGCCATAACTACAAGTATTATATCGGAGTTCGTTTAATTACACTCTGCTATAACAGTTAGGAAAATCTATGTTTTCTACAAATAATTTAAGTTAAGGAATTCTTAATTTCTCCTTAGCTTAGGCTATTTCTTTTAATCTATATCAAAGGATTCTTAATTTCCCTTTGTTTCTGATTGCCCCCCTGTTCCTTGTTTCAATCCCTGTCTGAGAATTCTTAATTGCATTCTCACCTTGGTTAAAACCTTTTTCATCCCTTTGGCCTAAAGATCTACACTCTACTTTGCTATCTTTCCCTTTGAACATTCCCTTTAGTGAGTTGATCCAGTTCTGCTGCCCTTATTGTGACTCCATATGCCCAATGGTCTAGAGACATCATTCTTTCCATCTGTTTAAAGATCCCCACCACCCAATATTTCAATACAAATAAAAAACCCCCTGAACCTTTCAGAACTAGCCTAATATCCCAACAAAACAAATCTAAATCATATAGAGAGAGCCCTCTCTGGACTTAGGTTGGCTAGAGCGTAAGCCTAAAAATTGGTTTGTGGTTACCTCAGTGATTTTCTTTCTTCTTATAACTTCTAGAGAAAATTCTAAGTGATAACACAACGCGCCATCAAGGGTAATTTGTTTAGTAATATGTGGTCCAATCCAAGGCATCAGGCTAATCAACTCTCAACGGTAGTCCCAAAATTCGTCAACGTGATCATGCACACCTTGTTTTATCACCCTCATTTTTTTATCGAGAAAATCCTTCTTGATTTCGTCTATCATTATTTAAACAAATTCTAAAAGTGAAGTATATGATACTATTCTAGACCTTGATTTCATTGCAGACCTTGTAGTCCAATAGGGCAACAAATCCATTGATGAGTATATTCTGAAATCTCCACAATCATCCATTAATACCATTACTACCCCTGAGTTTTCGGAACAGATCTCCACTACTTTAAGTTCACCATTATTCCATTCAACTTCAGTACCCCTTTAATCCCATTCTACACCACCATTTAAACCTTCACTCCCTCACCAGCCTATCATTACTCATTCACCATCTACTAGCCTTGGTTCTTCATCCACTACTGCATTAATCCCAATTATATCAACCACACAACTTATCCCATCCCAATCAACAGTAATAGAAAACATATATGCTCCTCTTGTTTTACCTGCCCAACTTCATGCTATGCCTGTAGATTATCAGAGTAAGATTCCCTTGTTTGATGCATTGGTCAGTACAATGCCCAGCAACATGTAAACAGGATGTGTGACTTCTTTGAACTACATGAATTAGATGAACCTGATGTCCAGATGAGACTGTTTTCCCAATCTTTGACTCGTGATGTCAAGAAGTGGTTTAAAGCCTTCCCAGCCAATCATATAGCAGACCTAGAAAACTTCCAAAGGTTGTTTATTGATAGGTGGGAAAAGAAAAAGAATCCTTTACAAATCCTTTCAGAATATGAGAATATTAAGAGAGGCCCTAACGAAACAGTTCAAGATTATTGCACTAGATTCAATGGTATATATAATGCAATCCTAGTTAACCTTAGACCCCCACATGACTTAGCCTTAATAAAGTTCCTTGATGGTTTTGATACTGATATGTCATACTAGCTTAGGGAAAGAAACCCCCCTACTTTAGAAGAAATGAAAATTGTAGCTGTTAGTGTAGAAGCAAATTTGTTAGCTAAAAGGGCTAGAGTTAGAAATGAAAGAGAACTGTTAAGGAAGAAACTTCACCATCTGATCTTAAAATAGATAACTTGGATAAAAACATGGAAAGGAAACCCCAATGGGATAACCAACAAGCACCTCCAATTAGAAACCCGAATTTCAGAAATAACGAAAACACAGGGAAAATGGAACAGATCAAAACATAAGGCCTCCTTTTCAAGAAAATTATGTAGAAACATCCAATCCAGAAAATACAGAGCATGACACACAAATTAACCTAATGGGAGTAAATGGTGAAGAAACTATTTTTATAACCCAAGATGAGGAGGAACTGTATATGATACAACAACTACAGGTACAGTCTGGTGAATCATTTGACTATAAACAAGGTTATGACTCTGCTATTTTCGTAGTCCACAAGAAATATTACCTGAGAAGCAAAAGGAATTTATATGTCCGTGACCAAACAAAGTACAAAAACACAAAATCATCCCAAGAAGCTAAAAGAAGCCCCTGTTTCAAATGTCCTTCAAATTCTCCCTAGGCAGAACCCAAACCCTTCTGGCCCCACAATTGTAGATATAACCCTTGATCAACCTTCTGATGATCAACCATCCACTTCAATTCCACTTGTATATCCACAGAAAGAGATCCCCAATAAAGAAAAAGAAAACAATCATACTCAAATCCATGTTGCTAAAACTCTAAACCTTCAATCAGAAAAAGCTTCTTTTCCTTTTAATTTGGGAGCAGAGATAGCTAAGCTAAAGATTCCATTCCCTTTAACAGAACTAATCAAGAATGAACCTTACAAGTCTCATATATAAACTTTGCTGAAAATGAAGATTCAATTAACTTGTTTGATGATAATCCAGAACTATATTCGGTCCTGATGTTAATGGAAAACCATTAGAAGGAGGAGTTCCACCTTTTTATATAGGCCTTAGAATCCATGACAAGATTCTACACAATGCAATGTTGGATTCTATAGATTCTCACAATTTAATGCCCAAATTAGTAATGGATAAATTGAACCTAGACATAGTAAGGCCCTACAAATACTTATTCTCATTTGACTCTAAACAAGTAAAGTGTCTAGGATTAATCAAAGACCTATGTGTTACTTTAGTCCAATATCCTGCCAAAAGCATCTTAAAAGACATTGTAGTTGCTGACATCCCACCGAAGTCTAGCATGCTTTTATATAGATTATGGGGAGCCAAACTTCAGCGATCTCTTCAATTTGATATGTCTTATGCAACAATTTCTGTTTTTGGACAACCTAAGAAACTATACCAAGAAATCTTAATGAAATATATGGTAAGTAGTGAGGATCGGCCTCAAAACTTTCCCATCTACTCTGTTATCACAAAATTTGACCTTGATAGGTTGTTGATCAAGTATACTTTGAGTAACTCTTCCAAACCAATCTTTTGGTTGAGGCTTAACCGCCTTAACCTGAGAGGGCTCTCTCACTAGGTTTAGTGTTTTTGATTAATGACTAGATGGCTAACTCTAGGAACAAAATGAACAAAAGTATAACTGGTTGACTGGTTGAAACTATGATTAGCAAATATCTATTGGGCTATGGAGTCAAAATAGTCTTCAATGAAACAACATGATCAACAAAACATGGAAGTCAAGGCACTTAGAGTTTAGGTTTATGAATAAAACAGTAACACAGTGAAACAACACAGTTTACAACACAAGCTCATACCACTGCAAATAAGTAATTAAACAAAGCCATAAGAACATCAAACACATAAACTCTTTGTTAATCTTGAGTAGTGAAACTGATCTCTGTATTAAGTATGAAAGCCACAATTTCTTAAAATAACACAATCTTTCTTTACTAATGAAATTTCCAACCCTCAAGAATTTGATTCTCAAGCTTAATATAGAGTTTTACATCCTTGGATATTGTGATCCATCTTTAGAGGAATTCGAATTCCTAATTTAGACACTTACCTAATGACAAGACAAATTATTTAATTACAACTTGACAACTAGCTACCTTTGAGAGTCCTAATACAAATAGGAGTAAAACTCCTAAAACATGCCTTCAACATCCTTATCTGAGTCTTTAATATATTATTTAATTAGCTTCCAACCCTATCCTCGAGTTTGATGATGACCATGATGTTGTTGCAAAGCCTGTTAAATTATGCCCTAACTACCCTGAAAATTAGGAGACAAAGTTCCTCTTTTTTGGGCCCTTAACCCTTTGTGTTTATCTTCAAATAGTTTTCTATTGGTGTATAGGTGTCATGCATTAATAATCTTTTGAAACATCATTTTCCACCTGTGCAAAAGGGAACTTGAGCATGTGGATGAAAACATGATTGTGCTTATGAAAATACTCTGTTTTCGTAGCACAACCTTCATTTTACCTATGAAGTACTCCTTGAAGCTTTGCTACCCTCACCCCTGCCATCTGAGAGTTCACACATGATCTTATATCCACTAGAAAATTCAAAATTTTGAACCGATCCAACATTTCCTCCGCAATGCATCTATAAGAGCCAAATGATCATCTTCAATAGTTTCATAGTGTGCTACGAAACTACTGTGTGTGTTATTTTTCAACACGGCCTTCAAAAATCAATGATTTGGGAGTTTTTCCAAAATTTTGAGAAGACTGATATATTAACCAAAAATCAAAATCACATCCCTTCATAGATGTTCTTCTTTGTAGCTGTTCTTCCTTTATATTCCAAATTCTTTTTGTGTGCTAAAAACTGTTTTAATACAACTCCTTCATTGCCTCTCTTCAACACCTTGTTTCATCATTGTTGTAGACCCTTTTCCAGATTGGTTAGTTGTATTTCCAGATCTTCAATTTTCCTCTTCAATCCCTTGTTTGTAGCTCTGAGCTGAGTATTAATTTTCTTTACAAATTTGGCTTCTTTGATTGCAGGAACAGTCCAGGTAAAGTATTGTTGTTCACTGCTAACTATTTCTGATTTGGGCATCCTTTCAACCTCCCAAAGAGCCTTCATCCTTTTGAAGTTTGTCTTTTCGGTAGCATGTTCTCTTGCTATCACTCTTAGTTTAGAAATCTCATTGTTGGCAACTTCTAACCTTTTTTCCATGACTTCATAACTAGATTTTGTGTTTGAGTGGCAAGAACTGTGTTTTTGTCTCTTTTAGGTCTTGAAGATGGTAATTATAACTCTTCTTGAAAAACAAAGGCTTCTTCTGTTCTATCCAATTCAACATTGGACTCCCGGATCTTCTTGGATTGCCGAGTTAATGGTTTTCTGGGTTTGAAAACAAAAGCTATAACCTCATCCTCAAATTCCAGTTTCTTGGAGGATTTCACTTTCTTCGACTTCCTTTGATCAACTTTTTTCACATCTGCCTACACCAAAGGGGATTCCGTAATGTCAATGGCCCTTAAGATATCACTTAAGTCACCCTTCAAGCTTGAACCTTGTCCTGAATCATTGTTTTTCCATTTTGCCTTGCAATCTCGCTCCTAGTAAGTCTCCTTTGAACTAGTTTGCTGGTTGACTGTTCTGATTTTTTCCCTTTAAGCTCATATATCTTTCCCTTGGCAGATTTAGGAGTTTCAAGAATGACTGTTGGACTTTTAACTACTGAGGTTTTTCTTTCTTGTTCTTTCACTTGCTTCCTTGGCTTTAATTTAGCATACCTTTTTTCCCCGGTCATTTCAGACTTGCTAGCTTTTGCTGATGAAGTTTCTTTGACCCCAGAGTTAGTACCTTCACCTTGTTTTTCTGTTCCAAAGTCACATACAAACAAAAACAAAGACCAATCTTTTTTGACCCTTTTGAGTTCATGTAAAACTATCAATATAATTAGGCCATGATGAAACAAGGAAGTCTCACACCCTTGGGACTTTAACTGTACTTTATCTGCCATCTTAGCTATACTTCAAAATAAGAAGTAAGGAAAATCTAGAGAAATCATACCAGTAAAATGTAAAAGGAGTTTAAAATGATATGAGTAAACCTTTTGATATCTGCCTTAACAGGTGAAATAACGCTGAATGTTAAAGAGTAAATTGGTATAGTCGTCCTTGATGTAGTCTTTGGGAACTGCCTTGGTCAGGTCAGTTTTTGAAAATTGTGATTTCAGGAACACCTTACATGGTTCCATGTTGAATTTGAAGTTTTTGAACCAAGTCTCTTGCCCCCTAGGAATTTCGGTCACCAACGCTATAACCTCTGGAGAAACTTGCGAATCAAGCATTCCAACCTTTGTTCTTAAACCGGCAAAATGAAGTGCAAACTCATTGGTTACCTCAGTATTCCCTCCCTGCAATTTCTTACGAAACTTCCAACACCCTACTTTCTTGAAGGCCTCTAAAATTGCTTTGTCTCTACTTAGGACCTCAGTGTTTTCTAGCTCTGTTCTCAAACAATGGCTAGACCTGTGGCGTTTCTTCTCCTTTGTCATCTTTTCTTCCGAGTTCCTGTAACAAAACTAGCTTGTTTTGAAACTCAATTGATCAACCTCGCTTGCCAATGATGATCAGCTTCACTTGAGTGATGGATGAGAAAAACCTTGGTGAATGATTCCCAAAATTTATTGTCAAAAAAATTATGTTTCAAGGGTTTGCATGCAAACTAAGACGGTGAGACTAGCCAGCTTCTTCGAATTTTGAAATTATCTTCGTAATGACCCCTAAATTCGAAATGATGAGTTTGGAGCGGTGGAATGCTCGTGGACTGACTCATAACTGACACCTATTCATGAAAATTCTAATGAGTTTTTACCGTATTGATGTTTGACAAGACTGTTTTTATGAATCCGCGCTTTCATAGCGCGCTGGGAAAAGCGCTACGAAAAGAGCAACGTTTTCGTAGTGTAGAATAGCAAATTTACACTGTCTACACTATGAAATCATAGTTTAAGGGCTAATTTCAATAATTTTCAAATTTTCCTTAGGCTATGAGTTTCTAACAGGGCTGTAGGACTCATGAAACATAGGAAAGGGATGTTAGACTTTATTTGGACATTAAAAAAAAAAAAAAAAAAAACACATAAGATGACTTGACACTCATGTAAGACCATGAAAAGGAAAAATGTAAACTCTTGTTTTGGTGATAACCAGGGAAAATTTTAATAACCCCCCCTAAATTTATAAATATAATAAATGGGCGAATCTCCATGGTATATAGGAAAAATGGAAGGCGATTTTATCAATAATATAATATGTATATATAATTTTTTGGCGAATCTCTCACCAGGCATGGCGAATATTTTACTCAATTATAAAATCTTGTAAGATCTTGGCGAGTCTTTCACTAAATAATAAAACTTTGTATGGATCTAAGACATAGAATTTCCCCTTTAAATAGTCTATGCTCACATGAATACCATGGTATTACCATGGGTCAATACCATGGGTTATCATAAACCTGGAGCTTAAAAATTACTATTAGTAACTTATAAAAATTAATAAAATTAATAGTTGATTTTTATTTTATTTTTTATTTTAACCAAGCTAAAATGTTTAACCTACATTAAATTACAACATCCATTTTTACTTTTGACCAAGCCCCAAGAGGATCAAATGTTTTTTGACTCTATGCTAGTTTGCATATCACGATATTTGATACCTCTAGGGGGTTAGTAGATCCAGAGTAAAGATGGATCTATGCGGGTTTAATTCCCCCATTTAAATAGGCTACATTCCAGGTGAATACCATGGGTCAATACCATGTGCCATTTTGGTGAATACCATGGGTCAATACCATGTGCCATTTTTATTTTTATTAATTCTAATATTAGGGTTAATAATGGTTTTTTTGCATGGTATTAATAACAATCTAGTCCATGGTATTTGTCCCATAGTATTTTGCCCATAGGTTTCACCTAAATATAACCCATTTTTTGAGTGTTCGTAAATATAAGGTGACTTATGGAGTAAATATAAAAAAATGTTTTATTTGTTTACCATACCTCTCGTTTATTTATATTTTTTTTAATTTACCATACCTCTGTTACAAATATGGTATTTGGCCCATAGGATTCACTTAAATAAAACCTCTTTCTTGAGCCTTCATAAATAGAACTAGGGTTATGGACTAAATATAAAAAGAGGTTTTATTTATTTACCATACGTTTAGTTTATTTATATTTTTATTTATTTACCATACTTTTGAGTAAGTATAAAAATATGTTTTATTTATTTACCATACCTCCACTTTACTTATATTTTTATTTGTTTACGCCAGGTGACTTATGGAGTAAATATAAAAAATGTTTTATTTATTTACCAGACCTCTCATTTATTTATATTTTTATTAATTTACCATACCTCTTTTATAAATATGGTATTTGGCCCATAGGATTCACTTAAACAAAACCTATTCTTGAAAATGGGCGAATGGATTCACTTAAGTAAAACCTATTCTTGAAAATGGGCGAATGGAAGGTTGTAACTCCTAATTTCAAGGGCTAAATTTACCTTTTTTACCCTCTCCCTTAAAATAAGGTGGGCTATTTGAGGTGATTTGTAAAAATGTACTATGATACAAAATATTCGCCCACTAAAAATTTAAAACCCCTTAATTTCGCCAAAGGGCGAACATTCGCCCCTAAAATTATCCTTGGCACTGATAACAATGGCTCCACTTGGAATAGTGTACCCCTATGGCACACTAAAAACTCGTAGATTCAGTGCTATTCATTTTTGGTAAAATAGAAAAACTTTTATTTGACTTCACAAGCATCTTCTTCAAACTATTAGTCCTTTGATCGGGCTTAAGCTCTCTGTTTTAGCTTGAGGTTTTTAGCAATAAAAACTGGTAAAAATGGAATATATACAATGTCATGAGTAGCTGATGAAACTTCAGCGGGTATAATGCTTTAAGAACCTGCCATTGACAGGCCCTCCAACATATCATCCTCCATCAATTTCCTACAATATATAAGTGTTGTTCCCATGAAACCAACAATCTTAAAAGGACCTTTCCATAAATTCTCAAACTTACCATGCTTGCCCTTTTCCTCAATTTTGGCCTCCCACTTCAACACTTTGTCTTGTATTTGGAAACTGTCTTCTTTAATCTTCCTGTCAAATGTTCTTTTAATTCTATTTTGAGCATGTTGATGGTTGTCATAAACTTCATTCCTCTTCTCCTCCAAGGCTGTCAACTGGTTTACCCTCCTCTGAATGGAATTTGGTTCTTCTTCAAGTCCTTGAATTAACTTCATGACTGGTACCCCCAGTGATGTCGGAAAAATAGCTTCGGCACCATAAACTAATTCATACGGTGAAGTCCCAATTGACCTCTTTGTACATATCATGTTAGCCCATAAGACGTACTTCATCTTTAAGTGCCAAGCTTTCTTGTTCTCCTATAATACCTTTTTGATTATTCTAACAATTCTCTTATTTGATGATTCATCAAGACCATTTCCATGCAGATAGTATGCTGTACAGTGTCCAAGAGTAATGCGATATTGATGACAAAAATTAATAATTTTCTTAGACTTGAAATCTTGAGAATTATCTGTTATAATCTTCATGGGGTAGCCAAATCGAGACAATATATTATTCTCTAGAAAAGAAATAATTACAAAATCATTAGCTTGCCTTGTTGGAATCGTCTCTATCCATTTGGTGAAGTAGTTTGTTGCTGTGAGAATCCAACGATGCTTTCTTGATGATGATGGATGTATTTCTCCAATAAAATATAACCCCCACTGCTGGAAGGGTGCTTCTACATAGATAGGAACCAAAGGAAGTGGCACAAGTTTCCTTTTTCCTTCAAAAATTTGGCATTCTTGACATGCAACAACTCTTTTGTAAATTTATTTAAACATTGTTGGCCAAAATATCCTGCTCTTAGGATCTTATTTGTTGTAGCTTTCCAATAATGATGTCCTCCGCAATCACCTTTATGGAATTCTTCAATGACCCTTTCAGCCTCTTCTTCAAGTAAGCAATTTAGTAAAATTCCTCCTGTGTCTTTCCAAAACAAATTTCTGTCAAATATAAAATATCTCAAAGACTTCAACTTAAAAAATATTGCTTTGGATTTTGTCAGGTCAGCGAGAGCTTTGTGATGTTGCAAAATGAAAACCACATCTTTGTACCCATCTGAAACAAGATATTTCTGATCAATTTGAACCAATTCTTCCTCATCATCATAAATTTCTGATATTTTTGCATTCAGATTTATATCAAGACAATCCAAGTTTGATTGAGTCATTAACTTTTCCAACCCTTGTCCTTTCACCAATTTGTTTGGTTTGATGTCTATATCATATTCCAGCAATTTTGCGATCCATTTCCTCTTTTGCCATTGGGATCTGCTTGAGTTAGAATGTCTTTCACCACAGTATTCGGAACTTATGCTACAATGTGAGAATGCAGAATGTAAATTCTGAAGTCTTTAATAACTTTTACCAAAGCATAAGCTTGTTTTTCTAGAATATTATATTTCAGCTCAACATTAGCTAATGTTTACTGAAGAAATAGATGGGATGTTCAATACCTTGTTTTCCCTTTTGAAGCAACACTTGAGCAGTTGTATTTTCGGAAGAAAATGTAAAAACCAGAAATTCTTTTGAGAAATCTGGACTGATGAGTACCGGTGCTTGTGTGAGTGCCTTCTTGATTTTCTTAAAAGATTTCTTTGACTCAGCTGTCCACTTAATATCAACTCCTTTCTTTAACATCCTTGTTATGTCTTTGACGATCTCAGCAAAGTTTGGGATGAAGCGTCTAACAAAATTCACTTTCCAAAGAAATGATTGAATTTCTTTCCTACTTCTTGGCAAATCTACCTTTTGAATGGCATTAACTCTATTAGGATCAATCTTAATTCCATCTTCAGCAAGAATATGACCAAGTAATTTGCCTGAAGTTAAAGCAAAGATGATTTTGGTAGGATTGAGAGAGATGCCAAACCTTCTACATTTCAGTAGAATTTTTTCTAGGCATTTTAGATGATCTTCCTCTTTCTTTGAAAAGACTGTTATATCATCAAGATAAACCACCACCGTCTTGTCTTTTTCTTCAGAAAAAGCAATGTCCATTGCTCTTTGAAAAGTTTCTCCTGCATTCATGAGAACAAAAGGCATCTTGGCATACATGAATGTGCCCCATGGTGTTATGAAAGTTGTTTTCTCCTGATCATCGAGATGCACAAGACTCTGATTGTAAATTGAGAAGCCATCAAGAATATACATTCTTTGTGATCCAACAATATTTTGGAGAATTGAATCCATCTTGGGAAGAGGATATTTTTCCTTTAGTGAAGCCTTATTTAAATTCCTGAAATCAATACAAATTCTAATTTCTCCCCTCTTATTTCTATCTGGTACCAAATTTGCAAGCCAATTTGAGAATCTGATTGGGACAATGATTTTAGCATCAAAAATCTTCTTAATCTCTTTTTCAATCAATGGAATGAGAAGGGGATTAATTCTTCTCAACTTTTGTTTGAATGGTCTCTAATTTTCTTTAATAGGAATAGTATGATGAATAATGGAAGGGTCATACTGCTTTAAGTTAACATAACTCCAGGAAAAAACATCAACAAACCTTTTCATCATCTCAATATATTTGAACTTCATATCAACTCACAGAAACTTTGAAATTTTGATCATTTTAAGCAAAGCCGATGTACCCAAATTACAGCTTTCTACTTCCTCTTCATCAGCTTGTATCCTTGGCGATTTGAACACATAATTATAAAAAAAAATATTCTCAAGAGGAATAAGACCCTTTGGTATTGAATTATTCTTTAATTGCAAGACTTCAGAACTTTCTTTAGTCTCAAAAAACATGTTTTGTTGATCTACTTGAGTACTTTCAAATTCTTCTTTCATCTTGATAAAATTATCTACATGTTGATCATCTTCAAAAACTTGACAATTGGTGATATTGTCTGGTATAGCTGGTCTATGAGGAACTTCAATCTCATATTTCTCAGAAGAATGAATAGGAATAACAAAAAGACTTGCTAAGACAACAAGAGAATCAACAATAGAATTTTGGTCTCTAGTTTTGACAGCAAAAGAATAGGCTTGGAAATTTTCCAACATGTCTAAAACTAATTTTTTGTATGCTCTCATTCTTACATCCTTTGTTTGATAAACACCTTCAACTTGTCTAATAACCAATTCAGAATCTCCAAAAACAGAAATATACCGATCCTTCATTCTTATGAAAACATCTAGACCCAAAATCAAAGATTCATATTCAACCATGTTATTAGTGCAATAAAAATTCAGTTTGTAAGAGTAAAACTTACTCTCATCACTTGGACTTGTAATCCAAACTCCTGCTCCTGCCCTTCTTTTCCTGCTGATCCATAAAAATATAATGACCACCATCCCTCCATGTCTTTATCATTTTCTTGTTGATTTTCTGAGTGCTAATTTTCTGCTTTCATTTCTTCTAGACCACTATCAATTGACTCATTTAAAAGAATAGCGGATCCAAGTTCAGTATCAAAAGAATAAATAGGAAAATTCCGGGGTTTACCTTTGCTACTTATCATATAAGCCATTCTGGTTTCCCGATACAATCTCCTTTGTTCACCAAAAACAGGAATGGTGGCATAAGTAAGGTCCATCTTCATTGTGCCTTTAATTTTTCCTACCCATGATCTTGATAGCAACATGCCAAAATTTGGTGAAATATCAGCCACAACATTGTCCATAACAATTGTCTTTGCTGGGATTTGTGTTAGACCAACAACAACATCTTTGATTAAACCAATACACTGAACTCTTTTTGAGTCAAAAGAAAACAAATCCTTATATGGTCTTGTTACCTATAACCCTAGCCTTTCCATAATTACTTTGGGCATGACATTATGAGAAGCCCCTGAATCTAACATAACATTATGTAAAGTCATATCATGAATACTAATGCTTACATAGAAAGGAGGAAACTCTTCATTTTGATCATGTTTTATCCTTGGACACAAATATATAATAGGATTATCTTCTTGGACATTTAAGATATCAGTAGCTCCTGGTTTTGAATTCAACATCTCAACAATCTTATTTCCATATTGATTTACCTTGAGAATCTCACTAAAAGGGATTGATATTTTAATCTTTGAAATTTCATTCTCAAGGCTGAAAATAGAAACAAACTTTTCAGTTTCTTTGATAGGAGGAGGAAGTTGAGTGTCTTTCATACCAAGTGGAGAATATTTCTTACCTTCAGCAACCTTTAAGGTATCTTTCTTGGCTTTAGCAACCTTTGAAGCATCTTTCTTAGGCTGCGTTTTGTTTGTAATAATCGATAAATTTTCATTTATAAGATTGTATTGTTTTTGCATTTCAAAAATGGCATGCTGATACCCTTTAAGATAATCTGAAGGTTCTTCTGCTCGATTAACCAAATCTGACTCATCCTGCTCTTCTTTAGTCAAGAAAATTCCTGACATCTCTTCATCAAGACAATGGATAGATTCTTTAGGAATTTCAGGATCATCTTCTTCATCAACCAAAATTTGTTGAAAAGGAGGTCTCACTGGAGAGTCAGGTTACTGATTTCTATTTTCTCTTGGTATTTGTTGATTTTGAGGTCTCCTAAATTGAGGTTCAGGTTGCATAGGAGGAGCAGAAGTGTTTCCAAGAGCCAACCTATCCATCAACTTCTCCATGGTTTTCATCATTGAGGCTAATTTATCTTCAGGAGTTGAAGAGGAAGGTTTCTCTTCTTCTTTCAATTTAGTTTTTCCCATCTTTTACTTTTTAGCAACTATCATGTTTACCTCTACCATAACATCATTACTATGCATTTCAGCAAGTGTAGGTGATTCTTTTTCTCTCAACAAAAGAGAAAAGTAAGAATCAAAAGATTCAACATATCTCATCTGTGCAAGAGCATCTGGGGGTTTCAACTGAATTGGAATTGAGTTAAACACTTTATTGAATCTTTTTGAAAATTTTTGAACAGTTTCATCAGGTGCTCTTCTAAGGTTGTTATATTCAGTAAGTGCTAGAACCAGATTAGTTATGTTTCCCCATTTTCTTAGAAAACTGTCTTCAAGTTCAGCCCAGTTTCGAATGCTTCTTGGTGTAAGAGCTTTAAACCATTTTCTAACTTCACCAATAAAGGTCTGTGCAAATAGCCTTAGCTTCACGTCCTCATCGTAAACTTCCTCTCTGTCAGTAAAATCATTAAATCTGTATACATGTTCTTCTGCTGTAATTTCTTCATCATGACCCCATGTAGGGATTCTTGCAACATATTTACTAGGAAGATCATGTAAAATAGCAGGGAGCACAAATGGGGCATACCTAGCAGGTGCAGCCATGATTACAGGATGAATAGGGGTGCCATGGACAACAAGAATAGAAGATGAAGAGCCAATATGAGGAGGACTACCTGATTTTTGTAAGCCACTAGGAATAGCAGAAACAAAAGATGAAGAACTGATATGAGGAGGACTACTGGGCTCTATAAACCAATGATAAATGTACTCCAATTTGGAAGAGGTAAACCAGCTTCAAATTTTAGCAAGACTTTGAATGGGTCAAGTTCTTTCAATTTATCTAGAGCCTCTTTTTCTAACAACTTAGAGGCAACAACTTCCCAAAACTCTTCATTATCATCTTGTGTTAATAGGGCTAAGGTGTAAATTCCTATCTTTTGCAGATCTAAGATAATACCAATAAGTTCTTCTTCATTTTCTGATCTAAACAACACTTCATGAATTTTAACATCAACTTTTTTGTCTTTAGGACTTCTTGAGAATTCAGAGCGAAAAGATTTTGAATAAAATGGAGTACCTGATATTTCTGAAAATCTTTGACTGCCTCTTGAAACAGTGTCTGGATTATCCACATGAATAGGTGGATTTGGGTCAGGGTTGCTCCGTGTATATCTCCTTCTCGAAGCCACCTTTAAATATTTGAGAATATATGGAGTCACCAAGGTAGAATGCAGCCTCGAAAAGTTTTCTGAGCTCCTGCTACCTTCAGAAGTTCAACTTCTTGATTTTGGGAATGAGTAATCTTCAGTCTCTTGGCAAACACACCAAAATGTTATCACAAAATTTGACTTTGATAGGCTGCTGATCAAGTAGACTCTGTGTAACTCTTTCAACCTGAGAGGGCTCTCTCACTAGGTTTAGAGTTTTTGATTAATGACTAGGTGGCTAACTCTAGGAACAAAATGAAAAAAAGTATAATTGGTTGACTGGTTGAAACTATGATTAGAAAATATCTATTGGACTATGGAGTGAAACTAGTCTTTAATAAAACAACATTATCAACAAAACATGGAAGTCAAGGCACTTAGAGTTTAGGTTTATGAATAAAATAGTAACTCAATGAAACAACATAGTTTACAAGCATGTGAAGGAAGTTAGATCATTTTCCATTGAATTATAATTATCACAAGCTCATACCACTGGAAATAATTAATTAAACAAAGCCATAAGAACATCAAACACATAAACTCTTTATGAATCTTAAGTAGTCAAATTGATCTCTGTATTAAGTATGAAAACTGCAGTTTCTTACAATAACACAATATTTCTTTACTACTGAAATTTCCAACCCTTAGGAATTTGATTCTCAATCTTAATATAGAGTTTTACATCCTTGGATACTATTATCCATCTTTAAAGGATTTTGAATTCCTAATTTAGACACTTATCTAATCACAAAACAAATTATTTAATTACAACTTGACAGCTAGCTGTCTTTGAGAGTCCTAATACAAATAGGAGTAAAACTCCTAAAACATGCCTTCAACATCCTTATCTGAGTCTTTAATATATTCTTTAATCAACTTCCGACCCTGTCCCTGAGTTTGATGATGACCATGATGCTGTTGAAAAACCTGTTAAATTATGCCCTAACTATCCTTAGGCCCTAACCCTTTTTGTTTATCCTCAAACAGTTTTCTGTTGGTGTATAGGTGTCATGCATTAATAATATGTTGAAACATCATTTTCCACCTGTGGAAAAGGGAACTTGAGCATGTGGATGAAAACATGACCGTGCTTACAAAAATACTCTGTTTTCGTAGCACAACCTTCATTTTACCTATGAAGTACTCCTTGAAGCTTTTCTACTTGCACCCCTGCCATCTGAGAGTTCACAAATGATCCTATATCCACTAGAAACTTCAAAATTTGGAACTGATCCAACATTTCCTTGACAATGCATCTATAAGAGCCAAATGATCATCTTCAGCAGTTTCATAGCATGCTACGAAACTATTGTTTTTGTTCTTTTTCAACACGGCCTTCAAAAATCAACGATTTGGGAGTTTTTCCAAAATTTTGAGAAGACTAATATATTAACCAAAAATAAAAATCGCATCCCTTCATAGATGTTCTTCTTTGCAGCTATTCTTCCTTTATCTGCCAAAATTCTTTTTGTGTGCCAAAAACTGTTTTAATACATCTCCTTCATTAACTCTATTCAACACCTTGTTTCATCATTGTTGTAGACCCTTTTCCAGATTGGTTAGTTGTATTTCCAAACCTTCAATTTTCCTCTTCAATCCTTTGTTTGTAGCTCTGAGATGAGTATTAATTTTCCTTACAAATTTGGTTTCTTTGATTGCAGGAACAGTGCAGGTAAAGTATTGTTGTTCACTGTGAACTATTGCTAATTTGGGCACCCTTTCATCCTCCCAGAGAGCCTTCATCCTTTTGAAGTTTGTCTTTTTAGCAACATGTTATCTTGCTCTCACTCTTAGTCTAGCAATCTCATTGTTGGCAGCTTCTACCCTTTTTTCCATGACTTCATAGCTGGATTTTTGCATTTGAGTGGCAGGAACTATTTTTTTGTCTCCTTTAGGTCTTGAAGATGGTAATTCTAACTCTTCTTGAACAACAAAGGCTTCTTCTGTTCTCTCCAATTCAACATTGGACTCCTGCATCTTCTTGGATTGCCGGGTTAATGGTTTTCTGGGTTTGAAAACAAAAGTTGTAACCTCATCCTCAAATTCCAGTTTCTTGGAGGATTTCACTTTCTTCGACTTCCTTTGATCAACTTTTGTCACATCTGCCTGCACCAAAGGGGATTCCGTAATTTCAATGGCCCTTAAGATATCACTTAAGTCACCCTTCAAGCTTGAACCTTCTCCTGAAATCACTGTTTTTCCCTTTTTCTTTGCAATCTCGCTCCTAGTAAGTGTCCTTTGAACTAGTTTGCTGGTTGACTGTTCTGATTTTTTTCCTTTAAGCTCATATATCTTTCCCTTGGCAAATTTAGGAGTTTGAAGAATGACTGCTGGACTTTTAATTGCTGATGTTTTGCTTGCTTGTTCTTTCACTTTCTTCCTTGGCTTTAATTTAGCATACCTTTTTTCCTTAGTCATTTCAGACTTGCTAGCTTCTGCTGATGAAGTTTCTTTGACCCCAGAGTTAGTACCTTCACCTTGCTTTTCTGTTCCAAATTCACATACAAACAAAAACGAAGACCAATCTTTTTTGACCCTTTTGAGTTCATGTAAAACTATCAATTTAATTAGGCCATGATGAAACTGGGAAGTATCACACCCTTGGGACTTTAACTGTACTTTATCTGCCATCTTAGATATACCTCAAATTAAGAAGTAAGGAAAATCTAGAGAAATCATACCAATAAAATGTAAAAGGAGTTTAAAATGATATGAGTAAACCTTTTGATATCTGCCTTCACAGGTGAAATAACGTTGAATGTTAAAGAGTAAATTGGTATGGCTGTCCTTGATTTAGTCTTTGGGAACTACCTTGGTCAGGTTGGTCTCTGAAAATTGTGATTTCAGGAACACCTTACATGGTTCCATGTTGAATCTGAAGCTTTTGAACCAAGTCTCTTGCCCCCTAGGAATTTCAGTCACCAACGCTATAACCTCTGGAGAAATTTGCAAATTAAGCATTCCGACCTTTGTTCTTAAACCAGTAAAATGAAGTGAAAATTCCTTGGTTACCTCGGTATGCCCTCCCTTCAATTTGTTACAAAACTTCCATCACCCTACTTTCTTGAAGGCCTCTACAACTGCTTTTTCTCTGCTTAGGACCTCAGTGTTTTCTGGCTCTGTTCTCAAACAATGGCCAGACCTGTGGCATTTCTTCTCCTCTGTCATATTTTTCTTCTGAGTTCCTATAACAAAACCGGCTTATTTTGAAACTCAATTGATCAACTTCACTTGCCAATGATGATCATCCTTGCCTGAGTGATGGATGAGAAAAATCTTGTGAATGATTCCCAAAGTTTATTGTCGAAAACAATTTTGTTTCAAGGGTTTGCATGCAAACTAAGACGGTGAGACTAGCCAGCTTCTTCGAATTTTGAAATTATCTTTCATAATGACCCCTAAATTCGAAATGATGAGTTTGGAGCAGTGGCATGCTCGTGGACTGACTCATAACTGACACTTAATCATGAAAATTCTAACGGGTTTTTATCGTATTGATGTTTGACAAGATTTTTTTTATGAATCCACGCTTTCGTAACGCGCTGGGAAAAGCGCTATGAAAAGAGCAGCTTTTTCGTAGTGCAAAATAGAAAATTCACACTTTTTGCGCTACAAAATTGTAGTTTAAGGGCTAATTTCAAAAATTTTCAAATTTGCCTTAAGCTATGAGTTTCTAATAGGGATGTAGGACTCGTGAAATATAGGAAGGGGATGTTAGACTTTATTTGGACATAATACCTACCCACTAAAACATAAGATGACTTGACACTAATCTAAGACCATGAAAAAGAAAAATGTAAACTCTTGTTTTGATGAAAACATACTCCATACACTCAAATATTGATTCTTTTATTTTGTATAATGCTGATCAGACTCAAGAAACACTTTTAGATAGCACTGATACATAACCAAAATAAGTTGCAGTTTCTACACTGGATGAGACTAATCGGACAAGAGAGATATTCAATGAACAGGAAGGTCTAATTGTTGTGAATGACGAAGAGTTTGTTCCACCAGATAGTGAAAACTATGATCATGAAATCTTATGGCATTTAGAGTTTGATGAATGAGTAAATAGGTTAGCAGCAGGAGCAAGAGTGTGGATATATAACTTAGAGAATAATTATTCAAAAGGCCATGCATATAGAATAAATTTTAAATGTACAAATAATATAGCTGAATATGAAGCATTAATTTTAGGTCTTATGTTAGTTAGGAATTTAGGAACTAAAAGAGTTTGTATTATGGGTGACTCTGAATTAATCATGAAACAAATTGATGTTGTATATATGACTAAAGACCCTAGATTAAGTTGCTATAGAGATACTATAGTAGAAATACTAAATAATTTCTTAGAAGAAAAGCTTGTAATCATCCCTAGGAAACGTAACATGCAAGCCCATAGTTTAGCAATGTTTGCTAGTACTTGTAAACTACCCTTCCAACCAAACTATTAGTACATTGCCGAAGTTAGGCACAGACCTACAATTCCTGATAATTTGAAGAATTGGCAAATATTTAATAATGATAAGTAGATAAATAATTTTTTACTTTCAGAAGAATAATTTGTAAATAATAACATAGATACTGATACATCGATAGATCGTAATACTAAGGATAAAATAGAAATAAATAAGATATAAGATGATAAAATAGATAGACTTAACCCAACCAAATTTAACAAATCAGATGTAGATAACTTAGAGCTAACAAAAATTGATGAAATGATCAATGAAGAAAATAAGGTAATTAATCTAAAGGATAACATCTTACCAAAGGGATTAACCCCTCTGGAAGATTTATTTGATTAAAATGATGCTACTAAGAAACCTAAGATGGAACTATTAATATCTGACATTGAGGAATGCAACATAGGCACTAATGAAAGTCCTAAAAGATCAAACTTTCAAAATCATTACCTCCTACTAAAAAAGTGAAATACATTGAGTTGTTGATAGAATTTGAGTATGTTTTTTCTTTGAGTTATGAGGATCTCAAATCCTATGACACAAACATCATCTAGCACAATATTCCTATAAAATAAAATCAAAATCCTTTCAAACAAAAAATAAGAAGGATTAATCCTGTCTTATTACCTACTATAGAAAAATAAATTCAAAGGATGTATGATGCTAAAATAATTGCACCAATTAGATTCTCTGATTTGGTATCAAACTTAGTGCCAACAAGAAATAATATAGGTGAGATCAGACTCTGTGTGGATCAATGAAAGCTCAATAAAGTATCACTGAAAGACAACTACCCTCTCCCCAAGATGGATGACATTTTGGAGAGAGTAGTTGGATCAACCAGAATCTCATTGCTGGATATGTTTTCTGGTTGTAATCAAATCTTAGTTGATCTTGATGACCAGCCCAAAACTGCCTTTACTACTCCTTGGGGCACTTTTATGTATGTGAAAATGCCTTTTGGGCTAATGAATGCAGGAGCCACTTTCTAGAGGGCTATGGATATAGCCTTTGCTAAAGAAATTCATGATTTCCTTGTGATATATCTAGATGACATCACTATGTTCTCAAAGTCTAACAATCAACATTTAGATCATCTAAGGCAAGTCTTCATTAAATGCAAGAATTTTGGAATCTCCTTGAACCCCAAAAATTCCTTGTTTGGGTTAGAGGAAGGAAAGTTATTAGGTCACATAATCTCTAAAGATGGTATTAGAATAGACCCAGTAAGAATAGAAGCTATGTTACAAATAAGACACCCCAGGAACATTAGAGAATTACAAACTTTCTTAGGAAAAATCAATTTTCTTAGAAGATTTATATCTAACCTGGCATAATTAATTAGATCACTTAACAATATGCTGAAAAAAGACTTCACAATAAAATCTACTATTGAGGGTAAGAAATTCTTTGAAGACATCAAACTAGCCTTAACTAAAACACCAGTACTAATAATTCCTAAGTTTGATAGAGATTTCATTTTATTTTCCTTTGCTTCAGAGCACACAATAGTTGCAGTCCTATTACAGAAAAATGACCAGGGCTATGAACAACCCATTGCTTTCTTTGGTAAAGCCCTGAGATATGACCCCTTGAAATACAATATAATGGAAAAATAGGCCATGGATTTGGTCAAATGCATTAAATATTCTAGGGTATACATCCTATATTCTCACATCGTAGCCTACATTCCTAATTTAGTAGTAAAAGACCTTCTAATTGAGGATGGCCCAGATGGAATGTTATGAAACCAGCTCAAGAAAAGATAGAAAAGATAGATCAACGCCTTAGAATTCAGCCTCTTCGAGGGGGAAACCTCCTTTACATTACATGAATGAACAATTCTTGGATGATTCAAATGAAAAAACCTCCTTTCTATATATAGGAGTCTAAGGAGTCACAATATAATCCAGCCGACCTAACAATAATAATATAAAGCCACAAAAATAACAATAGAGGGATTCTATGGGGCACATAAATAACAATATGGGGGTAATAGGGGCACAACAATATAAATAAAGGGTATAACTACAATAGTAATGGGGTAATCACTAGTATTATAGGGACCCAACATGCCCCTCTCCTTCAAAAAAGTGTTTTCCTCAACGCTTGAGTAGTTCTGGATACTTCTGCATAAAATTCTCATCCTCCCATGTGGAATCTTTAGCGGATAAGTTCTTCCACTTGATAAGATACTCTGAAATTGATCGATTTCGTAGCTGTCGAATTCTTGTTTCTGTGGCTGCTTCTGGTTCCAATATAATTTTTCCTTCCTCGTCAAGTTCTGGCAATATTTTTTGAACTGGGAGCTTGTCGCCTATAACCTTCTTTAAACATGAAACATGGAAAACTGGGTGCAATCGAGAAGCTGCAAGAAGCTCCAATTTGTATGCCATAGTACCAATCTTTTGCAACACCTTGTATGGACCATGATACTTTGGTGATAATTTATTATCCTTCTTAGCTTGCTTTAGGGACATTTGCTTATATGGTTGTAGCCGTAGGAATACCCAATCACCTACATCAAAACTTCTTTCACTGCGATGTTGATCTGCCTGTTGTTTCATTCTATTTTGTGCCAACACGAGGTTATCCTTTAAGAGTTGGAGGACTTGTTGTTGATGTTCGATGTGATGTTCCACTGCCTGAACCTTAGAATTTTCTCTTAAATATGATGTTATGGATGGTGGTTGATACCCATAAAGTGCCATAAAATGGGGTCATTTTTGTTGCTGTATGGAAGGAAGTGTTATACCACCATTCCGCCAGAGGTAACCATTTGACCCATTGTGTCTGTTTATCGAATACAAAGCAACGAAGATATCCTTCCAAACATTTCTTTACTATCTCAATTTTCCCATCAGATTGAGGATGATAAGACGAGCTATGAGCTAACTGAGTACCAAGACAAGAAAATAATTCTGTCCAAAAATTTCCAGTGAAAATGGGATCTCTGTCACTTACAATAATCTTTGGGTTTCCATGTAGCTTTTGAATTCTTTCCATAAATGCAGTAGAAACTGTGTTGCCTTTAAATGGATGTGATAATGCACAAAAGTGTGCATACTTGGTAAGTCTATCAACTACCACCATGATGACACTTTTTCCCTCAGACTTGGGTAAACCTGTGATAAAATCCATTGAAACCTCCTCCCAACATTGGCTTGGAATGGATAAAGGTTGTAGTAGACCCGGTGTCTTAATTGTTTCAACTTTATTTTGTTGGAAAACCAAACATTACGCCACAAACTTTTGAATATCTAATTTAAGGCCATCCCAAAAAAATTCCTTCTTAACCGTGTGGTAAGATTTTAAAAATCCTGAGTGCCCTCCTAAGGGAGAAGTGTGCAATTCCATAAGAATCTTTTGTTTTAGCTGGGAATTCTTACAGAGGTATAAGCGATCTTTGTACCATAACGAATCATTTTGACAACTAAATGTATTAGACATACTGGAATCTTGTTGTAGCTTTCGAATAAGTTCCCAAACTTCTTCTTCATTCTTCCATTCCTCCCTTGCTTCATTTATCCAATCTGGTTGGATAATAGAAATGGCGCACAACAATGCTTCCACTTCCTCATCCATTCTTGAGAGTGCATCTGCCACCACATTTTGCTTCCCTTTTTGTAGATGATTTCAAAGTCATAACCCAACATCTTTGTGACCCACTTTTGTTGCTCTTCAGAGGATAATCTTTGTTCTAAAAAGTATTTAAGGCTATCATGATCCGTTTTTACCTTGAAGTGTCTTCCCATTAGGTAGGGTCACCATTTCTTAAGTGCATGGAGTATTGCCAACATTTCCTTCTCATAAATAACTTTGCTTAAAAACTTTCCCTTGATTGGACGACTTTCAAAAGAAATGGGTCTTTCATCTTGCATTAGAACAGCACCAATTCCATTTCCTGAAGCATCACATTCCACAATAAAGGTTTTTGTGAAGTCCGGTGTAGCTAAGACCGGTGCTTGGCACATTGCCTCTTTAAGATGTTCAAAGGCCTTTGTTGCTTCTGGAGTCCATGAAAATGCATCTTTCTTCAATAATGTTGTTAGAGGTGCTGCTATTCTCCCATAATTCTTAACAAACTTGCGATAATACCCTGTCAACCCAAGAAATCCTTGCAGATGCTTTATGGATGTGGGGATTTTCCATTCCTTAATGGCTTTAATTTTGCCAGGGTCTACCTTAACTCCTTCATGAGATACAATATGACCCAAATATTCCACCTCCTGGACTCCAAAGAAACATTTGGATCTTTTTTCATATAATTGTTTCTCCTCCAATAGTTGTAGCACCCTGTCAACATGTTCAACATGATCCTTCCAAGACTTGCTGTAGATTAGTATATCATCAAAAAATACTAACACAAATTTTCTAAGGAATGGTTTGAAAATTGAATTCATCAAACCTTGAAATGTTGAAGGTGCATTGGTAAGGCCAAAAGGCATGAATAAAAATTCATAATGACCCTCATGAGTTCTAAATGCTGTTTTCGGAATGTCTTCAATCTTCATTCTGATTTGATGATATCCTGAACGAAGATCCAACTTGGTGAAGTAAATTGATCCATGCAATTCATTCCGTAATTCATCAATGATAGGAATGGGGAACTTATCTTTAATAGTGAGCTTGTTGAGCTCCCTATAATCCGAACACATGCGCCATGATCCATCCTTCTTGTTCACCAATACTATTGGAGCAGAGAAAGAACTTTGACTCGGTTGAATTATACCAGCCTCTAGCATTTCTGCAACCATACGTTCAATTTCACTTTTTTGGACATAGGGATATCTGTACGGCCTGATGTTTGGAGGAATACTTCCTGTAATCAGATGAATAGCATGATCATGATCACGCATAGGTGGGAGACCTTTGGGAGTCTCAAATACCCTGGAATGATTGTCCAGGACTTGTTGGAGATCTGGAGAAATAGATGATTCCGATGTGGAAACATCTAGCGAACATAATTGTGCAATTACACCTCTTTGCTCCTTTTTTAGAAGCTTTGTCATACCATTAGAGCTGATTATCTTTCCTGGTTTCCCTTCAATACCCCTTAATTCAACTTCCTTTCCTTCCATAGAAAATTTGATGAAAAGTTCTTGAAAATTAAAATCTATTGTACCCAAGGATTGTACCCATTGGACTCCTAGTACAACATCAGCACCTCCCATTGGAATGGAAAGCATTGGGCTAGTCAATACATATTCTCCCATGGATAGCTTGATATTATGGCACCTTCCAGAGCAATTTATTGTTCCTCCATTTGCAATCATCACTTGACACTCTGGTGCTAGATATAGGAATCAATTCAATTCTTTTGCTACCCTACAATGAATAAAATTGTGGGTGCTTCCTGAGTCAATCAACACTATTACCTTTTTCTTCTTGATTTGTCCTTCTATCTTTATAGTTTGAGGAGTGGTAATTCCCGCCAATGCATTACAAGATATGGTCGAATTTAATTGTTCTTCATTTAGGCTTTGTTCCTGGAGTATATCCTCTTCTTTTGACCTTTCTTGCTCCTTTTCTTCTTCCTCATCACAATCTATGTAGAATAATTTCTTCTCGGCACACTTATGACCTTTAGTGTATTTGCTATCACAACTGTAACAAAGCCCTTTTTCTCTTTTTTCTTCCAATTATTGTGGTGTCAACCTTATAGGTTGTGGAAGACTAGGGGCAACAACACTTCCATCTTTATAGTTGTGAGTGGTATGCTTCCTGGTTGCCATAATTTTGCTTTCCAGTTTTCTTGCTAACCTGAATGCCTTCTCTAATGAATCGGGTTCCCAAAGGCGAACATCATGTTGGATATTATCCTTTAAAGACCCTATGAACACATCAACCCTATGCTCCTCTGGAATATCTTTTACCCTTATGTTCAATTTTTGGAACTCCTTAATGTGCTCCATTACTGAACCCTTTTGTTTGAGACTTATCAATTGGCTAAAAAAAGTGTTGCTTTTTGTATCCTCATAATGTGCTATCAATTCTTTCGTAAAAATTTCCCAAGTGATAAATTGTTTACGAGAGCAAAGCCATTGATACCATACAAACTGATTTGGTTCCAAATATACAGTGGCCATACGTAGCTTTTGTGTGTTTTGCACATTATTGAGATCGAAGAATTGCTCCATCTGTAATATCCATGTGGCAGGATCCTTGCCATCTAACTTCCTCATATCGATTTTCAGAATATGGTGAGTCTTTGATCCAACATTAGCATCTATGGAATCATGATTAACATTTCTTTTATTCTCATCATGAGTTTCCTTTAGTACCCTTTCATCCTTAGTGCCCATTTCTTGTAGCAACTTATTTATATTTATCTTCAATTCGTCCATGTCTGTCTTCAAATCTTCCATGTCTCTCTTCAAATCTGTGTTCGAATCATCCATCTTAGCTTCCATGCCCTTTATCTTAGATTCCACGCCATTTATCTTAGCTTCTGTTATCTTTTGTGAGCGTGACATTTGTTACACTTGTTCTTGTAATTTTGATATATCATGTAGCATTTCTTCCTCTTCTTCATGAGTCATGCTAGAGCTTTCAGGTTCCTTACTAGGTGCTTGCATTTTCTTTCCTCGGGGCATCAGTTACCGATAATAATTCTTTACTATGCCCTTTGAATTCCTTCAAACCAAGCTTATGCAAAAATTTAAAAAACAACTACAAACCTTTTTTCACTTTGTAGAAGCCTGATATTGAATCTGATGTATCTCTGTAATTTTGGATCATTAAGTTCTGAAATTTTGATCTGTAGTAGCCTTTTGAGTCCTCTTTCCAATGCCACAAGTCTGACCCAAATTGGTTTCTCCAAGGAAGAGTTATGCGAAATCTCCCACAATGACTTTCTTATAGACTAGTTCAGTAGAGCAAACTTGTATGACGTGCCACGAGTCATTGTTTCGACCTATGGATCTGAAAAATGCATACAAGAAACTAAAGTCTGTCCTCTTTCTGTACCTTCTGACGAAATTTCAATCCGATCCTTAGAGAGAAAGTTATGACGATTTTCCCCAGGTCACCTGTTTTGAATGTAATTCAGGAGTCTACAAAAAGACCAACTTTCTCAGATCATATATCCAAAAATATCATGGGAAAAGCTTTGAAATTCAGACCCAAGGTTCAGCATGATTTCTTCTCAAGTGGGTTTTGTTGGCGACTTATGAAACGTCACAGAAAACATGTTATAGCAAAAATGCCACGATGACCTGTTTGGAGCAGTGAAACCCTAGAATCCAAAGCTCTGATACCAAATGTTATGAAACCAGCTCAAGAAAAGATAGAAAAGATAGATCAACGACTTAGAATTCAGCCTCTTCGAGGGGAAACCTCATTTACATTACATAAATGAACAATTCTTGGATGATTCAAATGACAAAACCTCCTTTCTATATATAGGAGTCTAAGGAGACAATATAATCCAACAAACCTAACAATAATAATATAAAGCCACAAAAATAACAATGGAGGGATTCTATGGGGCACAGAAATAAGAATATGGGGGTAATAGGGGCACAACAATATAAATAAAGGGTATAACTATAATAGTAATGGGGTAATCTCTAAGGAAAAGCAATCCATATTTTTTGGTCAAAGGTATAGTAGTACTTACATTATTGATCCTCATATATCGCTTCAATCATCAAAGTAGTATGATTGATAGAAAAAATTTCTATTTGATTAAACTCTTTCCTATCCATAACTTTATGGAACTTGGAAATGAAACACCGGAAGAATATTTAAAGCCTTTCACTCAAAATTGGTTTAGATTTCTGCATCTTTTACTATCTTTCCAATTGAAAAGATATTACAATCGGGATTTTGATCCCATTAGTTTAAATTTAGGATATGGAAAGAACACGAACAAGAAGGATAAGATTATATCGAAGAATCAAGGACCAAGCGAAACTCATTCGGAAAATGATGAGACATGGAAAGAGAGGGATGTGGATTGCTACTATCTTAGAATATCATATAGAGATTAAACCAACAAAGTTAATCAAGGGCCAACGTTTATCCAAGTTCATCGCTGAATCGAACTATCAGGCCTTGGATATTAACTTTATTGCAGCAATAGATAGTGAAGAGGAGATGGCGACTCCACTAATAAGCCATTCCTTTCTTGAATCACCATGGTATGCTGATATTTGTTATGTTTTACTTAATTTACAAGCTCATCCTGAATTATCTAGGACTAAAAATAGGTTTTTAAAGATGAAATCCTCTAAATGTTGTATATTAGAAAATGTTTTGTTTTGGAAACACCATGAAGGTATTCTTCTCAATTTCTTATTAAAAGAAGAAGTTGACAAAGTTTTACAAGAGTTTCATGCAGGTGACTGTGGATGACACCTTTACTAGAAGACAACTGCAGATAAAAATCATTAGGGCTGGTTTCTACTGGCCTACCTTGTTTTCTTATGTAAAGAAATATGTGACCTCTTGTCACAAAAATCAAATATTTGAGGGAAAGAAAAAGCTCTTACCATTACCCCTCAAGCCAATCTCTGCTGAAATACCTTTTCAAAAATGGTGTCTAGACTTCATTGGTGAAATTTACCCACCCTCCTCTGCCCAACACAAATGGATCCTTACTGCCACAGACTACTTCACAAAATGGATAGAGGCCATACCTTCAAGGCAAGCCACAAATACTGTTATCATAACCTTCCTTGAAACCAATATTCTATCTAGATTTGGATGTCAAACTAAGCTCATTACTAATAATGCAGCAACCTTTAAATCCAAAGAATGATAGAATTCTGCAATAAATACCATATCACCCTTGGCCTTTCCAAATCATATTACCCCCATGGTAATGGATTGGCTGAATCCTCAAACAAAAGCCTAGTAAACATCATCAAGAAGTTACTAGAGGACAATAAGAAAACTTGGAATAGAAAGCTAGTTAATGCCTTATGGGCAGACAGATTGACTACTAAGAAATCAATTGGTACTTCTCCCTATCAACTAGTTTATGGAATGGAAGTTGTCTTTCCATCCTCTTTGGGAGTGCCAGTAATGAAGATACTTCAAGAAATACAGGTTGAACCAAATAGTATCCAAAGAAGAATCAACCAAAACATACATCTCCAACAAACAAGAGAAGAGGTCTATGTCAAGTCTCAAGTTGTGTAAGAAAAGATAAAGAAGATTTTTGATAAGAGAACTAAGGATGATGATTTCTACATTGGTGACAAAGTGCTAAATTGGGACTCAAGAAGGGAAGATAAAGGAAAATATGGGAAATTTGATTTCCTATGAAAAGGTCCCTATGTCATTTATGCCTATAGAGGAAGTAATGCTTTCTTCTTGAGAGAAATTGATGGTACATATGCAAAAAGTGGGCCAGTGAATGGTTGAATGCTGAAACACTACTTTGAACCTAATAACTAATTTTCATTTGTATATATTCTATTTTCAAAAATTCTAGTTTGGATTGGATTATGATCTTTGAAGTTGAAGCCCGAAGGGAAGGCCCTAAGCTTCAAAAGATTCACTATCATAAGTATCAATAATGTAGATTCATAAAAGGACACTTTGCAAGGAAACATCAACAACAATTCAAAGGCTACTGATCTATAAAGTTCTTGACATTTCATAAGGAAATGCCATCCCCAAGTGGAGCCATTGTTAGGTTCCTATAACAACAGGAGTCATAATTTTGAATGACTAAGGTTAGGCCTTGTAATATTGTACATACCTTTGCTTTCAGCAAATTTTTTCCATATTATAAAAACTAAAAAATGTAAAGAGGGTATCTCCTAAAAGATAAATCAAAGAACAAAAAGAATAAGAAAAGGTTAAAAAAGATGAAAATATATGAACCCAAAAAACAAAGAGACCATGAAAGTGTGCAAGTCCAAATGCCACTACTATTTAATTTTATGCATAATAATGATTGTATGCAACTTGTTATTCATGCCACAATCCATGGTAATCAAACTATTTAATCTTGGTTATTCCATGCTTTCAATTTCATGTTTATAGATTAGAGAATAAAATCTGACCAAACAGCTCAATATTAGTAGTTACGTAGAGAAAATAAAAGGAGCTCATAAGCATAATTTGATCCCTTGGATGATATAAGGTTATAATTAGATAGATTTACTTTCCAAATGAAAAATAGATGAATAAGGGTTTGCTAGCCTAAATGCACCCTAAGAAATGAAGAAAATATGTTAGAGGTAAGAAATGGGTAAGTAAAAGAAAGGTTACTGAACTACAAAGTTACTTGGATCAAAGAACATGCGTCATGCTTATATACATCTTTCAACATGTATGGTCAGCTATGAAAACAAAGACAAAGGTTTACAAGTTTATATAATTAACTTCCCCTAAATCACTTTTCCCCTTTCCTTACTAATTTCCTATCTACAAATATGTTCTAAATACTTTTAACCCTATAATTCAAAGAGGCTCAGAGCATTTCTCTAACTTTTGGAGGGACTAGACCCTTGGCTTAGTGACTTATGGACTCAAGTGCTAGAATCCCCTTCATAAAAACATTCCCCCTTCATAAAACCCATTCCCCCCTAATTACCCTAAGAAAACCCCTTTTCCTAAGGTTAAACACCTTTTACCTAGGAAAAGTAATAAAACCCCTATATAAACTCCCTTTTCTAAGGTTTAAACCTAATTTACCTAAGGAAAGTAATACCCCCGATGTAAATCACTTTCCACACAAAAAACACACAATAAACCCTTTTTTCCTAAGTTTAAATCTAAAATTCACAATCGCATGCCTTTCACCCCATTTACTTAGGAAAAAACCCATCCGCCGCTCATTTCATATTAATTAGCTAACATTATTATATAACTCCCCTAATAACCCTTTTATCGTATTAAACTAATTCCCTACATAAAATACCCCAACCCCTTAGCTTTAATAAAAACTATAATAAACTACCCATATCTCGCTATAACTTCACTTAAATTTACCTAACCCCGGTAAAACTTGAGTTAATCGCGCATCGGGCTTCACCATACTCCCAAATTCCTTATTAAAGCCCGACCTGATCACTTTAACCTGCGACTTAGGCCTAAACTAATCCCCAAACTGCCTGATTAAAACCCTTCCCCCCCCTCAACTCTCATCTATTTGCCCTTGTACAACTCTCCCACCCGACCACAGTCAAATCACCTCCCCATAGATCCAACGACCCAAAGACATATCGGTCGGGCCCAATGGACTGCCTTTACCCACCCGATAAGGTGGTTTTCCACCAACCCCCGATGGCCATGTTTCACACTCTAACACTGATCGGGAGATCCCTCTCTAAAACTGCCCATGGCTCTAAAGTGATGCAACAACCTTCTAATACTGCTTCCCTCGCCGTTTCGATAAACCGCCCATCCTCCATAAAATATGAATTTTGTGCCACTTTTGAATATTCGCCCGTTACATATTTAAACCCCAAGAACCTGTGTTTTCTCGCCATTTTACCAATTTTACACTATAAACCCATAAACCCTCATCGCCACCCTAGAACATCTGCGATGCGATTTCCCTTCCAATTACGTCCTAAAGCACTACCTCGAGACCTTTCTCAAGAATTCCCATGCGAGAGAGCCATCAAGTGTCCTTCATGCAGACAATTGTTTTCTTAGATATTGTTGATTTTTCAAGTTATCCGAATTTGTTTAATTACACTTTGCTATAATAGTTAGGCAAATCTATGTTTTCTACAAATAATCTAAGTTAAGGAATTCTTAATTGCTCCTTAGTTTAGGTTGTTTCTTTTAATCTATAGAAAAGGAGTCTTAATTGCCCTTTGTTTCCAATTTCCCCCCTATTCCTTGTTTCAATCTCGGTCTGAGAATTCTTAATTGCTCTCTCACCTTGGTTAAAACCTTTTTCATCCCTCTGACCTAAATATCTACACTCTACTTTGATATCTTGCCCTTTTAACATTCCCTTTATTGAGTTGATCCAGTTCTGTTGCCCTTCTTTTGACTCCATATGCCCAATGGTCTAGAGACATCATTCTATCCATCTGTTTAAAGATACCCACCACCCAATCTTTCAATACATATAAAAAACCCCCTGAATCTTTTAGAACTGGCCTAATATCCCAACAAAATAAAGCTAAATCATATAGAGAGCCATATCTGGACTTAGGTTGGCTAGAGCCTAAGCCTAAAAGTTTTTTTGTGGTTACCTCGGTCATTTTCTTTCTTCTTATAACTTCTAGAGAAAATTCTAAGTGATAATACAATGCACCATCAAGGGTAATCCACTTAGTAATATGCGGTCCTATCGAAGGCATCAGGCTGATAATCTCTCGACAATAGTGCCCAAATTCGTCAACGTGATTGTGCACACCCTGTTTTATCACCCTGGTTTTCTTATTGAGAAAATCCTTCATGATTTCATCCTCAAGCATCTTGACTTCCGATTCTAGCAAAGCACTTTTCTCCCTTAATCACACCCTTTCTTTCATAAAAACTTGGAGCCTAAGATCACCGTGTTGGATTTCTTCCTTAGGTCCCAAGCATTCTGCTTCATTCAGCTGCACGATCCCTTCTTCCAAGGCTTCGTGAGCCGTCATATCTACTGGCGCAACTATGCGCAGACTAGGCATTTTATACTCTATGGGGTTGACACCGTGTTATAGGACAAATTGACCTCCTCATCAACTCAGAGGTGAATGACAAGATGACTGAAGCAATGACCACAATTGCAGGCCCAGAATCCACACTAACGCTCTCTATACACTGACAACCTGCTTTATAAAGCTTGTTACCAAGCATAAAGGAGCGTTAGTCACCCTGCTAACTCAAGTTGTTAGACCAGGGGGAGCGTTAGTGAACTTAAGTGATGTTCAGAAGGTCATGACAACAAATCTGCTCATAAATATCTAGATATTAAATCCCTAAATTTGTGCAAGAAAAGCAAGGAAACTCCAAAAATCAAGATATTTGGAGAAATTATATTCTGAGAATGAAGGAAAATGGGAAAAATCTTGTAAATAGGGCAGGTTCATGGCTTTTTCCCTAATGAACTCTAGGTGGAACTCGACAACCCTAATTTGATTTCTATATAAGCAACAAGAGGGCCATTACAAAAGGGTTAGAGTATTTGGAAGGATAGCCCACAAAGCTATTGTGAATTGTCATATTCTTGAAGAAGTTAACTGAAAGAGGGAACGAGAGAGAGGAAGAAAGGGTAAAGAAGGCTAATACAATGGATTGTTGTAATCGCTCTTCCATTCCGAATATAGAAATGCAGTTGTGTTCCCTACTCCAAAGTGTCAGTGATATTGTTCTTTTATTTGTTCATTCTGATGCTTGTCAAGTTGAGTAGTTAAGTTATACATTAATACATGTTTGTTACATATTCTTACATTAGTTTTCAAAAGTGTATACTGTGATTGGTTTGCTTTGTCCTTTGTGCAGGAATTGTCTTGGAGCCGGCTTAGAAGGAGTTCTTCTTGTTGAACGGAGATCCCCAAGCGAATCTAGAAGGAACTGAAAGTAATCCTCTTTCCATACCCTGTCAATTTATGTTTGATAGATGAACATGTGTGTAACTGGTAGCTTTTGCAGATAATCTTACAGTCTGCCGAAGGTCCTGGGAAGGCCTTTGAGGGTAGTTTTCATCCCATGCATTTTACCCCATAGCAGAATTTGCGACTCTGGTGGGGACTATACATCTAGTTCCCAGTTACCCAGACTCCTCTCAGATCTTCTCTTTCTTCTAAGAGCTTCCCAGTTCTTCAAATCCTTTGCTGATACACCATCTATCTTGTTACATCCTGCAAGTTTACATTCTCTTCAGAAACTGATCCTAAATACCCTTTGTTTGAGCTATTTCCCTCACTAACGCACATTGCTAGTCTACACAGAGCTTTATAAAGCTCTTTGACTGTGCACAGGGAGAGTTAGTGGCCAAACTAACTCTATGTTTACAAAGAGACAGAGTGTTAGATACCCATTTCCATGTTTTCCAGAAGATTCTATGGACCAAAAGGGGGGGAACTTGTCTCGGGGGCTAAAGTAAGATCTGCAATAGTATCATGTTAACAAATTTTGTGTCTTCAAAATTTATTTTTAAGAAAATGTTTTAGTTTTTCTCTCTTAAAATACATTTTTTTTGAAAGAAAGGTTGATAAACTATTGTTCCTTCTGTCGAAATAGTTGTAGGCTGCTTCATTTTGGTTTTCAATAGTTTTTAGGGAATATTGAGAAAATAATCTTTTGGTTATGCAAGTGTTGAATGGCTTTAGATGCACTGACGAATCCATGAATATGTGAAAAGATACATGTGTAGAATAAGACTTGTTTGCATAAGAAATTGAAAAAAAAAAATCAGAGCATTGTTCTACATGGTTTATTGAGTCGAGAGTCTCATCATATTCATACGTCAACACCCCTACCAAAGACAAATAATCAAGTACACTAAAATTTACATTAAAATCAATCAATTACTCTTTTTTGAGCAAACCAACATTAGCTAGATTAGGACCTTGGGATAAGCATGTGAGTGAACTGCCCAAGGTTGAAAATCAAAAATAGTGTCATTAACGAGTGAAAAATCCTTCTGCACTCATATTACCAGGACCACTCCACTAATAACGGAGCAAAATACGAGACAACATCGGACGGTAATTGAAAGTATCCCGCCTTCTCTTACAACTCCTTTGGGCATTCTTTGTATTGGGGGTCCCTTCAATGATTTCAGAACTGAGTCGGGGACTAAGGTATCCTGCCCACACAGTGTGCTGTCTATAACTATGTCCCCCCATAATGTCTATGATTTGAGGTATCTCTAGTGGCCAAAACTTCTAGGTACTTACTTAAGGTGACTGGGACGGGTTGTCTTGGTACCTCAAACGGACGGATCTACTTTGTCTTCAATTTTTGGGAGGGTGCTCATCTTCACGAGAGTACTTGGCCCCTCGATCTGAGGTTTGGGCGAAGCTCAAAAGTAACCGTAACTGTACATTTAGCCATCCTTCTCTGTTATTCATTGAGAGACCTTGTTTCATCTCAAATAATCGGTGCTTATCAGACGAGGTAATTTCCCTCTATTTGCTGATTGAAATATTTAATGTATTTTTTCTTTTTAGGTACCTGAGTGTTATTATTTTCCAGACTTTAAAGAATATCACATTAAAATTTATCTGATAAAAATTAACAGTCAATATGGATACATCCAGCCCTCATCGTCAATCCAGAAGATTATTAGGACTTATTCCACTCATTTTGGAGGATCTGCCGAGTTCCACTAATTCAGATTCCTCATCTTCGAGGAATCAATCTCCTAAATCACACACAAGATCTTTGTGGATGATCGATGATTCTAGTCTGCAGAAGGATTTCTTCACGGATGGATTTCTTCCTCATTTTAACAGTCCGCTAACAAATCTATCGTAACCTATCATTACTCTCGTGGTACCTGTACTCCCTTCTTCAATAGGTGGAACTTTCCCATCTATTCAGTCGATGCCTCAAGGGTTGTGGAATTATAGAGACACTGTTGGTCCTCTACCACTTCCCCAGTCGATGGTCATCACAACACCGGTAATGTGGAATCCCAATATCCCATTCATCCTAGGTACTACAACTCACATAACACCCTCTATAAGCGGAACCCAGCAGATTCCAGGTTCCACTCCTATGGTGCCATAAAGCATACCTTCGACTAGTGCCACATAGAGTGCTGCATATAACACTCAATGCGGCACTATGGGTGCGGTTCCAGTTTAACAACAACAAGGTTAGCCACCAATGTACAGTTCCAACCCCCAGATTTAGATATCTGGGGCAGTTCCTAATATGCACATGTCGGTGGGGAATGTCACAATTCCCTCTCTGTTCTCAGGCATGCATGGACAGTCGTTGATTGACATGAGTGTTCCCTCTATCAATCAAAGCCATATGGTTAGTTCTGTGTCAGTTGGAAATCCACAAGGTATTCCCACCCAATCCATGGGGGCACCCTACTCACAAACTCACATGAGTCAAGGGGGCACCGCTTATACTGGGGGCAATTTCATACCACAGTATCAAAATCCTCACGGAAATCTACTCTACAAGACCATACCAAAAAGCAACTACTACACCACACAACCCATGTACACTATGGGGAACCAAATGATGGGAGGAGCACAGAGCTCCTTAGGTCATCCATCATCACCATGGTCCAAGTCAGGAGCACCCAACTCTCTTCCTTTTTTGGAAACGTCGGATATTCCTGACTTATGCAAGCTGACAAATGACCCCATCTACCACAACTTACAATGGTCGCCGATCCCACATAAAATACCGACAGACATTCCAAAGTTCGACGGAAAACAAGGGGAGGATCTGGGCACCCATATCACCACCTACCATCTTTCGAGTGTTTCTAACTCCATGGTGGATGATAGTGTCCGGTTACATCTTTTTCCCCACACCCTTACTGGCAATGCAGCAAAGTGGTATATTAAGTTACCACGCGTGTCAATAAATACCTTTGTCGTTTTAGCGATGGAGTTCCTAAAGCACTTTCAGTTACCTATCTGCTATGAGACTAGGATAGAGCTCCTTACTTCATTTCGTTAAGATACTGCCACCCACATCTCTAATCATATTCATGAATGGAGATGTAGGCGGAGGTTAGTCAAAGATCCCCTCCCAGACTTTCTCTTAACGGACTGGTTTTGTAGGTCGTTACTTCCACAAATCGCTAGAGATGTTGCTCTAGGTGGTATGGTCACTGAAGACCAATCCATACGTCGTGCCCAGCACTTAGATTTGATTTATTCATAGTCTGGCACTCTTTACAACATAATCCCCCATGCTCCCGGTAACCCCAATCCTCCCACCACTCAGAACCCTGGAGTGCACACCAACAGGATTGTCAGCAACCTTTGGGGTCACTGTAAAACAACTCAGTGGTTCCATTTCCAAGCTAGCAGTGGACCCCTCTACCAAAGCAACTACTCTTCCCGCCACTGCGATAAACTCTATGCAATCTACACAGAAATCTGGTGGCAAGAACAAGAGGAATAAGAACAAGACCGCTCCTTCTGAAGAGCAGTCATCTAAGCAGCCCAACCCAAAACAGAATGATGTTGTGCCTACTGCTGATGAAAAGGATACACTTGCTAGATTTAATTGTAAACTCTATGATGAAGACCACGAAACTTGGCGTTTTCCGCGACTTCAGGAATGCACAGATTACCTTGCCAAAATGGATACTGGTAAGGCCCCCGCTATCCTTAGGAATCCTTTTCCCACTCAGCAGCAGTAAAATCTCATTGCCAACCAACCGCAACCCACGTCAGGGGGCAACGACGGTTAGCAACATCCTTCAGCTAGAGAAGGATCTTCTTCCATTTTCACATTTGAAACGGTAGAACTTGCCACAAGAGCCAAATATTATGGAGCTCTTGTTGCTCCTGCAGTAGAACCATCCTCAGGTCAAAACCGATCGCTACCCAACGATTTGCATATCAAAAGGTCGGTTGAGGACTTTGTAATTTGACCCCTAAAAGGGGCACTTCAACACACAACGCACAATACATCTTCACGTGCCACCCAACACTACAACATTGTAGAGGATTTGGCACAAGCGATGTCAGCTATGTCGGAGCTCGAAGTATTACAAACATGCCCCACCCAATGGAATGATTTGCTTTCGGCTATTGGAGGTATTGATCCTATGGATTCCATGCTTTCTAATTTCGACATGGACAAGTGTCAACCCCCCCTTTCTCACCAGCTTGCATTCCAGGTGCATATCACCATGAAAGGTAAAGGTAGACACAGAACTGTCATCGACGAAGGTGCTTCAACCTACGTCATGTTAGCTTCATATTGGCTCACCCTGGGTTCTCCAACCCTATCCCCACCGTTGAACTCCCTAAAAGCTTTCAACGGCCACACCTTTATCCCAAAATGTTACCTAGCTAGTTTTCCTATCACATTGCATGGGAAAAAAATAACGATGGATGTAGAAGTCGTGGATAAGAAACTCGACTACAATCTGTTGCTGGGTCGTAGTTGGACATGCCATGACAGCCATCGTATCTACTATCTTTCACATCATCCAATTTCCATTGGACATAAAGGTTATTATAGTAGATTAGTTGTCTTTCTGTAACCCTGATTATTCACCATTACCAAGTGTCTTTGTACCCCTAGTAGGAGGTGGAATTGACAGTTACGTCAGTTTAGGTACCGGTCTACTGAAGGCTTCTTCCCTCATGTGTTGTTTCCCTCTTCAGCCGCTGAAGGTTTCATAATCGGTCAACATGCTTTCATATTTTCCTCATGAACAGTCCAATCCATGGATCCTACCGGATCCTTCAGACATTGACACTTATGAAGAACAAATGCTGCTATCACCAGCTGAATTGGCCTGCGAAGCCATTCAAATTGCATCCGAATCTCTGGTCACTTTGGTTTCGACCAATGGTACCACTGCCCCTCCCATAACCGCTCTTTCTTTCGATCCACTCAATCAAGTCCTACCGATGGACGAAGCTATTAGAGAGATCACGAGGTTAGAAAAGCGACCTTGGGAGGATTCGCACCATCATGTTTCAATATCTGATTCAGACATGATGCCTCTTCAAATCCTGTCACCTGACGCACATGAAATCGTTTCCTCACCGTATACGACTATCCAACTTTTGGACTCTGAAGGAAATAAGGGCAATATTTCACAAACATTGCTCCCCGATATTTTTATCATGGGAGGCATTGTGGAAAACATACAGGGTGGAGCCGATCACAATCCTAAGGAAATTGTGAGCTTCACCTACCCATTTAGGTATTTCTGCGATGTTTTTCCTTGGCCTTATGAGGAAATGCATGGCATAGACCCTTCTAATGTCAAGCATGAGATCGAGAAATATCGAGTTTTCTTTTTATGGTATTTTTCTTGCTTGTTAATCCGAAAAAACTTGAGTCTTCTTCTTTGGGCTTGTTAAACTACTACAAAGACGAAAAGAGCACTGTTTGAGATATTTTATTGCTCTTTAAAAAATATAAACATCTCTGATTTTTCATTGTTGAGCTCGTTAAAAACTATCCAACCATGGATAGAGCACTTTTGGAGACATTTTATTGTTCTTTAAAAAATATAAACATCTCCGAGTTTTTGTAATAGGGCTCGTTAAACATATATACCACAATCACTAAAGCACTGTTAGGGATATTTTACCGCTCTTTAAAAAATATAAACATCCCCAAGTTTTCATCATTGCACTCATTAAATATATGCAACGATGGTCATAGCACTTTTTATGATATTTTATTTCTCTTTAAAAAATAATAACCATATCTGAGTTTTTCATCATTTGCACTCGTTAAATATATGCAAACGATGCTCTGAGCACCTCTTTTTTCATCTTTTTCTAGCTCATAAACTGAAAAAATCCTTAGCTGTGTCTTGCTGCTCGTTAAACATTCTAAAGATGACTCGAGCATTCTTTCAGGTACTTTTTCTTGCTCATTAAAAAATGAAAAATCCCGAGTTTTTGTTATTGAGCTCATTAAAGTGTCATGACAAAACGCGAGTTTAGTCTATCGCCTCGTACTCATAACAAAATGAGGTCGACATCTATTGCAAAAAGGTTTCTCTTTATCCGGGTTCAGTAGATTAAAATACGGAAAAGTAACCAATCCAGGTATGTTATAGACATTTTTGTGCCTTACAGCATTGAGCATGAAATGTCCATAATCTAAGGGATCCAAAGTCCCTAAACATGTTGTTCATACCCCTAGAGGAACAAGGCTAACAAACCACAGCAATTCACAGAAGTTCTCCACCAAAAACTGCTCAAAAACAAGTCAATTTAGGATCATTTCAGTGGCTACACTAGCTGTTTGCGCTGGATGTCAAAGCCAACACTAGCTACCTGCGTTGAATGTCAATTGGAACACTGGCTACCTGCGCTGAACGAGAGTAGACATGTGGCAGGATCATTTATCAAGGTGTTAAAACCCAAGAAGCTTCCAAAATGACACTTGCCTCAGGGAATTCGACTGGTGATGAGTAAGGGGTTCCAAATCTCCAAGTGGAAGCAAGAACCTCCAAGTGGACTCAAGAACTGACAGAGGGAGAGGACACTAGTCAGATCTCAAGCTGACTCATCCTCTCTCCAAACATCTATATATGGATCTCTCCTCCATGAGATCTAGAGTCTGGAATTTTGTTATTGCAAAGAATTGCTGTTGGTTTGAGATTGGAATCATTGGGTGCTTAATGCTTTGAAGGGGGTGAAGATAGGAATTCCATTTGCTGGGAAGGAGATGCTAGATTGGAGCCCTCTGGGTTGTATCTCTTCCTGAACCTTGTTATTCATCAATAAAGCTATCTTGGTTTCTCCTATATACTAATGTATTCTTGATGTATGATTGCATTAGTATGTTTGGTTTATTTCTAATCCTAAACTAGTTATGAATGTGAATATCTGCCTTTGTGTAGTGTTCTTCTATTGTCGCAAGTAGCTGTTCTCTTGTCGCAAGTAGCTGTTCTCTTGTGATCTTGCAGGAACCCGTTGAAGCTGGACAAGCAAGAAGGCAAGTAGCTGTGAACTCCCAAAGAGAAGAGAGACCGGATCGAGGGACAAACGGAAGACACCGATAAGTCTATTGATCTCTCTTCTTTCACATTTCATAAAGGAAGAAACCAGAATAGCTGTACTCGTTTGTTGCTAAGGCACTGTCACACCTTAGGTGGATAGGATCGTCCTGCATAGGCATTTTTCCCCACAACAAATTGGCGACTCCACTGGGGAGATTTGTTTAGTAATTTTATTTGTGTTTCTATCATTGTTTATTTCATAGACTTGACAGCAACAGTTGAACTGCATCTTTCCCGGATGCAAAGTAGACAGTTGCTGCTTTGATCCAATCACTGGACTTGTCTATGATCTGAACAATGGATTGACAAATGATTTGATGATCCTTGTGATAGATCTTAGTAGTCCCTCAAAGCATCCCTTTGATTGTACCTTGCTTGTTGCTTTTATTTGGCCTGAAACAGTTGATTAAATAGCAATCTGTGACCCAGAACCTGTGGGAAACGAGAGTTTCTCCTTCAGCGCAAACCCAGTGAAGGGATTCTGCATTTCAACGCAGGTCCCGTGAAGGTTACCTGCGTTGAATGTCAAAACCCCTGTGTTGAGGTTGCGCTGAACCAGTTTGCCCTTGTGCAGCTGGGGTTCTCTGCTCTATTTTTCCTTGTTTTGATCTCTGATTTTTGCAGCCTGTAACCAGCATAGGTACCAGTCTGATAACTCTTTTTCTCTGCTTAGATTCCTCCTCCTTTTGTACAAAAATACTGTGAGTGTTTTCATGTGTTTGTGGCATCATTTACAGTTTTCCTTTGCAAGAGTGATATAGTCATCCTGTAGCCCTTGATTCAGATCTGTTGATTGTGATCTTAGGAGAGAGTTCATTGGTTGTTTGTAGTTGATTATACATTTGCTTTTGGTTTTGGTTTGAGTTTGTCTCTTTTAAGTGTCAAAACAAGTATTCATTTCGAAAATCGTTAAGTGTTGTAATCTCTTCTACCCTCTCTGATTTCGAAAAAGTAAACTTGTTTGTATTTGTCATTTAAAAGCGAATTCAAAGTTGTACAAAAAGCTTTCTTTGTAGGCATCAATACTAAGAAAGCGGAAAACAAACACCTGCATTGTGCATTTGCATTTTGATAGTTTGCATGTTTGATTTAGGAAAAGTGCATTAGAGTGTGCTGATTGCTCTTTGAGAAAAGATGGTGTCTTTCTTTTCCCTTAGTAGCTAGGATTTTCAAAGTTGAAAAGATATAAAGCTTGCTTATCATCTTTAGACTGCATTTAGGAATTGTATCATACATCTCGTGGTGAACCTTGAAAGGCAAACTTCTAAAAAGATCAACCTAAAATAAATTGAATGAACTTAACAACTCTTTGCAACATAACACACAACATAGAGGTCTAGGCTAGAGACGTGTTCCGGCGTCGTTAAGCCTGGTGACTGTCGATCTCGTGGATGGTGGGTGATTCCTCCTGAGGGACGATAGCGCAAGTACGGATTGTGCTCCCACGTACCGTCGCGTGTATATTGGGAGACCCCTATAGGCATAAAACCTTTATCCTTAGGAAGCCGTGTCGGCCGCCCTACTGATCACAATGCACTGAACACAGCATTCAGGAAGATCGACCACCCGTACCCTAAAAAGTATTCTGCGGTTTTGCGAAAAGTTTGGCACACCCTCTGCCTAGAACTTCAGAGCAGTTCCTTTTGGCCTTTTTCAGACTCTATAACAGAAAACGTCCATCCGAGCATTTGTCACTTCGGGCTCGTTAAAACATCGAAGGAGACTAGAGTCATCTTTAGCTTTTTCTCGACTCTTTAAAACTACAAAAGCAAGTTGTGTCTAAAAGCGTCTAAAAAATTCATTTAATTCGGAAACACACTTTCCCCTTAAGTATTTTGTTTGATCGAGTAATCCGAAATCGTGGAAGAAATTCAATTGAAACCCCGTCGTTCACGGAGGCTTACGAGTCAACCGTCTTTGTCTCTGGAATCGAAAACAGTACGGACAAAGCGAACTCATTTAACCGGTTCGAAATCTCCTATCAAAGTTAGAACAAGTGTTCCAACAACATCTGAGATTCCGGTTACTCCAAACATTTCTGGAAACCTTGCCTCTATAGAAGAAGTTCAACAGCCACAGAGGGACAGTAACACTGATCCTAGTCTGGGAGCAAATACTTGTGTCACTGAACCAGTTCCATCTGTAACCGGTTCAGAGAGTCTTGCTCCTCAAACAACTGTCGCTGTCGATTCAACCCCTTCTTCGGCACCAGAAATATTTTACGGACCTGACGGTCTTCCTCTTCCACCGGGTTTGATTGCGATAGAGGAAATTGCAGTGGATCCGCAAGCAAGTACTCCAACCCATTTTGGAGTCGGGGTCACTCTATTTCCTTCATGAGAAGTTAGTCCACCACAAGTGGAAGTTCCTGTAGAATCACTAGGAAATCTATTGGATAGACTCAAAATGTCTGAACAATCGTCAACATCTAGGACTGTGTCGAACGACACAGCGACAGCAGAAGCCCCTGCCGTCACTCCGACAATGTTTGCCGGCATACCATCTGTCCCGACTAGCTCACAACCGCTAGAAGGAGTCCACCAAGGGACTATTTCGACAGTGTGGTCCGTTTCAGTTTGTTCATCCGGAATAATATCCAGCAACTCTTATGTTGAGACTCGCCAGATTGATCCATTTGGAGGTCAATTTGGGAAAACCATGATCCGGATTTAAATAGGAACGCAATAGATTACAGAGATAACCATAAATACAGAGATGCAATAACCATAAACACATAGATGCAGCGGAAATAATGATTCATTTCATTAATGGCAAATACTGAATACAACCAGAAATGGAAATAAACCAGCTAGGGCGATGGTAGCTATCTCTGAGAAGAGATGTGCAGCTACATGCCTCTGAACTGTTCCGAACTGTGTTACAATGAGGCTCGAAGGCCTATTTATTGTTGAGAAACAATGGAAAACCCTTCACATCCCGAAACCTAACCCTAGAAGATGAAACGCCAAATTGTGGGCCCCGTTTGGGTAAATTGGTACATCAATTTCCCGGGGTCGTAACTTTGGCATACGATCTCCGTTTGACGCGTACGATAGCTCGTTAGAAAGATCTATCCGAGAACTACCACTTTGGGAAGGGCAACATCGGTCCATGGACCCATGTTGCCCCCAGATTTCCCAAAAAACGTCGTTTAGGGTCTCAAAACGGCTCCGGAAGTTCAGGACCCGAAAAACTGCTAAAAATAGTAAGTTGTGCTACAATTAAGGAAACTGAAAATGCTGAAAGAGACAGTTGTGGGGGTCCAAATGGGTTGGTGGGTGGCCACCAACATCCACCTGGATCATTCCTCCCCCCTTAGGAAGCAATGGTCCCCATTGCGTTGAGTTCCTCCATCTGCTGAACTTGTCCTGCAATCTCTGATGTCTCCAGTGATGGTGGGAAGCATGGTCGACGACGGTCCACATTGAACATTTGATGCAGGCGAAGGAATGGAGGAATGATGTGCTCCAAAGCATTGTTCCCCATAGCCTTGGTACTGCTGTAAGGATCATGTCGGAGTGATCTGAGCTTCTGATGGGTTCTGGTAAGGCGTTCTCTCTGCAGATGCAACCATATTTTGTTGCCCACTTGAAGCTTGTGTGGTACCCCTGTGGGTGAGGAGAAGTTGTTCCTGTGTTCTGTCATGACTGTATTCCTTTGCTGCTGCTGCTGCGTAGAGGAACCCTTTGCGGGGGTCATGGATGTAGCAACGATCTTCCCCTTACTTTGGGAGTGAACCAGACAGATGAATTTCCTGGTCTGTGATATGAGCTTGCTGCCTTTCTTGGTAGTGATCAAGGATGTGGCAGTAGGTGGGGCTACCTCTGGTATCCTGTATAATGAATTATTCAAAGAAATAATGACAGCACGAGGCCTTGACTCATACACAGCATGTCGCCTCCATAAGTATGGTTGGCCTAATAGTACATCACAAACATCCAGAGGTGTAACATCACACAATACCTCATCTGTGAAGGGTTTGATGCTGTAGGGAAGGCGACACTGCTGGCGAACTTTGAGATCTCGTCCTTCATGAAGCCACCCGATACTGTACGGCTGTGGGTGTGGTGTAGTCGGTAGGCCCAACCGCTTCACGACCTCTGCAGAAACAAGGTTCTTTTGGCTGCCACTGTCAACAATGAATTGTAGCGGCGAACCCTTCACCCACATCTGTGAGTGGAAAAGACGCTCCCCTTCCTCTGGATTTTCGGGCTCATCTTTTTGGATCTTGGCGGTGGCAACAGTGGCGCTGGGATCCGCATCAATGATCTGCTTCCCTTTGCCATTACCCTTGTCGGGTTCTGGCTCAGGGTCGGAACATGCATCTGATTCGGAAGCCTTCAACTCGGCCACCAACGACTGCTTGGTCCGACACTCACTTGTGTTATGAGTGGGACCCTTGTGGAACTCACACCACTTCCCTGTGTCCTTCTTTAGCTTCATGGTGTTGTTCTTTTCTTGCGGCTTCGACGGGTTGTCTTGGGTCACCCCGCCTTGGCTTTGTCCTTTGGGCTTCGGATTTGCAGATCCAAAGTCTCGCTTCTTCTGTTTGAACTTTTGCTCGATTTTGACAGCGTATCGGTATGCTGTGCCGAGTGAGGAGATGTTCAAGAACACCATCTCTTCCTGGATGTATCTGTGCAGGCAGCCACGGTATTTGAGCACCAGATGCAGCTCAGAATCTTTGATACCCAACTGTGTGCGAAGGGTATGAAAAATGTTTGTGAACTCCGGCACATCTTGGTCTCGTCCCTGCCGCAGTGTGGTCCATTTGATGTATTTGTCCTCATAGCTTCCGACAGGGTAGTACTGCTCCTTGATGGCATCCCAGAAGTCATTCCAAGTGGGTGCGGCTGAAAACAGTGAGCCTGTACTTTCATCCTTCTGCTCGCAGTAGGTTTCCCACCAGTCCTTGACGTGGGGGGCTGCTTTGAGAAGAGCAAAAACAATCTTTTCCCAACTTGAAAATTCGTGAACAGAAAAATACCCATCTAGCAGATTTAACCATTTATCTACGGCATCTGCGTCTATTTGACCCTCGAAGATGGGGATTTCAAAATTAACTTGTACCTTGAACGGTGTGGCATTTCCAGAGTCGCTGTTGGAAGCCGATGCGTCGCCTCTAGGTAGCCGCTGAAGGATCTGCGCAAAGCTATCCATCATCGCGTTCCTTTGCCGCTCGAGCGCTTCTTCGAGCAAGATTTTGATAGGATCTCCTGCCCCCTCGTCTTTCTTCTCATCCGCCATGGGAGGCCGTCGGGATTTGCGAGGCTGGTCTTGCAAAGGTTCGACCCGTTCAAGCCCTAACTCCTTATATCCTGACCTCGTTGGGGACATGCAAAGAAAAACAGAGAAAAAGCAGACCGCTCTGATACCACTGATCCGGATTTAAATAGGAACGCAATAGATTACAGAGATAACCATAAATACAGAGATGCAATAACCATAAACACATAGATGCAACGGAAATAATGATTCATTTCATTAATGGCAAATACTGAATACAACCAGAAATGGAAATAAACCAGCTAGGGCGATGGTAGCTATCTCTGAGAAGAGATGTGCGGCTACATGCCTCTGAACTATTCCGAACTGTGTTACAATGAGGCTCGAAGGCCTATTTATTGTTGAGAAACAATGGAAAACCCTTCACATCCCGAAACCTAACCCTAGAAGATGAAACGCCAAATTGTGGGCCCCGTTTGGGTAAATTGGTACATCAATTTCCCGGGGTCGTAACTTTGGCATACGATCTCCGTTTGACGCGTACGATAGCTCGTTAGAAAGATCTATCCGAGAACTACCACTTTGGGAAGGGCAACATCGGTCCATGGACCCATGTTGCCCCCAGATTTCCCAAAAAACGTCGTTTATGGCCTCAAAACGGCTCCGGAAGTTCAGGACCCGAAAAACTGCTAAAAATAGTAAGTTGTGCTACAATTAAGGAAACTGAAAATGCTGAAAGAGACAGTTGTGGGGGTCCAAATGGGTTGGTGGGTGGCCACCAACATCCACCTGGATCAATCCAGTCCCCAAGGACAAACAATCCCCTTGAGTTCCAGATTGCTACCGTATGGGGGGCAGTACGCCCTTTCACTACCCCCTCCGGGAGGGTATCCATACGGGAGTTCACAACAGTATTCAGGTTATACTGGAGTTACATCAAGTGGTTGGGTACCTATGCTACCTCAACAACCAAGGGTTGTGTATTCTATGCAACAGTGTGTACCTATGTCGAACATCCCGACCACACTGGCTATTGTAACAGTGTCACAAGTTCAAGTGATGCCTGTTGTATGTCAGCCTCAGATTTCTCAGGTTGTAATGCAACAGCCCCTTGACCCTGGGACACAACCACAATCGCCAACTGGTGGGGCGACACAGGTCCAAACGGGTACAATTACCCCACACCTTGGTCCAACTGTTAGTATAGCACAACAGAACATGGCTTCACAACCATGGCTGGTGCAATACCAACAACCACAATTCCAACAAGTGTACCAAGGTTCTGAGCAGCAGATCTTTGCGAACAGTGGACAGCCGTATATTCAAAACGGTCAAAACCAACCGCTTTACAGTGGTCAAGTCCACCAACCGTATTAGTCATACCAACATTAATTACATTATGCTGGTATGCAAAGGCCCACTGCTCAGGCAATTCCATCATACCCTGGGTACGCTTCACCTAACCTAAGTCAACAGTTACCATTCGTGGCAACTTTAGAGTTACCCGATTTACACCGGTTAACCAACGATCCGATTGCTTACGCCCCTTGGTGGCCAGCGATTCCTCACAAACTTCCATCTGACATTCCTAAATTCAATGGAAATCCAGGTGAAGACCCATCGAACCACGTGATGAATTTTCATCTATGGTGTTCATCGAACAGCCTAAATGATGATTCGATAAGGCTTCGCCTTTTCCAGAGGACGTTAACGGGTCCAACAGCAAAATGGTATATTGAATTACCTAGAGCCTCGTTCGACAATTTTAGCTCCCTAGCCACGACTTTCTTAACCCATTTTCAATTACCGATAAGGTATGAAACGGGAACAGAAATCTTAACCAACTTCAAGCAGACAACAGCCACTCATATATCCGATCATATACATGAGTGGAGTCGTCACCGTAGGATGGTGAAAACATACATTCTTGATCAGCTGTTAGCTGAATGGTTTATAAAGTCGTTACTTCCTGCTATAACAGAAGATGTGGCAAAGGGGGGAGTCGTAATAGAGAAGCAAGTTATTGCTCGTGCACAGTATCTAGACTTAGTTTATACTTAGTTTGGCACGCTCTACGACAAAATACCTGACGCCCCTAGACCGGAATTCTCAATTCCTCCTCCTCCTAAATCAAATAGTGACTCTCCTGCCGGCGATGGTGTGATTGGCACGGCAAACGCGAAATCAACAAAGGCTTCATCTAAGAAAGCCCGTAAGAATTCAGATCAAAATGCAAAAGAAGAAATTCTTGCTTCGGAAGTAAATGCCGTATCATTAGATAAAGGCAAAGAAACCAATCAACCAGGAAGCAAGAAGAAGCAAAACAAAGGGAAGAAGAAGAAACAGGGCGAGTCATCCCCTGGAAAAACTTCTTCAAACCCTCCTAGGAAAGGGAAACCAAAAAATCCATGCATGATATGTGACGAGGATCATTGGACAACCGATTTTCCATACAAAGCTGAGCTTAGAAGGTTCTTCAAAAGTTCGCAAACCTCAGCTGTGTTAACTGATCCGTTCCCAAACCCAGGTCAAAATTTGGTTGATAGTGGAAATGCTTCCCCGTCGCAAGTGCTTATGTTGTCGGTCTCAAAACAACAGAATGATGCTTTGATTTCGACAAGGAACAAAGATTACGGGAATCCGCAGCTGTCGAACGACAAAGGTAAAGATCAACCAAGTAGTTCGACAACAACTTCGACAGAAGTTGTACCACCCATCATTCTTGAATTAACAATAAAACCGCCAAAGGGGGTAGTACACAAGTCGACATTTAATCCTTGCGCCAGAGCGGCACAGCATTATAACATAGTGGAAGATTTTGCCCAATCGCCATCCGCTATGTCGACTCTTGAAGTACTACAAAATTGCCCATCCCAAAGGCAGGCGTTGTTATCAGCTATTGGTGGGGTTGATCCTAAGGATTCCAATCTTGTATCCTTTGATCACAAAGGATACGATCCTCAGTTACCAGCTCAACTAGCTTTCCTTATTCAAGTGAAAGCCCTTAACAAAACTGTTCACCGAACAATTATTGATGAGGGGGCATCTACATGTATTATGTCGATGAGTTGCTGGAAAACTTTAGGATCTCCAACCTTGTCGCGATCTTCGACGACATTAAAAGCATTCGACGGAAGGACATATACCCCGTGTGGTATCCTTAATAACTTGAAAGTTGAACTGGGAGGAAAAACTGTAGAAATAGATGTTGAAGTCATTGATGGGAATCTAGACTACAACATCCTACTGGGAAGACCGTGGATATATGCCATGGCAGCTGTAGTGTCGACTTATTTTAGGAAGATCGCATTCCCTTTTCAAGGAGGGATTACGATCGTCGACCAACAAGACTTCCTCCCTAATGGTTCACAAGTTACAGGAAGCATTCCCATGATCCATGGAAGCAACCACTCGCTTCAAGACATCAGAGTAGGCCTACTGAAAGACCCCACATTAATGGGAACTTTCGCACTTCCACCTCCATTCTATATAGGAGAAGTAGCGTTGGTAAGAGCCTGCAACATGATATCTTCTACGAAGATCTCAAAAGACGATGTCGACATGGATCATGCAATGGTTTTTCCCTCAAGCCCTATAGAAATATTGTAGCAATCAATGTTCCGAGCATGGGAAGCAAACCCAAATCAACGCTCATCAAGCATTTGGGTAGATAGGTCTAGAGAATATGGTACCCCATTAGATCCTTGGTCGAAAGTACATGGGACTGACGAAGGAATCTTACAATCAATGTTGATTGAGGGGGCACCATGGAATGATTGCCACCATCGTTCCCTTCTTCCGGAATATGAAGAAGATACTCAGCATGACCTTTACCACCCTTCAGTTTTTGAATTCCTATCAAATACTGTAAATACGGTGGATTCCGAGCGAAACTTATCCAATATTGAAGAGACTATAGCCATAAATATCTCGACTAAGACAAATGTTGTAGAGAATATTTATGTCGGCAAAGGATGTTCTCCTTCAGAACTGGAAATATATAACACTCTTTTTCGCGAGTTCAAAGATGTATTTGCTTGGTCATATGATGAAATTCCAGGCATTGACTCGAGTATCGTTTAACATGAAATTAAAATGTATCCTGATGTCAAACCAGTAAGACAACGGCTTCGGCAGGTGCACCCCAAGAAAGCTGCTGCCATTAAAGCAGAAGTTGAAAAGCTCCTCCATGCTGGTTTCATCTACCCGCTTCCTCTAACCGATTGGGTATCAAATATTGTCCCTGTTATGAAGAAACAAGGGACAATTAGAGTGTGTGTCGATTATAGGGATGTAAACCAAGCTTGTTCGAAGGACAACTACCCTACACCCTTCATCGACCAGATAATTGATAAATGCGCCGGATGTGAAATCTTTTCATTTATGGATGGATTTTCCGGGTATAATCAAATAGATATCCGCCCACAGGACCAGTCGAAGACTGCATTCATCTGTCTGTGGGGCACATTCGCTTATCGAAAATTACCCTTTGGATTAAAGAACGCAGGGGCAACGTTTCAGAGGGCAATGAATTATGCCTTCCATGACATCAAGAACATCGTTCAACCTTATCTCGATGACCTTCCGGCTCATTCGCAAAAGCGGACTGATCATCCGTAGCATTTAAGAGCGATATTTCTATGTTTCCGACACTACAAGATAAGACTCAATCCGCACAAATGTGTGTTTTGCGTCGGTTCTGGTTGTTTACTTGGCTTTGTAGTCTCTAAGGATGGGATTCGTCTCGACCCTTGTAAGGTTCAGGAAATCATTAATTTTCCTCCACCTTCAAATTTGCTTCAGATTCAGAAACTCCAAGGGAAAGCAAACTTTCTGAGGAGGTTCATTCCAAATTACGCAGAACTTGCTAAAGGCTATACTCGTCTTTTGAAAAAGGATGTACCTTTTGTCTGGCTTCCTTTGATGCTCTGAAAGATTCTCTAGTAAAAGCATCATTAATGTATGCCCCGGACTATCAAAGAGATTTTAACCTGTATCTGGCTGCAGCAGATACGACCATTGCGATGGTTTTAGTTCAAGAAGTCGATGGAATTGAACATCCTATATATTATTTAAGTAAAAACTTGAATGATACAGAAATCAAATATTCTTATGTTGAAAAGCTAGCACTCGCTGCTGTTCAAGCGATACAAAGATTTCGACATTATGTCCTCTTTCGGAAAACTACCATTCTATCAGATTGCAACCCCATGACTTATATATTGTCGCAACAGTTGCTGGGGGGCAAATATTCAAAATGGATAGCGATCCTTCAAGAGTTTGATCTGGAATTTGTAAAATCCAAATCAAAGAAAGCTTTAGTTTTCACAGAATTATTGTGCGATCTCCCATCGTCGTCCAACGATGAAACATCAGAAGAGTCAATCGTGGATGAAAGTTTGTTTATGATATCTGCAAGCAATGAGTGATATGGGGATATAATAATTTATCTCCAAACCCAAAAGTTCAGGCCTGACACCTCTCACTCAGAACAAAAACGTATACGATACCAAGCGAAAGACTACATGATCGTCGGTGATACGCTTTACTGTCGTGGTATCGATACAGTTCTGAGGAGGTGCCTCATCCATGAAGAGGCCGAAAAAGCCCTGAATGAGTGTCATTCAGGCGCGTGTGGGGGGCATCAATCTGGATATGCTACAGCACAGAAAATCTTACGAGCAGGATACTTCTGGCCAACCATGTTCAAAGATTGCATAACCGCAGTCAGAAGTTGCCATGCTTGTCAAATTTTCGATAGCAAAACCAAAAGACCACCCACACCTTTACAGCCAATAGTTGTTGTTGGGCCTTTCGCCAAATGGGGCATCGATTTCATGACATGTAACCCCACCTCGACCGGGGGGCATGGGTATATTATAGTCGCTGTTGACTATTTTACCAAATGGGCCGAGGTGATGCCTACATTAGATAACACTGGTGAAACAACTGCCCTTTTCTTTTTCAATCATGTAGTCGCCAGGTTCGGCGTACCACAGGCCATAGTTACAGATCATGGGTCGCATTTTTGCAATCACATGATGGTTGAATTAGCTGCCGAGCTAGGGCTATCTCACGACAGCTCTACCCCGTATTATCCGCAAGCCAACGGACAAGTTGAAGCAATCAACAAGGTCCTGAAGCGTATGTTGCAAAGGATGATCGGGGTTCACAAAAGAAGGTGGCACCTAATCCTGTACTCAGCCTTGTGGGCTTACCGAACATCGGTAAAGAACGCGACCGGGTTCACACCTTTCCAACTGGTGTATGGCCTGGAAGCAGTCTTGCCAATCCAGTGTGAAATCTCGTCTCTTAAACTCACAATTGATCTCCTCCCCAGAACTTCGGAAGAAGAGGCTCGTTTCTTGGAATTAATCCAATTGGATGAAACCCATCGTGATGCCTCTTTGGCTAATGAAGCCCATAAGAAACGAGTCAAGGCGCAGTTCGACAAAAATGTCAAACCCCGTGTCTTCTCAGAAGGTGACTTGGTCTTGCTTTATGACCAAGAATCCGATAAATTGGGAGCAGGTAAATTTAATTCTTTATGGATGGGCCCCTATATTATTAAACGAGTGTTAGCAAAAGGAGCCTACGAGTTAATGGATTATGACGGAATTCCACTGGCACAACCCCGTAATGGGTTGTACCTCAAGCATTACTATGCTTAAATAGTAACCTGTATGCTTTTGTTGTATTTTGTTTTCGCTAAAGTATTTATTTTGGTCGAGTAATCCACCTTTTTACATTTATTGCAGATGTCAAACCTTCTGGAGACATGTGTTGGATATGCCGACGGAGCGAGTCGTAGTTCGCGGAACCTATCCTCCGCAGCTTGGGCCATTTTTGATCCAAGCGACGAGTTAGTAAGTTTCAGAGGTGTGTGTATTGGGCAATCAACGAATAAAATCGCTGAGTATAGCGCGTTGATAGAACTACTCTCTGATGCCATCACCCATGGTATACGCCGACTAATTGTCGGGCTAGACTCACAACTCGTAATACTACAACTCAATGGTATATATTCCATTCGCAATCCAGCTATTTATCGCATGTTCCTAAGGGTTAAGATTTTGGAAAGACAATTTGATTCAATTCAATACCAGCATATTTCCAAAAACTTAAACACATTAACCGACTCATTAGCAAACTATGTGTTAGATAGACATTTGCGACATTTATAAAAAGAGACACATCATCAATGTTGTACATATGGATCATATAACTCAACCAGAATAAAACTCGAAAATCAAAATATATATATAGGTTGTTTATCGTTTATACATAATGTTCTGTAACCAAGACAAAAATCGGTCGCATGACCCAAAAACTCAAAAATGCTAGGGGGCACCCTAGCCTAGTGATGCTCATGATAGCACGTCACAGCCTGTGCAATCATGCGCAAGAGACGAGTCCATCGTCTAGGCACACCAGTAGTATGTCGCTGCAACTGTAAAGGTAACTCATCAATCCTCACATAGGGAATGCTGAGAGTAAGGCTCTCAACCTGCTCCTGCACAGCTGTAAGGGTCTCGACCATGTCAAGGTCGCGGAGAATAACCCTCCCAGCAGTCTCCCCTGCTGGGGCAGCGACTGGCGCTCTCGGGCGAACTGCTGGATGAATAGGACCAACATCTGCATGCACACATGAGTTTGATTAAAGTCTTGATAGAATAAAGCACAAGGACATTATAAATAAGAATAGTAAACAGTAATATGGTCGAAGATTTTACCAATAGCGCCCCATTGTTCGCCATCTGACAGTACCAAGTCCGGATCACCTCGGAAATCCATACCAACATATGGACACTCGGAATAGACCATCTCCTGACGCTCGAACCACCTGAAGAAGGTATCAGTGAAAGAAATCTGAGATTGACCAGCATGCCTAGACATGTGATCAACCCATCTCTGCATGCGTGGCTCGGTAGGAGAAGGCAAATCGAGTGCGATATACTGAGGCTGCATCAGTGGTATTTTCTCCAAGGCAAAGGCAGTCAGAATAGAACCAAATCCAAAGTTATTCAGCTTCCTGTCCTTTACCTTGTTCAACTGACTTTTCATCTGAAGAAGTACTACATCACACCAGTTGAATACTTTCGGTTGGAGACACTCCAAGGCGTGTTGCACATAAGATCTGTTGGCAACATGAAGAGATGCGCTACCGGCCATCCTACCAATAGTATACATAATGGACCTGAGAGACCTGTCAGTAATCTCACGGATAACAACCTTGCCGTCTCTACTCGGCTGGGATCCTTCCCTGCAATACTGGCGTAAATAGTCTCTCACGGAGTCATTCCCTCGGGCCGAACCTGACAAAGAAATGGGGGCACCCCGCCTTGACAAACCAGTCAAGAAGTAAATGTCTACCACGGTCAAAGGGATGGATTTGCTCCTGATCTGAAATACTTGGTTGATAGGATCCCAAGCATCAAGCATGTACTGCAGTAAGGAGATCTATGCTCTCATACTAGAGATACGGAAGAACTTCAGCTGGCCACAGTTCCGCAGCGCGTTCACCGTGACAGGGTCATGGAGGGCAATCATGTCCTCTTCTTCATGTTCTCGTTCTCGCCATGTGAGGGTCATTTTGATCAAAAGTCCCTGCAAAACAAACAAGAGAAAGAGTAAGATCTTGGATTTGATGAGAAACTGGCAAAATTTCATCAAAAACTGTGCAATAGAACTGTTTTTCTATGCTCAACGCAACTGGCTAGTGTCCCACCTGCATTGAAGGTCAAACTACCTTCATGTAGCTTGACATTCAACGCAGGTTTCGAATGGACTGCCTGCGCTGATGGCAGAGCGCCCTAGCAAAACCCCAGGGGCTCATGGGAATAGGAAAACGGGCACAGAATGGAAAAAAGAAACCATGAAAAGAAAGAGCTAGAGTTTAGCTCCTACTTGGTCCAGACGGTGCCGAAAATCGTCCGCAGAATCTCCCAGAATCAGCTGGTGAAAATCAAGGGGGAAGAGGCACCTCCAAAGCTCCAACAAACCAAGTTCAAATGAAATGGTAAAATGAGAGGTAGAAACACCTTTTAATTGCTTTTTACGTAGTTCAAAGCAAAATATTAGGGTTCCAATCTCATTTTCAAGCAAATGTTATTCATTTCTAACTAGTTTGATGCAGGAATTGAGGATACAGTACTATCTTTTAAAAGGGCAAAGCTAGTAATGGTAAAAATAAAAAATTTGACCATATAAAATCGAGCAGTTTTAGCACAAAGTTCATGCTCGCTAAAAAATAAACGCAAGATCCGAGCAGTTTTAGCGCATAGTTAATGCTCATTAAAAAATAAACATAAGATCGAGCAAGTGTTTCAATCCGCGTTTAAGCTCGTTAAAAAATGAACTACCCGGTAAATAACCACTGTGAATGTAATATCATCAGCCATTAAAGCCTTGGTCGTGTTTGCACCGTCACCTCCACTTTTCCATTGGCCGATCGTTCACCTCCATATGATTGTTTACCCATTTTGAGGAACAGCTGCGAAGAGTGATTTCACCTAGCGATCCTTGTGACACTGCCGTGATTGGAAAATTCCAACCTGTACCTAGAATCAGCTGCTAAACCTGTTTATCACTCGTTCCTCAAAAGACGAGTCTTCTTTAAGCTCTTTTCAACTGACTCATAAAATATGAAAAGATTTTCGAGTTCTTAGCCTTCCAGCTCGTTAAAGGGACAGGAAGAGCTATCCCTCCTCTAGATTTTAATCTTTTTGGACCTGAGGGATTATTGCATAAAAAGATCGAGCGCTTGTTTTATTCGGCTCGTTAAAACTATCGAAAACTCATCCCTTCTGTATTGTTTTATACTTTTTCAGACTTAAGGGATTAGATGACGAAAAATGACTTTTGGAGTTAACTTTATGTACCTTTTCAAACTCTCTAAAAATGAAAAGGACCGATTTATCCTTGTCGTTAGACTCGTTAAAATCATTAAATAGCGACAAACTTGTCTTTAGACGAGAACAAGTTTCACTATCGCTAGGCTCGTTAAAACATAGCGATAGGCTTGCCCGAAGGGCAGGTTATAGAACAAGCATATGTTATCCTCCTCAAGCTTGACAAAAATAAAGAGGTACTGGTCAGCAATGACTGGGGAAAAATTGGGAGAAACTAAAGAAAACTTTGATGGTAGCAAGTCGCTCTTGAACATGACACTTTTCCTCTGTACCACAATCGGGTTGGGTTGTTTCATTCACCGGTCACATCCATGGTCTCGCCATACCATCCATATTTGGGGTAATGCTACCGATCCATCGTATCAGTGTCGCCATATGTTCAAGAGAAGTCATTCAGAAAAGTCAACCGTGTCCCATCCACTGCCATACATTATCCTTCATCCTTTCATGACCGCCACCCTGAATCATATGTCACAGATCGTTTTCACCTCCATTAAAATCATTAGCTCCATTCCGTGTCACTGATGTGGGATTCATTAAGGCCCTCCTTTGACGGATCGCTTCTTCTCGACATCAGCTCATTACCCAAGAAGTTGATCTAGGAACAACCCCTTCAGTACTTTGAAGCTTGCATGCCTCAATGGCAAGTTTCTCACTTCCGGCGACAGGTATACATCAATGACCTTCGACCGAAAGATTTTGCATGGTGTTCAATGCCAAGTCCTTTATTCACACCACGTGAATTGTACTGCAGTACCTTGAGGGTCATTATCATTATCGGTGATTCCTCTCGCACTTGTTAACGGTTTACATCATTGACCGGTAATCAAGCGATGTCTTTCCATGTTCGACTTCAGAACATTTCTCACATGGATCGACTTGTACTTAGAGTGAAGATCGAATGAGTTTGAAGAACTTGGATCTAGTTTCATCCATCCGGGCAGTGATATATATTCAGGAAAGATAAAGACATTGACATGTACATCATTGCAGCAGATAATCATCCTACTCAAGGATGATAATTTCATCAAAATTATCAGTCTACCATCAGACGATTGTCTGATCTATGTACAGAAAAATGAATTTATAAAGCTGAGCATGGGAATGCCCGCCTCAGCTAGATCATGAAAGTAGTATGAAAAATAATCTATTGTATTGTATCTTTTTACAGGTCTCCTCTCAGCATTGGATGAACTTCGGATCCCCCTGATAAAGCATTTCGCCCGATAAACACCCTCATACTTTAGGGGGCAACTGTTATAGACATTTTGTGCCTTACAGCATTGAGCATGAAACGTCCATAATCTAAGGGATCCAAAGTCCCTAAACATGTTGTTCCTACCCCTAGAGGAACAAGGCTAACAAACCACAGCAATTCACAGAAGTTCTCCACCAGAAACTGTTCAAAAACAAGTCAATTCAGGATCATTTCAGTCGCTACACTAGCTGTTTGTGCTGAATGTCAAAGCCAACACTGGCTACCTACGTTGAATGTCAACTGGAACACTGGCTACCTGCGCTGAACGACAGTGGACATATGGCAGGCTCATTTCTCAAGGTGTCAAAACCCAAGAAGCTTCCAAAATGACACTTGCCTCAGGGAATTCGACTGGTGATGAGTAAGAGGTTCCAAATCTCCAAGTGGAAGCAAGAACCTCCAAGTGGACTCAAGAACTGACAGAGGGAGAGGACACTAGTTAGATCTCAAGCTGACTCATCCTCTCTCTAAACATCTATATATGGATCTCTCCTCCATGAGATCTGGAGGCTAGAATTTTGTTATTGCAAAGAATTGCTGTTGGTTTGAGATTGGAATCATTGGGTGCTTAATGCTTTGAAGGGGGTGAAGATAGGAATTCCATTTGCTGGGAAGGAGATGCTGGATTGGAGCCCTCTGGGTTGTATCTCTTCCTGAACCTTGTTATTCATCAATAAAGCTATCTTGGTTTCTCCTATATATTGATGTATTCTTGATGTATGATTGCATTAGTATGTTTGGTTTATTTCTAATCCTAAACTAGTTATGAATGTGAATATCTGTCTTTGTGTAGTGTTCTTCTCTTGTCGCAAGTAGTTGTTCTCTTGTCGCAAGTAGTTGTTCTCTTGTGATCTTGCAGGAACCCGTTGAAGCTGGACAAGCAAGAAGGCAAGTAGCTGTGAACTCCCAAAGAGAAGAGAGACCGGATCGAGGGACAAATGGAAGACACCGGTAAGTCTATTGATCTCTCTTCTTTCACATTTCATAAAGGAAGAAACCAGAATAGTTGTACTCGTTTGTTGCTAAGGCACTGTCACACCTTAGGTGGATAGGATCATCCTGCATAGGCATTTTTCCCCACAACAAGGTATACTTTTAACCTTTTGTCGCACCCGGTTAACAACTATGACAAAGGAACCACCATGGAGTCTCTCTTTATGATCTTTTTAGACCTCTAAATATGAAAAGACCACCGAGTTGTCTAGTCTGGACTCTTTAAATACATAGACAAGATATAGAGTCGTTCTTTTTACAATACTTTTGAGACTCTTAAAAGATGAAAAAATTGACGAGTTTGCCTATCTAGACTCATTAAACTAATCAGATAGGGCAAAGAGACGTTCTTTTTGCGATCATTTTCAGCCTCTTCAAACATGAAAAGATCGAGGAGTTTACTTGTCTAGAATCATTAAAAAATCAGACGGGGAAAGTGGACAATACAATTGTATCCTGTATTCGAAAGTGTGGTTTGGCAGCAAGCGTTCCCTTGAACATGGCACTCCCTAAGATAAACCTTCATTTTGATAGCCTTTCAATATGAACCCTACCAATCTATGAGTTTTTAGCCTATATACCCTGATGTAATTGCATCTCCATATCTTAAACACTCTGTAGTGTTCATGAGTCTAATGCTATCTGGTTAAAAGCGTTGTTGCCTTCTATTGTTCAAAGGGTTCCTACTTGTTTCCTCTATCAACCAATCCTGCATATCCTTTCATCATGCCCTCCATTGTTTAGACCCAAATGCTTAAAAGATTCTTCAAAAAACAAAATCATTCTTGTCTGGTTTTGTGTCGACTGATGTAGGACACGTCATTGCCTACCTTTCAATAGGTTTCTTCCTATTGACTTCAACACTATATATAGGAAGATAACCTAGAAACACATTCAGTGCCTTGGTACTTGCAGACATTAATGGCAGGTTACCTTGTGCTTAATCATGGGTTTTCATTATTGACTCCTGGTTAAGCGATTCTACGAGTGTTCGACGACAAAAAATCTTTCACACTTGCTAGTTTGCACTATGCATCTTGGAGACCATCACCATTAATGGTGGCCTTCGTCGCATAGGTTAACGGTCTCCATTATTGGCTGGTAATCAAATGATTTCGTGCATGTTTAACATCAACACATATTATAACATGTACTGATCTATGTTTTTCGGTGAAGCGGGAATCAAGACCTTGGGTAGAGGCTTGCATCATTCAGCCTTGTTTCCTCTCCCAATTTGTTGATATTGTTCTTTGGAGATAACTATTTTAGGATGATCTATTATGACACTGGATTCACCCTATGCCATATTGGCGGCCAGCATTATTATATCTCAGATGAGAAAATTGCTCTGACATAGCTACTGAACAAGAAATGCCCGATTCAGGACATGATTTTAGCAGTTTATATATATGTATCTATGTTGTATTAGGTTTTCCTTGCCGCTCGAAACTTCTCTCTATCTTCAAAGATTTTTGACAGAAAATGACAGTGGTCTTTGCCTCTAATCTCATACTTTAGGGGGCATCTGTTATAGGACAAATTGACCTCCTCATCAACTCAGAGGTGAAAGACAAGATGACTGAAGCAATGACCACAATTGCACCTTGCTTTATAAAGCTTCTTACCAAGCATAAAGGAGTGTTAGTCACCCTGCTAACTCATGTTGTTAAACTAGGGGGAGCGTTAGTGAACTTAAGTGATGTTTAGAAGGTCATGCAAACGAATCTGCTCATAAATATCTAGATATTAAATCCCTAAATTTGTGCAAGAAAAGCAAGGAAACTCCAAAAATCAAGATATTTGGAGAAATTCTATTTTGAGAATGAAGGCAAATGGGAAAAAGCTTGTAAACAGGGCAGGTTCATGGCTTTTGCCCTAATGAACTCTAGGTGGAGCTTGGCAGTCCTAATTTCATTGCTATATAAGCAGCAAGAGGGCCATTGCAAAAGGGTCAGAGCATTTGGAAGGATAGCCCATAGAGCTATTGTGAACTGTCATATTCTTGAAGAAGTTAGCTAAAAGAGGGATAGAGAGAGGAAGAAGGGGTAAGGAAGGCTGATACAACAGATTGTTGTAATCACTCTTCCATTCTGAATATAGAACTGCAGTTGTGTTCCCTACTCCAAAGTGTCGGTGATATTGTTCATTTATTTGTTCGTTTTGATGCTTATCGAGTTGAGTAGTTAAGTTATACATTAATACATGTTTGTTATGGATTCTTACATTAGTTTTTAGAAGCGTATGTTGTGATTGGTTTTCTTTGTCCTTTGTGCAGGAATTGTCTTGGAGCCAGCTTAGAAGGAGTTCTTCTTGCTGCACGGAGATCCCCAAGCGAATCTAGAAGGAACCAAGGTAATCCTCTTTCCATACCCTGTCAATTTATGTTTGATAGATGAACATGTGTGTAACTGGTAGCTTTTGCAGATAATCTTACAGTTTGTCGAAGGTCCCGGGAAGGTCTTTGAGGGTAGTTATCCCATGCATTTTACCCCATAGCACACCGTTCGCTCCATACTCCAACCTTGGAGGCATCTGCTCCATCAGTTTCTTGCATGTTGTCTTATAAGCCCACATAGCGCTGGTACATGTAGGTCCCAATCAGTCTACTGCGCATCATATACCTTGTTCAGTGCTTCACACACTTTGTTAAAGGCTGCTGTGTGGATAACCTTCTACACACTCTTTCTTTCCATACTCCGTCGTTCCAACTGGAGGGGTCATTCGCACAATTTCCTTTCTTGCACATGCTTATTGGTTGTGTCTCCTAACACAAAGTGTGTGTGCATTTGTGTAGGTTTTATAACATATGTCAGTATCCATTTGGAAAAGTGCGCACAGAGCGTTCCGTCCAGCAATTTTGTTGGTTAATCGCATCCGAGGCTTCCCAAATCGTTTGTGCATCATTCTCCTACATTCACTCCAGTCCTCAAAGCTTCCTTGGTGTGCCCCACCACCTTGCGGGCGTAGTGTGCAGTACCCATTTCAAAGCTTCGAAACGTTGCTATTCTGACACCTCCCTTTCAAACCTATTTAAGAAAGCATCCACCTTACTTAACCCATCATAAGTAGGCAGATCCCTTACCTCTGTTGATACACAGTGCAACGATCTTGTCATCATGTTACAGTTCAGTGTGGTTACCTCGTGTAACTGGTTCTACCATCGCTCTATCTCCTCATCAGAATCCGATGTACAGGAGCTTTCACGCTCCCATGAGATCCGTCCATCCGTGGTGGGATTTACCTAGTCTTGCTCTCGCGCGGTTATCTTGTAGATGCAGTCCAAGTCGTCATCACTTTCATAATCGCACACTGGCTCCATGTAGCACAATCCTTCTGCAGGGTCCAAAGGTACGACTACGTGCAGAGACTTTTTATCAAAAATCATCTTGCGCTTATTTAGGTTTATCACCCTGTTCATGTCAGTGGCCCAATCTTTTCCTAATAACGCAGGGTAGGGACTGTTATCCTCAATAATCTCTCTCACTTCAAAATCTGCCAGCGCACTTTCCCCTTCGATATCTATGGTTATTCCCTGCAATCTTCCCATCGGTAGTGTTAGTTTCGATATCTTCATCCCTCCATCAGTGATCAAATTTCTCTTTTTGCATGCATATTAGGTGTCCCATCCGATCAGCTGCATTCCATTAGGTCATGGATCAACTAATGGTAGTGGTTTCATGTCAATTTCCCTCATGACATTAACCTACTGGCCTGTTTTCACATTTTTTAGGTCATTTACTGTCATTTTGTTTCATTTCATTTACAAAAGTCAGTTTTAGGGTTTTAGTCTCACTAGGTCTAGGGTTTGTTATCATGGTCATACAAAACTCAATAAAAGGTTAGCAGGCACATGAGGAGGTTTTATAAGTTCATAGAATCATAAATTCACTGATGATATGCTCAATAAATGTTTTTTACCTCAAAACTCTGTTTTGAGGTGAAAACAGAGTTTTTACGTTTTATGTACAAGTTTCATGTCTTTTAAAATGTTTCTATATGTAATTAGTCCAGCAGTTGCTCTTAGTCACCTTGTCAACTCCAACCACTGCAAAAACAAAATCACCAATGCATCAGTCCATCAATTGATCAAGAAAAGTCAAACCTCAAATGAAGAACATATTTTTTAAGAAAAGTGACTAAGAATTTATAAAAGTAGGTTTGCAATGAGGAAAAATTAAAAGTGCATCCATTTATAAAGTGAAATTATGCCAGTCATCCATTTCATTGTGCAAAACATCTTTGAGGAGCCAAAAACGCGATTTAGAGGGTAATCGAGCAAAAGTGGAGGAAAACCTTGTTTTTGCAGCAAACTTTCCTAGCGCTATGCATCAGATCGATGCTACACATCAACAAGTTTCTGCTAGTGTTAAAATACAAAGGCGTTGTGCATTGGGCCCAGTGCGCTGCACATTGACCAGGAAGGTCCCAAAATCATTCCAAATCACCCAAAACTATCTCAAATGCTGCATTTCTCTCCTACAAATAAGTTTTCATTGATATTGAGCTCAATTTGGTCTTCTTTATGTTTTCTTCATGAGTTTTTGCATCTTAAAAATAAAACCCTGGCTTGTCTTCATAAATTTCCATTTCATTGCAAAACTTTCACTCCATAACAAAACCAACATCTTTTTCCCCTTTTCTACACTTCATTGCCCTAAATCAATCCATTAAGTCCATTTTCCCTTTCCCTTTCCCCTAAAGAAACTAATTCCCTTTATCAAACCCTAAGTCCCTCATTAGTCAAAACCCTAATTTCCTAAACCTGTCCTTTCATTCCCCAACTCCATTCCACATTTGCAAAATCTCTTCATACTCATCTTCCTTGTCCTCACCCATTATCATTTTCCACCATATCATCATCACATCATATACCTAAGACAAACACCATTGCAAGAATCAGTGAATCAAGTTTTGAAGAAGAAACATTTAGTGATAGCTCAAGGGAAAGAAATGTACAACCCAGGAGACCTCACAAGGGTGGAAAAATTATTAGGTAGGAACCTATTAGCATGACTAAACTCCTTGCTTGCCCTCTTGCCACCACATGTTTTAGATATCAATCTTGTTTTGAGTTTTGTGAGATGGTTGAGAGGATTTATTACCATCATGAGTTAGTAAGGCATGGAAAATAATGTGGTGCACCTTGCTGGCATTAATTTCACTCTTTCACCAGTTATCATTGCAGAAGCTACAAGAATGCCAGATGTAGGGGAAAAGTGGAACAAAAGGCAGAATACTAGTAAATAACATTATGAACCTTATATCAAGGCCAAATTCCATGGTAAACTTAGCAGGGTGTTTCCTTTCAAATTCTTGGAGGATCGGTATGTTCCACTCATGAAACTTATCATCAAATACTTTACATGTGAGGGTAGGTTCTCTAGACTTTATGCCTACCACATCAGATTGTTTATGCACTTCACCAGGGTCAGAATGATGAGCATTCCATATTTCATATGTAAAAACATAGAGAGGATGATAGTGATTGCAAAAAGAAAACCTTTACCACAACAACTCAACAATATTTATCATTTTTCTATCATTAAAATTGTGGTTTTGCATCAGTTCACTCAGTTGGGAGTGTCCTGGGAAACTTTCTTTGTCCATGAATGTTTCAAGAGGCGTCAGCTATTTTCAGATCCTCATGAGGAAGGTGAGCCTTCTAGGAAACAAAAAGAGCCTAAAAGCAAAACTAGGATGCTTTTTGTAGCTGCCAAATGAGTACTATCTCCACCAGGGGTGGAAGGGGTCTCGTTTTCTTCATCGGATCATAGGCAAATGCTATCTTCACCAGGGGTGAAAGGGGCTTTGCCTTCTTCTTCAACTGAACAGGTATAGGGCAGAGACAAAGGAAAGCAACAGATGCATGAAGAGGGCCCTACTGAAGGACAAGACAAGGATTTTGTTTTGGTTGAGGAGGATGTCACTGTTTTGGGCTCTCAACGCTCAAGACTGAAGGATATGATTATCAAGGAGAAGGAGGCTGAAATACAAGCCTTATCACTTAACCTTGAGAGGGCCAAATGGATCATCAACTATCTTGATCAGGAGAACAAGAAACCTGAAGACAAGCAAACTATTATGGAGCTGCAAACAATTAGAGAAAACAGGCAAGTGGCAAAGAGAAGAAAAATCAAGATGACATCGCTTGAGCAAGAAATTAACGCTGACCAAGAATCATGGTTGGAAAGAGTGAACATCCACCTTGAGAAGATGTTTGATAAATCTTACAAAGAAAATAAAATGATGCACCATATGGCTTATCATTACTTAGCTCGGAATAAAATTTGCAAGATAAGGATAAATGGCCTAAAAGCTAAGTTAAAGAGAGCCTTGAGAGCCAAAGAGGAGTAAGATAAACTTAAAATTTTGGCTGAAGCTTAATTAGCTCAGAAAATCAGTTAGTAAGCTTGCCTCTTGCCAAATTTGAAGAAATTTTGGGAAATTTTTGTCATTTCACAATTTTGTAATTCAAAACATAGGAATTTTCAGTTGATGGTGCTGCGCATTGAGTTGGCTCAGTATTTTGAAAAATGGCTTGCATTTTTGGATTCCTTATGGAAAAATAATGAAACCCAAAAAGTTTCATAATATTTGAAGGAGATCTGGGTCACCTAAAGGGCAAAAAACACCTAAAAAATGCCCTCTCTGCCACTTTTTGGACCCACAGGAACCAATCTTGGGAGAAATGATTTTTGAAGGGTCAAATCAACTCCAAATTAGAAAATTCAAAGTGTTCTAGAAGCTAGACAGGTAGAGATTTCCAACAAGCTATCTTGGGCCTGATTTGGTGAAGTGAAAGGCCTCCAAAATCAGCCTTGAAGTGGCACTATGCATCAGGCTCAAGGCACTACACATCAGGCAAATTTTTGCCAATTTTGCCTAAAAACTCAGAAATGCGCCTAGTATGACTGTCAGTTGACTTTTTCTTCTCTCTTTGGTAAATTAATGATGTAATATGATGTAAATATGATGAAAAATGACTTGAGGGGGTAGATACATTAGTTATAGGTGGTTTGAGCTTGAATGAATAAGTTTCCACAGTTTTAGAGGCAAGCTGTTCCACTACCTATTTTCTAGTTCTTAGTTTAGATGTTGGTGAAACAACTCCTTGACTCATGGATTTGACACCTGATGGCTAGCATAGGTGGTTTGATGCATATATTATGTACTTTCTTAGTACATAAGGTGACCATAAAGGAAGAAGCTTCTCCCTCAGATCATTTGCTTCGTAAAATTGAATTTTTTTTTTATAGACTCACAATTGCAGATAAGCCTGAGACACAGATCAGAAATCCAAGTTTTCATGGTTAGCAGCAGCCACAGTTCAGGATTAAACAGCGGGAGCAAAGAGCACAAGATCAATTAGCACAACAGCAAGTCAAGACACCTCTTCAGAAAAACTATATGCATGGCCCGGAGTCAGAAGATGATGAGAATCCAATAGGAGAGGAGAATCACTTTTTTACAGTAGATGGCTTGCCTATCTACATCACAGATGAAGAGGAATATTCAAAAAGCCCGACTGTACAGAAAGATGAGGATTTTATACTATCCAATGAAACAATTTTGGAGGAAGAATCAGATGAATATTAGAGGGGATATATGAATGCACTCACAACGCAACAAAGACAGTGTTCACTCAGGAGCAGGGATGTACCAATCAATCCAATTCAAAAGCAGAAGGAAGTAGCACAGCCAAAGAATGATTCTCCAAATGTTCAGAAAAAAGGAAAGGAGCTAGCAGATCCTACTTCTAGCAAAGTACAATCTGCAAATGAGAAGTCAAATTATTCAAGTACAACAAAGGACAATTCTAAAAAGAAGGATTCTCTGGTCAAAGAGGTAGATAAAACTACAACCTTTAGCTTATAGAATGAGATTGCTAAGTTAAAATTATTGATACCTTTGACTGAATTAATGAAGAATAGAAGTTATAAGAGTCAAGCGTCAAAACTTTTGAATGTAGATCCCCTGTCTGATATGGTTAATGTGGAAGATGACCAACCCGAGCTTATTTTTGGTCTGGCATTAGAAGGCCAATCTGAGGATAGTGAAGTAGCCCCATTTTACATCAGCCTTAGATTGCATGATTATGTCTTGCACAATGCCATGTTTGATTCAGGAGCATCTCACAACCTGATGCCAAAGGAAATTATGGAAAAATTGGGTTTGGACATCACTCGCAAGTATCATGATCTTTATTCCTTTGATTTTGGTAGGGTCAGATGTATTGGTCTCATTAAGGATTTGGTTGTGACTTTAGATCAGATTCCAACAAAGAATGTTCTCATGGATGTAGTTGTGGCCGACATTCCCCCTAGATTTGGCATGATTTTATCTAGGTTGTGGGGTGAAAAACTCAAAGGGACATTGCAGTTAGATTTCTAGTATGCCACTATTCTCATGTTTGGTCATTTGAGAAAATTATATAGGGAGAAAATGATGAAGTATATGATCACAAGAAAGGAGAAACCTTTGAATCATCCAATTAATTATGTACATACAGATTTAGAATCTTTTGTTCTTTATTCTGACAGTGGTTTTAATGATGTAAATAGTCAACTAGTTGAAGTGGAAGATATTCCAGAGATAACAAAAAATTTCATGGCAGTACTTGATCAAGAGAGACAAAGGCTTGAAAATACCATTGAAAAGTCTACACTCCACCAGCAGCAAAAAAATGATGGGTAGTAGCCAAAGGTAGAAGAGCAGGCAAAATTCTAGCACTTGGAGGAAGAAGCTGGTTTATGGAGTATGGATTTCGATGGAGCAGTAGGTAAGGATGGTGCAGGAATTGGGATTTGGATACCTAGCCCTATTTTCATCCCAAATAAAGTCCCCAGTAATGTAAGAGTTTGTTCATATAAATTGGCTTTTGATTGTTCCAATAACGAAGCCGAGTATGAGGCACTGATTGCAGGCTTGAAAATCCTCAAGAAGTTGAATGCAAAGAGAATTTCAGTTTATGGTGACTTCGAATTAGTAATCAAACAAGTCAAGGGTGAATACCAAGCCAAACATCCGCGAATGAGGGTTTACCGTAATGCAGTTTTAGACATTTTGAGGTTGTTTCCAGATCATACTTTGACATGTGTCCCTCGTACACAAATGTTATTTCTGATTCTCTAGCTACAACTGCAAGTAACTTAGAGATCCCAATGAATTCAAACAATAAGTTTGAAATTCATGTGAAGCATCGCCCAGCTGCCCCTGATAATTTAAGATATTGGCAGGTGTTTTAGGATGACAAAGAGATTGAAGATTTTCTGCAAACTGAAGGAAAATATAAAGACACTTCTATAGATGGTGAGCAAGATGATGGTGAACCAGAAATAGAGGTAAATCAGATGGAAGTCTTATAGTTGAAAGATAATGTCATCCCTAAAGGCCTTATAGCTTTAGAGGAATTATTTGATCAAGATGATGTAGCCTGGAAACCAAGCTTAGTGCCAACCGAAAAGGGTGTTGAAGATGTAAATATCAGAACAACAGAAAATCCAAAGATGGTGAAGTTTTCAAAGGCATTACCTCCTCAAGTAAAAGCTAAATACACTAGTTTGTTGTCTTCATTTTCTGATGTATTTGCCTGAGACTATACAGATTTATAGGAGTACGACAAAAGTATAATTCAGCATATCATTCCAATTAAGCCAAATCAGAAGCCATTTCACCAAAAGTTGAGAAGGATAAATCCTAAGTTGCTGCCATCAATAGAAAAAGAGGTGAATCGATTGTACAAGGATGGTATAATCATTCCAATTAGATTTTTAGATTGGATCTCCAATTTGGTCCCCATGAGGAAGAAGACATGTGAGATTAGATTATGCATAGATTTTAGAAATTTGAATGAAGTGCCATTGAAAGATAATTACCCGTTGCTGAAAATGGACCACATACTCCAAAGAGTAGTTGGAGCATCTCGTATGTCCTTGCTCGATGGGTATTCTGACTACAATCAAATTTTGGTTCATGAAGATGACAGGGACAAGACAACATTCACCACTCCTTGGGGGACATTCCACTGTGCCAAGATTTCATTTGGTTTAAAGAATGTTGGAGAAACATTCTAGCGTGCCATGGACATTGCCTTCGCAAATGAAAAAGATGTGTATTTAGTAGTGTATCTTGATGATTTGAATGTCTTTTCAAATTTAGATGAGGAGCATCTTTACCATCTGAAAATTGTTTTTCAACGTTGTAGAAAATATGGAATATCACTCAATTCCAAAAAGAGCTTGTTTTCCATGGATGAGGGAAAGCTTCTCGGTCACATAATATCAAAAGAAGGACTCTGCATCAATCCTGCTAGAGTGGAGGCTATTCAGAAAATAGATTTTCCTCGTAATAAGAAAGAGATCCAAGCATTTAATGGTAAGATGAACTTCTTACGTCATTTTGTGCCTAATCTAGCTGAACACTTGAGGGAGATTACAAATATGTTGAAAAAGGATAGTGTGGTCAAGTGGACCGAAGAAGCCATGAAGTATTTTAACCTGGTAAAGTTGGCCCTTTCTTCAGCCCCGATATTGATCAGTCTGAATTATTCACAGGATTTTATATTATTTTCATTTGCTTTGAACATACTATGGCAACAGTTCTAATACATAAAAGAGATCAGCTTGAAAATCTGATTGCCTTTATTAGTAGGATAATAAGAGATGTAGCCTTGAAATATAATATAATTGAGAAGCAAGCTCTTGCCTTGGTGAAAGCTTTGAAAGATTTCCAGGTATATATTCTGCACTCTCATATTCTTGCTTATGTCCCTAACACAATAGTCAAAGATGTTTTGGTACAGACAGATCCGGAAGGTAGGCAAGAAAAATGGATTGCAACATTACTAGAATATGACTTGGAGATAAATCCAACAAAGCTAATCAAGGGGCAGGGTCTAGCAAGGTTGATGGTGGAGTCTAATTTACATGCATTGGACATAAACTTGATTGCATCCATGTCTGAAGAAGATGAAGATAGTTCACTGATTCAAGTATCTGAAATTTTTCTGCATTCTCCTTGGTACTCAGATTGTATACGTGCTTCATCACCTTTCACCGCCACCAGGGATGGCTAAAAATAAAGGTAGAACTCTGAAACTAAAGGCCGCTAGATATTTTATTTTGAACAATGCGCTTTATTGGAAAGATCCCGGAGGCATTTTGCTGAATTGTTTAACAGAAGAGGAAGAAAAACAAGTCATTAGTGAATTTCATAAGGGAGGCTATGGAGGTCACTTATTTTGGAAGATGACAGCTAACAAAATTTTGAGAGCAGGGTACTATTGGCCTACCTTGTTTGCTGATGTTTATAAAACTATCACAAGATGTCATGAATGCCAGATTTCTCAGGGACGGAGAAAGCTATAGCCTTTACCTCTCAAGCCAGTCGAAGTTAGTGCACCGTTTCAGCAATGGGACTCAGATTTTATTAGGGAAATTCATCCCACATCTTCAGCTCAGCACAAGTAGATCTTAACAGCGACATATTATTTCACAAAATGGATTTAGGTGATCCCCACTTAGCAGCCTACAGACTCGGTAATAATTTAGTTTCATGAAAATAATATTTTGTCATGTTTTGGTTGTCCTAACAAACTGATTACAAATAACGTAACTGCTTTAAATTCCAAAAAGATGATTGAATTTTGGAGCAAATACAAAATTACCTTGGGACATTCTACTACATATTATCTGTAAGGTAACAGATTGGCTGAATCTTCAAACAAATCATTGGTTAACATCATTAAAAAGATGCTGGAAACTGATAAGAAGAGCTGGCATAAGAAATTAGTTATTGCACTAGGGGCGGATAGAGTAAGACAAAAGAAGTCCATCGACATGTCTCCGTTTGAGATTGTATATGGTATTGACATGGTGTTCCCAACATCTCTTACAGTTCCGGTTGTTAAACTTCTGCAGGAAGCTGATAGCGAGGAAGATCATTTTTAGTGGAGAATAATCCAAATGATCCATTTACAGCAGACGAGAGAGGAAGTTTTTTAGAATACCTTTAGGCTGCAAGAGAGAATTAAAAATATTTATGATCGGAAGGCAAAGGTGGACAAATTTCAGATTGAAGACATAGTGCTAAAGTGGGATGCTAGAAACGAGGATAAAGGCAAGCACGGAAAGTTCAAGAACCTTTGGAAGGGACCATATAGATTGCTGCATATTGAGGTCAAAATGCTTTTCTACTCAAAGAAGTGAACGAGAAAGATTGTCCAGAAGGGCTGGTAAATGGTCGGCTCCTAAAACGGTACTATCTCTGAGAAGTTTTCTTCTATCACATTTTGTCATTGTACATACCATTTTATTTCTTTCATTGCAAAGTTTGCACTATCATCATTCATTCAGTTTGGGGCCCAAAGTGAAGGCTATAAATCTGAATGTTTGGCTTCAGTATTTGGTTATTTAGTGTTAGTTGTTTGAGTCATAGTTGAGTCAGTTTTGAGTTGAGGTATTTGTTTGGTGTTCTAAAGTTATTGATTCCATATTTCCCAATGGATGAAGGCACTTATCTTCTTTTCCAGAGATCTATGGTTCTTGGCACCTCCCAGGATCTACCATCCCCATTGGAGCCAATGTTAGTGTTGGTATCTTCATCCATCCATCAGTGATCAAATTGCTCTTTTTGCATGCATATTAGATGTCCCATCCAATCAGTTGCATTCCATTAGGTCATGGATCAACTGATGGTAGTGGTTTCATGTCAATTTCCCTCATGACATTAACCTGCTAACCTGTTTTCACATTTTTTAGGTCATTTACTGTCATTCTGTTTCATTTCATTTACAAAAGTTAGTTTTAGGGTTTTAGTCTCACTAGGTCTAGGGTTTGTTATCATGGTCATCCAAAACTCAATAAAAGTTTAGCAGGCACATGAGGAGGTTTTATAAGTTCATAGAATCATAAATTCACTGATGATATGCTCAATAAATGTTTTTTACCTCAAAACTCTGTTTTGAGGTGAAAACAGAGTTTTTACATTTTATGTACAAATTTCATGTAATTTAAAGTGTTTCTATATGTAATGAGTTTAGAAACTGCTCTTGGTCACGTTGTCAACTCCAGTCACTGCAAAAATAAAAGCACCAATGCATCATTCCATCAATTGATCAAGAAAAGTAAAACTTCAAATGAAGAATAGGGTTTTAAAGAAAAGTGACTAAGAATTTATAAAAGTAGGTTTGCAATGAGGAAAAATTAAAAGTGCATCCATTTATAAAGTGAAATTATGCCAGTTATCCATTTCATTGTGCAAAACATCTTTGAGGAGCCAAAATCGCGATTTAGAGGGTAATCGAGCAAAGTTGGAGGAAAACCCTGTTTCTACAGCAAACTTGCCTGGCGCTGTGCATCAGAGGGTTGGCGCTGCGCATTAGACTGGCGTTGCACATCAGCCAGTTTCCGCCAGTGTTAAAATACAAAGGCACTACACATCAAGAGGGCACTGCGCATTGGGCCCTGTGCATTGCGCATTGACCCAGAAGGTCCCAAAATCATTCCAAATCACCCAAAACTCTCTCAAACGTTGCATTTCTCCCCTACAAGTAAGTTTTCATTAATCTTGATCTCAATTTGGTCTTCTTCATGTTTTCTTCATGATTTCTTGCATCTTGAAAATAAAACCCTAGCTTGTCTTCATAAATTTCCATTTCATTGCAAAACTTTCACTCCATAACAAAACCAACATCTTTTTCCGCTTTTCTACACTTCATTGCCCTAAATCAATCCATTAAGTCCATTTTCCCTTAAAGAAACTGTTAGTTTCATTCTTTCCAGCCTTCCTACAGTGATCAAATATGCTCTTACAAAGTGGTCTCAGAGTTTCCAAGTCAAATTTTGTCATTTCAGTGAGTCTTCAAGCAAAATTTGGTCACTAGGCATTAGGTCTAGGGTTTGCCCAAATGTCAGTCCATGTCATCATTCATCTGAGTCTATCACCATTCATAGGGTTGTCATTATCATATCAGTGTCGAATGAGTCATTTTACACCTTATTCATGCTTCAGTTGCGCCTAGGCAAGCTCATTTCCCTCTCCTAGGGTTTTGAAGGAAATTTCTCTTGGGCGGATAAATAATCGGCAAAACTCATATCCTGATGTTCACACACCTTCCCCTATCCTTAAAATACCCTATCAAATGCTTCCCATCCCTTAGATCCCCTAAATTCCTCATTTTTGCACAAACCCTAGTTTCTAGCTACAACTTAGCAATTTTCTAGGTGGGGCCCGTGTTTTGCCCTTTTTGACCCCTTCCCCTCACTCAATCTCTAAGATTCCACTTTCCCCTACTTCCTAACATCCCTCCCCACTCCCCAAAATTTCCCCAAGAATTTAGAAGCCCCCTATCCCCTTCATTTCGCTCCATTTCGACAAAATTCCTTGTTTCACACATCGGGAAAAGTTTCACTCAAATGATGTTTCAGAGCAATCAAAGATGAATTTTAGAAACCTGAGAGAGGTTTTTGTCAAAAACATGCCAAGGACGAAAAACCTCCTTCACTTTTTGCACAAATGTCATGGTTTGAGAGAAATGTCAAAGAATACCGTTGCCTCAGGAGAATCAAAGGCACTTCTGAAGTGACCTTGGGAAAATCAAGTTTTCTCCTAGATTTGTTGGCCAAATGATTTTCTTTATGGGTACAATGATAACTAGACACAAATATCTTTCCAATGAGCTATCATGAGCTCAATTTGGGGTTGCGGAAGGCATTCAAAAGTTGACTGCAACAACCCTCTTCCTTGAGGCAGCCTCATTTGGCACTTTTTGACCAGTCCCTGGAGATTTGATTTTTGATAGTTCAAATCAACTCCAAATTGAAAAATTCAAGTTGGGTTGAAAATTAGACTCAATTACCTTTCCAACGTGCTATCCTATGCCCAATTCTGACACCGGGAAGGCCTCCAAAACTTTCCTGCAAAAGTGCGACCCGTTGAGCCAGGTGCGCGACCCGTCAGAGGGGCGTGACCCGTCAGGAGGCTGCCTGCAGTGTATTTTTAAAACATGTGCGACCCGTCAAGCGCGCGTGACCCGTTGGGCGAGGTGCGCGACCCGTCAAGCTGCCTCCCTCCAAACTCACTTCAAATTTGCTCAAGCTCCTCTAACTCATCAAATTTGTTTGAGGTAGCCTCTTTAAACTTGTGAATGGTTGCTGGTTAGTTGGGAGACATCATGAGTGTGTTTGTAATGATCAAATTGTGCAAGAAGAAACACTCCATATGGCTGTATGTAAATTTGTAAAAAGATGCTAGGGTTTATTGTTGTTTCATTGTTTTTCCCCTTGTAATCATTCTCTTCATTCCCATTTCATTTTCCCTATATTTCCATGTCAATTTCCCTTTTAAATTTTTAAAGAAAATAAACCCTACCCCTTTTCCCTTTAAAAATAAAAATCAAACCCTAAACCTACCCCTCATAACACCCAAGTAAACATATGAAATTGATGATGTGTATGCAATAATGTTTACAGTGTATTTCCCTAAATTCCCTGCTGCATACATGTTTTCCCATTTTTCTTGTAAGAATGCCTCTCCCCTAACATTTCCCTCATGTTCCTTGTCCCCTTGAAACAGCATAGAATTCAGCCCTTTTTACAGGCAGAGACAGTAGTACAGTTTGTCCACTTTGCTCCTAAAAAATGTCAGAAACCGAGACTTATGAGCAAAGTGATGACCAGTCATCATCTTCAGAGGTTGAGGTACAGAGGAGGCCTCATTAGGGTGGTAAAGGTGACCATCATAGGAGAAAGGAGCTCACCTCCTTGACCAATTTGCAGGGGTGGATTTTACAAGGCGAAAATGAAAATGTTTCAAAGGCGGTTGACCGAGGCACTAAAACGGAGAAAGAGGCCAAATCCCCTCCGTATCTTGGCTGAGGCTTCACTCAAGGATCATGGCACTTAATAGCCTAGCCACAGCACAAATCCCAAATTTTTTTGAGAATTTTGGGTAATTTTGGCATTTTTTGGAAATTTATAGGTTTTGGCTCCTCAACGGGTCTCACCCCCGGTGAGACCCTTTGTCATGGCAACTCCTTTTCACACAAACTCAGCATTTCTAGATTTTTCATGCAAAGTTACATATGCCTATGGATGGACTTGATTTTTTATGGAGTTTTGGGCCTCCAAAAGGTCAAAATACATGCAAAATTTGACTTTCTGCCACTTTTTTGAACTGCAGAAAGCTGTCTTGGACGAATTGATTTTTGACAGAGCAAATGAACTCCAAATTGAAAAATTCTAGTTGGGTTGGAAAGTAAACTCAAGGACCTTTCCAATGAGCTATCCTACACCTGATTCTGACACCGGGAAGTGCCTCAAACAGAGCTCCCAATGTGCGCGACCCGTTGAGCAGATGTGCGCGACCCGTTGAGCAGACTTTGCCAGATTTCACTGTACAGCTCGGAAAAGCACAGTTTGACTTGGTTTGACTTTTTGGGGTTGAAGATGATTATCTTTGATGTAATTATTGTAACTCTAAGACACTTTTACTCTTGTTTAACACTTCTAGAAGATTCATTCATGTCAAGGGTAAATATTTAATGAATGGATTGGTTTCCTAGCTTATAGAGGCAAGTTGTTTTGACTGCCTAGATTTTAGTGCTCAGTTTAGAATTAGTTGAAACAGCTCCTAGAAGGATGAGCTCGACCCCTAGAGGCAAGGGAAGAGGTTGTCTTGCCTATATTATGTATTTTCTTAATCATTTTCAGGGGTTGGAAGGTTGGACTCTTGAGGGAGAAGCTATCATTGTATATTTTCACTGTATCTCTGCAATTTTTTGCTAAGGAAGACCAGGGTTTTGCAGTCATCTTTGGGATTCTTGTGGACTCATGTGTTGATGGTGTGTTTTATCAATGTTCTTGTAAGCTTTTTTATGTGATTCATCTCCTTTCTTTACTGCTGCACATTAAACAAATGAAGTGTTAAAGTATGAATTCATGCTAGCCATGCTCTGCTTTTAAATTTGCTTAATTTCAATGTTTTCTACTGTCTAAAGGGAATTCAAAGTCATTGTTTGCTCTCTTTAGCTCCTCATCTTTCATTCCTGATCATCCATCTCAAGTTAAGGCATCAATACTATTTCCTACCTCGCCCCAAGGAACCCCCTGCAGAAACTGTGTCCAATCCCCGCACCCAAAATTGCAATTCCTCAAATTGCCACCAAAAACCCAAAAAACCCCCAAATCAACCTTTCTAATCAGTTTACTAGCCTAATATCAGTGTTACCTTGTTGGTCATCTCATCCCATTGAAGATCTACCGAGATTGACCGGAGAGAGCCTTCTCCTGCTCCGTAGGGCTAGCTACGAGGCTGAATGGTTTGATGTAGCCTTGAGGTTTACCTTTCTCAGCCTGAGGTGAAATTTCAAGCGCTAACATACTGGCGACCATACTGGGGAGAACAAACTAATCGTCTGCTCATTGACTTGTTGTTTCACAAGTATTAGACGGAGCCCGAAGATACGCCAGGTAGCCTTCGAAAACGCTCTTGTTTTACATCAGCGTTAGTAGATAAACGCTGCTTCAGTCAATCTCTGTGAGCTTGTGAATACAGCACTTCATTTGCATTCTACCCCAGTACATGTATCAAGTTCAGATCTGATTGTTGATAGTGGACAACGATCAGACACTTGAAAGGCTGAAATCATTCACTTGGCGACTCTAAATCAGTTTCGAGATCAGATCCAAAGACTCCACTGGAGGATGATCCCGACCACAGCAAAAACATGAAAGGACAACATGGATAGATTAGGTATTCAAGTTGGAAATTTATCCAAGGCATTTTTTTCTTTGTCATAAATTATTTCTTCTCTTTTCCCAAGAATGTAAAAAAGGCTTTGCAAAGTGTACTATGCTTGAGAAAAGATCCCAGGCCTGCATTTGATTCCTTCCCTTTGAAAAGTGTGAAAACCAAAGATTTGCATGCCTTTGAGCTTGATCACGATCCTTTTTCTGAATTTTGTGATGAACCTATACCTGATGTACATACCCCTACACCTTGTAAAATCCCAGATCGGTATAAACCTCTTGTTTTACCTTCTGTTCTCCATGCTTTCCCCAAAAACTATGATCTATACTTGCCGAGGTTTGATGGTGAATGTAAGAATGTCAACGCTGAGCAACATGTGCAGAATTTTGAGAATTTTATTGATCTTTTTGAAGTTGATGAAGAAGATGTCAGTATTAGGCTTTTTGCTCTTTCTTTGCAAGCCAAAGTGAAGAGTTGGTTCAAAGCCCTGCCTGATGCGAGCATCTCATATTTCCAGCAGTTTTTCAAAGTTTTTCTCGACAGGTGGATGATCGGGCAGAACGTTTTCTTGATTGTAGAAGAGTATAACCAGCTAAAAAGAATGCCAGGGGAGACAGTACAACAGTTTTCAGCCAGATTTAACCAAGTTTATTATTCGATGCCAGTTGATATAAGACCTTCTCCTAGATCTGCTCTCTTGCACTATCTGGGTGCCTTTGATCCGGAGATGGAGTTTCAGCTGAGAGAAAGGGATATTTGCGCACTTCACGAGATGAAAAACAGTGCAGTGAATGTAGAGGCACATCTGCTGATCCGAAGGGCAAGTTTGAAGGAAGAAGAGATGAAAAACATAGATCCGGCCGAATCAAAATCTCTGGAGGTGAAGCTTGACAATTTGGTAAGTGTAGTGAAAAAGATGATGGACAAGATCAACGCAAGGAATGATTATGATGTTCAAGCTCATGGCTCGCTGATTGAAGAAGAACAAGTTGCTGACCCAAAACATTTTGTTTATGATCCCAGTTGTCATAGTGATTGTTTTATAGATCATTGTGAAGAAGAAAGAATTGTTGATATGACCTGCATGCTTGATGATGTGTTTTATAGTGATGATTTGCCTCATTTTGATCAGTATGATGATGATTATGTTCTCCAAACAAAAGCTAATCTTACAGACAAATCAACAGCTAGTTTGTGGGAGGAAGAAGTTCATTTTCAGCAGCTTGAATACAATGTTCAGCCATCACATATCAGCTATGACAGTGACGAGGAAAGTGCAGAAAATTTTGAAGTAAGTGAAGGATCTTTACCTTTTTGTTTTGATTCATGTCAGTTCATTAAAGACAACTTCCATGAAATTAGAAATCAGCTGTCAACAAGTCTTGATCTAGACCATCTTGGAGGCAATAAAAACCTTGTTCCAGACTTCTCATATTCAGATTTGCAGCCCCCAAATGCCATTGGTTTTCAAGTTGCAGATGAAAGCATGGAAGCTGACATATTTGATCAAATGATACAAGAAGGTGACTCCGTACCATTCTGTTTTGAATCATTTCAGTTTTTGAAGGATAGATTGCATAGTAAATCTTCAAATGAACAGCCTATAACAAATCAACAATCTCTCAGTGTTAATGTTGAGGATGAGACAGATGAAAACTTTCTTGAGCAGCCTGTAGCATCAGATTTGCAGCTACCAAATGAAATTGAAGGTCAGATTACAGATGAAGGTGTGGCAGATGAAATACATGATTTGATGATGCAGGAAGATTCTATACCCTTTTGTTTCGAAGCATTTCAGTTTATAAGGCAGAATTCTCGTAAAATCTCTCAAGAACAAGATGAACAGCTAGAAGGATGTCATACATTTTCAATGGATACATTGCAGCAACCTTTTCAAGTTTTTCATGATCCAATAGCTGATGTTTTGGATGAGGTTTGCAGTCAAAGTCTTTCTCCATTAACTACATGTGAGCTTGAAACATGTGCTGATATGAATTTGATCCGGCAGCCAGTTTCTTTGTCATTTTCAGCAGAGGTCTCGTCACAAGGCTTAGATCAAAGTTTTAATTCATGGTATGAGGAAAAGAGAAGTAATCCATTCGATGAGCTAAGTTTCAGTGTGCTTGAATTTCAAGATCCTTATGCAGTGTTTTTGGAGGTGGATAGAGAATTCATATCATTCTACGGATCTGTTTCTAAGTCGTCATGGGAGTTGCCTTTCAGTAGTTCTCTCTTGTTGGTCATAAGCGAGGACTTGTGGAGAATTCGAACAACAGATCGGATACTTGCTTGGTTACATTGGTTGTTTCATTTCACTTGATCAGGTGATGTATGAAACTGTTAGAGTAGGTTGTGATGAATAAGCTGCCCTTTGAGCATCATTTTCAGTTTGTCGGTTGTGCTTAAGTATCGAGTCAGTTTTTAGTTGAGTGAGAGTCAATTTGTGTTGTCAACTGATCAGTTTTTAGTCATGCATTTCAGCTTGAGTTTTTGACTCCATTGCCCAATAATTGTAAGGCACTGGTCTGCTCTCCCAGAGGTCTAAGGTTCTTGGCACCTCCAAGGAGCTACCATCCCCATTGGAGCCAATTTTAGTGTCAGTCTTTCCAGCCTTCCTACAATGATCAAATATGCTCTTACAAAGTGGTCCCAGAGTTTCCAAGTCAAATTTTGTCATTTCAGTGAGTCTTCAAGCCAAATTTGGTCACTAGGCATTAGGTCTAGGGTTTGCCCAAATGTCAGTCCATGTCATCATTCAACTGAGTCTATCACCATTCATAGGGTTTTCATTATCATATCAGTGTCGAATGAGTCATTTTACACCTTATTCATGCTTCAGTTGTGCCTAGGGAAGCTCATTTCCCTCTCCTAGGGTTTTGAAGGCAATTTCTCTTGGGCGGCTAAATAATCAGCAAAACTCATATCCTGATGTTCACACACCTTCCCCTATCCTTAAAATACCCTATCAAATGCTTCCCATCCCTTAGATCCCCTAAATTCCTCATTTTTGCACAAACCCTAGTTTCTAGCTACAACCTGGCAATTTTCTAGGTTGGGCCTGTGTTTTGCCCTTTTGGACCCCTTCCCCTCACTCAATCTCTAAGATTCCACTTTCCACTGCTTCCTAACATCCCTCCCCACTCCCAAAAATTTCCCCAAGAATTTAGAAGCCCCCTATCCCCTTCATTTCGCTCCATTTCGACAAAATTCCTTGTTTCACACATCGGGACAAGTTTCACTCAAATGATGTTTCAGAGCAATCAAAGATGAATTTTGGAAAACTGAGAGAGGTTTTTGTCCAAAACATGCCAAGGACGAAAACCCTCCTTCACGTTTTGCACAGGTGTCATGGTTTGAGAGAAATGTCAAAGAATACCGTTGCCTCAGGAGAATCAAAGGCACTTCTAAAGTGACCTTGGGAAAATCAAGTTTTCTCCTAGCTTTATTGGCCAAATGATTTTCTTGATGGGTAAAATGATAACTAGACATAAATATCTTTCCAATGAGCTATCATGAGCTCAATTTTGGGTTGAGGAAGGCATTCAAAAGTTGACTGCAACAGCACTCTTCCTTGAGGCAGCCTCATTTGGCACTTTTAGAAAGTAGACTCAAAGACCTTTCCAACGAGCTATCCTGCGCCCAATTCTGACACCGGGAAGGCCTCCAAACGCCTCCTGAAAAAGCGCGACCCGTTGAGCCAGGTGGGCGACCCGTCAGAGGGGCACGACCCGTCAGGAGGCTGCCTGCAGTGTATTTTTACAACGTGCGCGACCCGTCAAGCGCGCGCGACCCGTTGGGCGAGGTGTGCGACCCGTCAAGCTGCCTCCCTCCAAACTCACTTCAAATTTGCTCAAGCTCCTCTAACTCATCAAATTTGTTTGAGGTAGCCTCTTTAAACTTGTGAATGGTTGCTGGTTAGTTGGGAGACATCATGAGTGTGTTTGTAATGATCAAATTGTGCAAGAAGAAACACTCCATATGGCTGTATGTAAATTTGTAAAAAGATGCTAGGGTTTATTGTTGTTTCATTGTTTTTCCCCTTGTAATCATTCTCTTCATTCCCATTTCATTTTCCCTATATTTCCATGTCAATTTCCCTTTTAAATTTTTAAAGAAAATAAACCCTACCCCTTTTCCCTTTAAAAATAAAAATCAAACCCTAAACCTACCCCTCATAACACCCAAGTAAACATATGAAATTGATGATGTGTATGCAATGATGTTTACAGTGTATTTCCCTAAATTCCTTGCTGTATACATGTTTTCCCATTTTCCTTGTAAAAATGCCTCTCCCCTAACATTTCCCTCATGTTCCTTGTCCCCTTGAAACAACATAGAATTCAACCCTTTTTACAGGCAGAGACAGTAGTACAATTTGTCCACTTTGCTCCTAAAAAATGTCAGAAACCGAGACTTATGAGCAAAGTGATGACCAGTCATCATCTTCAGAGGTTGAGGTATAGAGGAGGCCTCATAAGGGTGGTAAAGGTGACCATCATAGGAGAGAGGAGCCCACCTCCTTGACCGATTTGCAGGGGTGGATTTTACAAGGCGAAAATGAAAATGTTTCAAAGGCGGTTGACCGAGGCACTAAAACGGAGAAAGAGGCAAAATCCCCTCTGTATCTTGGCTGAGGCTTCACTCAAGGATCATGGCACTCAATAGCCTAGCCACAGCACAAATCCCAAAATTTTTTGAGAATTTTGGGTAATTTTGGCATTTTTTGGAAATTTACAGGTTTTGGCTCCTCAACGGGTCTCACCCCCGGTGAGACCCTTTGTCATGGCAACTCCTTTTCACAAAAACTCAACATTTATAAATTTTTCATGCAAAGTTACATATTCCTATGGAAGGACTTGAGTTTTTATAGAGTTTTGGGCCTCCAAAAGGTCAAAATACATGCACAATTTGACTTTCTGCCACTTTTTTGAACTGCAGAAAACTGTCTTGGGAGAATTGATTTTTGACAGGGAAAATGAACTCCAAATGGAAAAGTTCTAGTTGGGTTGGAAAGTAGACTCAAAGACCTTTCCAACAAGCTATCCTGTACCTGATTCTGACACCGGGAAGTTCCTCAAACAGAGCTCCCAATGTGCGCGACCTGTTGAGCAGATGTGCGCGACCCGTTGAGCAGACTTTGCCAGATTTCACTGTACAGCTCGGAAAGGCACAGTTTGACTTGGTTTGACTTTTTGGGGTTGAAGATGATTATATTTGATGTAATTATTGTAACTCTAAGACACTTTTACTCTTGTTTAACACTTCTAGAAGATTCATTCATGTCAAAGGTAAATATTTAATGAATGGATTGGTTTCCTAGCTTATAGAGGCAAGTTGTTTTGACTGCCTAGATTTTAGTGCTCGGTTTAGAATTAGTTGAAATAGCTCCTAGAAGGATGAGCTCGACCCCTAGAGGCAAGGGAAGAGGTTGGCTTGCCTATATTATGTATTTTCTTAATCATTTTCAGGGGTTGGAAGGTTGGACTCTTGAGGGAGAAGCTATCATTGTATATTTTCACTGTATCTCTGCAATTTTTGGCTAAGGAAGACCAGGGTTTTGCAGTCATCTTTGGGATTCTTGTGGACTCATGTGTTGATGGTGTGTTTTCTCAATGTTTTTGTAAGCTTTGTTATATGATTCATCTCCTTTCTTTACTGCTGCACATTAAACAAATGAAGTGTTAAAGTATGAATTCATGCTAGCCATGCTCTGCTTTTAAATTTGTTTAATTTCAATGTTTTCTACTGTCTAAAGGGAATTCAAAGTCATTGTTTGCTCTCTTTAGCTCCTCATCTTTCATTCCTGATCATCCATCTCAAGTTAAGGCATCAATATTGTTTCCTACCTCGCCCCAAGGAACCCCCTGCAGAAACCGTGTCCAATCCCCGCACCCAAAATTGCAATTCCTCAAATTGCCACCAAAAACCCAAAAAACCCCCAAATCAACCTTTCTAATCAGTTTACTAGCCTAATATCAGTGTTACCTTGTTGGTCATCTCATCCCATTGAAGATCTACCGAGATTGACTGGAGAGAGCCTTCTCCTGCCCCGTAGGGCTAGCTACGAGGCTGAATGGTTTGATGTAGCCTTGAGGTTTACCTTTCTCAGCCTGAGGTGAAATTTCAAGCGCTAACAGAAACTAATTCCCTTTATCAAACCCTAAGTACCTCCTTAGTCACAACCCTAATTTCATAAACCTATCCTTTCATCCCTAACTCCATTCCACATTTGCAAAATCTCTTCATACTCATCTTGCTTGTCCTCACCCATTAACATTTTCCACCATATCATCATCACATCATATCCCTAAGACAAGCACCATGGCAAGAAGCAGTGAATCAAGTTTTGAAGAAGAAACACTTAGTGATAGCTCAAGGGAAAGAAATGTACAGCCCAGGAGACCTCACAAGGGTGGAAAAATTATTAGGGAGGAACCTATTAGCATGACTAAACTCCTTGCTTGCCCTCTTGCCACCACATGTTTCAGATATTAGTCTTGTTTTGAGTTTTGTGAGATGGTTGAGAGGGTTAAATACCATCATGAGTTAGCAAGGCAGTTTGTCATAAACATGGAAAATAATGTGGTGCACCTTGCTGGGATCAATTTCACTCTTTCACCAGCTATCATTGCAGAAGCTACAAGAATGCCAGATGTAGGGGAAAAGTGGAACAAAAGGCAGAATATTAGTAAACAACATTATGAACCTTATATCAAGGACAAATACCATGGTAAACTTAGCAGGGTGTTTCCTTTCAAATTCTTGGAAGACCGATATGTTCCACTCATGAAACTTATCATCAAATACTTTACATGTGAGGGTAGGTTCTCTAGACTTTATGCCTACCACATCAGATTGTTTATGCACTTCACCAAGGTCAGAATGATGAGCATTCCATATTTCATATGTAAAAACATAGAGAGGATGACAATTATTGCAAAAAGAAAACCTTTCCCACAATAGCTCAACAATATTTATCATTTTTTTGTCATTAAAATTGTGGTTTTGCATCAGCTCACTCAGTTGGGAGTGTCCTGGGAAACTTTCATTGCCCATGAATGTTTCAAGGGCCTCAACTATTTTCAGATCCTCATGAGGAAGGTGAGCCTTCTTGGCAACAAAAAGAGCCTGAAAGAAAAACTGAAGAGGCTCAAGTTCCTGTGTTTGTTACTTATGAAAGAGGCACTAGGATGCTTTTTGCAGCTGCCAAATGAGTACTATCTCCACCAGGGGTGGAAGGGGTCTCGTTTCCTTCACCGGATCACAAGCAAATGCTATCTTCACCGAGGGTGAAAGGGGATTTTCCTTCTTCTTCAGCTGAACAGGTACAAGGTAGAGACAAAGGAAAGCAACAGATGCATGAAGAGGGCTCTACTGAAGGATAAGACATGGATTTTGTTATGGTTGAGGAGGATGTCACTGATTTGGTCTCTCAAAGCTCAAGACTCAAGGATATGATTATCAAGGAGAAGGAGGTTGAAATACAATCCTTGTCACTTAACCTTGAGAAGGCCAAAGGGATCATCAACTTTCTTGAGCAGGAGAACAAGCAACTTGAAGACAGGCAAACTATTATGGAGCTGCAAACAATTAGAGAAAGTAGGCAAGTGGCAATGAGAAGAAAAATCAAGATGACATCCCTTGAGCAAGAAATTGAGGCTGAACGAGAATCATGGTTGGAAAGAGTGAACATCCACCTTGAGAAGATGCTTGATAAAGCTATCTTGGGCCTGATTTGGTGAAGTGAAAGGCCTCCAAAATCAGCCTTGAAGTGGCGCTGCACATCAGGCTCAAGGCACTGCGCATCAGGCAAATTTTTTCCAATTTTGCTTAAAAACTCAGAATTTCGCCTAGTTTGACTATCAGTTGAATTTTTATTCTCTCTTTGGTAAATTAATGATGTAATATGACTTGAGGGGGTAGATACATCAGCTATAGGTGGTTTGAGCTTGAATTAATCAGTTTCCATATTTTTAGAGGCAAGTTGTTCCACTGCCTATTTTCTAGTTCCTAGCTTAGATGTTGTTGAAACAGATCCTTGACTCATGGATTCGACCCCTGATGGCTAGCATAGGTGGTTTGATGCGTATATTATGTACTTTCTTAGTCATTTGTAAAGGTTGGAATCTTGTGGATGCATTGAGCTTTATTGTAAATCACTTCTGCAGTTTGGCAAGGAAATGAACCAGGGTTTTGCAGCATTTTGTGGGATTCTTGTGGTAATGTGTCTTGGCATTGTTTATTCCTCTATTATTTAGTTTCTCTTATGTGTATATGTTCCAACATCTATTTCTTTCTTCATAACTAAATGAATCAATATAAATAGGTGGAATCCATTGATATTCAGTGCTCTGCCTTGAGGATACATTTAGTTTTTAATGTTTTCTGTTGTTTGAATAGGACTCATGAAACTTGCATGCCCTATCCAACTCCTCATTGGTCTTAGACTTACCATCACGTCCAATTCAAAATTCCAAAACGCCTACCTACCTCGCCCCACATAACCTCCTGCAAATCTGAGTTGATTTCCCGGACCCAAAGTTGCCATCTTCATTTTATCCAGCAACCAATCATCAAAATCAAACAAAATCCTCAGACCTAATATACCTAGCCTAAAATCAACATTTATTTTTAGTCATCTCAAGCCCTAGTTGCCATATTTTAATTGAGATTGATGAGGAGAGAGCCCTCTCCCGACCTGGTAGGGCTAGCTACCAGGTTAAGCATGGTTTGATGTTACCCTAGACCTGCCTTCCTTTAGCATGAGGTAGATTTAGGCACTAATAGGTAGGATCTTTTGTTGGTTCAACATTCGCAGCTAGATAGGATACCATTTTAGTGTAGGAATCTGCATGTGCTCCCATCCCTGCTTTGGCAGCACGTTTGCGTCCGATCCAAGATCTAGAATCACTTGGTCCATCTCATATTCCCCAATCTGCACAGTCAATCTCATTTCTCTTCCCATCCTTGTCATGTGCTTTCCAACCTTCCAAGCTACGCGCGGTTCTCCTGGCGTGGTCCCAACGCATCTATTTATGAGTTCCTGTAATCTCTTTACAACCTTCCTGTTGCACAACAACTTCATGCATTTTTCCAAGAACGTCATGAGCATTGAGGGGTCCATTTCCTGCTCTGGTCTGTCTTTGCTTCCTGAAGTGGAGGCATCAGCGAAGCTCTTCCTAGCTTCCATGAAGGTTTCCTTAGCTCGCTCCAAATCAAACTCTGGTTCTTTCGTCAGAGCCTTGTGAACACAAGTACTATCTTCAGGATGCTTGCCTTTGTCATCGCCTATCGTAATTCCACTTCAGAGCACAATGTTCACATTAGGGTCTTCCTCGTGCCACTCAGACCTCCTCATTTGTAGGTTCTGAGTTAGGTGAGGTTGGAGCGCTCCCTTGTCGTGTAGCCTTGCTATCATTGTGGGACAATCCTCTGTCTCATGATTAAATAATGTACAATATAGACATGACGGATGCGTTGGATTCATACAATCATGGGCATAATGTCCTGGCCCTCCGCAACTGTAACATATGAGCCATCCGCAACCTCTTCTAGGTCCTCCTCCACCTAGTTTGTGCCATCCTTGCATTTTGGTCAAGGGGCCGCATTCTGGCCTGAACTCTATAGGTGGGAGTCCTATCCATCATCAGCTCATAACTTCTATAGGTGTGATCATCGTGTCCTACTGACCTACAGAAATTAAAAAACAACTATTGTGAATTTTGCGTGTATTTATGCATTAAATCGCAGTTGTCCGTAGCATGATTTCCTCCTATTTGACAAATTGCACACCACAATGTAGGCATTGTGCTAGGTCCTACTTAGGCCTTTGGTCTTAATGGCATTGTTCCTCCTCTTGCGAGATAAGTCGTGAACACCAGGTAGTGGTCCTTGTCACGTCCCTGACCCTTGAACATTATGCACCATACCTCGTCGTACATTTCCCAGCGAGTTGTCATATCTTGTTTCAGAATCTGAATCTCAAGGCATAAGTTTTTCAATTGGCACGTTCCTTAAATGAGGCATTAATGATTCTACAAACCATTCGCGGTGTTTTCCATCCGTCAAAGTGATTTTAACTTCGCGAATTGTACACTTCAGTCTTTGATCCAACTCCCAAGGAGTCTCACCTAGTAGCATCGTGATCTCCTTGAACCCAATGATCGATTGTGCCTCTGACTTCGGCCTACAAAATTCTTTGTTCAGTGTAGTTTGGATGTATGTGATCCTCGCATTCGGAATGTCATTATAATTCATAATGTACTAGGTCAGCGCACGATCCTGCAGAGCACTGACCAACATTTCTTTCTTTATATTGTCATTCGTAACTCCCTGCACTTCCCATACAGCTTTTATCATGAACCAAAACTGGTCCAGATCTTCATTTCCTACTCCCTTGAACACTGGCAACTTTATCGCGCTCACCATATTAACTTGTGGTGGTGGCAGAGGTGGTATGGGCGAAGATGGGAGCGAAGACGATGAAACTAGCAGTGGTGTTGGTGGGGGTGGTATGCACAAAATCCTCTGCCTTATCAAATTGATCGCACTTCTTGGTAAGACCTTCGCAAGCTCTTCCTCGTCGCCTCATGGAGGTGAAATCAAGGGGCTAGTTTCTAGTTATTCACTACCTTCATTTCTATAAATTCTCCCACTTTGCATAACTCCAAACATCAATTTATTCGCATAACCCACTTTTCACACAGTAGCATTTTAATCCAAGTGTTCAGATAGTTAACATATTTACCTCGTGGTCCTTTGAGGAAACATCATTCTGCCTCGCTATAGCTGACTGAAGTATCTACCACAAACTCAGTAATGAATCCTCCTATAATTTTATCGAGCCAGTGATCAACAATGTGCACGATCTTATCCTCCGATAATTCCAATCTGCGCACCAACTCTAGGGTCCACATAATAGGTCTGTCGAGCTTGCACCTTCCTTGGTTATCTGCTAGCTTTGCAATCCACTCATATAGCTCAGTAGGGAAAGATGCAAAGAAAATTTCATGGATCTTTATGTACAGGTAGCAGTGTAAACACTCTTCTTTTGATAGTCGCGGATTCCTATTCTCCTGTGCCGCGAACTCATGAATCTTCCTATCCAACCAATTTTCATTTTATTTCTTAATTTTATTCCAACGATACGACATTAGACATATCTATGCAGATCTCAGTCCTGGCAACAAAACTATTTGTTGGCTTGTTGGGGCCTGACCTAGGTTCGAAGTTAATTAGCCAAACAAATCCATGTACTACTGGCCCTTTTGACAACAATCCACAGAGCGTGGTCTGAGGTCTCACCTGAAGTAGTATGGGGGGGTGCTGGAACCAGGTTTTTACACTTGATTAGGTCCAACTATTAGTCCCTTGACGTAGGTTACTTTGTGCACTTCACTGGCCTTCGCGCCCTAATAAATTCGCCTTCCCGCAACCCTAACCAGGGGATGTGGGGCTTCCGTGTTGATGGAGCAGCAATCTGTACTAATTACGTAAGTCACACCCAAGATATTACTTATCTTCTTGACACCAGTTAGTTATCTTCACTTAAACGAATGCCTTATGTTATATTTACTTATTCAGCACATTCATATGAGTTCGCGTAGTAAATAAACAATAAGCTTGCAATTCATACCCATTAATACATAACACGGGAAAAGATACACATAAATATGGTAAAAATTCTCTTTATTACTTCTTCCCATGGTTATAGACTTGACCTGCCCTACTCACTCAGCTGTAGGGGTCCGCGTACTTAGTTGCAGACTACTAGGCCTCTGCGCACTTAGCTACACAGCCTTCTCCTACTCTACGACCCAAAGACATGACTTACACTTCAACTCAACGCTTCATTTCCTTAGATTCATCATGCTTCATTGTTCTTTCTACACTTAGAGCCTCGCTCTATTTATACAATCCCATGGTCTGCGGACCATGGGTAGATTTTTCAAAACCGACATTACATTACATAAACAAGGGTAGACAACCCTATGACTCTATTATGACTTCGTGCTTCGCGCCCACAAGTCACGGAGTCTTTACAATGGACTTAGTAAAAACTTGGGCTTTAAGCTCCAAAACATGCCTTGGGGGGATTCCACGCTTAGCATCACTCCACACCATCACTTCAAGACTCTCAACATTCAACTTATGACTCCAAATTTAAAATGAAATGCACCTTATTTCTCGACAAATATTACAAATTCCTTATCACTCCAAAAAAATTTACATTAAAAAAACATCTTATTACTCCACTCACTTATCATTCCAAAAAAAAAAACTTTATTTAAAAACCACATCTCCCCAAAATATATTAAAGCACTTTTACATACCTCCCTTTTAAAACTTTCCATAAAATATTCTTTTACGCTTTTTTGAAAATATTCGTCTTTGCTTCAAGAACGAACTAATATTCTAATATATGAAAAGGTTCCCACTTAAATCTTCAAACCATAAAATTCATGCCTTGAAAACAAAACGACTTATGCAATTTTTTCCTTTGACTTCCAGGCAGGCAAGTATTCCATGTTGTAGATTTTTACGGTGAAGGCTCGTCCATGGTGGCTATACAATGGCTCTTCCGCACTGTTGGATTTATCTTTGAGTTGGGAATTGGTACGCAAGATTAGAAACATGTAAATGGATAATCAGGATTGGCTCTGAAGACCTTGTCCTTTCAAAAGGGGAGGTTTCAAATCACTGTACATTGCTATACTTACACAAAAAATGCTGGACCGAGTAACCAACTTCCTGTATTTGAACTTCGAATAGTTTCCAAGGTTTCTAGAATTGGCTTTATTTTCAAGGAGACTCTAAAAGCATATATCTCTGAGACTTAATTTCATGCCGGAAAACTATAATACAAGATAAATAAATATTTTGATTCAGATCAAAACATACCTTAAAGACTGATCTTTAATGGTCCTCATATAATTTTTTTTAGAGTTGTTTAAAATATTGCATTCTGCTACTCTGGATGGCATTGATCTGCTTCAAGGAATCCTCACACTAGGCCAACCTTAGATGACTCAAATTCTATCACAAAAGTTTTTTCAATACTTCTGTTGCTGGCCTTCGATTCTTTTTACCCACAAGGAATGCATTGCTTCAGAGGGCCTCATTCATGCCTTCATTTTTTAGTCGTATAGCTCGATCCCTTCAAAAGAAAACTATTCTTGAATCAAGAATTGGATACAGAGGGGAGAACACAATTTATCATTCTAAATGCATAGTTAAAAATATACTTTTTCCAGATTGGGATATGAATTTTCATATCCACGGCTTTGGATTCATGGCTTATTTGATTAAATAACCATTCTACTGATCTTTTCTAGTAGTAGTGATCAAGAAAACAAAAAACGATGGCTTTTCTTAGACAAGTATTTCAGGTCTCATGCCATTTGATACCAACACTTTCACAACAAGTCGACCACGCAGATCCCAGCAATGCAAATAACCAAAAAGTTGCACTATCAATCTTAACGACTGTAAACTACATTCAAAAAAGCGAGACACCGTCAAACCACGATGATATACAATGATGGATTCAAAAAATTGGCAATATTTTCTTGGGACTTCAAACAAGATTGATTTTGTCACAACCATGATGCACATGGATTAAAATTGGTTTGGAATTTCTTTCACATAGAATACTAGGAGTTTCAGTGTCAGAGTCTGGCATTGGTGCTGGCACATACACTAGCGAAGAAAAACTAGAACCACCTGTGTTGGCTTCCACAAATCTTTAAGCTAGTGTGCGGCCCTCATTGAAGTTAACGACCACCACATCCATCAACAGATGCAAGGAGGTGTTGGCTCGAAGGATCCTATCGACATTTCCATCTCGACTTCGATTCACAATTAACACTTTTGATCCCAACATGACAATTACAATTTTTTTCTTATCTGCCAGAATAAACTCGAGAAATTCATCTCCTGGGAAAAATGAAAGTTGCATGAAAGAAATTCCGTCGTAGAAGATTCGACCTTTTTTTGGATTCTTAGATTCGGCCCTGGCTTTGATACCACATGAAGGATATTCAATCAACTAATAAAACATTAATAGAATAAACAACAGAAATATACACAAACCAGACATGGCGGAAAAGGCTTGAGAGCCTTACTGTATTCCTCTCATAATGCAATGTACAAATAATGATAATAGTACAAATAAATACATGAGGTAGTTTTTCTTAATATAGTACGTCTATCTTGGACACTATAGTTGAGAAAATCTCTCAACCAAACACTAATCTAGGAGCTTAACTAGTTGGAGAGAATCTCTCAACCAACTAGGCCTAAACTAGCTCCTAACCATGAGGAAGAAACTCAATCTAGAAAGGTAGGATAAAATCCAGTTTCTTGATTTTATTTAATTTAATTATTTTGGGCTTATAATTGTTTTCATCACATGAGAGACTAACACTTGAGTGAATTTGGGCAAGTATATCCACGTAGGAAGGCTGCTACAGGGTTTCCTGTAGTTTACTATAGGAAGAAACAAATTTTCTATAGGGAGTTATAATTCACCTAATGACCAACAAAATCAAATCCAAATTGGATGGGACGATTTTTTTTTATTGAATATGATGTCTTAGGTCTCTATTCCAAGTGGAATCACTCAAAAATACCTCTGTCAACCCATGCTAAAAAATGGAAGAAAATTACTAGTCTAAAATCTAGAAATTCGAGAACTAGTGAGTTAGTAAATATATCAAATGCCTAACCTAATCAAGTGCAAATGAAATGGGTAATTTTTGTTTTAACTAGACTATTCTTGTGATCTAATTCAATTTGAATAAACTCGATTGAAACTCATTAGCATGCTCTAAAAAATAACAGAAATTTATTGTTATTTTCCACAAGGGACTTCTAGAAATCTAGATTTGGGAATAAACAAGCTAATCCAAGTAACTCAATGATTACTATGACCTTCCAAAGTTGTTTCGATGATGAAATTATGCTTTTTATCCTGCAAAATAACTTAATTCAACCATTTAACCCAATACTACAACAAAAAATCATTAATACTAAATGCAGAAATAGAAAAAAGACAAGAACAATAGATGCATGTGAATAAGAAGTGAAAGGAAGAAGAGTGAATAATAAAAAAGGGCCCTAAGGTTCCTAGGATGGCCAAGCCCAAGGAAACTCAGAGTCCTATGGAGGAGACCAAGGTTTAGAAGTTGAACATGACACCAATCTTCATTATTTCCATCAATACAATTACATCCCTGCAAAAAATGAAAGCGGAGCGCAAAAATATGAGTTCTCTCCACAAAAGACTAAGGAAAATCCACCCCTAGAGGCAAATTCAACTTGGTAATTATAGAAAATTATTAGGAATCATTCCCCGTGAAATGAGGAAGATTTCCCCACAAAATCCCTTTATTAGTGGATTTGGTTCCCAATACTAGGAATTTGCATTAAATGGTAGGGAACACATTCCTAGATTTTATCAATCATTGGAGCTCCAGAATCTGTGCTATAATTCCAGAACATCTTGTTGATTTATTATTTAATATTGATCCTCCTATAGTAGGGAGTAGGTCCCTATATTATCTCCTCCTCTAAATGTCCATAATTTTCTCAATATTCTCAAAATATTCCACAAAAAGTAAAAAATATTAGGCACAAATATGCAATTATCCATAAACCTTCCTAATGAACATATTAAAGTTAAAAATACATTATCTAATGCAAAAAGAGAGGTTTAATGTGTTGAAGGATGGTTAGATGGGCCTCAATTTATGTCTAATTTAGAGGCATGGGCCTTAATTTATGTCTAATTTAGAGGCCCATCATACCCCATGCTGAAAGTGTTACTCATCCTTTGAGCAACTTAGTGACCTTATTGTGCCTCATTCATGTCCCTGGTGGCCTCTCTCTTGTGCATTCCTCAGTCCTTTTTCTTATGAATCCTGGTTATAAGTTTTGCAAGATCAAGTGCAAAAAAGTAGTTTTTCTTTTCATGATTATTTAACAGTCTTTCAAGCAAAAATACATAGATTTGCTCTTTTCAAGTGAACTTTGTTCGCTTGTATATCCATTTCATTCATATCCTCTCCCTTGAAACCTTCTTTCCATTTTCACTCATTTTTCCAAAACTGGTTGTGCATAAAAAAAATCACAGCGTTTCTTGAGAACATTAGCTTGCCTTCCTCCCCTTATTCAAGATGAGTTCTTGAATATTTTTCAGTTTGGCAAGGTCTTCCACATCCTTTTCCAACCTCTTGCTACCTTTTTACACCATTTGGACACCCCTTAAACCTTCAAAATTCCTTTAGATGAGAACTAGGACATCATGTAGTAATTCATGTACTAACTACAGGAAACCCTGTAGTAGTTCTTGTAGTACTACAAGAAACCCTGTAGTTGTTCCTGTAGCACTACAAGAAACCCCGTTTAAACATATTTTGAGAAGAAATGATAGTCTGAGTCTAGGGTAGGCCCTCAAATTGAATTCAATGCCTTTCTCCCCTTTCTATGACATCTTTTAGGTCTTGGACAAAAGCTAGAAAGAGATTAGAGACCTCTTGGAAAGCCTCTTTCCATCACTGCAATTTGAGTTCTATTTTGATGGTAAATGCCTTGCATTTTTTTTCCTTCTTTTTATCTTTTGTGGCCTAGATGATTTACTAATGCCCTTGAATTTTTCTATTGTGATTAGGTCTCTCTTAGGCACTACCATTTTGGGTTTTAGCACAATTTGTTCCTTTCTTCCTTCTTGTAGCAACAATCTTCCTTCCTGTAGCAATCATTCCTTCTCTTTCAGGGTATTCTAACTATATGTGAGTGATGCGAAGTGATGTAGAGGATTTGGAGGATGATGCTAGGGCTCAAAGGGAGTAGTGTATGTTTGTCAAAATAAAGAGGATGTGCTCTCTGTGTTTTTTCAAGAAATTTTCAGGGTGAGACAGAGTGTAGGGTTTGTTCTTGAAATTTTTTAATTTTTTCTTATGAAATGGGATGGATGAATGATGGATAGATAGTGGATATGAAGTGGATGGAGGGCTTGGAGTGCTTTGGTGACTTAGCCTTTGCACGAATTTCCTCTTTTAACAGTTGTCCCCATTCCTTAAAATCATCACCCTTCTTAATTTGACTTTTCCACATTGCATGAGTGAATTAGTGAGCTACAATTAACTAGTTGAAGGTGTCGAGACTGCTGACCCATCCTTAGCTTATAAAACCTCATCTCTCATGCATTGACAACCAATTTCTAACTATAATATGCCTAAGAGAAGAGGTTAAGAATATTGCATACATGTACCTACCCGATGGTCGTTGGAGAGCATGCATGCAGCTTCTGAGTTGATGATCGATCTATGGTCCTCTTGAGGTGATAATTTCCATTGTTTTCTTCTATACAGATTTTCATAGCTTTGTGATTCTAAACCTCTGTCTTCTAGTTACCATGAGAAAGCTATCTTAGTCAAATCCAACCTTCTTTGAGTGCTGGGATTGGCCATGGGTGATGCTCACCTTCCCTATACCTTATTCCACAATTAGACACATTTCCCACACTTTATTTCACCTTACGTACCTTCTTATAGCTTTCAGCTTGTTTCCTATAGTATACTAGGACATAGTACTATAGGAAACCTTGTAGCAACTTGTTATAACCCATCTATCTCAAATGATATGCTTGATTGACCTAAATTTTTTTGACTATGTTTCCATCATCCTTATGCACCTCCCCATAAAAGTTGTTTGGCCAATGGATGCACAAATCTCGAGAAAAATTAAAAATGGATGAAATTGATGGATGTCGATTTATTGGAAACCTTGAACTGGAATTTTCTGAAATTACTTGGACATGTTACCATCATCCATATGCATCTCTGCATGAAACGGATTTTTAAATTGATGCACGAATATTGAGAAAATTCAAAAATGGATGTAGGTGATGGAGGCCAATTTCTTGAAAATTGGGCATTGGTATTTGATAAAATCATTTGAGCATGTTACCATCATCCATATGCATCTCCACCTGAAACAATTTGGCAAATGGATTCATGGTTTTCACAATATGACAAAAATAATTTTCTGCTCTATGTCTTTCTATTTCTTGTAGTAAAACAGAGCATCACTGTATTATTTTAGGATAACAAGGAAAATGAATGGGAAAAACTTGGGAAAGATGTGTGGATGGTGGAAATAGATGAGGGTGATGGATTGGCATGGCCTTGGCCCTTCTAGAGTATTTGAGAAAAGGAGGAGAAAGTCCAAGTTTGACTTTCCTTGACTAGAATTTTGACCATTTTTTTCATTTCTTTGGTGCCAACCTGTTTTTGTTGCTTGCAGATGTTGGAGAGCACCTGCATTCATAAAAGAGATACATGGAAGGAGGCCTATTGCAAATCCTCTTTCCATCACTGCAATTTGAGTTCTATTTCGATGGTAAATGCCTTCTTGCCTTTTTTTTGCCTTCTTTTTCTCTTTTATGGCCTAGATGATTTCCTAATGGCCTTGGAGTTTTCTGTTATGATTAGGTCTCTCTTAGGAACTGCCATTGTGGATTTTAGCACAATTTTTTCCTTTCTTCCTTCTTGTAGCAGAATTCTTTCTTCCTGTGGCAGTCATTCCTTCTCTTTCAGGGTCTTATAAATGTATGGGAGTGATGCGAAATGATGTAGAGGGTTTGGAGGATGATGCTTAGGCTCAGAGGGGGTAGTGTATGTTTGTGAAAATGGAGAGGATGTGCTCTATGTGTTTTTTCAAGAAATTTTCAGGGTGAGATAGTGTAGGGTTTGTTCTTAAAAATTATTAATTTTTTCTTATGAAATGGGATGGATGAATGATGGATAGATAGTGGATACAAAGTGGATGGAGGGCTTGGAGTTATTTGGTGACTTAGCCTTTGCAAAAATTTCCTCTTTTAACTTTTGTCCCCATTCCTTGAAATATTAACCTTCTTAATTTGGATTTTTCACATTATATGACTAAATGAGTGAGCTGCAATTAAATAGTTGAAGGTGACCGAGACTGTTGACCCATCCTTAGCTTATAAAACCTCACCTATGATGCATTGACAACAAATTTCTAAATATAATATGCTCAAAAGAAGAGGTCAAGAATATTGCATACTTGTACCTACCTGATGGTTGTTGGAGAGGCATACATGTCGCTTCTGACTTGATGATCGATCCATGGTCCTCAGGAGGTGATAATTTCCTTTGTTTGCTTCTATACAGGTTTTCATAGCTTTGTGATTCTAATCGTCTTTCTTCTAGTCACAATGAGCAAACTATCTAAGACAAATCCAACCTTCTTGGAGTGTTGGGATTGACCATGGGTGATTCTCACCTTCCCTATACCTTATTCCACCATTAGACACCTTTCCCACACTTTATTTCACCTTACGTACCTTCTTATAGCTTTCAACCTATTTCTTATAGTAAACTAGGACATAGTACTATAGGAAACCTTGTAGCAGCTTGTTTAAACCCATATATCCCAAATGGTATACTAGATTGACCTGAAATTTTCTGAGCATGTTTCCATCATCCTTATGCACCTCCCCATAAAAAATGTTTGGCCAATGGATACACAAATCTCGAGAAAAATAAAAAATGGTTGAAGTTGATGGATGTCGATTTCTTGGAAACTTTGAACTATAATTTTCTGAAATTTCTTGGATATGTTACCATCATCCATATGCATTTCCCCATGAAATGAATTTTTAAAAGGATGCATGAATATCGAGAAAACTAAAAAATGGTTGTAGGTGATGGAGGCTAATTTCTCAAAAACTGTGCACTTGTATTTGTTGAAATCATTGGAGCATTTTACCATCATCCATATGCATCTCCACATGAAACAAATTGGCAAATGGACGCATGGTTTTCATGATATGACAAAAATAATTTTCTGCTCTATGTCTTTATGTTTCCTATAGTAAAATAGAGCATCCGTGTATTATTTTAGGACAACAAGGAAAATGAATGGGAAAAACTTGGGAATGATGTGTGGATGGTGGAAATAGATGAGGGTGATGGATTGGCATGGCGTTGGCCCTTGTTGAAAAGTGTGCAACAAGAAATGCTAAATTTAGAATGTGCTAAAAATAGAACTCCTAAAAATAGCAGTTTGGCCAGTGAGGTCATTGGCCACCTTGGGTGTGAGGTGAAACTGCTAAAAATAGAGAGTTCTAAAAATAGCATGTCTGGGTCCCTTCCTATTTGTAGTAGTCCCTGGTCTATCAAGTAAAATTGAATTTGGTCTTAAAAACAGTTTAAAATATTAACTGATTAATCTCCATGAGTTAATTAGTTGTAAAAATTAAACTTGAAGTCTTTGTGAGAACATGCAATTAGTTGTCCCATTGATTGAGGAATTTATCCTTTATTCTCTCCACTGATTGAGGAATTAAGTATGAGTTCTATAATGAGAGAATCAGTTGACTTAGTTCTAACTAGTCAAGTCCAGTTAGATTATTTTAGCAAGTTTTTAAAATAATGAAATATAGTTTGTTAATGCTTGCATGCATGTGAAAAATATTATTTCAGATAATCGAGTATTTTCTCATGAATAATTGATGCATGGAAGTTCAGACAGAGACCCAATTGAGATCAAATGAGGGACAATGTACTATCAAATGCTTGGATCTTCCCATGGAATATTCCTTGCATGCAGGAGGAACTAGAATTCTCAAGGATTGCATAGTAGGACCTGAGGTTGACAGCAGGTATGATCCGGGGCCAATTCACATATGTTATGAATTGGACCCCAATCAAAATTTCACAAGGAAATAGGGGATTGGAGGACTTGTGGCCTATATATTGAGGCCTAGTGAGTCTATGATCTTCATCTTTTGATTGCAGAGAGTACAAGATAGCTCTTGAGCTGATTCTTTTTGTAACCAGAAGAGGATTTCCACTTGATTGATAATACAGTGTTGGGGTTTTATGCTGGTGCTTTCCCCAGTGATATATCTTGTGTTATGTGTGATTATTTCTCTTGATAAGTTATATGTGTTTATGCTTGATGTTTCTCATGAAATCGATTTTGCTTCCACTTAATGTTTTGTAGAACTAGATCAAGTATTATAATTTAGGACATTGCACATATCAGTTTGATCTACAGGTGAAATTTCTACATTGTATCAGGGCTAGTTGATTTGTAGAAAAATTCTACATGGTATCAGAGCACTGGTAATCAAGCAAGGAACAGTATACAAGAAAGAGAAAGAAAGCCAAAGATTATTATTCGGGATATAGATATCTAGTTCTCATCACAGTTTAGATTTCATCCAGATGTCCTTCACTGGTTTGAGGCTTGAGTATGCCCTTGATGGAAACTCAAACTATATAGCTTGGAAGGATCACATGGAGGCAGTATTGGAAGATAATGGCATTAAGGACTACATTGATCAAGATGCCCCTAAGCCTACTAATGCTGCTCAAGTTACAGATTGGAAGAAGAATGTGGCTAGAGCTAGGAGAATCATCCTAGAGGGAGTTCGAGATCACATAGTCTCGAGCCTCCATGGGAAGGAGACTCTATTTGCAATGTGGAAAACATTGAAAGATTTATATTAGAATAGTAGTGATCAGAGGAAGCTGGCATTGAAGGACAAGCTTTGAAAGATCAAGTGTGAGAAGGGCGACACAATCACTACATTCTTGAAAAAGCTCACCAACTGCAGAGATGAGCTTGCAAGCGTAGGGATCACTACCATTGATGATGATATGGTGGGTCTAGCACTTCTTGGCCTTCCTAAGAGCTGGCATAGTTAATAGGAATCAGTTAATGGAAGGGACAAATTGCCAGATTGGGAATGACTATGGTCAGATTTGATGCAGGGGAAGATCAGACGGAACACCAGAGATGGAGCTTCTTCATCAAAGCATGATGATGAAGAGAACTTGGCTTTAGCATCTAAAGCTAAGAAAGGGAAAGGGAAGGCATCCCAATCCAACTCTTCTCATGGAGGGAAGAATTTTGACAAGTCGAAGGTGAGATGCTTTCATTGTAATGAGTTGGGTCACTATGCTACTAGTTGCCCAAACAAGAAGTCCAAGAAAGGTTCCTCAAAGGAATCTGATGGTGATGCTCTAGCTTCACAATTTGAGATGGATTTCTCACTTATTACATGCATGGTTTCATCTAGCATGGGATGTGTTTGGTACTTGGACAATTGAGCTTCTTTCCACATGTCACGTGACAAGACTATTTTCAGCACTTTAGAGGAGAAGGATCTCCAGATACGGATCAAGATGGGCAATGACGGAAATTACTGTGTCTCTGGTGAAGGTACGGTTGTGTTTCAGAGGGAGCATGGTTCTCCTCTCTCTATTTCTAATGTTATGTATGTACCAGGGCTGAAAAAGAATCTTGTGTCTATTGCTATTCTTGAAGATAAAGGCTATGATCTAGTCTTTAGTTTGGGGAAGGTTTTCCTAAGGCATATTGGCACTGGATAGACCAAACAGATAGGGATTCGAGTTAAGAATCTCTATAAGTTACAGGTAGAAGACTGTGCTACTTTGAGTTCCAAAGTAGAAGTGATGCATCGCCAAGATATTGGTGAGTTATGGCATAGGAGACTAGGCCACTTGCATCATGGGGCCTTGAAGATCATGCATCAAAATTTCTACTAGATTACCCAAGTGAAAGCTGGAGCAAATGAGCACATGCAAATGTTGCACTTTGGGTAAGTATGCAAAATCTTCCTTTCATTATTGGGATGGTAGAGCAGGGGCAGTTCTGGAGCAATTTCATTTAGATATATGTGGGCCCTTCTCTACAGCCTCCATCGCAAAGCAAAGGTATTATGTTATTTTTGTTGATGATTTTTCTCATAGATGTTGGATCTACTTCATGCAAAAGAAGGATCCAACCTTCTTGAAGTTTTGTGAGTTCAAAGCTTTGGTAGAGAAATAATCAGGGATGAAAGTAAAGGCCTTGCAGAGTGATAACGATGGAGAGTATATGTCCTAGAAGTTTAAGGACTTCTGTGCTTCAGAAGGAATTAAACATGAACTCACGGCACCTCATAATCCACAATAGAATGGGGTGGCCAAAAGGAAGAATAGATCTATTGTGGGCATAGATCGATCGATGTTGCATGACCAAGGCCTACCACTTCATCTATGGGTTGAGGCATGCAATACAACAATATATCTTCAAAATAGAAGTCCTCATCATATTTTGGGGATGAAGACACCTATGGAGGCTTTTTTGGGGAAGAGACTAGATGTGAGTCACTTCCGCATCTTTGGATCACCAGTCTTCTGTCATGTGACCAAAGATGCTTGGAAGAAGCTAGACCCAACAGCTGAGTTGGGAATAATTGTGGGGTACATGGATAAACCTCACAACTATCGTGTGTTTTTTCCTGCCAGTCAGAGGACCATAGTGCGCAGGGATGTGAAGTTCGATGAGTAGCGAGCCATGTGAGTATCACTTGAGAGGGAGCTCAAGTTTCATGGTGATGATGAGGAGCCTCCTGATGATGTATATTAGTTGCATGTAGAGATTCCAGTAGTGGAGATCACCACTGCTGGAGAGTCTTCTAGAGAGGGACGAAAATGCTCACGGGAAGCTGACAGATTGAGGCAGGATGTGAGAGAGAATGTGGGGCAGCCATCCTCTCATAGCAGACAGAGGAGATCTCCTGATAGATACATTGGCTACATTGCCTTGGTTGGGGAGTGTGTAGTGACCGAGCCTTCTTCTTTTGAGGAGGCAGTGCAGCAGCCAGTTTGGGTTGATGCGATGATAGATGAGTATGATTCTATCATGTGGAACAGTGTGTGGGATGTTGTCCCTAGACCGTGGGACAAGTTAGTGGTTACTTCCTGATGGCTTTACAAGGTAAAGCAGGCAGCTAATGGTAGTATTGAGAAACACAAGGCAAGGTTTGTTGCCTATGGTTTCTCACAGGTTGAGGAGATTGACTATGATGAGACCTTTGCACCTGTTGCAAGGTACTCATCGATTAGATCGATTCTAGCACTATCAGCATAGATGGGTTGGCAAATCCATCAGATGGATGTGAAGACAACATTCTTCAATGGGGAGATTGAGGAAGAGGTATACATAGAGTAGCCAGAGGGATTTGAGACCTTCGATCGTGAGTCACATGTGTGTCGCCTCAAGCAAACATTGTATGGGCTGAAGCAAGCACCTTGTGCTTGGTATACCAAGATCAACAACTATTTCATCGGGGATACGAACCTCTACCACATCATTGTAGAAGCTAAGCTATTGATTATTGTACTTTATGTTGATGATCTAATTTTGACAGGTGATGATCAGTTGATCAAGTCTTGCAAGGAGGATCTTGCAAGAGAATTTGAGATGAAGGACATGGGCCCCATGCACTAATTTCTAGGCATGGAGGTGTGGTATGCCAATGAGATACTCAGGTGCTTCCACATGGAGATGTGCAAGCCCATGGAGACTCCTCTAGCAGGTAACTGGAGGAAGGAGGATGCTACTTCAAGTGAGGCAGTAGCTGCGACTGTTTATAGGTAGCTTGTGGGTTCACTTATGTATTTGGTGAACACACGACTAGATTTGTGCTTTGCGGTGAACCAGATAAGTCAAGCTATGGTTAAGCCAACCAAGTTATTTTGGAAGGCAGTAAAGCATGTGTTGAGATATCTCAGAGGCACTAAACAATATGGATTATGGTACAGGCAGACAAAGGGAGTGAAGTTCCAAGGCTTCATAGATGCAGATTGGGCAGGTAGTCCAAAAGATAGGAATAGCACTTCTAGAGGAATCTTAAACCTTGGGTCAGCCACAGTTTCTTGTTATAGTAGGAAACAGATATCAGTTGCACTTAGCACAGTGGAGGCAGAGTACATGGCAGCTAGTCAGGCTGCATGTGAGGCCATCTCGATGCGGAAGATTCTAGTGGGATTGTTTGGTCAGATGATGGATCCTACATTCATATATTGTGATAATCAGAGTTGCATTAAACTCTTTGAGAATCTAGTGTTTCATGACAGGTCCAAGCATATAGATATCTGCTATCATCATCTATAGGATTGTGTGGTCAAGAGGATCATGATGTTGCAGTACATTTCGACCGAGGAATAGGATGCATATATTTTGACAAAGGCATTGTCAAAAGGCAAGTTTGAATTCCACAGAGACAGGATCGGGGTTGCTGATAATCCCTTTCTTGTTGAGAGGGAGTGTTGAAAATTGTGCAACAAGAAATGCTAAATTTAGAATTTGCTAAAAATATAACTCCTAAAAATAGCATGTCTAAAAATAGTAGTTTGGCCAGTGAGGTCATTGGCCACCTCGGGTGTGAGGTGAAACTACTAAAAATATAAAGTTCTAAAATAGCATTTATGGGTCCCTTCCTATTTATAGCAGTCCTTAGTCTATCTATAGGAAGTAAAATCGAATTTGGTCTTAACAGCAGTTTAAAATTTTAACTAATTAATCTCCATGAGTTAATTAGTTGTAAAAATTAAACTTGAAGTCTTTGTGAGAACATGCAATTAGTTGTCCCATTGATTTAGGAATTTATCGTTTATTCTCTCCACTGATTGAGGAATTAAGTATGAGTTCTATAATGAGAGAATCGGTTGACTTAGTTCTAACTAGTCAAGTCCAGTTAGATTATTTTAACAAGTTGTTAAAATAATGAAATATAGTTTGTTAATGCTTGCATGCATGTGAAAACTATTATTTCAGATAACTGAGTATTTTCTCATGGATAACTGATGCATGGCAGTTCAGACAAAGACCCAGTTGAGATTAGATGAGGGACAGTGTACTATCAGATGCTTGGATGGAATATTCCTTGCATCCAGGAGGAACTAGAGTCCTTAAGGATTGCGTAGTAGGACCTGAGGTTGACAACAGGTATGATCCGGGGTCAATTCATGTATGTTATGAATTGGACCACAATCAAAATTACGCAAGGAAATAGGGTTTTGGAGGACTTGTGGCCTATATATTGAGGCCTAGTAAGTCTATGATATTCATCTGTTGATTGCAGAGAGTACAGGATAGCTCTTGAGCTGATTCTTTTTGTAACTAGAAGAGGATTTCCACTTGATTTATAATACAGTGTTGGGGTTTTATGCTGGTGCTTTCCCCAATGATATATCTTGTCTTATGTGTGATTATTTCTCTTGATCAGTTATATGTGTTTATGATTGATGTTTCTCATGAAATCGATTTTGCTTCCGCTTAATGTTTTGTAGAAATAGATAAAGTATTATGCTTTAGGACATTGCATATATCCATTTGATCTACAGGTGAAATTTCACATCCCTTCTAGAGCATCTGAGCAAAGGGGGAGAAAGTCCAAGTTTGACTTCATTTGACTAGAATTTTGACCAATTTTTTATTTTCTTTGGTTCCAACTTGTTTTTGTTGCTTGCAGATGTTGGAGAGAACCTACATTCACAAGAGAGATACATGGAGTAGAGATTTTTTTTTTTTCTTCTAGTCCTACTAGCCGCCTCAATGAGGTTTTCAACTAGTAGGTCTGCTTAGGCACCTCAAAGGAGGTTTTCACATAGGATATTTTATTTTTCTCTTTTTTCCAACCTATTGACCGCTTCATGGAGGTTTTCAATCAATAAGCCAATCTCAGGCACCTCAAAGGAGGTTTTCACTTGAGATTTTATCTTTTTTTCTCTTATTTTCCATTTTTTAAAATTTATTTTCATATCCTACTCTACTTGAAAAAACCAAATCATTTTCAAGTGTAGGAATAATTTCAATGCAGCTATGTGCACATCAGGATGACAAATAAACTAATGTGTAGGCTTGAAATATATGATTTGACATGTACCTGAATTTCAGAGACCAAATGCTTTGACTTTGAAAATATCAAGCACAATTGAAGAAGAGAGTGATGCTCCATCTTGTTTATTTTCTAGAACCAAACTTCAATATAACTTTGGTGCACTTGGTTTTCTTGTTTATCTAGATCATTGTTCATGCCTTCTTCTACCATGACCTTCATATCTTCCGCTCTTTTTTTTCATTGTTCTCTTGAATACATGGAGGATTTGGTTGTAACCATGAGGGAGCTTTCTCAATCTCTGATTTTGATGTCTACTCTTCATCAAGTGTAGCCCATTATTGTTTGGTCTTCTCTTTTGAATCTTATTTTTCTACATGTTGTCCTTCAATGATATCAAGAAAATCTATTTTTTGTGATACTCTTCTTTACCTAATATGCATGCCATTTAGATCAAAAGGATATGTTTGGAAGTTTTGTGCCTCAACATTTTAATTGGGTTGAGCTACTTCCTTGGGTGGGTTTGGAAATGGTGGTACAAGAAGTTTAGTGGGAGTAGATATTTGAGATGGATGTGGTTGGGGTGGAAGTGAATGGTAGGGATAACATGGAGTTGGGTATGAAGGATATTGAAGAAAATATTGAGGATATTGTGGATGGCTCCCATAAGTTCCTTGCCAACCTTATTGCCAAGATTGGTTTTTGGGTTGAGATGGCCAAGGATGCCAAGGAATGGGTGTGTTCCAATTACTTTGAGATGGATATGCATAACCTTGAAATTGTGAATTGGGTTCTTACATCATATTGGGTTAACTAGGCTTCCATGGTCCTATTGGAGCTACATAACATAACTGCATTGGAAAGTGACTTGCTCCATTGTCCTCTTGGTAAGATCCCATCAACCTTGGTAATGAGGGGAAATATTTAACATCATGTGTTTTTGCAAGGAGAAAAAAAAATCAACATATTCTTTTTTCTCACTTAACATTTCTACTTGTTCACTTAGATTGATACGAATTTCTGTTTTAAAGTTATCAAGCAAGTTTCCAATTTTAGCTCGACTTACCAATCTTGATTCCTATTGAATTACTCTTTCCCTTCCTCTTGATATGTGTTTGAATGTTCCAAAAATTTATTAAAATGATAATTGGCATACATCACCTTTACTCATGATATCAAGGAGATCAATCCATTCATCTCTAATTGTTCTAGTTAAAAGGGTTTTTAGTGTGTTAGATCCTAAATGATGTAGTTTTTCCCTCTTAACGTTATATATGAACCTCTCTATTAGATCCTCAAGGATCTCATCTTATTTTTAATTCATTCTAAATATTTATTCTTTAAGATCATGATATTTATATTTTTCTACAAATATATTTTTCATATCATTCCATGATCTTATTTAATTAGTCCCTAAACTCATGAACCATTTAAGAGCTCTATCCTTCAATGTTTTCGAAAACAATCTTAGTTTTTGAGTATTTAATTGGTAACCATAGGATATACAAAGGATTTCAAATTCAAAGAGAAAGGTTTTTGGATTGTCTGACCTTAGACCATGAAAGTTTGGAAGAAAATATGGAGGGGAGTTCTTCATATGCACACTGACATCAGTATCTTTAATGAGAAATCCAAGAGGATCTTCCTCATTGTCATCATTTCCATACATTTCTTCTTCCTTCTATGGCACCTCTTCTTCTACTTGCAAAAATGAATGGTGATGTGGCTCTTATTGAACCATGTGATCAAATGGGGGGGTTTTTGTTGGATAAGTAATTTTTTTTGAATAAGAATGCTAATGCAATGCAAATTTCTGTTTTTGAAATGAAATATGCCTAATGTAAATTTTTTGTTTATGCAGAAAGTATAAGAAATGAATCAACTAGTGAAGAAAACAATGCATACTTTGACACCTCCCCGGAAACGACGCCAAAAAGTGATGAGCCTCAGTATTGCAACAAGAATGTTGCAACTCCCAAGGCTACCAACTTTAATTATCAACCTGGGGTGCATACAAACTTAAGAGATATCGGCACTATATGTGCAACATAGAATGTGTCCTTCCTTTGTTGCCATGATGTAATGGAGTGCATGTAATGAAATCAAATCCTAAACTAATTACAGAAAATGAAATGCTCGAAATGGAAACCTTAACCTATTGAAAGAAATAAAATACAAGGAAAGAAACCTACTCCAACTTCATAAAGAAAATATCATGAAATAAATGTTAACCATTACATTTCAAAGAGTTTAGATCCATTAACAAAGTTCATTGGATGTGACAATCAAGAAAATCATCATTGTATTACCAATTCATAAATTTGTCCATTAACACAAATCACTGAAATATTTTACATGGGTAAAGAGGATATTCCTAAGTGGTATTTAGTATTCCCTAATAATTTATTTAGAGCCTAGGGCTCTTTATTCAACCGTAAGGGAAAGTATAAACACGCTCGAAGGCTGCTACATGTATTTTACTACATGAAGCAACATATTTTCTACAGAGAGTTATAATTGACCGAATGACAAAGAAAATAAAATCCAAATTGGATGTGACAATTTTATTTATTTTTTAGGATGTCTTAGGTCTCCATTCCAATTGGAATCACTCAAAAATACCTCTGTTAACCCATGCTAAAAAATAGCAGAAAATTAATAGTATAAAATCTAGAAATTTGAGAACTAGTGATCTAGTAAATCTATCAAATGCCTAACCTAATCAAGTGCAAATGTAATTGGGTAATTTTTGTTATTAAATATTTTTTTTTTTGTGATCTAAGGCAAGTGGAACAAACTCGATTGAAGCTCGTTAGTATTATCTAAAAAATATAATAAATTTACTGTTATTTGCCACAAGGGACTTCCAGAAATCTAGATTTGGGAATAAGCAAGCTAATCCAAGTAACTCAATGATTACTATGACCTTCCTAATCTTTTGCAATTATGAAATGATGCTTCTGATCCTACAAAACAACTTACTTCAACCATTTAACCCAATCCTACAACAAGAAATCATTAATACTAAATCTAGAAATAGAAAAAAGACAAGAACAAGAGATGCATGTGAATACGAAGTGAAAGGAAGAAGAGTAAATGCTACAAAAGGGCTCTGACACTCTTGATATGGCCAAGCCCAACGAAACTCAGATTCCTATGGAGGATACCAAGATTTAGAAGCTAAACGTGGCACAAATCTTCATTATTTCCATCAATACAATTACATCCCTGCAAGAAATGAAAGTGGAGCTGCAAAAATATGAGTTCTCTCCACAAAAGACTAATAAAAATCCACCCCTAGAGGCAAATTCGACTTGTTACTTATAAAAAATTATTACGAATCATTCCCCATGAAAGGAGGAAGCTTTCCACACCGAAATCCATTTATTAGTGGATCTAGTTCCCAATACTAGGAATCTACATTGAATGGCATGGAACATATTCCTAGATTTTCTCAATCATTGGAGCTCTAGAATCTATGCCATAATTCCAAAATATATTGTTGATTTATTATTTAATATTGATCCTCTTGGAGTAGGGATCAGGTCCCTATATTATCTCCTCCTCCAAATCTCCATAATTTTCCCAATATTCTCAAAATATTCCACAAAAATAAAAATATTAGGCACAAATATGCAATTATCCATAAATCTTCCGAATTAACATATTAAAGTTAAAAATACATTATCTAATGCAAAAAGAGATGTTTAATGTGCTAAAGGATGGTTAGATGGACCTTAATTTATGTCTAATTTAGAGGCTCGTCAACTATCAATCAACCAATGATCCAACGTACCCAGAGGAAAGGCAGTGGTGAGGGCAGAAATAAGATAAAATTATTTTTTCTTTATAAAATTAACTTCTTCATACCTGGAGTTTCTTGATTTCTTGGGAGGATGACCATTTCCATTTTGAGAAGTAGGGGCATTCGTCTTTCTTTTTTTGTTCAACCAATTGTTCCTTTGATTTCCATTGCCTTTGAAGTTGTTGTTATTCTTGTCATCATCTCTTCAAGTATCCTTCTTGTGAGGACTCTCTCTAGAAAAGTGGCCAAACTTATTATAATTGAAGAATCTTCCCTTTATTCATTCTTTGAATCCTAGCTTGAACCCTTGACCTTGATTTCTTGGACCAACATTGTTCTTCTTTTTTAAATGAATGGAGAAGGTGGTAGGATTGTTTCCATTTGAGGACCTGTCTATTTCCATCATTCTTATTTCTTATTGAGTGCATCTAGCCAATAATTCATCAAATCCCAGAATCCTGTCATTGTTGAGGATGGTATTGTTGAACATGTCCCATTCTCTTGTAAGGCCTCCAAGTGAAATAAGAGTGAGCTCCCTATCACCAATGACTTCTCCAATAGATAGGAGATCATTCTTGATCTCGATAATCCTTATGAAGTAGGATTGGATGGATTCTCCTCTAGCCATCTTGATGTCTTTCAACTTGTTCTTGAGAAAGAGAACTTGATTTGAATTATTTATTTTGATCATCCCAACTAGTTTTTCAACAATAATTTTCTTAGCTTTAACCTCACATTTCTTGTACTTTGTTTGTGCAGATGCATTTGAAGGATGCTCCACTATTCTTCCTTTGACATAGCCCACGAAATCATTTTCTTCCAATCTCATATCTATAGACATCTTCCATGCATGATAGTCAGATTTGTCCTTAAGCTTGTCCTCATATTTCAAGTAAGATGTAGTCATCATTGGGACTAGTTCTAACTCCTTGTCCAACAACTTCCCTTAGTGATTGATTTTCCTTACTCTTACTTGGGATTTTTATTCAACTGAGCTCTAATACCATGTTGATTTTAGATAACAATGGTATATTCTATGCTTTAGCACAATTTACTTCAATGTTCCCTATCAACCAAATGACAAATTCCAATTATATTCAGTAGCAATCACATTAACTTAAACACATTGATAGTAAATGAAGATAGAACATAAAAACATGTGAAAAAGAAAATCCAAGACAATAGGACAGAATATGTGATGGATGCCATGGGAAAATCCCAATGTGGGGAACTCTTTGATCAAATATTATTATTATTATTCAATAGTTCAACAAAGAGACAGAAAGAGTACAAATATTAAATTAAATTTCCCAAAATATTCTTGTCAAATCAATAGTCAACAATAGTCAACCACAGCCCTAACGAAAAAGTCAATGGTGGTCAAAGCAGCTCCAAAATATCCTACAAGAAATTCAGTCAACAAAAAATAAATTCGGCCTTCCAATAGGGTCAAATTCAACCCAAAACAGATCGGTCAAACTAGTCAAAGAAGAGAGAAAACACAACTATAAATTTTGTAGTCAAATTTGAAGTCAACACTGAAGTCAAACTAGTCAAACTATCCCAATCACATTGATTTTTGTGCCAATGAGTGAGGCCTCCAAAAATAAAAATTCTTTCGAAGAAAAAGCAGTTAATGTTGGTCAAAGCTGTCCCATTTTCCTGAAATTCGGCCAACAAAAAAACCCAGAAATTGGTCCTCCTTTCACATGTGTGAATTAGTGAAGGCTGCCTCCAAGCTATACAAACTAATCAAGAGAGGAGAGAGAGAGATATGTGATGTCCAAATGAGGAGAGAGGTCACTCCTATTTATACACTTCGTTGAGGATAAGGAGACACATTTGTTGGGCTTATGAGCCTACATTTTACTGAGGCCGACCTTAAGAATTTGTCCATGAGAGAGAATAAATTCAAAATTCCATTTCTTCTTATCAAAATGAGATGATCTTTATATCAGAATTGGACCTCTCGAAAAGAGGAAGCCAATACAATAATCATCTCCATCATATAAAGTTGTCCTAAGGTAGAATTTGTCCCTAGTTTCCAATTTTAACAGTTTTGGATATCTATGGATTTGTTGATGTAGACTAGGATGAAGATATAGACCAGAGAAGATATACAAGTGGGTATGTTTTTAACCTATTTAGAGGAGAATTTAGTTGTATGAGCAAGAGACAGTTTGTAGTGGCACTTGTTGTGTGTGGAGCATGATTGTTCTGAGGTCTTTTGTTTCAGCTGGATGTATACCCCAGGAAGTTTGTACATCCCTCCATGCGGGGGGTGTGGGGGGGCTGATCCCCCTCGACTGGGGGTTCCGGGGGCCAGCGGTCCCCCGGCGGGGGTTCAAGGGTAGCGCCCCCGAAGCCAAAAATAGATGTAAAATTGCCTTGTAAAAGTATAGTAATTTCTACTCAAACTGGGTCGTTCATTAGGGGGATGATATGACAGTAGAACTTATGTTTAGTTTAGGGTTTTTTTCCCTAAAAGGCAACCCCTCTCTTTGTATGAGGGCATTGTATTTGAGGCTGTGATATAGATGTGTATTCTCTGAGCGAGAAATAGAGAGGTGAGACTATGAGAGAAAACAGAGGATATTACAGCGGATTTTCTGTAGGCTGTGTCTCTTCATTTTGTTGGATAATAGAAAGGAAGGACTGGCTGTCTGGGGTGGACATAGCCCAAACTGGGTGAACCACGTATATCTGTGTCTCTCTTGTTTTATGCATTTTCTATGTTTATATTTCTGCAATATTTTATGTGTTCCATTGCTCCGTAATATATAATTTTCTAACAACTAGTATCAGAGTCGAAGGTCTATTTGGCTGATAAACTCGCAGGAAAGAAGGGTTCCTCGTTCGAGTGGGAGCAATGACGGAAGATGGTAAGTTTAGGGTCGAGAAATTTAACGGCCAAAACTTCTCGCTATGGAAGATGCAGATGGAAGATTATTTGTATCAGAAAGATCTGTACCTACCGTTGAGCAAAAAAACAAAGAAGCCAACGACTATGACAGATGAAGAATGGAACCTTCTCGATAGAAAGGCACTTGGAACAATACGGTTGTTCCTTGCTGCGTCAGTTGCCTTCAACATTTCGAAGGAAACAATGACAGAGGTTTTGATTCAGGCGTTGTTGAAACTATATGAAAAACCCTCAGCCTCAAACAAGGTATTTCTTATGAAACAGTTATTTAATATGAAGATGTCGGAAGGTGGATCTGTTGTAGATCATTTAAATGATTTTAATACAGTTACAAGTTAGTTAAGTTCTGTAGGGGTAAACTTTTAAGATGAAGTTAGAGCTCCGTTATTCTTGTGCTCATTGCTAGAAAATTGGAATGCTTTAGTAATGGCCATTAGTAACTCTGTCTATGGATCTAGTAATTTAAATTTTGATGATGTTATCGGTGCTATCCTTAGCGAGGAAATGCGACGGAAAAGCTTCAGTGAGACATCAGGTAATGATTTGAGTACAGAGTTTAGGGGAAGAAAAATTGAAAGAGGAAAGAGCTTAGGATATCGTAGTAAATCAAGGAAAGGCAGATCCAAGTCCAGATCGGTGACAGTGTGCTGGAAATGTGGAAAGAAAGGACACCTAAAGAAAGATTGTAGATCTCGGAAGGGAAAAGAAGGAGATGCAAAACAAGAAAACAATCATGAAGCAAATGTGATAGGTGAGGTGTTACAAGATGCTCTGATTCTTTCTTTCGAAAATATTGTTGATTCTTGGGTGGTAGATTTAGGGGCCTCATTCCATGCCACACCTGATAAGAAATACTTTCATGACTATGTTCAAGGAGATTTTGGACAAGTTCGTTTGGGTGATGATAAACCCTGTAAAATTGTTGGAATGGGTAAGGTTCTTGTAGAATAGCAGAATGGAAACCAATGGCTACTAAAGGAGGTAAGAGATGTTCCAGATCTAAAGAAAAATCTGATTTCAACACGGTAGTTAGGCGGTGAAGGTTGTGTGACAACTTTCACAGATAAAGCTTGGAAGGTCACCAAAGGAACCCTGGTAATAGCAAAAGGCAAAAAGGTTCGTACATTGTATTTATGCAATGGTATTTCTAACTTTGTTAATGCTTTAACTTCCAAAGGAGAAGATGCAGCATTATGGCATCATATGCTCAGACACATGAGTGAAAAGGGGATGAAGATTCTTCACTCAAGGAATTTGTTGCCAGGTTTGAAGAATGTTGATTTGGACTTCTGTGAGAATTGCATTTATGGAAAACAGAAGAGAGTCAGATTTCTCAGAGTTGGGAAAGAAAAGAAGAGCAAAAAACTAGAGATTGTGCATACAGATGTATGGGGACCTGCTCAGGTATCATCTCTCAGTGGCTCTCGTTATTATGTTACCTTTATTGATGATGCAACTAGAAAAACTTGGATTTATTGTATTAAGAATAAATCTGATGTATTTGATACTTTCAAGAAATGGAAAGCTTTGGTTGAGATTGAGAGAGGAAAGAAATTCAAGTGTCTTACATCAGACAATGGAGGTGAATATTGCGGCAAATAGTTTGATAGGTACTATTCAGAGCATGGAATTCATAGAGAGAAGACAGTTCCAAGAACACCACAAGAAAATGGTGTGTCAGAAATGATGAAAATAACAATCATGGAGCGTGCAAGGTGCATGATATTGCATGCAAGATTGCCTTTACAGTTTTGGGCAAATGTTGTAGATATTGTTGTTTATCTAATAAACAGAGGGCCATCAAGTTCCTTGGATGGTGGTGTTCCAGAGGAAGAATGGACAGGTAAAAAGGTAAACTACTCCTTTTTAAAGCCTTTTGGTTGTGAGGCCTTTGTCCATATTGATAAAGAAAATAGAACAAAGCTTGAGGAAAAGTCAAAGAAATGTACCTTTATTGGGTATGGTGTTAATGATTTTGGTTATCGCTTATATGATTATGAAAATCACAAAATCATTAGGAGAAGAGATGTAATATTCAATGAAAAGGTCTTGTATAAGAATCAGTTGCAGGAAAAGAAGCAAGAAAAAGAAAACACAGAATATGCAGTTCTTGACGAAATCATTGAAAAAGTAAAGGTCCCTGAAAATAATAATAATCAACAACCACAACAACGACAACCACCACAATAGCAACAGGCACCCCAAACACCTGAAAGTGGTGTTAGAATATCTACCAAGATAAGTGGACCCCCTGAACGATACTCTCCTTCATTATATTATTTATTGTTGACTGATTTTGGTGAACTCGAATGTTATGAAGAAGCAATGCAAGTTGAAAGCAGGAAGAAGTGGGAGGTAGCCATGAAAGAAGAGATGGACTCCTTAATGCATAACCAGACTTGGGACTTATTTAGGTTGCCTGCAGGAAAATCTACATTGAAGAATAAATGGGTTTACAGGCTGAAGGAAGAAGATAGAGGAAAACAGAGGTACAAAGCTAGACTTGTGGTGAAGGGGTTTGCACAGAAGAAAGGTATTGATTTTGATGAAATATTTTCTCCTGTTGTTAAAATGACTTCAATCAGAACTATTTTAAGTCTAGTAGCAGCTGAAGATTTGCATCTTGAGCAGTTAGATGTAAAGACAACCTTTCTCCATGGAGATTTGGAGGAAGAGATATATATGCAACAGCCACAAGGATATGAGGTGAAAGGGAAGGAGAAACTAGTGTGCAGGTTGAAGAAGAGTTTGTATGGCTTAAAACATGCTCCAAGGCAGTGGTATCTAAAATTTGACAAGTTTATGTCTAAACAAGGTTATACTAGATGTCACTCTGATCATTGTGTTTATCTAAAAAAGAAAAATGATGGCAGCTATATTATATTGTTATTATATGTAGATGACATGCTTTTTGCAAGGTCTAACATGCAGGAAATAAATGTGCTCAAAAGAAAATTGGAAAATTCATTTGCAATGAAGGATTTGGGAGCTGCAAAACAAATCCTTGGTATGAGAATCACTAGAGACAGGAAAAATCGCAAATTAACATTGTCTCAGAATGAGTACATACAAAAGGTGTTGAAAATATTTAATATTCACAATGCAAAACTAGTTAGTACACCTTTTTCTAGCCATTTAAAACTTAGTAAGGAAATGTGCCCAAAGACCCAAGAAGACATGGATTATATGTCTAAAGTTCCATATGCATCAGCAGTTGGAAGCTTAATGTATGTAATGGTCTGCACAAGGCCTGATATTGCATATGCAGTGGGATTTGTAAGTAGGTACATGAACAATCGAGGAAAGGAATATTGGATGGCAGTGAAATGGATTCTCAGATATTTGAAAGGTACCACAAATCAAGAATTATGCTTTGGTGGTTCAAACATTTCTCTACAGGGATATGATGATGCAGATATGGCAGGTGACAGAGATAACAGGAGGAGCACTACAGGATATGTATTTACTGTTGGTGGAACAGCTGTCAATTAGGTTTCAAAAATCCAAAGTGTTGTTGCGCTTTCAACAACAAAAGCAGAGTATGTTGCTGCTACAGAGGCTAGTAAAGAAATGATTTGGTTACAATGGTTTATGGGTGAATTGGGTAAGGAGCATGATATGGGCATGTTATACAGTGATAGCCAAAGTGCCATTCATCTTACAAAGAGCTCAACATTTCATTCCAGGACTAAACACATATAGCTCAAGTACCATTTCATACGATTAGTGTTGGAAGATGGAGAGTTGAAGTTGGAAAAGATACACACTAGCCAGAATCCTGTAGACATGCTAACAAAAGTTGTAACAAGGGAGAAACTAAGAACATGCTCAATTTAAATTGGTCTTCAAGGATGACGATGAAGATGAGAAACAACCAGGTCCAAAGAGGATTCATTGTCTAGCAAATAAAGCAGCGGTGGAGTTGCTACAATCATTCTCCAAGTGGGAGATTGTTGTGTGTGGAGCATGATTGTTCAGAGGTCTTTTGTTTCAGTTGGATGTATACCCTAGGAAGTTTGTACACCCCTCCACATGGGGGGGACTTGTCCCCCCTGTGGAGGTCTAGGGGGGTCGATCCCCCCTGGCTGGGGGGTCCGAGGGCCAGCGGTCCCCCGACGGGGGTTTTGGGGCAGCGCCCCTGAAGCCAAAAATAGATGTAAAATTGCCTTGTTAAATTATAGTAATTTCTACTCAATCTGGGCCATTCATTAGGTGGATGATCTGATGGTAGAACGTATGATTAGTTTAGGGTTTTTTGCCCTAGAAGGCAATCCCTCTCTTTGTATGAGGGCATTGTATTTGAGGCTGTGATATAGATGTGTATTCTCTGAGCGAGAAATAGAGACGTGAGACTGTGAGAGAAAACACAGGATATTACAACGGATTTGATGTAGGTTGTGTCTCTTCATTTTGCTGGATAATAGAAAGGAAGGACTGGCTGTTCGGGGTGGACGTAGCCCAAAATGGGTGAACCAAGTATATCTGTGTCTCTCTTTTTTTATGCGTTTTCTGTGTTTATATTTCTGCAATATTTTATGTGTTCCATTGCTCCGTAATATATCATTTTCTAAAATCACTTTCAATTACAAAGTTTGAATACATGGTAGTTAGTCATGCAAGCGAGGAAGTAGTTTGGTTGCAGAGAATGTACTCAAGTATGGGGTTCGTACAAAGACCTATAAGGATAGAATATGAAAACCAAAGTGCAATTTTCTTATAAAAGAACCCTTCTTATCATTCAAATACAAAGCACATTGATGTTTAATATCACTTTGTGAGGGATATTGTTGAGGATAAAAAGGTGTTGCTGGTAAAGGTGGACACTTTGAAGAATGTTGCAAATGAATTAACAAAGTTTGTGAACATTGAGAAGTTTCCTTGGTGTAAAGAAACAATGGGAATTGTAGCCCTAGACTAATGACTAAGTTCTCCTACTACTTATCCATGGTTTTGCGCATGGTTTTCATGCATAGTTTTTGGGCACGATGGTTTTTTCCCATGGTATTTATAGATGCGGTCAAGGGAACTACAATTATGTTCTAATACAGGCTTAGTGGATTGGGGGTTTATGATAGCTTCGGTGTGTGTGTGTGTATATATATATATATATATATATATATATATATATATATATATATATATATATATATATATATATTGTAACATTGAAAGGAATATATTGAAAATAAATATGGTATTCCTGGTTTTGGGATCCAGCAGGAAATCTCTATGTATATTTGTTTTATGTTCTTTCCATTGTATAATTTTTTGTTTTATTAATTTGTTTGTAGGTAATTTCAGTACAAGATTAAAACATAAACTATACACTTATCTCACAAACACATCCTAAATTAAGCAAAAATTTAAAGAAGCTTCATGCTTCCACAATATAGGATACCATAACTACATTGGTTCCTCGGGAAACTTGAATATAGGATTACAGGGCAACCCGTCAAACACATGCCTTGACACAAGAAGGGTTATCATATATGACATCATAAAGAACCCATTGTTCTTGGGTAATCTATGTAACTAAAAAGCTAATTCATTTGAAATGACACAAGCCCAATCGAACATACAATTATTTGTGTATGTCTCATAAAGCATGTTGTGGTTGGAATCAGCCTCCTAGAGACAACCCCTGGGTTGGAGGGAAGACCAGTGCCTAGGAAATTATAGATGAGTGCTTTCATATTTTCAAGAGTTTCCACACACACTAAATATTTAATATGTCACGAAAAAAAAATGATTCAAAACCCTCCTCCAGAAGGAGCATATAACCATCAAATGAAAAAATAACTCACAGAAACATCAACACAATTATACGACAACCTTCATCACCAAGGTTTGTAGCTTAATAAACCATTATAATATATGGAATAGAAGAATTAAACTTAGAAGGAGATTCAATACATAGGGCTTATATTTAAGAATCATATCCAGCAAAAATAAAAATGAAACATATGAAGGAGAGATGAAGAACCGGGTGCAAAGATACATAGTATACACTTTAAGGATTTGATTTCCATGTCCATACAGGTGTTATACATCGATATTTGACTTCAAAAAATCCATACATTGATGAGAAAAACATCCAACACTACTTATAATATAATATGAGAAGAAAATGAAGCACATGTGAAGGAAGCATAGCCATAGAACATACTATAAATTCAGGTGAGATGGAATTCCCAAAAGATTGCATTAATTTTCAATAGAGCAATGGTACGTTGACAATGCACAACTATTCTCTATTGGAAAGTGTGGAGTACTAAAGAAGGTATGTTTTGGTAATTATTTCAACATCTTTTCGTTATAACTTACAAACCTTTTGCATCATGAACTAGAAAAATGATAAGGAATTGTAATAAAACCTGTGAGATTAATGTGCAAAACGAAAACACTGACAATTGTCATTTTCTTATGCAGGAAGAAGGGAAAATGAAAAACTGTCGTTCCAAAGGAAAGTAAAAGGATGGGTTAACCACTGTCACTTTGACGGGGAACCGTTTGCAAACAAAGCAAAACAAATCAAAGCGAATCAGCCCTGGAAAGGAAGTAGAGATATCGTCTTGGCACAAGAAAGAAAAGAGATAACGGAGGACTAACGGTTCGACGAATCCCTCAGGATCCCTTGATCCTGAGGGATGGCTGCTTTAACTATTTTTGCACCTAGACATCTCTGCCTTTACCATTATAAAAGGGGCAGCACTGTTAGCTCAAAGGGCCGGTCGAGTCTATTATGTTTTATGTAATTTCTCTTAAGATTAAAACTTTGATCATCGAGTCTCATTGAGAACTGATCTACTGTAATTCCGCCTTATGCATTAATACAAACTTGGTTGCTATTTCATCTCTGCGTCTGGAATAACTTCAAGTTGTGTACCCCTGGAGGCTAAGGGCCCCGCCCTGGAGGACACTTGCTCCTGTACGATTACGTTTGGTTTATGTGTGGTTTGCTTATCAGCATTATTTGGTAACCTGATGTGTTTTGTTAGTTTACATAACATGCTCTGTTATGTTTAATTTACAGAGGTTTCTAAAGACAGAACTATTGCATTAACTCTTCAATGTATCACTATTCATTTAAGTGTTGATATAATACTGCCGGTCTTTACAGAATACTGTTGTTGTTTAATTACAGAGTATCTGTGTTGTACACTCATTTCATTGGTACTACTGAACTCATCTTAGGGATTATGTTCTTTGTGGTTGTTGGATCTATAGACATTGTTGTTCCATTTTGAAATACAATCGTAATCTTTATAAATGAGATCGATAACTGGATTACCAAGATCAGATTACTATTAAGGTGTGCCATGTGCATATATGGTTTTCAAGCACTGTTTTATGATCAGTGTTGTTCCATTTTTGTGTGTTGTTCAATTCGTCCTTAAGAGTGAAGTATTTCCATTTGATTCATGTAGGACACGATTAGTGCATTTGATCTTGTAGACTAAGGTGTTCCTACTTGTTAGACTTAATTGTTGTTACAGTTTCTTGTTTGTTGTTCCATTTCAGGTTTGTTGTTCTATTTCTTATTTGTTGTTCCATTTCTTATCTGTCGTTCCATTTCCTGTCATTTTTTATTTTGGTGTGAAGAACGATCTAAGGCTGTAGTGGGCATTGAAATTTACTGTCTGGCCCCCAGATCCACGATCTGTCTCTGATTTCTTTTAGTTCCATCAGTTTACAAAGGGATGAGTTACTGCTACTGAACCCTTGACTGATAGATTGCTTATTTTTCTGAATGTGTGGTTTAGTCTTTCCAAGTAGTTTGCTGTAAACAAGCATCCGTTTACTCTTGTATTTTTAAGCACTGTACTACTAGCATTACTCTGGCAAATGATAGCCTCAGACTGAGACATTCTTTGAAATAACAAAACGTTCCTGGACTGACAAACTAATGTGAGGTAATTAGAGGTGAAAGAGACCCTTTTTATAGCTCGACATTTTGGCGCCGTTGCCGGGGAAAGAGTGTAGCCATTTGTTTCTTTTCAGAGTAGTGTAAGAGCCTGCTAGGGAAGAATTGGGTTTTAAAAATGGAAGGTAAGAACCTACGTGTGGAGCATGTAACAACCCTGCTCCTCTACCCGCTTTCCTACAGATTTGTTGTTGTTTTGTTTGGGTAGAATCTAGCAGTTGATTTGTGTGCATGACTAAGCAGAAAAAGCCAGAAAAGAATTCCAAACCTCTACCCAAGCCAGAAAAAGCTAAGGGGCCGGTGACCCTTGGCCGATCAACCTTCATAGACGAAATCTTTGAGAAAGAAGAATCTCAACCTTCAGTAGGACCCAGAAAAGTTATTTCTAGACAGCCTACTAGTTCCCTTCAGGCCACAGGATCACCATCTGTAGCCTTTGCTGAGGTGCATAGTCAAACTAATGAGCAGGACTTTCAAGAAATCGAAAATTCTATTCCAGAGCTATTACAAGAAGGGAATTTCAACAACCTTTGTGAGGGAGGAGGAGAGACAGGGGAAACTGAGGAACCGAGGTCTCCTCTTGGGACAACTCAGCCATTGAATAGCCTAGACAAGGGAAGTGCTGCAAAAATCATTGTGGAAGAAACCCAATCTCCTCAGACATTAGGCACTTTCATTATCCCAGATAGAGGAAGTGCTATTAAAAACAGTTCTGTTAAAGCCATTCCCTCTCAACCTAGGAATACCCTCCTAGATATCCCAGAAGGTTATTGGCATATATTCGACCAAATGGCTCAAAACCAACCAAACACCCAAACCTCTACATTACAATACCCCATAGTGGATACTGCAACAAATGCGCCTATGAAAGCAATCCCTCTTCAACATATCCCTACATTCCATGGTCTTACATCAGAAGATCCAGATGCATTTCTATTTGAGTTCGATGTGCTTTGCAGGGGATATGATTACACCATCAACCCCCAGAAACTGAAATTATTTCCCTCTACATTAAAAGGGGTTGTCTTAAGATGGTTTATGGGATTAGGTGGCGGGGCTATAAATAACTGGGATGAAATGAAAGAATCTTTTCTAAAAAATATCAAGGCTATTGCAGGTCTAGAGAACTGAAGGAAGAAATATTCCAGATGGTAGCTAGACCAAATGAAACATTAGAGGAGTATGTGGAACATTTTTAGGATAATCTTCAAATATCTCCTTATGCATCACTACCGTTATCTGATAATGTGTTAAAAACAACATTAATTAGGGGCATGAAGGAATAATGGATTGAATCATTAAACATTATGGGAAAAGGAGATATTTATCAGGAAAATTTTGTTGACATTATTGATTTATGTATTAGGAGCTCGAGAGGCAGCACAAGATTAAAACCGACAGAGCATGATCGGTTTGTAAGAGATAATAAAATTTCGACAGAAGGAGTAATGCATGGGAAATTTATTGGAAAATTTTAAAACTGATATACTAGGGACGCTAACTACACAAATTGATGTTGTGCAGGCCAAACAAAAACAAATGGAGGCAGAACAAAATTTGGCGATCTTCTGTCCCCGATGCAGGAAGAAACATAGCCATAAGAAATGTCCGCTAGATGCAGCCCAAACATGCACCATCTGCACAAAAGATCACCTTATGGAAAGCTATCCCTCACTTCCTAGATTAAATGCAGTATATAAGGAAGCAGAAGAAGAGCCAGAATTGGTGTATTTGCTCAACCAGCGCCGTCAGTGGCAGCCGCGACAGTCTGGTATGTTTTTGGACCCAACCTCTTCTTTTGAGTCTCCGCAATATAATGCTCAACAATATAATATGTGGCAAAGTCAAACCCAACCCCCCTTTCCAAACTGGTCACCACAGTCGTTTCCTTCATCAACCCCGTGGCTGAATCAGGCAAGCCAATCTAGTTGGCCGAATTTTCCCTATGCCCCACCATATTGGCAAAGTAACACATACCCACCACAATGGACTCCCCCTACTTCACAAAGTCCAGCCTGGCAGACAAACTGCCAAAGACCGATGCATCAGCCAGTAGGAACCATTCCGCTCCCTCAACCTACACTACCAGCCTTACAACAAAATATCCAGTCTACTCTGAGACCGCAACTCCCAGCCCAACCCAACCCCAATCCAAATAACAGACCGGTCCAATCTGTCCAAATAGTAGAAACATTAGAAATAGGAGTTGATCTGAGGGAGTGTAATGATCTTCAGCTAAGATCTAGGTGTATTATTGGAACTTAGGGAGATAAGACAACCCATGCTGAAAATCAATTACCCAAAGAACACCTGTCACAAGAAGAAGATGTGAACAAACAACAAACTCATAACCAAGAAACCACATCCTCTCCCCTGTTCCCAGAACGATTAATCATACCTCGACCTACATAATATCCTGATTTTGACATTCTGGGAGAATTACAAAATTTGTACATAAAAATTCCATTCCTCCAAGCCATTCAAGACATCCCGATATATGCAAAGACTATCAAAGAATTGTGTGTAAAGAAACCAAGGAGGAATGCAGCAAACAATCCAAGAGTCCAAGTAGTTGGCACTCTATCTGACTTATTATCAGTAAAAGAAACACCCATTAAATACGAAGACCCAGGAAATCCAATAGTCACTGTCCAAATTTATGGTCAAACCTTCCCTAATGCCTTAGTTGATCTAGGAGCTGCAATCAACATCTTGACAACCATTATTTGCCAAAAGCTAGGCATTACATCTGTAGAACCCACTTCTACCTTACTAGAACTAGCTGACCAATCTTTGGTTAGGCCAGAGGGCACACTACATGATGTCATGGTATCTGTTGACTCCTGGGAATATCTGACTAATTTTCTGATAATAAATCCCAAAAGCTGACTTGATGGACACCCATTGATTTTAGGAAGACCTTGGCTTGCAACTGTTGATGCCTATATTGGCTGCCGACAAGGCAATATGACCATAACGAGGGGAGTGAATATCAAGAACTTAGCCTTATATCCTCCAGAACAGCAAAATGTCACAATGATCAAAACTAATAATCACCCTGTGTCATACCTTACTGGCAACATTAGATCTCCATTAACTATACAAGAGACACTTGATTTGAAAGACCAGATAGAGGACGATGCCATTAATAAATTTATTAGTCAAACTAAACTCAGATCCCGCACATAGTGTCACATGATAGAGGCAGCATTCGATAATGAATTAGAAGAAGATCCTCTTAAAGATACACATGATCAAACGATACCTGTTACCTTTGTTGCAAATAGTAAAGTTGTGGAAATTGAACCGGGAAAAACCTTAAACATTAATGCCAACCTCACCTCCGAACAAGAAACAAAGCTCATCCATTTGTTGAGGAAATATAAAGAAGCATTTGGATGGGACTACCCTGATATGAAAGGAATTGACCCCCAATTATGTACACACCACATTTACATAGAAAAAGATGCGAGACCTGTTTTCCAGCCTCAGAGGAGACTTAATCCTCATCTAAAAGATGTGGTAAAAGCTGAACTTCAAAAACTTTTAGATGTCAATTTCATCTATCCTATCTGCGATAGTAAATGGGTCTCTCCGCTTGTGGTGGTACCAAAAAAGAATGGGAAACGGAGAATATGTGTGGACTACAAAGAACTAAATAAAGCAACACAAAAAGACCACTTCCCTCTCCCATTTATTGATCAAGTATTAGACAATTTGGCAGGAAAGAAATTCTTTTCCTTCCTAGATGGCTTCAGTGGATATAATCAGATCCAGATTGCTCCTGAAGACCAAGACAAAACCACTTTTACTTGTCCTTGGGGAACATTTGCCTATAGAGTTCTACCTTTTGGCTTATGCAATGCTCCTGCCACATTCCAAAGGGCTATCCTCAGCATTTTTGCAGACTTAATAAATGAAGGACGTGAAGTATACATAGATGACTTTACACCATATGGAGACGATTTCGATCTAGCATTGGATACACTGGAAAAAGTCCTACAACGCTGCATTGCTACCAGGCTTTGTTTAAGCCATGAAAAATGCTATATGATGATGACTGAAGGACTTATTCTAGGACACTATATTTCAGCAGCTAGCATTCAGGTAGACCCAGCCAAAATCCAAATAATTTTTCTTATTCCCACTCCTACCACTTAAACGGAGGTACACAGTTTTCTTGGATTTTCTGGTTATTATAGGAGGTTTATAGAACATTTTTCGCATATTGTTGCACCTCTATATGCACTAACTGGTAACGTTGAATTTCTTTGGATAAAGAAATGTGAACGTGCTTTCCAAGATCTGAAGAAGCTTGTGTCCACAGCCCTAGTCCTTCGAGAAACAAATTGGGATTTGCCATTTCAGATATCATCTGATGCCTCAGATACAACCATTGGAGTAGTCCTTGGGGAGGAAGAGGATAAGAAACCATATGCAATTTATTATATTAGCAAAAATTGATCCCCTGCTGAATTAAATTACACTGTTATTGAAAAAGAATTTCTAGCTGTAATACATGATGTCAATAAGTTTAGACATTACATTACTGGATATCCTGTTATCTTGTATACAGATCATTCTGCCATCAAATATTTAGCAAACAAGCTTATCACAAATGGCAGAATAACTATATGGCTGATTTTATTGCAGGAATTTGATATTACAATCAAGGATCGACCTGGAAAAGAAAATCCTGTAGTCGATTTTCTCTCAAGAATGGCAAAGCCAATCGATGCAGCAACAATTGAAGATAAATTTCCGAATGAGCATCTGTTTGTTGTTGCTATTAAAACGCCCTGGTATGCTGATGTTGCCAATTACCTAGCAGTAGGTAAACTACCAAAACATCTAACCCCTAATGAGCAGAAATAGATTGTTCAACGGAGTGCTCGATTCTCTTGGGTTGGAGGCTACCTATTCCACACAGGGGCAGATATGCATATCAGAAGATGCATTCGGGAGGATGAAATATTTGAGATTTTAAAAGCTTGCCATGACAGACCATGTTGCGGACATTTCGCCAATCGCAGAACTGGACATAAGGTGCTACAAATAGGGTATTATTGGCCTACAATTTTCAAAGATGCAAAGAAATTCGTCCAAGCTTGTGATAGTTGCCAGAGAGCAGGACGCTCTGGTCAATCCGATGAGATGCCCTTGAACCCACAGCTAGTGATTGAACCATTCAAACGATGGGCCCTTGATTCCGTTGGACCAATTAACCCACCCTCAAACCAGAAAACGTATATTTTGGTGGCAATAGAATATGTCACCAAATGGGTTGAAGCAGAGGCATCTCCGAGAGCTACAGAAGATTTTGTCATATAGTTCTTGTTCCATATATTCGTGCGTTATGGCCTTCCAAGAGATATAATTATAGACGGTGGACCACAGTTTTCTGGGAAGAAAATAGCTGCAACACTAAAAAACTATCATGTCCAGCATAAAATCACTACTCCATACCACCCACAGGCAAATGGTTAGGTACAAAGCAACAATAACATAATAGAAGCAATCCTAACAAAAGCAATTGCGTCACATAGACGTGATTGGGCTGCCAGACTACCAGAAGCATTGTGGGCTTACAGAACAACATGGAGAAGTACTATTGGTTACTCACCTTATTAATTAATGTTTGGAAAGCAACCCATTTTTCCCATAGAATTTGAAATCCAAGCACTGCGAACAACACAGGAAGTTGGCTTAGATTTAACTGAGGCACAGATTAATCGATTACAGCAGATCAATGAGCTCGATGAAATCAGGCTCTTTGTACTCCAAAACACTGAACTAATCCAACAGCAGCAAGCTAAATGGAATGATGCTCTCATTAGAAATAAAGTCTTCCACGAAGGAGAATGGGCACTTTTGTACGATTCCAGGTTTCAGGACTTTCCTGGGAAATTTCAAACTCATTGGTTGGGACCATACGAAATCCAGAAGGTACATGAAAATGGTACTCTTACTTTAATCACTATTGACGGTTCTGGATATGCCTTCAAGGTAAATGGCCACCGAGTTCATCTTTATTGCAAACCACTCACTTGGGAGTCCTTCTGCTAGTAGCTATGCCAGGACTCTGATATGGAAATTTTGGGGGAGGGAGAGAAGTCTTCCTCACCTATGATTCATTAAGTAATTTATCTCTTTTCATAGTTTGTACATAATTTCTTTTGTTTTGTTGAATCATTTTTGTACATATTTTTGAATCAACGCTTTGTCGTTACTTTTTGAAGCAGCAACAATGTTATTATTTTTGTTGTTCCTTTTCTCAAAGGGATAGCATTTTCATTCTGTTGTTCCTTTTTCAAAAGAACAATACCTTTTGGATCAGCCGTCATTTTTCTTTAATTTTGTTCTTTTTCTTTACTTTTGATTTTTGTTGTTCCTTTTCCAAAGGAGCAACACTTTTGCTTTTTGTTGTTCCTTTTCCAAAGGAACAACACTCATGTGTTTTGTTGTTCCTTTTCCAAAGGAGCAACACTTGGGTGTTTTGCTATTCCTTTGGAAAAGGAACAACATTTTCGATTTTTTGCTGTTCCTTTTCCAAAGGAACGACATTTCTGCATTCTGCTGTTCCTTTTCCAAAGGAACAACATTTTCGATTTTTGTTGTTCCTTTTCCAAAGGAATGGCATTTGTGTGTTTTGTTGTTCCTTTTCCAAAGGAACAACATTTCCGATTTTTGCTGTTCCTTTTCCAAAGGAACGACATTTGTGTGTTTTGCTGTTCCTTTTCCGAAGGAACAACATTTTCGATTTTTGTTGTTCCTTTTCCAAAGGAACGACATTTGTGTGCTTTGCTATTCCTTTTCCAAAGGAACAACATTTTCGATTTTTTATGTTCCTTTTCCAAAGGAACGACATTTTTGTGTTTTGTTGTTCCTTTTCCAAAGGAACAACGTTTTCAATTTTTGTTGTTCCTTTTCCAAAGGAACGACATTTATGTTTTCTGTTGTTCCTTTTCCAAAGGAACAACATTTTTGATCTTTGCTATTCCTTTTTTCCAAAATGAACACCACTTGTATTCTTTTGCTCTTCCTCTTTGAAACAACAACATCCTTGTATTCCTTTTACTTATGCTTGCCCCCCTTGCTGTTTTAAATTAAGGATGCTTACTGTTCCTGTTCTTTCAAGTCTTTTGGAATACAACTATGCACTTATGCAATGGATACAAAATCATAACATACTGAAATCAGGTGAATTATAAAATTGTTATTTTTATAAGAAATTGCTCTGAATTGGTAAAAGGACAAAGGGAAGGACACACTTACCCATTATCTTTCGCTGTCATTTTTTCACTAACTCTGCTCTGATTGGTTATCTTTATCATGTTGGTTCCTTTTAAATCCTCTTTGATTATTATTCAGGAATAGGAGTAAAGGGTTTATATCTCCCTATTGAGATGTTAAGACTTCTTCCACCATTCCTACTCTTAAGGAGTGTTGAACCACCCTTTGTGTATAAATGGGAAAGTACTTTATGAAAAAGAAAGAAAAAAGAGAAAAATGACTTGTTTATATAAGTTGTCAAATGCAGGATAGGGGGTCTCATCAAAGAGCCAGCCTACCATGATCATGAGGAAGAAAGTGAAGTGGCATTCCCACTATGGCCACCACACTAGGGATATGGTCCAAAAGGTATATCAAATAAAGAACCCTTGGAACAGGAGGTCTCATCACGAGCTGGCCTGCCCACCTTTTTCTCCTTCCTCGTGAATGGCATTATGGCTAACTGGTCACGAAGACAGCATAATGGCCTACATTTTGACATCACATAACATTTCCTAAGCATACACAAAGGATCATGGTTCCATGGGTGAAATAAACAAGTTTTCCAAGGTTATGGACACCTGTTAGCAGCAGAACACTGTTAATGGTATTGAAGTCACATTATTTACACCAATAGGTAGTTATTGGCACCCTTCTGTTTCTTATACCTTAGTAATCAATCACATAAGAAGAATATATATTATTTCCCGAACCATACAACGCATGTAAATCTATTATCACCAATCATGACAGAACAATTGACAATGACCGCATGAGACTCCGTATCCACGGCAGATGTCCTATCCTCCCAGCCTCGCATCATATCACAGCAGTTTCTTACGTATTAAGCGATCCGACTCTACGCCTCGATTTCGGTAATCTGCTACTTTTGTAAACATGGCATATTGCCATACGCTATTCCTTTATGACTCTGCTTTAGAACAGAACGACACGCTGCTCCTTTATTTGACGGCCGGGATGGCCTATCACATTGCGGGGGGGGGGGGGGGGAGGTTAACCTCATCATTCCCTGGATTACGTGTCAGACCACTATTCGGGAAACTGCATACTTGGGAATAGCACGGCTCAATGATATACTATTTTTTTATCTTTTGCATGACTTGCTATTCCTAAGCCATTTCCATTGTATACTCTGCGGCATTAGATTTTGAATGAGTCTTGCATCTGCCAGCCTCTCTATGTTTTAACAGCGTAAACAACTATCGTTCCATTGTCAAAATTTTGAGATTTTACAGTGAAACCATAAACATGGGAGGAAGATCGATTCGGAGAGAACCGTAGGTGTTAATAGTCTCTGATGCTGCACGTGAAATCCTAGCAAGAGCAGGGTGGCTAACTTATCTCAATTGCTTACAGGAATTCAACGAGACTGTAGTAATTGAATTCCTATAGAAATTACAAAAGGATCACTCCATAGTGAGGGGGAGACACATAGCAGTCATCGATGACATAATCACAGAGGTCTCAGGACTGCCAACCGCTGGACCTATATGGACGCTAAAGAAGGAGAGATTGTAGAAGATTATAGAAACCTTCCAGGAGGAAGGCCAAAGCCTGACAATTAAAGGAAAGGGGGTTCTACCAGTAGCATTAGGAGAGCCGTGGGCGGAATTGGCAAAGACCATTCAAAGCTACATCACCTGTGAAGGCAGAAAAGACATGGTAAGACCACGACACCTTATACTCTTAGCTGTATTAAAGCAAAAATGCTCTGTAAATTTACCTCCATTTTTGAATTCATTACTTCATGACGTTGCACGGAGCATAAAAAAGGTACAGCATGTAGAATTAGTTGTTAGTCATCATGGGTTGATATGGTTAATAGTCAGCCATAGCCTTACCCAGCAGCAGAGTAGCTGGGAAGAGCTAATTTCCATGATAGATGGAGGATTGACCACACCATCCCCAAAATGTAAACATGCCACCAGTACACCTGAGCGTCCAGAAAAATGAAGGAAATCAGTCCGACTAGCATGGCTATGAGGGAGGCTAGAGAATCCCCAAGGAAATACCAGCCAACCTGTAGAGATAGAAGATACAGGGGATGAGAAACCCCCATGATTAGAAGGAGAAGACAATGAGAAAGTAATGAAGGAAAATGAGGAAGGAGAAATGGAGGAAGAAATTGAGCAACCTGAGCAGGAGGAGGAAACATAACAACAGGAAGGAAATCCATTGCAGGATCCATTGAGAGAATATGAATTGGCCAAAGTTTTGGCCAATATGGGCGAATATGGCTGTTAAACACACATGGACAACAAGAGAGATATGAAAGATAAAACATGCAATACAATTTTATTAACAAGAGATTTACATTTATATTACATTGTTGTGACCGTTGGGTTTCACATCCCAAGGTCTCTTGGACTGCTTTTGTCCATTCGACTTCCACACTAACCCATTGAGGATTAGGTGTCCAACATTCCCCCCCTTAATCCGAAGGGTTATGTATGAGTCCAAGAAGAGAGCTGTAATACAAAATGTGCAAAAAATGCATGGCAGCAATAGGCTGAATGTGCTCTATGAAATGTTGGTATAAAGGGCAGTGGTTTAAGGATGACCACCAACACTGGAACGCTTAGTGCAGTTCCCGGAACTCTTCAAAAACTGGCAAGAAACTAAAGTTTTCTGCTAGAGGAAGTGATCCTATTGTTTTAAAGAGGGAAACCTTCAACCATAAAAGGGAGGTCTCACCCCACATAAAAGGTAAAACTTCAACCTGAAAAGGGAAGTCTCAACCTGTGATGGTTTAAGGATGACCAACAACTCTGGAATGCTTAATGCAATTCCTGGAACTCTTCCAAAACTGGCAAGAACCTGGAGTCTTCTGCTAGAGGAAGTGTTCTCAATTTTGTTCCTGGAATTCTTTCGAAACTGGCAAGAAGCTGAAGTCTTCTGCTAGAGGAAGTGTCCCAGATTGCCAACTGAAGGCATGTTCACGGGCATCTTTGTCTCTGGCTACAACTCTGAAACTGGTGTGGCAGGTTGTGGTTCAGGCTTGCTTGTAGATGACCATCATTTCGCCCCCTCTCAGATACAAGGTGAGATGATGGAGGAACTCAGCTGCAAGACTATTCAATACTATAGAACAAGTTCTAACATGTGTTTGGAATATCTTCTTGGTTGTTGATGCCCATTTCCAAGAAGCGATCCATCCAAGATGAATCTTTGTTCTTGGAGGACGTTTGTTTCTGAAGCATCTGTGTGAAGAATGATTGGTTTTATGACAGTGCTTACATGGTTGAAGATCAAAACAGTGATCTTTCAAATGGCCAACTCAGTCAGAGTGTTGGCATTTCACGATCTGTTGTTGTTGTTGTTGCTGTGGAAGAGGGGCGGAATCTGGAACAGCTGAAGGTGAACTGTCATGAATGAATCCAGCACTCTGAAACTGAATGGGCTTGGCATAGTCTGGAATATGAAAGGAAAAGTCCTTGTCATATCCAAGACCAGTTCTGTGCTTGTTGTGGACAAGCTGTTCCCAAGGTCTGATGATGGGCTTAGGAAGTGCAGACTGAGTTTCTGCATCTGCATATACAACTGCTGCTTTATTTGAATGAACAATAACATTATTGACTTGCTGTTTATGGGAGTCTATTTCAATCTTCTGAACATAAACAGGTTCAAAATGATGACTCCACTTGTGTAATTCTTCCTGTTGTAGCTTTGTCTCAAGCTACAAAAACTCTATCTTTTCTTGTGCATTTTGTATACATTTTTGAATGTCAGCAATAATGTCTTTATTGATTATGATTGCGCTGTCAGCAGTGGATACGATTAGAGTTCTCAATAACTCTAATATTCTTTCAAGCTTAGCCATTTTTCTACACCTTAAAAAATCCTCCAAAATCCCACAGAAAAATGTCAGCTACTAAATATCTTCAAGTTACACAAGAAAGCCCTGTAGCTTAACGGGAAAAAACCAACCAGAGATATCTTGAAACTATGAAAATTATACAAATATCACCGAGTCCTTCTATATTTAGCCAACAGTTACCCAAATACTCTAATATTTTGAAGAAATCCCTTGACTGCTACAAAACTATCAGCTGTTAAATATCTTCAAGCTACACAAAGAAAATCCTCCAGATTAAAGAAAAACGCAGGGCAAGCACTGGTGGCTTAATGAGCAGACTATTGCAACTGTGGCATTTTTCATTGCATCCACAACAAATATTTTAGTTCCAAAATATGGCGGCAAGATTATTGATATTGTCAGCAGAGATTTGAGAACGGAAGAAGAGAAAGCAGATGCTTTTAATACCATCAAAAAAACTCTTGTGGAAATTCTTCTTATAATCTTAATTGGTTCATTTGCTACTGCACTGCGTGGATGGTGGTTTGCATCATCAAGTGAGCGTGTTGTTGCTCGACTGAGAAAAGATTTATTTCGACATCTTATTAACCAAGAGATCGCATTCTTTGATGTCACACGAACTGGGGAACTTCTTAGTCGTCTTTCAGAAGATACAAATTATTAAAAATGCAGCAACGACGAATCTCTCAGAGGCTCTCCGCAATCTCACAATTGCATTGATAGGCCTCAAAAAGATATTTTCCTGTACCAGCTTTGAATCCAAGGGAACTTGTCCAGACAACACTTCAATAAAAATCTCTGATATGAACAACCTTTAAGAAAATACACTAATTCGGTCTATAATACCACGAAACTTGCTAATTAGGAATCAAATCAATACATATCTTCCTTTGATCTGTATGCCTTCTCTAGCGCTACCAAACCATTTCACTGTTCTGCAAACTAGACAAGTCGCTCTCTATTGCTGAAGAGCAGTTTTCGTTTTCCGCCGAACGGGAGGAACTCCACGCTTTTACCCAAATTGAAATTACTGGAAAATTCACACTTTCCCTTTTATATGCAGAAGCTATCTTTCAAATTATGATTATAAAACCATTTCACAATCAATCAATCTCTGTATATGAGAGTTTCCTCTTTCATGGCAAATTTAGAACTTCTGAAATCTTCAATCAAGTCCAATGACTCAATTCATGCATATATGACTTGAACCCATGAAACAATGTGCCCATATTCCGTTCGACATTATTAATCGACCCAACCAGCACAAAACTCTGTATTTTCGACCCAATATCAATCATGTATATATTAGCAGATTCAACTCGAATCTGTTCAAGAATAAATGCCCACCAGACACCTTGAATTCACATTCATATAACCCAATACAACAATGGTTCACTTCAGACAGAGTAGGCCTACACTATCCGACTCTCCCAGGAAGATCTCACACCTGCGACAACATTACCTTAATATTAGCATTTTGCAATTATCCTGGTTCGATTCAGCTGTATATATAACATTGTTTGATTTTCATGAAGAATTATGCGTAGATTAAAAACAACACAAACAGGAGCTCTGCATTGCCTCATCGTCAAGTAAGGGTGGCGAATCTTGAAGCTGGTTAATGGCAAGACTTACCTTCCATTTATTGTGAAAGTATATGGGCACATCAAATTTTGAGGACATTGGGACCTTTCAGAATATATACCATCCTGCATTTTCCTTTTGGAGCATGTTTTCATGTTTCATTCAGTGGATAATAGGTGAAGCCCTATGACATGGCTTTGGATGATCATATGAAAAATATGAGTAAAGGGTAGCTTTTGGGATTGTTTATTACACTTGGTGTGGTCACATTTATCATCTCGAAGACTGTTCTTGCTTATTTTCTCTACAGGAGATGGTCCAGACACCGCGTTTCTCAAGAAACCAAAACAGGTAGTAAAATGGTCCTGTTCCAGTCATCAGGAAAGAGCTCCATTACCTCTGAAATTTTGTTAAAGAAGACACTGAATCTGACCAATAAGGACATTATTGGAACTGGTTGTTATGGAACAGTCTACAAACTGGTCATAGATGAACATATAGCTTTTGCCATAAAAAGACTTACTAGAAGCAGCATTGATCAACAACGTGGCTTTCAAAGAGAGCTTGGTGCAATGGGTGACATAAAGCAGATTAAATATTCAACTTTGAAATATGAATTAAATACAATCAATCATCACAGTGAAGGATCGAAACTTGTATCGATTGCCACAGCAAAGAATCGATGCTCCAAATTTATATGGAATCCTTTACCCAACTTACAATCAACCATAGTTCTTCACAAGGTTTCAACACACATTACCTTTGCTGTGTCTGGAAATTCATGCCACTGTCAAGACTGATCAATACGTCGTCCAAATGCCTTTCAATACCATGTTATCTCCATTTGTACAAGTGTTATAGACATTTTTGTTCCTTGCAGCACCAAGCATGAAATGTCCATAAACCAAGGGCTCCTAAGTCCCTAAAAGTGTTGTTCCAACCCCTAAATTAACAAGGTCAACAAATTACAGCTTCTCCCAGATGTTCTCCACCAAAAATTGCTCAGAATAAGTCAAAACAGGATCATTTCAGCTGCTCCACTCGCTAGCTGCATTGCATAGCACCTAAATACACTAGCTGGGTGCGTTGCAATGCACCTAAATGCACTATCAGGGTGCATTGAGCGGGAAATGAAAAATAGCAGTGCCATTCCGCGAGGTGGAAAGACAATGGAAGCTTCCAGAATCTTCTCCTATGACACTTGCCTCGCTGAATTCGACCAAGGATGAGTAAGAGGCTCTCAGTCTCCAAGTGGAAGCAAGAACTGACAGAGAGAAGACACAAATCAAATTACAGGCTGACTCGTCCTCCTTGCATACATCTATATATGGATCCCTCATCCCAGAGATCCAGAGGCTATAATTTTGTACATTGCAGGGAATTGTTGTTGGTTTCGAGATAGATATCAGAGTATTGGGTGATTTATGCTTTGTTGGAGGTGAAGAAGAGGCTTCTTTGTTGGGAGGTTGGTGCTGGGTCAGGAATCATCGGTTGTAACTCCTCCTAGATCTTCTTGTATATCAATAAATACTATTTGAGTTTCTCCTACATGCTTGTGTATCATTGATGCTTGTTACATTTGTATGTTTAGCTTAAATCTGATCCTAAGCTGTTTATGAATATAGATCCATGTCTTTGTATAGTTTTCTTCTTCTGTGATCCTACAGGAACTTGGTGAAGCTGGGCAAGTAAGGGAGCAGGTAGCTGGAAGCTGTCAAAGAAGAGAGGGATTGGATCAAAGGATTAGCGCAAGACACAAGTCGGTTCTTTCTATCCCCCTCTATCTTTAATTCATAAAGGAAATACAAAAGTAGTTTTCTCTGTTTGTTTCTAAGGCAGCTGTCACACCTTAGTGGGATAGAGCAGTTCTAAATAGACACTTTTCCCGGTAACAAAATGGCGACTCCACTGGGGACGATTGTCTAGTTAGTTTGTTTGTGCATGTTTTTGTTGTTTGTTTCATAAACTTATAAGTAGCATTCGAACTGCATTTGCCATAACAAATGCAAAGTAGACATCTGCTACTTCAATCCATTCACTGGATCTGTTTATGATTTGAACAGCTGATTCACAAATGATCTGATTTCCCTTTGTGATAGCTCTTAGACCCTCCTTAGATCTACCCCCTGATTGTGCATTACTGATTGCTTTTACTCGGCCAAAAACCAAAGAATAAACTGTAAACTGTGACCCAGAACCCAGACAGATTCTCGTTTTTGGCCCAGAACAGGCACTGTTAAGAGTTCCTGAATTTCAGCGCAGTTCCCGAAAGGGCAACCTGCGCTGCAATCTAGTTTCTCTGTGTTACAGGTGCGCTGATCAGACTAGCCCTGTGCAGCTGAGGTTCTTGTGCTTCATTCTTTCCAGTTTTGTCTCTGATTTTTGCAGCCTGTGATCAGTGTATGTGTCTGTTTAAAAACCCCTTTTCCTTGCTGTAATTCTGCCTCCTTTGTACAAAAGAACTGTAGATGTTTTTGTGTGTTTGTTGAGTCGTTTACAGTTTTCCATTGCAAAAGTAGAATAGTCGTACTGTCGTCCTTTGATTTAGATCTGTCGCAAGTGTCGATTTCGATCATAAGAGAAAGTTTGATTGCTGTTGATGGTCTATTATACTTGTACTATTGCCTTTGGTCTGAATTTGTGACTTTCTAGTGTCAAAAATGAGTATTTATTTCAAAATCGTAAAGCGTCGTAATCGTCTTTATCTTTTTATTTCGAAAAGAAGCTTGTTTGTGTTTGTCGCTTGAAAGCAAATTTAGATTTGTACATCAACTTTCTTTTTAGCATCAATACTAAGAAAGTCAAAAACAAATACATGCACATGTGCATTTGCATATTGACAGTCTGTTTGGCTTGATTTAGGAAAGTGCATTTACAGTGTGCTCTTTGCTCTTTGCGAAAAGATTGTGTCTTTCTTTTCCCCTAGTAGCTAGGATTTTCATTGCTGAAAGGAGATAAAAGTTTGCTTATCATCCTTAGATTGCATTTTAGGAATTACATCTACATCTCGTGGTGAACCCAAAAGGAAAACTTCATAAGAAAGATCAACTTAAAATAAATTCAATGAATCTAACAACGCTTTGGAACTTAACGCACAACATTTAGAGGTCTAGGCTAGAGACGTATTCCGGCGTCGTAAAGCCTCGTAATTGTTGTCCTCACTAATGGTTGGGTGATTCCTCCACTTTGAGACGATAAGTGCGAGTACAAACTTGTGCTCCCACGTACCGTTGAGTATATATTGGGATACCCCTATAGGCTTAAATCCTTTATCCATAGGAAGCCGTGTCTGCCGCCCTATCGATCGCAATGCACTGAACACAACATTCGGGAAGATTGACTGCCATACCGTAAAAAGTATTCTGCAGTTTCGCAATTGGTTTGGTACTCCCTCTACCTAGATCTCCAGAGCAGTCCCTTTCATTCCTTTTCAGACTCCTTAACGGAAAAGGTCCATCTGAGCACTTGTCACTTCAGGCTCATTAAGAATCGAAGGAGACTAGAGTCATCTTTTGTTTTTTCTCGACTCTTAAAAACTGAAAAAATAAGTTGTGTCAAAAGCATCTAAAATTCATTTAATTCGGAAACATACTTCCCCTTTTTTATTTTAGTTGATCGAGTAATCCGCAATCGTGGAAGAAAGTCAATTGAAACCCCATCTTTCACAGAGGCTTACGAGTCAATCGTCTTTGTCTCTGGAATAGAAGCCAGTACGGACAAAGCGAACTCGTTTAACCGGTTCCAAATCTCCTATTAAAGTTAGAACAAGTGTTCCAACAACATCAGAGACTCCGGTTACTCCAAACATTTCTGGAATCCCTGCCTCTACAGAAGAAGTTCAACAGCCACAGAGGGATAGTGATACTGATCCTAGTCTAAGGGTAAACACTTGTGTTACCGAACTAGTTCCATCTACAACCGGTTCGGAGGGTCTTACTCTTCAAACATCTGTTGCTGTCGATTCCATACCTTCTTCGGCACCAAAAATATTTTACGGACTTGACAGTCTTCCCCTTCCACCTGGTTTGATTGCAATTGAAGAAAGTGTAGAAGATCCTCAAACAAGTACTCCAACGCATTTTGGAGTCGGGATCACTCTATATCCTTCTTCATCAGAAGTTAGTCTACCACCAGCGGAAGCTCCTGTAGAATCGCTAGGTAATCTTTTGGATAGACTACAAATGTTTGAACAACCGTCAACATCTAGGACTGTGTCATCCGACACAGCGACGAGAGAACTTCTTGCTATCACTCCGACAATGTTTGCCGGCATACCAGCTGTCCCGACTAGCTCTCAGCCACTAGAAGGAGCCCACTCAGGGGCTATTACGACAGTATGGTCCGTTCCTGTTTGTTCATCCGGAATAATATCCGGAAACTCTTATGTTGAGTCTCAACAAATTGATCCATTTGGAGGTCAATTTGGGCAGTCCGGTCCCCAAGGGCAAACAATCCCCTTGAGTTCCGGATTACCACCGTATGGGGGGCAGTATGCCCTTTCATTACCCCCTCTAGGAGGATATCCATACGGGAGTTCACAACAACATTCAGGTTACACTGGAATTACCTCAAGTGGTTGGGTACCTATACTACCTCAACAACCAAGAGTTGTGTTTTCGATGCAATAATGCGTACCTATGTCGAATATCTCGACTACACCAACTATTGTGACAGTGTCACAAGTTCAAACGCTGCCTGTTGTATGCCAACCTCAGATTTCTCAGGTTGTAATGCAACAGCCCCTTGACCCTGCGACTCAACCACAATCGCCGACTAGTGGGGCGACACAGGTCCAGACGGGTACAATTACCCCTCACCTTGGTCCAACGGTTAGTATAGCGCAACAGCACATGGCTTCACAACCATGGCTGGTGCAGTACCAACAACCACAATTCCAACATGTATACCAAGGTTCTGAGCAGCAAATCGATGCGAACAGTGGACAGCCGTACATTCAAAACGGTCAAAATCAACCATTTTAGAATGGTCATGTCCACCAACCTTACCAAACATACCAGCATCAAATGCATTATGCTGGTATGCAAAGACCAACTGCTCAGGCAATCCCATCTTATCCTGGGTATGCTTCACCTAACCTGAATCAGCAGTTACCCTTTGTGGCAACCTTAGAGTTACCTGATTTAAATCGGTTAACAAACGATCCAATTGCCTACGCCCCTTGGTGGCCAGCGATTCCGCATTAAAATTCCATCAGATATTCCTAAATTTAATGGAAATCCGGGTGAAGATCCATCGAATCACGTGATGACATTTCATCTATGGTGTTCATCAAACACCCTAAATGATGATTCAATAAGACTTCGACTCTTCCAGAGGACGTTAACGGGTCCAGCGGCAAAATGGTACATTGAATTGCCTAGAGCTTCGTTCGACAACTTCAGTACCTTAGCCACAACCTTTTTAACCCATTTTCAATTACCAATAAGGTACGAAATAGGAACAGAACTTCTTACCAACTTCAAACAGACAACAGCCACTCAAATATCTAATCATATACATGAGTGGCGACGTCGTCGTAGGATGGTAAAAACGTACGTCCCCGATCAGCTATTAGCTGAATGGTTTATCAAGTCATTACTGCCTTCCATCACGGAAGATGTGGCAAAGGGGGGAGTCGTAATAGAAGAGCAAGTTATCGCTCGAGCACAATATCTGGACTTGATCTACACTCGGTCTAGCACGCTCTATGACAAAATACCTGACGCCCCTAGACCGGAATTCTCAATTCCTCCTCCTCCTAAATCAAACAATGACTCTCATGCCGGTGATGGCGTGATTGGCACGACAGACACGAAATCGACAAAGGCTACATCCAAAAACGCCTGTAATATTTCAGGTCAAAATGAAAAAGACGAACTTCTTGCTTCGGAAGTAAATGCCGTATCGACAGATAAAGGCAAAGAAACCAAACAACCAGGGAGCAAGAAGAAAGGCAAAGGGAAGAAGAAGAAACAGGATGAATCGTCACCTGAAAAATCTTCTTCAAACCCTCCTGGAGATAGGAAACCAAAAAATCCATGCTTTATATGCGATGAGGATCATTGGACCGCGCATTGTCCACACCGAGCTGAGCTTAAGAAATTCTTTAAAAATTCAAAAACCTCAGCAGTGTTAACTGATCTGTTTCCAAATCCAGGATGAAAGTGGAAATGCTTCCCCATCTCAAGTGCTAATGTTGTCAGTTTCAAAACAGAAAAATGATGCTTTGATATCGAAAAGGAACAAATATTATGGGAATCCACAGCTGTCGAACAACAAGGATAAAGATCAACCAAGTAGTTCGACAACAACTTCGATAGAAGTTATGCCACCCACCATTCCTGAATTAATGATAAAACCGCCAAAGGGAGTAGTACACAAGTCGACATTTAATCCCCGCGCTAGAGCGGCACATCATTATAATATAGTGGAAGATTTGGCCCAATCACCATCCGCTATGTCGACTCTTGAAGTACTACAAAGTTGCCCATCCCAAAGGCAGGCTTTATTATCAGCCATTGGTGGGATTGACCCAAAGGATTCCGATCTTGTATCCTTCGATCATAAAGGATACGATCCTCAGTTACCAGCTCAACTAGCTTTCCTTACTCAAGTGAAAGCCCTCAACAAAACTGTTCATCGAACAATTATTGATGAGGGGGCAAATACATGCATTATGTCGATGAGTTGCTGGAAAACTTTAGGATCTCCAACCTTGTCACGATCTTCAGCGACATTAAAAGCATTCGACGGAAGGACATATACCCCATATGGTATCCTAAATAACTTGAAAGTTGAACTAGGGGGGAAAACGGTAGAAATAGAGGTTGAAGTCATTGATGGGAATCTTGATTACAACATCCTACTAGGAAGACCATGGATTTATGCCATGGCAGCTGTTGTGTCGACCTATTTTAGAAATATTGCATTTCCCTTTCAAGGAGGAATTACAATCGTCGATCAACAAAACTTCCTCCCCAATGGTTCTCAAGTTACAGGAAGCATTCCCATGATCCATGGAAGCCCCCATTCGCTTCAGAATATCGGAGTAGGCCTACTAAAATATCCTATACTAATGGGCACTTTCGCTCTTCCACCTCCAATCAATCTGGCGGAAGTAGCGATGATAGGTACCTGCAACATGATATCTTCTACAAAGATCTCAGAAAACGATATCGACATGGATCATGCAGTGGTTTTGCCCCCAAGCCCAACGGAAATATTATAGCAATCAATGTTTCTAGCATGGGAGGCAAACCCAAATCAACGCTCATCAAGCATTTGGATAGATAGGTCTAGAGAATTTGGTACTCCTTCAGATCCTTGGTCGCAAGTGCATGTCACCGACGAAGTAATTGTCCAATCAATGGTAATTGAAGGAGCACCATGGAATGATTCCCACCATCGTTCTCTTCTCCCAGATTGTGGAGAAGATACTCAAAATGACCTTTATCATCCTTCAGTCTTTGATTTTCTATCAAATACTATACATATGGTGGATTCCGAGCAAAACTTGTCCAACATTGAAGAGACTATAGCCATAAATATCTCGACCAAAACAAATGTTGTAGAGAATATTTTTGTTGGCAAATGTTGTTCTCCTTCAGAACCGGAAATATATAACGCTCTTTTTCGCGAATACAGAGATGTCTTTGCTTGGTCATATAGTGAAATGCCAGGCATTGACTCGAGTATCATTGAACACGAAATTAAGATGTATCTAGATGTCAAACCAGTACGACAACGGCTAAGGTAGGTGCACCCCAAGAAAGCCGCTGTCATTAAGGCAGAAGTTGAAAAACTTCTCCATGCTGGTTTCATCTACCCGGGTCCTCTAACCGATTGGGTATCGAATATTGTCCCTGTTATGAAAAAACAAGGGACAATTAGAGTGTGCGTCGATTATAGGGATGTAAATCAAGCTTGTCCAAAAGACAACTACCCTACACCCTTCATTGACCAGATAATTGATGAATGCGCCAGATGCGAAATCTTTTCATTCATGGATGGATTCTCCGGGTATAATCAAATAAATATCTGCCCACAGGACCAGTCAAAGACTGCATTTATTTGTCCGTGGGGCACATTCGCATATCGAAAATTACCCTTTGGTTTAAAGAACACAGGGGCGACGTTTCAGAGGGAAATGAATTATGCCTTCCATGACATCAAAAACATTGTTCAACCATACCTCGATGACCTTCCGACTCATTCGCGAAAGCATACTGATCATCCGCAGCATTTAAGAGTGATATTTCTACGTTGCCGACACTACAAGATACGACTCAATCCACACAAATGTGTATTTTGCGTCAGTTCTGGTCATTTACTTGGCTTTGTAGTCTCCAAGGATGGGATTCGTCTCGACCCATGTAAGGTCCAGGCAATCATAAATTTGCCTCCACCTTCAAATTTGCTTCAAATTCAGAAACTACAAGGGAAAGCAAACTTTCTGAGGAGGTTCATTCCAAATTACGCCGAACTTGCTAAAGGTTATACACGTCTTTTGAAAAAGGAGGTACCCTTTGTCTGGGATCAGGTTGCGCAAGCTTCCTTTGATGCTTTGAAAGATTCCCTCATGAAAGCATCATTAATGTACGCCCCTGATTATCAAAGAGACTTTAACCTGTATCTGGCTGCAGCAGATATTACGACCATTGCAATGGTTTTAGCTCAAGAAGTCAATGGAATTGAGCATCCTATATATTATTTTAGTAAAAACTTAAATGATACAGAAAGAAAATATTCTTATGTTGAAAAGCTAGCACTTGCAGCTGTTCAAGCGATACAGAGATTTCGACACTATGTCCTCTTTCGGAAAACTACCATTCTGTCAGATTGCAACCCCATGACTTATATATTGTCGCGACATTTACTGGGGGGCAAATACTCAAAATGGATAGCAATCCTACAAGAGTTTGATCTGGAATTTGTAAAATTCAAGTCAAAGAAAGCTCTAGTTTTCGCAGAATTATTGTGCGATCTCCCATCGTCGTCCAACGATGAAACATCCGAAGAATCAATCGTGGATGAGAGTTTGTTTCTGATATCTACAAACAATGAGTGGTATGGAGATATAATCATTTATCTCCAAACCCAAAAATTTAGGCCAAACACCTCCCACTCTGAACAAAAACGTATTCAATACCAAGCAAAAGACTACATGATCGTCGGTGATACACTTTACCGTCGTGGTATCGATATAGTTTTGAGAAGGTGCCTCACCCATGAGGAAGCCGAAAAAGTCCTGAATGAGTGTCATTCAGGCGCGTGTGGGGGGCATCAATCTGGATATGCTACAGCACAAAAATTTTTACGAGCAGGATACTTTTGGCCAACAATGTTCAAAGATTGCATAACTGCAGTCAAAAGTTGCCATGCTTGTCAAATTTTTGATAGCAAAACCAGAAGACCACCCGCACCTCTACAGCCAATAATTGCTGTTGAGCGGTTTTCCAAATGGGGCATCGATTTCATGACATGTAACCCCACCACGACCGGGGGGCATGGGTATATCATAGTCGCAGTTGACTATTTTACCAAATGGGTCGAGGCAATGCCTACATTAGATAATACTGGTGAAATAGCTGCCCTCTTCTTTTTCAATCATGTAGTCACCAGATTCGACATACCACAGGCTATAGTCATAGATCATGGATCACATTTTCGCAATCACATGATGGTTGAATTAGCTGCCAAACTAAGGTTGTCTCACGACAGCTCTACTCCGTATTATCCGCAAGCCAACGAACAAGTTGAAGCAATCAACAAGGTCCTGAAGCGCATGATGCAAAGGATGATCGGAGTTCACAAAAGAAGATGGTACCTAATCCTGTACTCAGCCTTGTGGGCTTACCGAACATCGGTAAGGAATGCAACCGGGTTCACACCCTTCCAACTGGTATATGGCCTGGAAGCAGTCTTACCAATCCAGTGTGAAATCTCGTCTCTCAAACTCGTAATTGATCTCCTCCCTGAAACTTCAGAAGAAGAGGCTCGTTTCTTGGAATTAATCCAATTGGATGAAACCCGTCGTGACGCCGCTTTGGCTAACGAAGCCCATAAGAAATGAGTCAAGGCGTAGTTCGACAAAAATGTCAAACCCCGTGTCTTCTCAGAAGGTGACTTGGTCTTGCTTTATGACCAAGAATCCGATAAATTGGGAGCAGGTAAATTTAAGTCTCTATGTATGGGCCCCTATATTGTTAAACGAGTGTTAGCGAAAGGAGCCTACGAGTTAATGGATTATGACGGGATTCCACTGGCACAACCCCGTAATGGGTTGTACCTCAAGCGTTACTATGCGTAATGGTAACCAGCATGCTTTTGTTATGTTTTTGTTTTTGCTAAAGTGTTTGTTTTGGTCGAGTAATCCACTTTTTACATTTATTGCAGATGTCAAACCTATTGGAGCCATGTGTTGGATATGCCGACGGAGCGAGTCGTAGTTCGCGGAACCTGTCCTCCGCAGCCTGGGCCATTTTTTATCCAAGCGGCGAGTTAGTAAGTTTCAGAGGTGTATATATTGGTTGATCAACGAATAACATCGTTGAGTATAGCGCGTTGATAGAACTTCTCTCTGATGCCATCACTCATGGTATACGCCGACTAATTGTCAGGCTAGACTCACAACTCGTAATACTACAACTCAATGGTATATATTCCATCCGAAACCCAGCTATTTATCGCATGTTCCTAAGGGTTAAGATTTTGGAAAGACAATTCGATCTTATTCAGTATCAACATATTTCCAGAAACTTAAACACATTAACTGACTCATTAGCAAACTATGTGTTAAATAGACATTTGCAACATTTATAAAAAAGAAGCACGTCATCGATGTTTCGCATGTGGATCATGTAACTCAACCAAAATAAAACTCCGAAAATCAAAAATATATATAACTATTTATGGTTTACACATAATGTTCTGTAACCAAGACAAAATCAGTCAAATGACCCAAAAACTCAAAATTCTAGGGGGCACCCTAGTCTAATGATGCTCGTGATAGCAAGTCACAGCCTGTGCGATCATGCGTAAGAGACGAGTCCATTGTCTGGGCACACCAGTAGTATGTCGCTGTAACCGCAAAGGTAGCTCATCGGTCCTCACATCCGGAATACCGAGAGTGAGGCCCTCAACCTTCTCCTGCAAAGCTGTGAGAGTCTCGGCCACATCTAGGTCACGAAGAACAACTCTTCCAAAAGCCTCTCCTGCTAGGGCAGCAGCTGGTACTCTCAGGCAAACTACTGGACGAACAGGACCAACATCTGCATGTACACATGAGTTTGATTAAAGTCTTGATAGAATAAAGCACAAGAACATTACAAGAAAAAAACGATAAACAACAATATGGTCAAAGATTTTACCAATGGTGCCCCACTACTCACCATCCGGCAGTACTAAATCTGGATCACCCCGGAAGTCCATGCCAGCATATGGATACTCAGAATAAACTGTCCTGACGGTCAAACCACCTGAAGAAGGTATCAGAAAATGAAATCTGAGACTGGCCAGCATGCCTAGACATATGGTCAACCCATATCTGCATATGTGGTTCAGTAGGAGAAGGTAAATCGAGTGCAATGTACTGCGGCTGCATCAGTGGTATCTTATCCAAGGCAAAGGCGGTCAAAATAGAACCATACCCAAAGTTCTTCAATCTCCCGTTCTTTATCTTGGTCAACTATTCTTTCTGTTGGCATTATGATTCAAGTGTTGTCCTTGATGGCAACTCACTCAGAGGTTGGTACAGGTGCTCAGAGGTTGGTACAGGTGCTCAGAGGTTGGTACAGGTGATGGCAACTTAATCAGAGGACAGATCTTAGTACAACATGGCAAGAAAGTTCATACACGCAGGTTCGTTAAGCCCAAGTCGCGTGTACACGCAGGTTGGCTTCAGCAAAAGCGCGTGTATGTGGAAAAGTACCTTTGGTCCATGGCGGTTAGTCCTTGGAAGTTGTGCCTATGGTTTCGGACCATTGTGTCTCGACGGGCATGTCGATCCCTAGTTTTGAAGTTGATGGTATTGTGTTGCTATGGTTTTGGCTCGTGGTATTGTGAAGGGCCTAAGGCTATATAAGGAGAAGATCATTAGGCCAAAAGAAAAATGTATGAGTGATGAAGATCTGAGGAAGTGTGAGATCCAAGTGTTGGTTATGGGTTGGTGATCTGAACCAAGGTTTCACTCATGTGGAGGATGATGAATGATGGAACGAGATCTCAAGGGTTGGAATGATTATCTTCATATGGTTTGACTCTGAATAGACTAGATCTACTAACGCATGTTTATTATTATGATCTGGGTATGTTTTGATGTCTGATATAGCTACAGAGTTTTAAGGTTGAATTTACAGATCTATACGCGGGTTGGTTTTGGTAAAAGAGCGTATACACGCAGTTTGGGTTCATCCAAGTAGCGTATACAATGTGAAGTATGATATTTGAATATGGAGCTGGATCTGGTTATTGCTATGTTGTTTGGTTGTTGTTGACAGGGTTACAGTGATTCAGAATTGGGTGTTTCAGTGATTGATGATGCAGGTTGTACTACAATGATGATTGTCTTATGGATCCAGTATGAAAATGTATGAAACGTGGTCCCGGATAGATCGTAGGTCGGCACCTACGTACTGGTAAACATATCAGCCAGTACAAGAGCCAGGGGGTTGTAGCTCCCTTCCACTAGCAGCTGGAAAACGAGTAAAGAAGCATTCTGTAGGTAGGCACCTACGTACTAGTAAATGGATCGGCTAGTACAAAAGCTAGGAGGGTTGTAGCCCTCTGCAGGTTGTAGCCTGCGTGCTGGTAAAGGACTGCACCAGTACATTGTAAAAGAAGTTTCTTATTAAAGAAGAAAGAGATGAATTGCAGCAGGTGGTTTTCACCCACATTGGGTTTCCACCTTATATCATGGTGTTCATGTGTGTGGCTCTTGTTTGATGTTCTGTTCTGTTATACTGCACCTGTTTACTGTTAATATGCTTAATAATGTTCTGATGCATTTACTGAAGATAAGCTAACTGAATCATAATATCTCTGAATATACGCTAGTTGCTTTAGACTCAGTCGCGTGTACACGCGGGCTCACTTAACTGAAGTCGCGTATATGTTTCTGAGCATGAAATTGGAAAAGTTTTATTGATCTGATAATACTGATTCACCCCCCCCCTCTCAGTATTATTTCCAACAATTGGTATCAGAGCAGGTCCTTCAGAGAAGCTTAATCGCTTGAAGGAGATTCGTAGAACAATGGGGAAGAAAGCACGTCAGAAGAAGAAGACAGCTCAAAGGAACAATGACAACCTGTCGTTGAGTGGAAGCAAGTATTCATATCCTGAAGCACCTCAGATTGAAGATGGACAAGCAAATGAAGCATCAGATCAAATCATAGATCAACAAGATCTACCTAGCAAAAGGGAGAATGCCCTCAAAGAAGAAATCATCAGATTAGAAGATCAGTTGGAATGTGCCTCCAGAATTCGAGAAATGCTGCTAGCACTGAATAAAGAGGAAGAAAACGAGATCCTCAAACTAAGGCATCAGTTGGATGAAGGAAGGAAAGCTGAAGAGACCTTGAAGAAGCAATGTCTTGAAAAAGAAGAACAACATCAAGTTGAGGTAAATATCTTGAAAAGCAAATTAGAAGAAAAGGATAAGCTTTTACGATTTCAAGATATCTCTAAAGTCTTGGATAATATTCTTAGTAGTCAAAGATCTCCTGCTATCAAGACTGGTCTTGGTTTTCATGAATATGTTGAAGGTGAATCTAGTTCACAAGGTGAGGCAAGAAAATCTAATGAGAAATCTGAAATGCCCAACAGGGAACAACCAAGGAAAGAAATTCCTCAAGGAAGATTCTCTACTCCTAACTATGGACGTGATAGACGATTATTTCCTCCACTGAATAATGTTGAATGTTATGTATGTCATAATCTTGGACATGTTGCAGCCATATGTAGAAGAAGAAGGTTTCAAGGCCATCATGCAGAAAGATCATCACATTCAAGGTACTTTAATGGATATTGCTTTTCTTGCAATATGTTTGGCCACAAAGCTGCTGATTGCTACAGGAGGAATATGAAACATGTAAGATGCTATGCATGTAACAAGTTTGGACATAAAGCAAGAGATTGCAGGAACAAAGCTCATGATAAGAAGAAATCATCAACATGCTTGAAGATATGGAAGAAGAAGGAGGTTCAGTCAGAAAAATATGGCACAGCACAGGGTACTCAGCACAACACAGACATAACAGACTCAGGGGGAGCTGAAGGTGTAAAAATTCAGTGTTCTAATTCTCATACGCAAGTTTCATGAAGGAAAGGCGCGTATATACGTGAGTTTCACACTGCAAAGTCGCGTATATGTCAGTTTGTGAAAAAGCAGTGGGGACAGACTCAAAAAAAAGGGGTCTGATATAATCCAGTCCATTATATGCTCTATTGGTTAACAGTTACAGTCTGCTGAGGATGTCTAGAAATGTCTTGATACTTATGGCACAGGCTCAGGGGGAGCATATACTTCAAATAATGCATTGTTGGCATTATGGTTAGAAGTTGTTGATAAAGTCTATGAAGCTAAATGATACATCTTACTGTTTAGGAATGGTATTGCAGGCTGATGCTTATGGTACAGATCATGATGCTGCTGGTGGCTTTCATAAGTCTTGGTCTAGATATTTCATCACTATGTCATGTATCTCTTTTATGATGTCAAGGTCATGTAACGGCCTATGTTGGTTTCCCCACTATGCCTGGGATGAATGATGAAATGTTCATGTATTATCATGTATCTCCACATGGTTAGGTGGATGAGTCAATATTGGTATATCCCCACTAGGTTGGGTGATGAATGTATGTTGAGTCTTTTGGTGATAGGAAGGTCTTTTATGATGTATAAGTCTTTGTTCTTCTTGAAGAACATCTTTTACAGATCTTGCCTACAGTCAAGGGGAGCATGAACAGCACAATTCAGCAAGAGCAGGATGGATAGATTGGTACACTTTGGCATACACAAAGGGGGAGCACATTTGGAGATTTCAGCAGGTACTCAGGGGGAGTATGGACAGCAGAAGGTATACCAAAGAAGAGAATATCTTGGTCCACCCTTTGCCCTTGATGTCAAAGGGGGAGAGTGACTTGGTGTGGTGGTTGCCATCAAGTCCAAAGGGGGAGATTGTTGGCATTATGATTCAAGTGTTGTCCTTGATGGCAACTCACTCAGAGGTTGGTACAGGTGCTCAGAGGTTGGTACAGGTGCTCAGAGGTTGGTACAGGTGATGGCAACTTAATCAGAGGACAGATCTTAGTACAGCATGGCAAGAAAGTTCATACACGCAGGTTCGTTAAGCCCAAGTCGCGTGTACACGCAGGTTGGCTTCAGCAAAAGCGCGTGTATGTGGAAAAGTACCTTTGGTCCATGGCGGTTAGTCCTTGGAAGTTGTGCCTATGGTTTCAGACCATTGTGTCTCGACGGGCGTGTCGATCCCTAGTTTTGAAGTTGATGGTATTGTGTTGCTATGGTTTTGGCTCGTGGTATTGTGAAGGGCCTAAGGCTATATAAGGAGAAGATCATTAGGCCAAAAGAAAAATGTATGAGTGATGAAGATCTGAGGAAGTGTGAGATCCAAGTGCTGGTTATGGGTTGGTGATCTGAACCAAGGTTTCACTCATGTGGAGGATGATGAATTATGGAACGAGATCTCAAGGGTTGGAATGATTATCTTCATATGGTTTGACTCTGAATAGACTAGATCTACTAACGCATGTTTATTATTATGATCTGGGTATGTTTTGATGTCTGATATAGCTACAGAGTTTTAAGGTTGAATTTACAGATCTGTACGCGGGTTGGTTTTGGTAAAAGAGCGTATACACGCAGTTTGGGTTCATCCAAGTAGCGTATACAATGTGAAGTATGATATTTGAATATGGAGCTGGATCTGGTTATTACTATGTTGTCTGGTTGTTGTTGACAGGGTTACAGTGATTCAGAATTGGGTGTTTCAGTGATTGATGATGCAGGTTGTACTACAATGATGATTGTCTTATGGATCCAGTATGAAAATGTATGAAACGTGGTCCCGGATAGATCGTAGGTCGGCACCTACGTACTGGTAAACATATCAGCCAGTAAAAGAGCCAGGGGGTTGTAGCTCCCTTCCACTAGCAGCTGGAAAACGAGTAAAGAAGCATTCTGTAGGTAGGCACCTACGTACTAGTAAATGGATCGGCTAGTACAAAAGCTAGGAGGGTTGTAGCCCTCTGCAGGTTGTAGCCTGCGTGCTGGTAAAGGACTGCACCAGTACATTGTAAAAGAAGTTTCTTATTAAAGAAGAAAGAGATGAATTGCAGCAGGTGGTTTTCACCCACATTGGGTTTCCACCTTATATCATGGTGTTCATGTGTGTGGCTCTTGTTTGATGTTTTGTTCTGTTATACTGCACCTGTTTACTGTTAATATGCTTAATAATGTTCTGATGCATTTACTGAAGATAAGCTAACTGAATCATAAGATCTCTGAATATACGCTAGTTGCTTTAGACTCAGTCGCGTGTACACGCGGGCTCACTTAACTGAAGTCGCGTATATGTTTCTGAGCATGAAATTGGAAAAGTTTTATTGATCTGATAATACTCATTCACCCCCCCCCCCTCTCAGTATTATTTCCAACACTTTCATCACAAGAAGTACTGCGTCGCACCAGTTGAACACCTTCGGTTGGAGGCATTCCAAGGCATGCTGCATATAAGATCGATTGGCTACATGAAGAGACGCACTACCGGCCATCCTACCAAAAGTAAACAGAATAGTCCTAAGGGACCTGTCAGTGACATCATGGATGATGATCTTGTCATCTTTACTCGGCTGAGATCCTTCTCTACAGTACCAGTGGACATAATCTCTCACAGAATTGCCTCCTCGAGCCGCACCTGACAAAGAGATGGGGGCACCCCGCCTCGACAAGCCAGTCAAGAAATAGATGTCTACTGCATTCAAGGGGATAGATTTGCCCTTGATCTGAAAAACTTGATTGGTAGGATCCCAAGCATCGAGAAAATACTGCAGTAAGTTGATCTGTTGTCTCATGCTAGAAATGCAGAAGAACTTCGGCAAGCCATAATTCCGCAACGCGTTCAATGTAACTGGATCATGTAGGGCAACCATGTCCTCTTCTTCATGCTCACGTTCTCGCCATGTAAGGGTCATCTTACTCCAAAGACCTCTGAAAAACAAACAAGAGAGGAGTTAGGTCCTGATTTTGGTGAGAAACAGGCAAAAATTCCATCAAAAATTGTGCAGCAAATTCCCTTTTTGTGCCCAACGCAACTGCAGCAGTGTTCTAGGTGCGTTGAATGTCAGATAGCCTTTAGACAGGCCAACATTCAGCGCAGGTTTCGATACACTGAGGGTGCGTTGATGGCAGAACGAGTTCCTCAAACCCCAGGGGCTCACAAAAGCTAGGAATCAAGCTCAAAATGTAAAATGGAAACCATGAAATGAAAGAGCTCAGTTTTAGCTCCTACCTGGTCTAGACGGCGCCGAGAATCGTCCACAGAATCTCCCAAAATCAACTGGTGAAAATCGATGGGGAAAAGCACCTCCAAAGCTCCAACAAACCAAGTTCAAATGAAATGGTAAAATGAGAGGTAAAAAACACTTTTTAATTACTTTTATGTAGTTCAAAGTAAAATATTAGCGTTTTAACGCGTTCTCAAGAAAATATTGTTCATTTCTGACTAGTTTGATGAAGCAATTGAAAATACAGTACGATCTTTGAAAGAACAAAGCTATTTATGGTAAAATCAGAACAAGACCATTAATCGAGCAGTGTTTACCGCGAGGTTCAAGCTCGTTAAAAAATAAACCCGGACCGAGCAAATGTTTCCACCCGCGTTTAAGCTCGTTAAAAAATGAACTATTCCCCGGTAAATAACCACTGTGAATGTAGTACTTCAGCCATTAAAGCCTTGGTCATGTTTGCACCGTCACCTCCACTTTTACATTGGCCGATCATTCACCTCCATTTGATTGTTTACCCATTTTGAGGAACAGCTGCGAAGAGTGATTTCACTAGCCATCCTTGTGGCACTGCCGTGATTGGAAAATTCCAAACCTTACCTGGAATCAGCTGCTACCCATTTTATCACTCGTTCCTCAAAAGACAAGTCTTCTTTAAGATCTTTTCAACTGACTCGTAAAATATGAAAAGATTACCGAGTCCTTGGCCTTCCAGCTCGTTAAAGCGACAGGAAGTGATATCCCTCCTCTAGATTTTAATATGTTTGGACCTGAGGGATTATTGCATAGAAAGATCGAGCGCTTGTTTTGTTCGGCTCGTTAAAACTATCTAAAATTCATCCCTTCTGTATTGTTTTATACTTTTTCGGACTTAAGGGATTAGATGACGAAAAAGGAATATTGGAGTTACCTTTACGTACCTTTTCATACTCTCTCAAAATGAAAAGGACCAAGTTATCTTTGTCGTTAAACAGATTAATAGCGACAAACTTGTCTTTAGACGAGAACGAGTTTCACTATCGCTAGGCTCGTTAAAACATAGCGATGGGTTTGCCCGAAGGGCAAATTATAGAACAAGCATATGTTATCCTTCTCAAGCTTGACAAAAATAAAGAGGTACAGGTCAGCAATGACTGGGGAAAAATTGGGAAGAAAACTCAAAGAATCTTTGTTGGTAGCAAGTCGCTCTTGAACATGACACTTCCACTCCGTGTCCGAGTCGGGTTGGGTTGTTTCATTCACCGGTCACATCACCATGGTCACACCATACCATCCACATTTGGGTTTAATGCTACCAATCCATCACATAAGTGTCGCCGACATGTTCAAGAGAAGTCATCTAGAGAAGTCACCTGTGTCCCACCCACTACCATACATTATACTCCATACTTTCATGACCGCCACCCTGAACCGTATATCATCAGATTGTTTTCACCTCCATCAAAATCATTTGCTCCGTTCCATGTCATTGATGTGGGATTCATTAAGGCCCTCCTGTGATGGATCACTTCTTGTCAACATCAACTCATTATCAAAGAAGTTGATCTAGGAACACCCCATTCAGTACTTTGAAGCTTGCATGCCTTAATGGCAAGTTTCTCACTTCCGGCGACAGGTTTACATCAATGGCCTTCGACCGAAAGATTTTACGTGGTGTTCGACGCCAAGTCCTTTATTCACACCACGTGAATTGTACTGTAGTACCTTGAGGGTCATTATCATTATCGGTGATTCCTCTCGCGCTTGATAACAATTTACATTGTTGACTGGTAATCAAGCGATGTCTTTCCATGTTCGACTTCAGAACATTTCTCACATGGATCGACTTGTACTTCGAGTGAAGATTAGACGAGATTGAAGACCCCAGATCTAGTTTCATCCATCCGGGCTGCGATATATATTCAGGAAAATAAATACATTAAAATGTACAGCATTGCAGCACAGATAATCATCCTACCAAAAGGATGGTGGCTCTATCAGAATCATCAGTCTACATTAGACGATTGTTTGTCCTATGTACATGAAAATGAATTTATAAAGCTAAGCATGGGAATGCCCGCCTCAACTAGATCATGAAAAACAGTATGAAGATAATGTATGGTATTGTATCTTATTACAGGTCTCCTCCCAGCATTGAAAGAACTTCGGATCCTCATAATAAAGCATTTCACCCGATTAACGGCCTCATACTTTAGGGGGCAACTGTTATAGACATTTTTGTGCCTTGCAATTCCAAGCATGAAATGTCCATAAACCAAGGGCTCATAAGTCCCTAAAAGTGTTGTTCCAACCCCTAAAGGAACAAGGTCAACAAATTACAGCTTCTCCCAGAAGTTCTCCGCCAGAAATTTCTTAGAATAAGTCAAAACAGGATCATTTCAGCTGCTCCACTGGCTAGATGCGTTGCATAGCACCTAAATACACAAGCTGGGTGCGTTGCAATGCACCTAAATGCACTATCAGGGTGCGTTGAGCAGGAAATGACAAATGGCATTGCCATTCCGCGAGGTGAAAGACAATGGAAGCTTCCAGAATCTTTTCCTATGACACTTGCCTCACTGAATTCGACCAAGGATGAGTAAGAGGCTCTCAGTCTCCAAGTGGAAGCAAGAACTAATAAAGAGAAGACACTAATCAAATTATAGGCTGACTAATCCTCCTTGCATACATCTATATATGGATCCCTCATCCCAGAGATCCAGAGGCTGGAATTTTGTACATTACAAGGAATTGTTGTTGGTTTTGAGATAGATATTAGAGTATTGGGTGATTTATGCGTTGTTGGAGGTGAAGAAGGGGCTTCTTTGCTGGGAGGTTGGTGTTGGGTCAGGAATCGTCGGTTGTAACTCCTCCCAGATCTTCTTGTATATCAATAGAAACTATTTGAGTTTCTCCTACATGCTTGTGTATCATTGATGCTTGTTACATTTGTATGTTTAGCTTAAATATGATCCTAAGCTGTTTACGAATATAGATCCATGTCTTTGTATAGTTTTCTTCTTCCGTGATCCTACAGGAACTTGGTGAAGCTGGGCAAGTAAGGGAGCAGGTAGCTGGAAGCTGTTAAAGAAAAGAGGGATTGGATCAAAGGATTAGCGCAAGACACAGGTCGGTTCTTTCTATCCCCCTCTATCTTTAATTCATAAAGGAAATACAAAAGTAGTTTTCTCTGTTTGTTTCTAAGGCAGCTGTCACACCTTAGTGGGATAGAGCAGTTCTAAATAGACACTTTTCCCGGTAACAACAAGGTTAACCGAACCAACAACCACAAAGACCCGTTCAGACAGTTCAAAGCCTCATTCGGCTCCGCGACAGCTTTTGGGACAAGTCTTTCCCAAAAAGACTCAAAATATTTAGTTTTCACCGTCGAATAGCTCAGAATCGCCAGTTTTCTGCTAGAGGGTATAATGAAAAGAGCAGCGTTCAACATTGATGCTACTGACGGACAGGCAGGGGCAGCGCATGTGTGGCAGAGACACAGGTATGGCAGAATAGAAGGGAATAAAGCAGAGGCATAGGTTAGGTAACGCAGAACTGACATATATATAGAGACCACAAAACAAGTGGCTCAAATTAGAGCAGGACCAACAATCGCCTGCTCTGATACCATGTTAAACACACATGGACAACAAGAGAGATATGAAAGATAAAACATGCAATACAATTTTATTAACAAGAGATTTACATTTATAGTACATTGTTGTGACCGTTGGGTTTCACATCCAAAGGTCTCTTGGACTGCTTTTGTCCATTCTACTTCCACACTAACCCATTGAGGATTAGGTGTCCAACAATGGCCAATCTTCCAGCCCATCAGATCTCCATGCTGAAGAAGAACCAAAAGAACACTCTGCTCAAGACGGAAATGCACCTGAATAATTACATGCAGAGGAGGTAGAAAAGGAGAGTCAGCCTATTCATGATGGAGGTACGACGGAAGAATGAAGTGATGCAAAATAGGAAAAATTAGTTCCTAGCCAGATGACACCAGAAGAAATTCCGGAAGAAGGGGGGGTAGAAAAGGAAGTCACCCAAGAAATAACAGAACCAGCTAGGGTTCTTACCCCGGAGCAACCAGAGCAGAACAACAAAGAAGCACCCCAAAGAGAAAATCAGGGAATTGATCATAGTCCAGGCCGCAGTGAACAGTTTACTGTTCCTTCTAAGGAGATTGAGGAAATTAAGAAATTACGGAAAGAACAACAAAGACTGTTGAATGTAATAGTCCATCTTCGACAACAGATCAGGATTTTGAAATCAAGGAAAAGTGTAAAAAGGACTTCGGGAAGGAAACATGCAACCACTTTAGCAAAACCCCCCAAGACAAAGGATCAGAGGACCAGAGTCCACCCTGTTGTTCAAAACCCTGTTGAAAATTGGGGTGTTGTTCCAAATGTTATTGAGGAGCAGACTGTTGTTCAAATTCAAAAGGAACATCATTTGACTGTTACCCATGTTGAAATACAAATGGATGATATATTGACCTGCGATAAAGAAATTCAGATAGAGGCACCACCCTCGGGAGTGATACAGGCCATGAATGCAAGACAACACAATAGGAAAATTCAGGTAAAACACCCGGTCTCCACCGCCGCATGGGAGAGAGATCCAAGAATGGTAACCCTACGAGAGGGTTTGATGCAAGCTCAGCAAGAAGCAGAAAATCTCATAGAGCAAATGATCCCTCGAGAAAGGTATGAAGAGCTACAGCAACAGCTTAGGAATGTCAATATATCTGAAAGCCAGGCCTTTGAAGGGTGGCGAAGGGAAGAAGAAAAAGTCACGAAGGTAACTCGTAGGTTAGACATAGTTATCAAGTATATGGATACCTTATGTTCTTTGTACAATGACGTCCTAGCATGTAGAGCCCCTTCTAAGAATTATGCCTTGTTTTTAACGGAACGATATTTGCAATTGAAAATAAAGGCTGTTAAAGCAGGTGCTCCCATACAAATTAATACCATCAATGATTTTATAAACTGCTGTAAGCACTACGGGGTAAAAGTTCAAAGACTACTGTGAGAGTTTTATTTGCATAACCTTGTATTATACCAGGAGACTGAGCTAAACCCTAGCCCTTTTGTTGGAGATATCCAATTACATGCATTTATTTCATTTGGTGTTAATCAAATTAAATGGCATAAAGCCTATAATGCTTTCCAAAGGCAAGAAAATGGATTAGATTTGCTGGTAAGAGTTGAGCCTAGGGATCTAGTACAGTTGTGGAGAGAACATAGGAACCTCATGAAGACTCCAGGTTTAATTGAAGCATTAGGACCCATTCATACAACAATCAATGAGCAGGGAATACAATACTTTTTCACTATCAAAGACCTTGCCATTGATGCGGCTAAATTTTGATATCATATCTCTAATCCGAATATCCAACTTAGGGAACCAATTAAGTATGAAAATTTTAAGTTAGCTGCCAACCGCTTGCACCTCTATGGCGAAGTCATTTTGAGGGTAGGGCCATCCTGGTTAGGATATAGGTTCTGGAGTCCAATTATTTGGCACCCTGCACCTGGATACCAAGCCCTGTATGAGATGCCTGAGGCTCAGACAGGCCATTTCTTTGCACACCTAGTTATGCATCATGGTTGTAGACCTCCACATGAGATTCCATCTCCAACCTACTCTCTCACTGCCTTACATGTCAACTACAATGTTTTCATGAGGGCATGAAAATGGGTAAGCAGGGGGGTGTGTGGAGTACTAAATAAGGTATGTTTTGGTAATTATTTCAGCATCTTTTCATTAGAACTTACAAACCTTTTGCATCATGAACTAGGAAGATGATAAGGAATTGTAATAAAACCTGTGAGAATAATGTGCAAAACGAAAACACTGACAATTGTCATTTTCTTATGCAGGAAGAAGGGAAAACGAAAAACTGTCGTTCCAAAGGAAAGGACAAGGATGGGTTAACCGTTGTCCCTTTGACGGGGAACCGTATGCAAACAAGGCAAAATAAATCAAAGCGAATCATCCCTGGAAACGAAGTGGAGATATCGACTCGGCGCAAGAAAGAAAAGAGATAACTGAGGACTAATGGTTCAGTGAATCCCTCAGGATCCATTAATCCTAAGGGATCGCTACTTTAACTATTTTTGCACCTAGACATCTCTGCCTTCACCATTATAAAAGGGGCAACACTGTTAGCTCGAAGGGTCAGTCGTGTCTGTTATGTTTTACGTAATTTCTCTTAAGATTAAAACTTTGATCATCGAGTCTCGTTGAGAACTGATCTACTGTAATTCTGCCTTATGCATTAATACAAACTTGGTTGCTATTTCATCTCTACGTCTGGAATAACTTCAAGCGGTGAACCCCTGGAGGCTAAGGTCCCGGACCTGGAGGACACTTGCTCCTGTACAATTACGTTTGGTTTATGTGTGGTTTGCTTATCAGCGTTATTTGGTAATCTGATGTGTTTTGTTAGTTTACATCACATGCTTTGTTATGTTTAATTTACTGAGGTTTCTAAAGACAGAATTATTGCATTAACTCTGCAATGTATCATTGTTCTTTTAAATGTTGATATAATACTGCCATTCTTTACAGAATACTGTTGCTATTTAATTACAGAGTATCTGTGCTGTACACTTATTTCATTAGTACTACTGAACTCATCTTAGGGATTATGTTATTTGTGATGTTGGATCTATAGACATTGTTGTTCTCTTCTGAAGTACAGTCGTAATCTTTATAACTGAGATTGATAACTGGATTACCAAGATCAGATTACTATTAAGGTGTGTCGTGTGCATATATGGTTTTCAAGCACTGTTCTATGATCAGTGTTGTTCCATTTTTGTGTGTTGTTCAATTCATCCTTAAGAGTGAAGAATTTCCATTTGATTCTTGTAGGATACGATTAGTGCATTTGATCTTGTAGACTAAGGTGTTCCTGCTTGTTAGACTTAATTGTTGTTACAGTTTCTCGTTTGTTGTTCCATTTCAGGTTTGTTGTTCTATTTCTTGTTTGTTGTTCCATTTCTTATCTACCGTTCCATTTCCTGTCATTTGTTATTTTGATGTGAAGAATGATCTAAGGCTATAGTGGGCGTTGACATTTACTGTCTGGCCCCCAAATCCACGATCTGTCTCTGATTTCTTTTAGTTCCATCAGTTTACAAAGGGATGAGTTACTGCTATCGAACCCTTGACTGATAGATTGCTTAGTTTTCTGAATGTGTGGTTTAGTCTTTCCAAGTAGTTTGCTGTAAACAAGCATCCGTTTACTCTTGTATTTTTAAGCACTGTACTACTAGCATTACTCTGGAAAATGATAGCCTTAGACTGAGACACTCTTTGAAATAACAAAACGTTCCTGGATTGACAAACTAATGTGAGGTAATTAGAGGTGAAAGAGACCCTGTTCATAGCTCGACAGAAAGAAAAATTTCACAAAGTTCTAAACCCCCTTAGAATATCTTCTCATTGTCTTTAGAGGGCCTCTTGAGGAGAACCTGTTACAAAAAATATTCCTTCTTGATTTTGTTACAGAGAGTCATCATGTCAAAATTAAGTGCGCCTTGTAGCATAAATTTTTTCAATAGAAAATATAAATGACTAGGAAATGAAATATTTACTTAAAATTAAAATTAAAACTATCATGATTAACACAATATGCATTATATTTAGTGTTTTTGAGAAGGAGGCAGAGGCTCCATTGTGGGGTCGATGATTTGGAGCATGGGTGGATCAATGAATTGCTGACACCTCTACCACAATACCATATTTGAGAGAGGAGTTTGGAAGAAAAACTAATGCGAGATGTTCGAATTGGTTAGGTCTAAATAGTCTAGCCTAGCCCTGAATAACATTTTTATCAATCCAAGTAGCTGGAAGCCTTTCTTGAGATAATTGACCACTGCTATGCCCTTTATAATGGTAGTCTTCTCATGGGAAGAGTCTGCTCTACTTTTGGCCTCTACCAATTGTTTTTCGTATTGTTCCCAAGGGCTTAACTCACCTAGTTCCCTACAGGTGGGAAACCTTGCCCCTATTAATTCTTCAAACTCCTGATTGAAAGCATGTACCTTCCTTTCCACTACTCTTGGCTCAGGGGGTCTTGACCGAGGTTCAAAGTTAAGTTTAGCCAAACAAATCCCTACACTATTGGCCCTTTCAGCATCAATCCACGGAGCGTGGACTGAAGTCTCACTCAAAGCTGTATGGGGGATGCTGGAACCAAGTTTCCGCACCTAGAGATTAGTGTAATTTCATTTTATGCCCTACTCGGCCTTCACGTAGATAAATAATCCTTTTAGGGATTATCGATAAACTTCCTTTAATTGACTTCTAGACCTTCGTGAAGTTCTACAAGTATCTTTTGTGGACCCTAAACAGGTGAGTCAACCACATATGCGCCTCTGTAATTACTCTTACTTCTAGATTTACCAAGATTGGCTTAAGTATCTGATAAATTTAACATGCATTAAGATGTTCTTCACGTAAACAAATATTATTACTTGTGTTCATATAGCAATGTAAATAATGTAGAATCGCACATAAATACAATATTAAATCATAAACCCAATATTCACCATAACATAATCCCATTCATTCATAACAGAAGTAAATAGACAAAACACATATATATCCAGAATAATCTTCTTTATTGATACTTCAGATCTTCTTACAAACTCAAACTACCCTATGCACTCAACTACAGGGGTCCATGCACTCAGCTGCAGACTCTTCTCTAGGCCTCTACAAGCTCAGCTGTAGAGTCTCTCTTTTACTGTAAGACTCTTCACTTTTTTTGCTAATGACCCATTACATTCGTCTTCATCAATAACTGAACTTCCTTAGACTGTCTAATAGTCTCCTTTTTATACAATCCCATGGTCTGTGGACCCCATGGGTAGATCTACTAAAGCTGAAAAAACTTACATAACGAAGGGTAAAACCCTTTTATGACACTTTACATCTATGCGCTCCATGACCACAATTTGTGGAGACTTTATAACAAAACTTGGGCTTTCTGCTCCGAAACTTGAACCTAGGGGACCTTGTCCCAACAGGCCCTAAACATAAATATCATGACTCTCCCCTGATTCACTCTTCTGGAGTGGAGATATTATTGCGAAGACCTCCCAGCTCCACTTGTGCTACTACAACTTCAGTTGTGCTCTGTGTGGTTGCCTTCTTTATCTGCTCCGCTAGCTACTCTGTTGCTGGTCTTATGCTATCTTCCTGGATATTCTATTGTGTTTTCTGCAAGCTAGCCAACTTCTCCCCAATGGTAGCAGAGATAACATAGGCCTACTCCAGCCAAGGCCCCAATCTGGCCTTGAGGACTGCCTCTTGTCACTACGCTGCTTCCACCTATTCTTGTAGTTTCTTTGCCTCCTACAACTTTTCCAACCTTTGTGTTATAGCGACGGTGCGCGCCATTGCTTTTTCCTCGTCATATTGTTGCTGCAATTCCCAGGCCTCTGTTTTCAACCTCTGCAGGTTTGGATCTTCCTACAGACTCATGATCAGCTCCATAGATTACTCGAAGAGCGAAGTTCATTCCACCACCATGACATCTATTGCAGCGACTCCATCCCTGACAGTGGCTTCACGTTGTTCTCTAACCTTTGGTGGAGTTGAAGGCTGTGTCTTGAACTCAAGCTCTATAATCTTCAGGTTCATCTTGAACTGAACCTTAGCCATTTCAGTTTTCACATCGCGCACACCCGCAACCAACTTTAGGATCTTGGCCTCTAACAACACTTCTTCTGGTATGTGCAGTTCTGGAACTTTCCTACACACTTCAGCTATCACAACTGTAGTGCGCTTGTTCTTCCCCTTAACCTTTTTCCATGTTGTTATTGCCACTGCTTTCTCCATGAATATCTATTCATTATTAACTTTCTCCTCGCTGATTAAGCTTAACGCGCGCTGCTATCAGGCACTAAGCTCTACAATCACACCGACTTGCATTGTGTGAAGGAATTCGCTCGGGAGCGTGGCCAAGTTCAGACCAATGTTCCTTAATGCATTGACAGTGGCCTTTTCAGCATCCGCCTCTATGCTGAAGGCTCCATTAGGCAGCACGATTTCTTGAAGATCCAAAGAGTGAACCAACTCTGCCGTTTCTGTTATCCCCAACACTAAACTCGTTGAGGCTGCGGTGCTCTACACACTTCAGCTATCACAGTTGTAGTGCGCTTGTTCTGCTCCTGAACCTTTTTCCATGTTGTTATCGCCACTGATTTCTCCATGAATATCTATTCATTGTTAACTTTATCCTCGTTGATTAAGCTTAATGCGCGCTGTTGTCAGGCACTGAGCTCTGCAATCACACCGACTTGCATTGTGTGAAGGAATTTGCTCGGGAGCGTGGCCAAGTTCAGACCAATGTTCCTTAATGCATTGACAGTGGCCTTTTCAGCATCTGCCTCTATGTTGAAGGCTCCATTAGGCAGCACGACTACTCGAAGATCCAAAGAGTGAACCAACTTTGCCGCTTCTGTTATCCCCAACACTAAACTTGTTGAGGCTGCGTTGCTCTGTCCTACTCCAGCCTACAGTCTAGTGGCTTGGATCTGCAGTTCATGCAGACTCGTCTGAATGGCACTTAATGTTTTCTTCTGCTGCTACTCAAACTACTGAAGCATTTCCACTTTCGTATCCCTTACCTTATCCCCAATGTCATCCAAGTCGCCCTTTGTCAAGGTGATTGGGTCTAGCGACGACTTAGTGGCCTTGATCTTTTTGCACGGTCCTTCCTTCTCCTGCACCCTATTTCACTTCACTCGGAAGGGAGTGCTTTCTAGATCCCCACCACCCTGTTCTGATCACTCCTCTTCCTATGTCAGTGGTGAAGGATATTTTTGACTTCTGCCGGAGTTGCGATCTTCCTCCTGTTCCTTCACGACATGCTCTGATTCTACTCGAGCTTTTTCCTCAATCTCCTTCTTCCGTTTTTCAACCAACTGCTAAACCTTCAACCGAGCTGCTTCCTTTTTCTACTTTTCTGCGGACTTACTAGACTCGGCAGATAAATATGATGTTGTGTGCCAATCTACTAGCCAATTCTCAAGGACCACTACAATGGCATCATCCCTCACTAGGTATGGTAAATCATACCAATTTTGTTTTGGGTCCTTTTGCGCCCGGATGGAGAAATAGTGGAAGTCTGCTTTGAACTCCACGTACCTAGACAACTACTCAAAGATGGTTGGTGACAACCATGGCTTTCGGTTGATGGCCATATTAATGCTCATCTCCATCAATATCCAAAACACTTTTCCCTCCTATACCCATTCAACATCCTTTGTGGCCCATAGAGAAGAAAAGTTCGCTGCTTCTAGAAAATCTGGCACGATTGGAGGAAATTGGTTGTCCTCCGGCAACTCCCATGTGACCAGCACAATTGAAAGTAAGAGCCATGAGTAGTGAAATGTCTTGCTGTGGTCATGTGCTTCTCTGCAGTTCACGAGGAACTCATTGCACAGGTAGCATGCCCAGTTGAATTGTATGCCTTCCGAGCACTGAGTCACTAGTGAAACCACTGGTGTCATCACCTCGTCCATGTGGAACTTTCTCATCACCTTGCTAGCTAAGATCTGGGTGGCCACCTTCACAGCAGGGTCAGTTATGCTGGAAATAGAATACCCGCGTGGCATTTTAACAAGCTTAAACTTGTCCTTCATCCTTTCGGTGAGATCGCGCTCAACCATATTTACACCAAATTCCTTGGCCGGATTCAACCCTGAATGTGGTATTAAGGTGATCCTATGGATCAACATGTTAGTTATAAGCATCGACTCTCCCAATCACAGGCACCTGTCATGCACCAGGTACATCAACTATTTTATAACCATCAAATTTATCGGGGCGCAGTGGTAATGCAACACCCATAGCATATTCAACAATCCTGCCTTGTCCACCCCACAAATCCACTTCATCGGCTCCAGTGAGGTGATACCAGAATCCTCATAGAACATGCGCTTCATGAAGGTATTGTCACACGGAATCAGTCAAAAGTGCGGACACAACCGACCTTCCTAGAAGTCTAAGACATTCTAATGACAAACAAAACAAACTAGAGCTATCCTTCTCTAAACATGCATTATGATATAAGAAATCAAGTGTTTCGTTCTTACCTTTGTCCAAACGCTGTTGTAGAAGTCCAAGCTTTGTTGATCTGGATGAGTTCCTCCTTTTCTCCAAAACCTGCAATCACCAACAGTCAAACAATTAAATAGCACCTGATTATGACATAAAACAAAGCATATTCAACATATAGACCAAGGAGTACATGAAATAACCCATAAACAACAAGTTATTGAGAAGAATGGACCAATTTGCATTAAAGGTAATCAAAAGGAACCATTACAACCTGAGCCTTGGTGTTGTGCAAGCTCCTTCCAGGGTTCACAAGAGTCTTCCTCTACTTTGACAAAGCTCACCCACTTCCAAATAGAACAAGCAAAGATGGCAATCTCTCCTCACAAGCTTCTAAATGGGAGTCCTAATTCCTGCAGCATTTACCCTTAGAAATGTATAGCTTTCAACCTCCCTCCTTCTAGCCCAATGCCTGTATTTATAATGCTCAAAAGGAAGTTAGTCAGGTCCACCATCAATGGGATAGTCCCCTCTTTGGATGGGATCACTCCCTTATTGATGGGATAAGTTCCTCTTTGGTAGGAGTGCATGAACCATCTGGAGGCGCTCAATACACGTCAAACAACCTTCTAGAATGCTCTAGAAATGACCACAAGTAAGTTTTTGAAGATAAAACTTGCGCATTTTAACCTTTTCAGAGGGACGCACCTGCCCCTTTAGATATAGAGCGTCCTTGGACGCAGACCTCATGAACAATAGGTGCATACCCGCAGGCAAGGTTGAGAGAACCTGCGTACCCAGAGATAAACACATTTATAAAGACTTTCTCTCTTTCTTGGAGTTTGACATGGATAGCAGAGGCATAAGACTTGCTTAAGAGGGTAGTATGACTGTTGATAGAGCCATACCAACTGTAAATAGCCATGGTGACATTTTTTAGTGTAACAGATTGCCCCCTAAAGTGCGAAGCCTGGAATAGATTAGGGTTTTGTATTATCTAGGAAGGGTGAAGCGCTTTATCATTTCAAGGATTATCTCGTGGAGAGCCTGGTCAGAACCTACAATTTTCAACACAAAATACATGTATAAGATTATATCATCACTGAGGTAGGCATTCCCATACTCAGATTAAAACTTTAACTAACAGACTAACTACTCTGATACAGGAATGATCTTGCAGTACATCATAGTCATAGACTTTTGTAGACACAGTATGGGCGCAGCCATCTGTTTATGGTTAGTCTATTTAGATAATGAATACAAAACTCCTCGCAGCCTGGATGGTAGAGACTCGATCCAAGGTCTTCATTCCTACTTCTTGAATTGGTACGATTCTAGCCATGCGAATAAATGAGTCGATGTCGAACATGGTAGAAACCACTTGATTACCAGTCGATTATGAAAACTGTTAACAAGCGTGAGAGAGACCACCAATAATGTCAATGGTTCTCAAAGTACCCAGTACAATCCATGAGATGTGAATGAATGAGTTGATGTTGAACATTTCACGGAATCCTTCGATCGAAAGTCAATGATGTAAACTGACGTCAAAGGCGAGAAACCTGCCATTGATGCATGCAGACTTCAAGGTACTGATGATTTCTAAGTCATCTCTCTAGATAATGTGTTGATGTCGATAGAAAGCGACCCGTTGTAGGCAAGCCCATAACACGAAATCATTGTTCAAGTTGAAGAAATGTTGTTTTAAGGACTGACTCAGGGATGGTCAAATGGATGACAAGTATTTTGCAGATGAAAGTTTTGTTTGCAGACCTCTTGAACACATAACGACACGACAGATGGTTTGGTGCTAAATAACTCAAAGTTAATCCCCGAAACCCGGCTGAAGACTTTCAAAGTGGTTTGATCAACTGTGAGGTAAAGAATTTCCCAACCCAGGTGAATGAAAAGTGTCGTGTTCAAGAGTGGTAGTAAAGCTTCTTCTGAGACAAAAGGTAACAAATAGGCTCATTCTTCTCTCTTTTCCCCCACCATTTCTGGCAAGTACCTCTTTATTTTTAACAAGCTTGAGGAGGATAACATGTGCTTGATTATAAGCTCATCCTTCGGATGAGTCCAACCTAGTTTTGATTCGAACCCTAGGAAGGAGTGGTTCGCTCCTGTTTGTAATTGAACAGGTCCTTTACTGTGAAATGTTTAACGAGCCCAGTATAGGAGAAACTCGGCGTTTTTCAATTTTAGAGAGTCTGAAAAACTTAAGAAAACTCCAAGTTGAACTTTTTCGTAGATTTGTGTCCCTCAAGCCTGAAAAAGTATAAAATAATACCTGGGGGAACCGCTTGATCTTGCGACCAAGGATTACTTTCATAATTAGTGCCACTGACCTGAAAAGTAAAAAGCGATCAAGGACACGTCGTTTTATTTCCGTATCGAGTTTGAAACGACAAAAACCCGACAATCTTTTCCCGATTTTACGGTCAGAAAAGAGCTATAAGGGGACCGTCTTTTAATTCCGTTTTAACGAGTGTAAAAGAAACGCTCGGCAATCTTTTCATTTTTTAGGAGTCAGAAAAGGGCTTAAAAGATGACTCTGATGTTTGGTTCGTAAAAAATGACAATTTTCCTTCTAAGTCCCTTTGTCCTGCACAAAAGCGACACATTACTCATACATGTTTAAGATAGGCAAAAATACATCGAAAAACATCTTTCCATGGTGAAAAATGAACAAATTCATCCAAAAAACCTATAAAAAGACTTTTTACCATGTCATTTTTACCGTTTGACTGTTGAGGTTGAAAAAGGAGCTTTTGACAAGAAACTTCCCGTGGTCGCTGCGGAAAATCCGACCGTCAGAATCGAACGCCGTCTCTTCCAGGTATTTCACAACATCCTCCTCGTCAATTTCATCCGTTTAGAAATTTATTTTAGGTTTCATTTTTTATTTTTGGGGGGTTTTGGGTTTTGAAAACTACTCCGCGGGGGACGCAGGTTCCCTAAAGGCTGGCTTGCATCCCTCGACTTTTTCCTACACAGGGAAAAGGTCGGGGGACGCAGGCTACCTTCAGGCCACCTGCGTCCTGGCGCACTGTGTGCCAAACGCGGGGTGCGTCCTCCGCAAAATGCGGATTTTGAAACCCCAAGCTCCCAAATTAACCATTGAATTTACCCAAAATTGATTTTAATGCCTGTTTGTTCATGTGTAGGGCACTTATCATGCTGGATTGGAGAGAAAGAGAGCATGAGGAGGTTGATGAAGCTGCAATCAATCATCAACCTTCCCTCGATGCCCTAAGAGGATGTGGATTATACAAATACTGGGCCATACCTGGCATGAGGGCTCAGGTAAGATTCTTGGAGTGGCTGGTCGAGAGATGGAACGTTCAAGAGCAATGCTTTTATATCGGGGGGCAACAACTCGAGATAGAGCCCTCCGATATCTACTTTCTCACTGGCTTGCTGAATAGAGGCGAGCAACTCAATCTAGCCAGGACTAGGCCGGGTGGCCAATCCCTTGATAGTCTCCGAGCAAATTGGTGCCTACCTGATCGACACCATGCGAAAGGCAAAGAGATCAAATAAATCTCTCGGCGTGAACTCATGGTCTTAGCTTTCACTGTGACCAGGATTTGTGGCTCAGCCACTTTACATATTGCCACTGGGTCCCAAATGCGGATGGCAATTGACTGTCTCCAAGGCACCATCTTCAACTGGTGTGATGCGGTGTCGGCTAACTTGAAAGCTCAACTAACCAGGGCAAAGACCGGGAAACTAAAGACCTTTGGATATGGGCCTATAGTCGTGAGCTTTGCCCTAGAGAGAATTCCGATGCTGATCCCTCAGCATCTCACTGTTGATATTTTGGGTCCTCAGGAGCCAAAGCTGGTACGATGGGTTACGGTGATGGCCCGGCATCCGAACGAGGGTGCGGCATTTGTTCGATTCACTGACAGTTATTTTCACTGGTTAGAGGACCAGGTGTTTGCGATTCAGGACTTTCCGTATGCCGGAGTAGATTTTCGAGGTGATCCGGACATGGTTCTTCCACAGGGAGAACAATGGGACGACAGAGGTACTTTATTTTTCACGAGTTTTCAAATTATGTATTTTTTGTTTTTTATATATATCGTCTCAAAACTGATAGTAAAATTTTCAAAATGCAGATGTTGGTCCACAGCGTCCAGCCAACCTCCGGCCTTTTGAGAGGAGACATCCAGTTGCACCGGTACCGGCCCCACAGGACACGGTGGCTGCAGAGGTACTAGCTGAGTTGGAGCATGATCTACAGCGTCTGACGGCGGATATACCTGAGACTACTATGGATGATATTCCTATCAGACTTCAGCGCTATGTAGTCATGGTCCCTGGATCGTTTAGGAGATTTTTGTGCAAGGTAGCCCGTGCAGTGGTGTCGTACAGGGAGCACCACCAGTGATTGGCTAGTCACTTTGTAGACACATGTGACATTTTTTACTTTTTTGTACTCTATCATTTTTGCCGATCATAAGGTGTTTTTCAACCTATGATCGAAGACGATTTATATTTTTTGACACACTCCTATCTATATATATATCACTATTACCGGCTTATCTTGTTTAACAAGTATGATGAAATGTTTTTAAATTTACTTGCATGATTATCGTAAATGTCTGTCCAACACTCGAGAAGCAATTGCATCTGCTAATGTATTTAAGGACCTTGGAATATGTTGATATTCAATGTAATCAAATTCACGTTCCAAGAGACGCACTCTCAAAAACAACCTTAATAACACAGGATTTCTAATGGCATAAACTCTATTAAGCTGTAATACAACAAGTTCAGAATCTAACCTCACTATCAAACGTCGAATTCCAAATGAAATAGATTCGGATAATAATTCAACCACTGCACTGTATTCTGCAATGTTGTTCGTTGTTTGACCGAGGCTTACCCCATGCATAGAAACTAACTCGTCAGAGGGTGAATAGATAACCCAAGCTGCGGAAGAGATATTCCGTGTACTACGACAAGCACCATCAGCAAATCCAATGTATGTTTGGAGAGGCGTCGACATCTATAATATCAAGAGTAAAACCAAGATAAGCCAGAATAACGACGAAAAACACACTCACTAAGCTAAGCACACTGACTAACTAACAATCATACTAGCTAGAAAGAAAACCTAACCTAACTAAAAATTCTCCATACCCACCATTTAAGCATAATACCTCTTTAGGTAAAGTCCATTTCTGGGTTTACCCAAAGAGTCCCCATCAAAATCTACCAGCTCATAAGCCCCTTTTGCTAGCTTTCGCTTTACAATATAGGGTCCATGCCACATGGAACGAATTTTCCAGCACCTAGCTTATCGTTAGCTTGATCATATAAAAGCACTAGGTCTCCCTCCGAAAAACTTCGAGGGGTCACATTTCTATCATACTGAGCTTTCATTCGCTTTGCGTGAGTCTCGATTGCCAATGTAGCGTCACGTCGAGTCTCATCTAATTTAGCTAAGTACAATAAACGTTTCTCCTCTTCGAAAGTAGCTGGGAGTAATTCGACAGCCATTTGAAGTGATGGGATTTCGCATTCAATGGGTAACACAGCTTCCAAGCCATAAACTAGCTGGAAAGGAGTGAACCCTGTTGAGGTTTTCACTGAGGTTCGGTATGCCCATAGCGCCGAAAATAACATGTTGTGCCAATTCGACCGATGAATACCAATGGTTCGTCGGATCATGATAACCAGAACTTTGTTGATAGACTCAACCAAACCGTTGGCTTGCGGATAATAAGGAGTAGAGCTGTCGTGGCGCAAACCAAGCTGGCTTGTAAGCTCAGTCATCATGATGTTTCGAAAATGGCTCCCATGGTCAGTAATGATTGCTTGTGGGACACCAAACCTAGTTATAATATGATTGAATACGAAAACTGCAGCTGTTTTGCCGCTTGCGTCGAATGTAGGCATCGCCTCGGCCCATTTAGTGAAATAATCAACCGCGAGGATGATATACGCATGCCCCCCGGCCGAGTGAGGGTTACAAGTAATAAAGTCGATACCCCATTTGGCGAATGGACCAACGGCAATTATAGGGTGGAGAGGAGCAGGTGGTGCGCGCATCTTTCGATCAAACACTTGGCAGTTGTGGCACTTCCGGACTGCAATGATACAATCTTTAAACATAGATGGCCAGAAGTAACCAGCGCGCAACACCTTCTGAGCTGTGGCATACCCAGACATATGACCGCCACATGCTCCAGAGTGACAATCATTCAAAACTCTCTCAGCCTCTTCGTGAGTTAGACAACGTCGAAAAACTAAGTCTGCCCCCCGGCGATAAAGTGTATCTCCAATAATTTTGTATTGCTGGGATTGAAACCGAATTTTTCGACGTTCCGCCTTTGAAGCTTCAGGCCGAAAGGTTTGGGTTTGGAGATAGATGATTATATCCCCATACCACGGATCTAAAGTACTGATAAGAAACAAAGATTCGTCCGCAATGGACTCCTCTGCCACAGTCTCTGTGTCAGTACGCGGGAAATCACACATCAATTCCGCAAAAACTAAGGATTTCTTAGACTTGGACTTCTCGAACTCCAAGTCGAACTCTTGCAGGATAACGATCCATTTAGAGTACTTGCCCCCTAGCAGTTGTTTTGTCAAAATGTAAATCATAGGGTTGCAATCCGAAATAACTGTAGTTTTACGGAGAAGAATGTAGTGACGAAAACGCTGGACAGCTTGAACGGCTGCCAGGGCCAATTTCTCCACATGCGAATATTTTAGCTCAGTGGGATTTAAGGTCCGACTGAGATAATATATCACATGCTCCGCTCCGAATTCATCTTCTTGAACTAACACCATTCCAATGGTGGAATGCGAAGCTGCGAGGTATAAGAAGTAGTCCTGGTTGTAGTTGGGAGGATGCAACAACGGTGCATGGGTCAACGCGTGTTTAAGTGCATCAAAAGATTGTTGGGCAATCTCGTCCCAAAAGAATTGAACGTTCTGTTTCAACAACCGTGTAAAACCTTTAGTGACCTCGGCGTAGTTTGGGATGAATCGGCGTAAAAAGTTCGCTTTCCCTTGCAAACTTTGGAGTTGGCGCAAACTCGAAGGAGGAGGCAATTTGATGATAGCCTCGACTTTCGAGGGATCGACGCGAATGCCGGCTTTTGAAACAACAAATCCCAGCAATCGACCTGTTTCTATACAGAAAACACACTTGTGGGGATTCAACCGAATTCGATAATGCCTACACCTCATAAAGATTGCTCGTAGGTGGACAAGGTGATCAGCTCGACGTAAAGAATGAGCAGGCAAATCATCGAGATACGGTTGCACAATGTGCTTGATGTCGTGAAATGCATAAGACATCGCCCGTTGAAAAGTGGCCCCGGCATTCTTAAGCCCAAAAGGTAATTTGCAATAAGCAAATGTCCCCCATGGACAAATGAATGCCGTTTTTGGTTGGTCGGCAGGTAGAATATTGATTTGATTATAGCCCGAAAAACCATCCATGAAGGAAAACATTTCACTTCCGGCACAATCATCAATAATTTGATCGATATAAGGCGTAGGATAGTTGTCTTTTGGACAAGCTCGATTGATATCCCTATAGTCGATACAGATTCTTATTGTTCCTTGTTTCTTATTGATGGGAACAATATTCGATACCCAATCCGTTAACGGGATCGGATAAATGAAACCTGCTTTCAACAGCTTTTCGACTTCTGCTTTAATCGCAGCCGCTTTTCGAGGGTGAATCTGACGCAACCGTTGCCGGACGGGTTTAGCATCCGGGTAGGTCTTTATTTCATGAACAACAATGGCAGGATCGATTCCCGGCATTTCCTCGTAAGACCAGGCAAACACATCGCGGAATTCTTGGAATAGGGCCTTGTAAGTTTGGATTTCATCTTCTGTACATGCGGCACCTATATGAATGTTCTCCTCAATTCCGGGCTTCACTGAAATATCAATGGGAATAGTACGAGAAATATTCCCTAAATTCAACTCTGAATCAGAATGTTTCGTTGGATCCTGAGCGTCTTTGACATATTCAGCGGTAAAGATAGATGAAAAATCATTTTCAAATGCATCATCCTTAGGTAAAAACGAAGATCTGTGATGGAGATCCTCCCATGGTAGATCGTCTACACTTAGGATTTCGCGAAGTTGTTCGTCAGATGACACGACTTCGGGAAACGCTATCCGTTCTAAGGTTGAGGTGAAAAGTGATTCTTCACTGACCACATTCATTTGGTCGATCTCGGTTGAATGAGAGTCGGTAAAAGACATGAGAGCTTCATAAGCAATTTCATATGGACTCAAGGGCATAGCATCACCGAATGAGTCTATCTCAGAGTCAGATGGGACAATCCAAGGATCATCATAAATAATGTTTTCTGATGTAATCATATGAATTGTTGCAAATGAAGGTTCTACGCTGAGTGGAGGGAGAGGAAAAGTTCCCAGTAAACCGGAATCCTTAACTAAACCTACACCAACGTCCCTATAAGGGATTGTCGTCTTACCGACATGCTGGATACTCTCTGAAGAGGCTGGGTCGGATGAAAAGTATGTCAGCTGATCAATAGTCACGATCTTACCGTTATGTGGAAACTTAATTACTCTGAAGACCGATGAAACGACCGCTGTCATAGCATATGACCAACTTCGACCCAAAAGAAGGTTGTAGTCTAGAGGGGCATCAACCACTTCCACATCCAGACTAACGGTTTTACCTTCTACCCCTATAGGCAATTCTTGTAGAATACCAAACGGACGGAACCCACGGCCATCAAAGGCCTTAAGGATGGTGGGGGATTGGTTCAACGAAGGAGAACCAAGGGATCTCCAACATTGAATCGACATAATACACGTAGAAGCTCCCTCATCAATCACAGTCCTATGAATAGGCCTGTTTTTTACTATCACTGGAATTTGGAAAGCCATTTGATGGGGGAGACGCGGTGTACTATTTTCTAGATCAAAGATCATTAGATTCGGATCCTGAACATCAACAGCTCCTATAGCCGACAAAAGCAATTTTCGTTGTGCTGGGCATGATTGCAGCACTTCTAACGCCGACATTGCTGAGGGTGAAACAGCTAAGTCCTCAACAATGTTGTAATTCTGGGCCGCTCTCGCATGTGGATTGAAAGCAGACCTTCGAAGTACACCCTTGGCGGGCGGTTTAATTACTAAGTCTGGGTTAGGTTTCTCGATCTGTAGTGGATCGGAACCAGGAGCTGAGGTTGATGGGTTAGAGTGAGAAGATTCTGCTTCCTTACCATCAACAGGATTCTTACTACCATAATCTTGCGATCGAGTCGCAATCCTCACATGAGACATCATCAAAATGGGTTCTTCACTGGCATTCGAGGAAGAACCTATCATCTTATTCTCCTGCTCCGGAAATGGATTTTTTAACACAGCAGGAGTGGGAGAACCTTTGACTATTTTCACAACCTCGGCCCGATGAGGGCAATCTCTCGTAAAATGATCCTCTTCACAAATAAGACAAGGATATCGAGGTTTGCGCTTTTCGTCATTGGTTTCCGACTTTTCTGTTTTCTCCTTTGGAGCCTTGTCTGCTTTAGCCTTCTTCTTTCCTTTCTTCTTTCCACCGTTTTTTGATTTGGCCGTAGATGACTCTACAGCGTGAATATCGGCGGTAAGTTCAGGAGAAGACTCTCCTGTCGGGGAATCGGGCAAAGTGATAATAGGAGTAGTTGAAGCCTTGGAAGACTTCTTCTTGCTCTTTGTATTCACGATACCAATCATACCATCAGCGGCATGAGATCCCGAAGGAGCAGCAGCGATTTGATTCGACTTTGGAAGATCCGGAATCTTCTCGTGTAATGTACCCGACTGAGTGTAAACTAAGTCAAGGTATTGCGCCTGAGCAATGACTTGCTCCTCAGTAACTACTCCGGCCTTAGCTACATCTTCAGTAATCCTTGGTAATAATGATTTAACAAACCATTCAGCTAAGATTTGGTCCGGGATAAAAACTTTCACTAGCCTTCTTCGACGTCTCCACTCATGAATGTGATCGGAAATATACGTGGAGGTTGATTGTTTTAGTGAAGTTAATAACTCCGTACCGTTATCGTATCTGACCGGTAACTGAAAGTGAGTTAAGAACGAGGTAGCTAACTGGCTAAAATTGTAAAAAGAGGCCCGTGGTAACTCAATGTACCACTTGGCCGCGAGACCAATGAGTGTACGCTGGAAAAGACGTAAGCGGATCGAATCATCCGAGATAGAATTTGAAGCACACCAGAGGTGGTAAGTCATCACGTGATTGGACGGATCCTCTCCAGACTTACCTTCGAACTTGGGTATATCGCTGGGCAACTTATTTGGCATTGGCGGCCAGAACGGAAGATATTGAATTGGATCATTCGTTAGGCGCGTCAAGTCTGGTAAATCCAAAGTTGCATAAACGGTAACTGCCGGTTAGGATCTCTAAAACTCTGGGTCACAATACCGGCCCCAGGAGGAGGATATCCAGGATAACTAGGAACAGGAGTCGCATTTGGGATATTATATCCTCCTGGAAAACCAGGATTAACCGGACCGTACTGGGGTTGCTGAGGTTGTTGATAAGTGTACCCAGGATACGGTTGATACTGGTAAACCGGTTGTTGGACAGCTTGCCCAGGTTGGTACTGTCCCTGGTACGGAGGTTGAACAAATTGAGGTTGAGTAGTGACAACCGTACTTATACCAGGCTGGCCTACAGGCATCTGGACCGTGGTTTGAATCGTAGATCCAGACAACGGTACAGATGTCTGAGGAGTGGTTACAGAGACAGTAGAAACCGGAGCCGTCGATACTCCAGAAGTAAGTATGGTAGATGTGGCGGTAGTTGCAGCAGCCGTTTGAGATGGAGTACTAGGTGCAATTGGCGGCTGAGTAACTACCGAAGTTACAGAGGTTTGAACACTTGACTGGACAGGTTGCGGTTGCTGGGGTGGACCAGAAACTACAGGTTGTCCAGCTTGAGGTACCGACTGTATACTTGGCTGCAACACCTGTTGACCCTGTGATGGATCCCACACTAACATTCCAGGGTATTGACCCATAACAAGTTGAGGATACTGAGATCCATAGCCGGATTGAGGATAGGATTGATAATTGTAAGGTGCAGTTCCCATACCTTGACCATATGATTGACCTTGAGGTGGTTGATAACCTTGACTTGAGTATTGACCTTGAGGTTGATAACCTTGAGGTAAATACGGTACTGGGGTTGACCTTGACCTTGAGGTTGGTATCCTTGAGGTTGATACCCTTGGGGTTGATACCCTTGGGGTTGCCATCCTTGAGGTTGCCATCCTTGAGGTTGATATTGATACTGAGGTTGACCTTGGGGTACATATTGAGGCTGGGGTTGACCTTGAGGTATGTATTGCCCTATAGGAGTGTACTGACCTTGAGGTTGCCCCCCAAACATGAATGAAGTACCTTGAGGTTGCCCCCCAGGCATTAACGGAGGCTGCCCCCCAGGCGGTAATTGGCCACCTTGAGGTTGGGAAACGGGAACTGAACCTGACATCATGTAAATGTCTCCTACACCCAATGGTACATTACCACTGTTTCCAACTAATAACCCATGATCAACGGGTTGAGGAGATGCTCCCGCAAAGGTACCAGAAAGAGATTGATACCCAGTAGGAACAGAAGGACCGCCATGTAAAAAAGATTCAGGACTTTGTGTAAACACGGACGACTGACCAGACATTTTTACAGGAGTATGAATACCTCCAGGTGGAAAAGGAGTACGAGGTGTAGAAAAACCTAGCCCAAAGTTGTCTAAATAATTGGTTAATGAAAGGTACCAAGTAGTACTTCTAGGAGGACTGTAAAAGATAGATTCACGCTCCCTTAGATCAAGGGTAATTTGATCTTCAGGATCAGAGACGCCTATTTCTTCCTCTGGAACAAGTTCTTCAATAGCAATCAAACCAACAGGAAGATTTTCGGTGATAATTCTTTCTATTCTCGGTGAATCAGGAACACTAGAAGTCGGAGTAACAGGTTCGGATATTTCTGGTTCTTCGCCTGTATCACTAGCAGACGAAAAACTACCAACAAGCTCAGAAACTGTAACAGCTTCAGGATTATAACCTGTCTCTAAACTTTGGTAATCTGGATGGACCACCAAGGAAGATTCTCCTTCTTCAGGTGAACCTACTCTACTGCCACTAGGAGGAGTTACAAGGACCTTCAAACCTTCTAGATGACTGGACTCGTCTTGAGGAGGTTCACCCCTAAGTATACGAGATCTTCTCAACAATTCGGCCAAAGAAACAACTTCAGGAGACTGGCCCCGAAGTCTACGGGACTGTCTCGGTAATTCCGCCACAGCTAAAAACTTTTAACTACTACACACGAAAACAAAGTAAAAATTTCAAATCAAACCACCTAAAGTCTCTAAAGAACCAAACAAATTTGAATCACACGCCTAAAGAATCTAGGGCGTCAAACCAAACACAAACAGTAGCCTTCCGGACCAAAAACGCTAGTTGGTGATGAAGCCCAACCTCGCTGGATTCAGTACAGAAGTGGCGGGTGGAACAGTTACCCCGGCAACCTGCTTAATGAATAGACTGGACCAAGTTCCTCCACTTTAACCGTCTCGAGTGAAGTGAACCCCCCAGAAAATCCAAGTGAGTCTAGCCGACGTCTGCTCCAGGTACAGTGGGACCTTCCCTCCACCGTCACCTCGGTAGAATCCTAAAGATAATGGCCACTAAGGTTACCAACCACAACAAATGCACCTGGGGGAACAGTCTAAACTCCGACAGCACGCAAGGGCAGAGTAGCAAGCTCAATCCCCTTGCCGGCTCCTTGACAATAATCCAAGGTTTACCAACAAGTGACCCCTGGCTCCTCGACAATGGTTAATCCGAGGTTTACCGTTTGTAATACGTGCGTGTCTGGCGTCATTCCCAACGAGGGGGGAATGATCCCCTCACTGGTTCGGACACGAGCTTGTGCTTCTCCTTTAAGAGGAGCTTTCCCAGAGTGCAAGTGAGACAATTGGATTTATTCTATCACAAGATAAGCTACTTGTTTGGTTTTGTTGTCTTGGAGAGTTAATTACTCACCTACTCCAAGACACTAGCCTGATCTAAATTGGTGTTTCAGAGCCCTAGTAAATAAAAGTTACTACGTCGATTTTACTTTAAGCGTTACTTTTATGGTTTTTATTTAAAGACAAAAGGTAGTGGAAGTGAAACCAATGGTGTGTAGACTCGACTCCAACCACTACAAAGATGCACCTAAGATGATTTACGCTACTTTCCTTTTTCAATGAAATTCTTAACTAAGAGAGTTGAGAGAATGCAAATTTTAGAGAAAACAACTTCCTTAGAAAAGACAATCAAAGAAACAATTCTCTTTTTCTTTTCAAGCACACAAACATAACCACTCTTTACTTGCACGAAAAACTCTTTTTCTTTCAAAACTTTTCAAAGCTACTTGAAACAAAACTTTTCAAAGGAGATGTTTTTGTATTTTCTCTTTTAAATAAAGCATATAAACCTATCTTAACAAAAAACAATCTCAAAAGCTACAAAAACTATGAAAACTTGACTCACAAGCAAATCAAAAGAGAGATTACTCTAAGCAAACCTAACAAGGCAAAAGCTCACAAAGATGATTCTAGGTTGTTTTACTTGATCAAAATCAAATCAAGGACCAGCTAATGCAGAATCAAAAGACTAGTCAAAACAAAACTCAAATCTTTTTGTTCTTTTTGTAAAATGGAATTCAAGACTTAAACAACAAGCACTTCGAAATTGGCCTAAGAGACAACTCAATGGTAAGTTACTCTCACAGGTAGACTTTATGACAGGTCTGACTTCTTAGAATGCTGACAAAACCAGAGAGATCTAAGGCTTGACAACTCATACCGCCAAAGTCACTACAAGACCTACCCAAAATCAAACCCTAGGGCTTATACTTCGATGAAATCCACTAAAACACTCAATGCTATCGAAACAAGTTCAGGTGAAGATTCTTGGCAAGGGACTAATGAATCTGGGCAGAAAAAACTAAGAAAAAACAAAATCTAAGAGCAAAAAATGCAAAAAATGGAATTTTTTCAAATTTTAGCAGGGGACGCAGGCAACCCGTTAGCACAGGTGCGGGCCCGCTCTGTGCACACAGCAAAAGTGCGTCCAGGGACGCACTGTGCAGCACTCAGAGGGTGCGTCCTACTGAAAAACTCAAGAAAAACCAAAATAAAACTAATCCTAAGCTAACCCACCCAAAGACAAAATCACAGAGCCAAAACCAGAAAAATAAACCAATTTTCTCAAAGCAAAGTTCACACAAAGGAAAAGACTTTTCTCATCAATGGAATCCCCAGCGGAGTCGCCAATTTGTCACACGGAATCAGTCAAAAGTGCGGACACAACCGACCTTCCTAGAAGTCTAAGACATTCTAATGACAAACAAAACAAACTAGAGCTATCCTTCTCTAAACATGCATTATGATATGAGAAATCAAGTGTTTCGTTCTTACCTTTGTCCAAACGCTGTTGTAGAAGTCCAAGCTTTGTTGATCTGGATGAGCTCCTCCTTTTCTCCAAAACCTGCAATCACCAACAGTCAAACAATTAAATAGCACCTGATTATGACATAAAACAAAGCATATTCAACATATAGACCAAGGAGTACATGAAATAACCCATAAACAACAAGTTATTGAGAAGAATGAACCAATTTGCATTAAAGGTAATCAAAAGGAACCATTACAACCTGAGCCTTGGTGTTGTGCAAGCTCCTTCCAGGGTTCACAAGAGTCTTCCTCTACTTTGACAAAGCTCACCCACTTCCAAATAGAACAAGCAAAGATGGCAATCTCTCCTCACAAGCTTCTAAATGGGAGTCCTAATTCCTGCAGCATTTACCCTTAGAAATGTATAGCTTTCAACCTCCCTCCTTCTGGCCCAATGCCTGTATTTATAATGCTCAAAAGGAAGTTAATCAGGTCCACCATCAATGGCATAGTCCCCTCTTTGGATGGGATCACTCCCTTATTGATGGGATAAGTTCCTCTTTGGTAGGAGTGCATGAACCATCTGGAGGCGCTCAATACACGTCAAACAACCTTCTAGAATGCTCTAGAAATGACCACAAGTAAGGTTTTGAAGATAAAACTTGCGCATTTTAACCTTTTCAGAGGGACGCACCTGCCCCTTTAGATACAGAGCGTCCTTGGACGCAGACCTCATGAACAATAGGTGCGTACCTGCAGGCAAGGTTGAGAGAACCTACGTACCCAGAGATAAACACATTTATAAAGACTTTCTCTCTTTCTTGGAGTTTGACATGGATAGCAGAGGCATAAGACTTGCTTAAGAGGGTAGTATGACTGTTGATAGAGCCATACCAACTGTAAATAGCCATGGTGACATTTTTTAGTGTAACAGGTATCAGTAGCCAGGTGGGGGAACCGCTCAGTGTCCCCTAAGTCCCAATCCTCGAGCTTCAAATGTGGGACATGCACCAAGCCTGGACCTTCAAACATGATATTTTCTAGTAGCAGGTGTGTATGAAGGAGAAACCTCCCCTCATCCTGGTCCTTTGGGACCTTTACCTTGCCCTGGTGTGGAGGGATGAACTCTGGTAGCTTCAAAATTGGGTCTACCCCCTCAATATTAATGTCCTTTGCACCCTCCTCGGCCTCCAGGTCTACTACTTTGCCTTTCTCTTGTGTAGTGGGCTTTTCCTTTCACTAATGTTTCCTTGGTGATTCGTGCACTCACAATGTCTTCTTCTGTTTATATTTCTTCATCTTGGGAACCTGTCTTGCTGGTGTAAGCTTTGGCCTAGACGACCTCGACGACTTTGGCACTACTGCAGGCACCTCCATACTTACGACCTCAAGGTCAGCTCCCTCAGAGGCAACAGACCCTCCAACACTTGCGGTCTCTACAGGTGCAGACATGAAGCTGTTAATGAGCTGCTGGATCTCCTTAGGTAACTTTTCAAACACAGAACTAGCCACCAAGTCCTCAAAGAACTCACGGTTCATGTGCAACAGATGGCACAAATAAGAAAATCTTAGAATACAAAGTGTTTCCTGCTAGACAAATATCTATAATTTATAGGAAAATTCAAATTCAAATCCAACCATTACCCCAAAAATCCCTTCATAAATGCTAGATTGGCAGTAGATTTTCAAAGATCTCACTCTTAAATTCAACCTTAAATGCCACCCCCCACTCCTCTTTGTCATTTTTTCACTGTCAAATCATGAACAGTGATAGTAACGGTTGCTTTCTGGATGTGATGCTTGGTCACTCCTCCCATAGTGTAGCTCCCTTCGCGTAGCTCTACAACTCGGGAAATGTAGTTTATAGTTTGCACCTCCTTGCAGCGGCCTGGAGCGCTAAGACTATGCTTCCATCATATAGTCATCTGGCCGGATCCTCGGTGTATGGCTTCAATCGGTTGCCATTTACCTTTCCCGGAAACGGATCTCCATTCAATTTCATTAGCTGAACTGCTCCACCATCGGTAAAATCTTTGATGACATATGGGCCCAACCAATGCATCTAAAATTTTCCTGGAAATTTATCAAACTTGTTGTCATATAATAAAGCTAAATCATTTACCTTGAAGGTGTGTAATTTGATGTGTCGATCGTGCCATGCCTTTTTGCGCTCCTTTTGAACTTGTTGATGGAATTAGGCCAAAATATGTTTTCCTCGAGTTCGGTCAGCTGTGCAAGCCGCTCCTCTAGGGCTCTGTGGTCCGCCATTCCTCTAAATGTTGCTATGTGTAGACTAGGTACAATGTATTCCATTCGCATCACAACTTCTACACCATAGACCAGCCTACAAGTTGTCAGTCCAGTCAGTTTCTTACAAGTAGTTCTATAAGCCCATAGCACCGTGGGTACGTGCACATCCCAATCATTCCTTTGTCCATTGCAAACCATCGTTATTGTGTTCTCCAATATCTTATTAAATGATTCAACCATCCCATTAGCCTAAGGATGATATGGCATACTCTTCTGATGATAAACTTGGAATTCCTATGTCAGCATGCTGATAGTTTCATTAAGGAAATGCGTACTGCAATCACTCATCAAAATATTTGAGCAAACAAACCTAGTCGGTGCATATTCAAATAGGAATTTCGTTGTTGTTTCCCTTGTGAAGTCTTTCACGGGTTGTGCCTCTACCCATCTCGTCAAATAACCAGTCACTATGATGATATATCACACACTCGTCTTTTTTCTTGGAGGTTGAATCGGTCCTACGAAATCAATTGCTCACATCTCAAATGGTTGTAATGACATCTACGGATTCAAAGGTAGCTCATCCCTCCACGATGTTCTGCTAGTTCTCTCACATGCATCTCATGCCCTACAATAAGCTTTGGAATCCTTATTCAGTGTTGGCCACCAAAACCCAATGCGTAAAATCTTCTGCGTTATTGCTTTTCCTTCATAATGGCCTCCTGCAGCTCCTCCATGAGATTTAGAAAGGATACTATTTCATTAAAACTTAGGCGCATAATGTCGCAATATTTCATCCGATCCCATTTTATACAAATGTCCTGCAATGATAGAAAAGTCTACTATGCACATCACCAACTCCTCCTTTTGTTGGCTAGCATACCATTCTATTTCCATTCTTGTAGTCAGAAAGTGTATAATGTCTATGAAGTGATTGTCCACGACGCACACCACAAAAGAGATACGTGTCAGGTAGCTCCTCCTCCAAATTGGTATGCTCCTCTCTTGTTTGAATGCACAATAGATGATCTGGCCCTGCATTCAATCGTCTTGGCTTCACAATTACTTCAAAATCGTATTCCTGAAACAAGAAAAACCATCTGCTTATTCTCCCCCCCCCCCACCTCACAAACATAGGATTGTTGATCAAGTACTTTAATGCAGAATGGTCTGCATACATCTTGAAGCGACTGCCGAGCAAGTAGTGTTTGAACTTTTGGAGCACGTACACCATAGCCAAACCTTCGCGCTCTGTGTTGAATAATTATTCTCAGCCTTAGACAACTTCCTACTTGCAAACACGATAGGGTGATCCAACTCTCCCTCTCCAGCCTGTGTCAGCAATTCTCCCAGCAAAATAAATGACACATCTACATGCACATGGAATTCCTTCCAATCCGGTAAGACTAGGATCGACGCGGTGAACATATTCTCCTTTAACACATCTAGGTTCTGCTGACATTCTTCATTTCAATAGAATGTAGCATCCTTATTCAACAATTTTTCCATTGGCGTGGTAATCTGGGCATAACTCTTAATGAACTTTTGGTAATAACTAGTATGACCCGGTGTTGTGGGTAGTTGTTTCACACTTCTTGGTGCCTCTAAATTGATTATCATCGTGATCTTAGCTGGCTCCACCATTATTCCTTTCCTGCATACCACATGACCCAGCAAGATCTCAAAAGAAACACAGAACAAACATTTCTTCAAATTTAGAGCAATATGATACCTCTGGCATGTATCCAGAATCAAGCGTAAACTAGACACATGGTGCTTTACCAGTCCGAACATTGTTCAATCATCAAATAATACCTCCAAAAACTTGTGAATGAAGTGCTTGAATGCCGCGATGACTACGCGCGAAATGATTGTTAGCGCATTCTTCAATCCAAAAGGAATTATAGTATACTGAAAGCATCCCCATTCAATTGTGAAGGTCATCTTAATTCTATCTTCATGCATGATCTTGATCTGATTGTACCTCGAGAACCCACTAGTGAATGAATATGCTTCCTGTCTTCCTACATTATCCAGTACTTCGTATATGAATGGCGTTGAGAAAGGATCATGTATGCAAGCATCATTCAACTTCCTGAGCTCTACGCATATCCTTATCTCATTCTTCTCCTTCTTTTCTTGAGCTACCATTGGGCTCACCCAATCAGATTCTTCTACTGGTTCAATAATACCTGCTGCAAGCATTTTATCCAACTCTAAATCGACCTTTTCTTTATAATTTGGATTAAGGCGATAAGGCATTTTCTTGATTGGCTTTGTGTTTGGCTTCAACGTAATTTTCATGACACCTAAGTCCCCTATTATTTTGTTTAAGTCTGAAAACTTAATAGGGGACAAGTCTTCATATTCGCAGAGCAACTCAGTGACCTCATCTACTGTGGCATCATCCCAATAGTCCCCAATCTTCACAAATTTCGGCTTCGAATCTGTGCCAATGTTTACATGTATCATCTTTAGTGGCACGGTGATATATGGATTATCTATCTGTTGTCCCTCCAATTTGTGTTGTCCTTCTGTGTTTTGGATATTAATTTTTCTCGGATCCTCACCTTCTTCTTCAACAATCACATTGTAGCACTCCAGTGTGTGGCGTAGCTGGGTGGTCCAATCTGGTTGGATCAAATTGAAGGGATCCTTTGGTATTCTAAAGATCACTGTTGTGATCTCTAGCAACACCTCATCAATACATTCAAATCCATACTCAAATCTGAACATCATCAAGAATCCATGTCGTAAAAGATCCCATTCTTCAGTGTCATGGCGTAGCTCTATCTCCAAGTATCAATTCATTGGTATTACATCCAAAGTATGACAAAACAAATGAACCCACTCAAGTTGAGGCTCTGCTCCATAAACTTCAGTCCATTTTAGTGATCACGCAGATCACTCCTTCCATCATATTTCTTTGTCAATCAAACTTTTGGGCTACCAAACTGAAATCTCATCATTTTTCTGCACATGCTCCAGTCATCAAAACTGTCTTTGTGTGTACCCGACCATCTTGCGGGTGTAGCATGCAACACTAAATCCAAGGCTTGGAAGCGATGCTTCTTTGGAACTTCCCTTTCAAATGCATCAAAAAATTTATTAACATTAGTTAAAGCATCATAATAAGGCAGACTTCTTACCTCCGCCAATACACAGCACAGTGATTTAGTCATAATGTTAGAGCGAAGTGTAGAAACTTTGTGCAATCGATTTTTCCAGTGTTCCAACTCCTCATCTGAATTTGATGTGCAAGAACTTTCGTAGTCCCATGCAATACGTCCATCAGCTATCGTATTCACCCAATCTTGATCTCTCGCTATCATCTTATAAATCTAGTCCAAATCATCATCACTTTCATAATCGCGGACCAGTTCATTATAGCATGGTCCTTTTGTAGGGTCCAAAGGTACTACTACGTGAAGTTATTTTCTTTCAAATGATGTTGTCCGCTTCTTCAAATTGATCACACCACTCATGTCAATGTTCCAGTCGATCCCAAGGAGCGCAGGATAGGGATTGATATCGTCCACAATCTCTGTTACTTCAAAATCAGCCAACGCACTCATGCCTTCAATATCTACTATTATCCCCTATAATCTTCCCATGGGGATAATCTTTTATTGATTTTCCATCCTTAATTGAATCAGAGATCACTGCAATGCAGGTCTCCCCATTCTCTCCCACGTCTGTTTAGGAAAAACATTTGCATCTGACCCCGGATCTAAGATAACTTGATCCATCTCATACTCCCCTATTTGCATAGTGAGGCTCATCTCACGCCTAGTCCTTGCCTTATGATTACCAATTTTCCTGACTACACGCAGTCCCTTAGGATCATTTTTCTTTTTGGCACATTTATTTATCATGTTCCTGCAATACATTTACAGCCTTGCTGTCGCACAACAACTTCATATAGGTCTCCAAGAAGGTAGCAATCATAAAAGGGTCCATTTCTTTAGATAGCTTATCCTGGATTCCTGAGGTAGAAGCCTCAGTGAAGCTTTTCTTTGCTTCCATGAATGTCTCCTATGTGTGCTTTAGATCAAACCCAACCTCCTTTTAAAGGCTTCGTGGATCCACTCACTTTCTTCAGGCTACTTTCCTTTGTCTTCACTAGTCGTTATTTCACTTCGTAGCAAAATATTCACATTAGGATCCTCTTCATGAGGCTCAACCCTCATCATTTGGAGGTTCTAGGTAGGCTGTTGTGGTTGCTTCCCCTTTTCACGCATCTTAGCTATTAATACAGGGTAATCTTTGATCGCATTGTCAAACTGCGTATAGTATTTGCATGATAGGCACATTGGGTTCACACATTCTCATGTGTAGTGTCCTGGCACTCCACAATTGTAGCAAATCACTTGTTCTTGACCTCTACCAGGTCCTGCTCCACCTCGGCCTCATCCATGTCCATGATATCCTCCTCGTGCTCTCCCAATGCCTTGATCTACAGGCTGAGTTTCTGCCTTCACTCAATATGCAAGAATTTTATCCATCATTATCTCATAGCTACGGTAGTTATACTCCTCATGACCTACTGATTTACAGAATTTGCAGAAGAGCTATTGCAATGTCTATACAATTTTCTGCGGTAGGTGAGAATTGTTTGTCACATGTTTCCCAACTACCTGACAGATATCACACCATAGCGCATGCCTTGTACTTTTTCCTACTCGATCTTCTAGCCTCAAAGGCATCGACCCTCCCCCTAGAACATAATTCGTGAAGACTGGGCAGTGATCTTTGTCATGTCCCTAACTCTTCCATTTCAAACACCAAACTTCTTCATGCACCTTTGGCTGAACTGCCCTATCCTTCTTAAGAGTTTGAAACTATAGGCAAAGGTTCTGTAACTCCATGTGAATCTGTTGAACTCCCAAAGTAGCATCTTGAATCGGCATCTCATGCAATCTCATCGCAATCTCCAGGGCTTCCGCCTAGGTCCCAATATTTTGCTCTGATAGCACAACCTTTAGATGAGGCAAGAGTGAGGCCACAAACCATTCGCAGTGCTTCCCATCCATAAGATTCATGTTAGCTTCACAGATCTTGCATTTCAATCTCTGATCCATCTCCCAGGGTGTCTTGCCAGGCTTCACCATGATTTCCTTGTATCCAACAATTGATTTTGCTTTAGAATTGGGCCTATTGAATTCTTGATTCAGCGCAGTCTGAATATCTGCCAATGCAACTATTGGGTTATCAGTGCAATACTTAATGTACCACGTTAGTGCATGTTTCTATAAAGCAATAACCAACATTTCTTTCTTCATCTGAGCATCTGTAATACCCTGAGCTTCCCATACATCCTTCACAACGAACTGAAACTGGTATGGATCCTTATTCTTCACTCCCTTGAAAACATGCAACTTCACTGTATTCACCATACTGAATTGTGGCGAAGGTGGTGGTGGTGTGGGCAGATGGGGTATTTGTAGGAACCCTCGACTTATTAACTGGACAACGCTCTGCGGTGAATCCTATGCTACTTCTTCATCATCACCCAGAGGAGGTTTAATCAACGGGCTATATTCAGGGCCCATTCTTCCTTTATCCCTGAAGATCTTTCCACTTTTCATAGCTCCAAACATCAAGGTAATTGCATAACCCACTTTTCAAACAAGAGAATTTTAATCCAAGTATTCAAAGACCTTAAATACTTACCTCATGGTCCCTTGAAGAATTGTCACTCTACTTCACTGTAGCTGACTGAAGTATTGACCACGAAATCTGTCACAAATCCTCCTATGATACGCTCAAGCCAGTGATCGATAGCATGTGTGATCTTATATTCAAAGGCTTCCAATGTCCACACTAACTCCGGGGTCCACACTATCGGACCGCCAAGCCTCCGCCTTTCTTGGCCATCTTCCAATTTCACAATCCACTCATATAGTTCAACTGGGAAGGAACAAAAGAAAATTTCATGTATCTCTATATACAGATATCTGTCCAACAACTGTTTTCCATTAATTGCATATTTCTGTTTTCTTGCACTGGGAATTTGTGGATATTTCTATCCCACCAATCCTAAAATTTCCTTCTTACTTGGATTCCAGTGATGTGACATCATACATCTCTTTACGCAGATCTTGGTCCCTACACTATTGGCCCTTCTGGCGTCTATTCAAGGAGTGCGGACTGAAGTCTCACCCGAACCAGTATGGGGGGATGATGGAACAAAGTTTCAGCACCTAGAGATTAGTGTAACGTCGTCTTATGCCCTACTAAGCCTTCGCGCAGATCAATAAGCCTTTTAGGGCTTATCGATATACTTCCTTTAATCAACCTCTAGACCTTCGCGAAGGTCTATGACTATCTTTCATGGACCCTAAACAGGTGAGTCAACCACTTACGCACCTTTGTAATTACTCTTACTTCTGTGTTTACCCAGATCAGCTTAAGTATATGATAACTTTAACATGGATTAAGATGTTGTTCAAGTAAACACATATTATTACTTGCATTCATATAACAATGTAAATCATGCAGAATCACACATCAATACTGTATTAAATCATAAATCCAATATTCACCATAACATAATCACATTCATTCATAACATAAGTGAATAGACAAAACACATATATATTTAGAATAATATTCTTTATTGGTACTTCAGATCTTCTTACATACTCAAACTACCCTGCGCACTTAGCTACAAGGGTCCGCGCACTCAGCTGTAGACTCTACTCTAGGCCTCTTCACAGCCACCTGTAGAGCCTCTCTTCTACTCTAAGACTCTTCACTCTTTTTTCTAATGACCCATTACGTTCGTCTTCATCAATAACTAAACTGCTTTAGACTCTCTAAGACTCTCCTTTCTATACAATAATATGGTCCGCGGACCATGGGTAGATCTACTAAAGTTGACACAACTTACATAACGAAAGGTAAAACCCTTTTTATGACACTTTACATCTATGTGCTCCACGATCACAATTTGTGGAGACTTTATAACAAAAATTGGGCTTTCTGCCCCAAAACTTGACCCTAGTGGACCCTGTCCCAACAACTACTCCCACATATTTTTCAGCTTTGGCTCTGGCTTCCTCCTTTTGGATCATCTTAGTGATCTCCATGATGGACCCCCTTCTATCTACCACATCAATAGGCCTCAACTCATTGGTTGGCCTCTCATTCACGAACCTTATGAAATTTTGGGCAATTTGGGAATCCCTTACCCCATCCTCCTTTGTTGATATGATGGAGTACTCAAAGTATTTAAATGCTATTTTCTGCTCATGCATTATAGTTATGAATTCCTAGTTCTACTCCATTTCTTCAATGATCTCATCCCACACTAGCTATTTAGCATCAAGTAGTGGCATGCTCCCTTTCAACTTACCCTTCAACTCTTTGATTTGTTGTTTAGATTCCTTTAGGTCCTTGCTAAGGATCTCAACATTAGTCTCATTTACCTCTGCTTATTTCTCCTTTTGGGCTAAGTTTTCCTGGGTAGTTTCTAGATCTCTTTGTACCCTTTTAAGTTCGTCTTTTGAAAGTTGAAGTTTAGTAAGGGTATTTTTTAACTATTCAGTAGGTTTTTGGGATCTTAAAGGCTTATTATTGTGCATATATGTGATTCAATATTCTATTATAGCTTATATATTTCCTTCTTGAGGCCTATGACCTCATTGTTCCAATCAATGATCTCATTGGCCAAGGTCTCTTTTTCTTCCTCTACCCACGCTACCTCCTTGGACTGGAAATGTTTGCTTCCTAGCATCTTTAGCTTATGCCTTAGATATTGAATTTCTTCTTGAGAACCCTTAACTAGAGTCTTGATGACTGACCTATTGTTAGGATTTACCCCAAGCTTCACCACCATCTCTTTGAAGTTTTCATTATGATTTTGAAGAGCATGTGAGTTGGAATTTTCTTAATTCAGAACGTGTGCAACTTTCTCCAGTAGTGTTTATACCTTGATTATGGCCAAGGAATTCTTATTCATCTTGCTGTATAGAATTTCCCCAGCCCGCCTATGGAAATTTATTTTTTCTAGGAAGGGAATACTTTCCATATCCAAAGACATATCTAGAGTTTTGAATTGTGAACCCGAGGGAAAAGACTAGGCTCAAGGATGCTGCAAGGAGAATCTCATTTGGTTCCTCTCTGAATCCATTGCATCCAGAAGCCTAGTGTGATAGGGGGTTGAATGAGATTCCACCTACTACCACATCTTCTCTCTTACTTTCTTATTTATTTCTTCAATGACCTTGAATGCAGACCAGGTTGATCCTGTGACTGATGTGCTAGGAGTTTCACCTAAAACAACTACCTCTGAGGAATATGAGGCAATGGACTATGAAAGATCTTCCAATGAGATATAGAAACTTAATTGGTTTCGACCTTTCTCGACTAGGCTTGTTTCCAAATCTTCTTCTTTTGTTTCCCGAGTTTTAGATTTCTTAGATGAGGAGGCCCCTACCATCTCGGTATTTTCAATTTGACCCACATGCCTCATTTGTTATTTTCCTTTATCAGTTAGAGTTTCAATCTCCATCTTTGTGTCAAGAGGCCACAATTCAATGTTAGCTTTCCATTCTACCTCATGTTTAGACTGATGGAAATAAGCCAAAGACTATATCTTTTATCTCCTTTGAGAAATGACACCATGAGGGTCATAATGCCAAATCTGTCCTATGTTAAATCTCATCTCCTTGATAAAGGCATCAACGGTCCCGAAGGCCTACCTAGCGTTAACAACAAAAGGTCCCACATGCATTCTCAATTTGAACAGATGCCCCTTCTTTGTAGGGACAAAGTGAAGTTAATTTGTAGCTAGACTCTTCCTAATAAATTCTAAAGAAAATATCCTCATAGGCATGAAAACAGGCAGGTGGTAGAGGGGAGTTCACACACATAGATTTTGATTTCTACGTGGTCTTCAAACAAATACCAGTCCCATACCCTAGTTTTCTTATTGAGATGGAGTTATTTCTACTGGGGGAGAACTATGGGAGGAGGTACACCATGAATGATCTTATAGGAAATGGTCATATAGGTGGAGATGAATTGTGAATAGTTTTGAGAATATAGCCTTTTTCTAACAACCACATCCCAATAAAAAACTCAACTCCTCTTCTTGTCCCTATAGACCAGTTTTAGGCCCATACATTGAAATTATTCAACATGAGAGTATAGGAAAAGATAAAACAAAAAGGACAAGTATTTGAAGTATGAAGTAGTGGAGAAGTGATGCACTTGGAACTTGATGGCTTCAACCAAGTAAGTTGGGATGTCAAGAAAACAACTAGGCTACAAAATTTGCTTGAGGAAGCCCAAGGTGGCCTTATTAGATACGGTGGAATCTTTTTCTCCCAACTGATGATTAATAATGGACAAGATAGGTCTAATAATCTTTTCATAGAGGGAGAGTAGGAAACTGTCAGTAACAGGTAAGGTACCTAGCCCAGGGGCTAGGATCATTTGCAAGAAGGGTTGTTGCTCAGTGGTTGTGAGAGTAGAGTAATAATACATCAGGTTGGTGTCAGTGAACTTCATTAATTCTAGGAGAGAAGGGTACACCAGTTCTCTCTAAATCAGTGCTAGTGTGATTTCTATAATTTTGAACCCCTAAGAGGAAATGAATTAGTTGTTTTTGTCAACATAGGTCGCTTACAACTAGGAGATGAACTTTGTGAAGTACTGAATAGAAGGTGCACTTTTTTAGTACAAACTCAAGTTCACCACTCAGAATGGGTCATCCCCCCTCACATATTGGTCAAACAGGTCGGCTCGAAGGCTAGCCAAGTTGTAGGAGCAGGTCGAGTCAGAAATTTGTGCTTCCATGTCCATGAGGGGGTTAAGGCTTGATGAGGGATTTGGCTCATGGGTTTTTGGATCCTTTGGGCCTTTGTAGAACCTTAAGGCTATAATTTCCTTGATTTTAAACTATTATCCTACAAAAAGCATGAGGTACACATGAGTAGGTTACTTGGTTTCCGAAAAGGAGGACAAAAATGACATTGGGACGTGCTGCTAGGATGAAGGGGTGTGCAAATGGCATTCTAAGTAGGTTACAGGTGGGACAAGCACCAGGAAGCAGCAAGGAAAATTTAAAAAAAGTCAAGCAGGAGGGAGCCTTTTTATAAACAGCGGGTGGACATGTGTCATTATAGGATTTAGTGATGGCAAGTGAGGTGGAAAACCAGTGCAGGGAGGACATGTGTTACTGTTGCAAACTATGCATTTCACTTTGCCCATCAATTATAGCACCGCCAGGACAAAACCCACTAGGTGGAGTGGACCCCACCTTATTCCAGAGGTCGAATAGTGACAGGATGGGCATCTCTTCAACCTCCTCGAAATTAATCTCCATTGTTGGATCAAAAGTTGACTATTCAACTCTAAAGGGTTGGGGAGGTTTATTGTTTGAGCATGTTGCCCATCCAAACTATCTCTAGAAAGCAAAAATGTAGAGATGAGCGGCGATCCACCTAAAGGTTGTGCACTCTTTAACACTGAATTTATGCCAAGGTCCCGAGGTCGATAAGAGCTTTAGAAGCCTATCCCTCGCCGCCACGTGTCACAAGGGGGAAGAGAGAGAGAGAGATAAAGATGACTTCTAGACCTCTAAGAGCTTGTCTTTTACGTTCGACTTGCATTTTTCTCCCTTGTGTTCTAATATTTGAGCTCTTCTTAGCCCCCCCCCCTTATTGAAAATGAAAATTTTTGCATTGTCTTGCAAAAGTAGGGCCTCTTAAGCATGAATGGAAGGAGGTGTACAGTAGTGACAACAAAGCACATAAAAAATTCATTTCGAGACATGTGATGTACCTTTTCTCAAGAGAAAGATCCCTAAATGATTACCTAAATAAAGAAACATCTATAAGAGAAATATCGAAAGGAACCTTAGAACTTGTAGAAATGAATTCTCACACAATGTCAATTCCGCGCCCTTCTGTCTCCAGGAAACTATCTATAACGAATAATTCTAAACGCTTGTTCTATTCCAATAACTAGTTGAATAAAAATCTGAATACATAAGGATTCAGAGAAACATTTATCACTCCTAGCTTAATTTCCCTCTTTCTAAAATCAAAATGATCCACATAGAGATAAACAAATTCTTTGAAATCAAAGAGCTCTAGAACGCACCCAACATTCGCTAATTTGGTGCTCCAAATGTTGTCGTTTATTTTTTTCGTTGAAAAATTAATATATTTCTCATAAGTTGTTAATCATTCAAATATATCATTGATCTCAGCAAGTGAGTTAACCATATCATTGCAAGAAACCTCTTTCCCTTGCTTGCTTCCCATTATTTTTTTGCAGTGGAGGAAAATAAAACTCTATCAATGAATAACATATTCAAATCCCATTCCACTATACAATTTTCTATTTTATCCACAAACAAAAATTGTTACTATTACTCATGTGGAAAAGCATTACACACAACACTCGGAGTAAATAATAGTTAAAGATAGAAAAACCAAGTTTTATGGACAATAATAGGATTTTTTTTTTAATTCTAAAAGCATCCTATGCATTTACTACACGCTTTTCTCTCGCTTCAAGATCATTGATATACGTGCCCTATTAAAAAAAAAATTCTGATATGTAATAATAGATATTGTCTATCGAACCAGTAAGTTAGTCTACACTGTCAAAAAATAATGTTTAACCTGATCATTTTTTGTAATAGTGGAAATAAATTTAGCACCATAAAAAACCCCATTGACAAATTTTCTAAGAGCACCAAAAATCACTAAAAAGTATTGGTTTTTAAATGATTTTTTTCATTGTGTTATTTTCTTATTATATCCGATTGACACCCACGATGATGAAAATTGACATTTGTAACCTTGAATTACAAAAAGTCACCGCTAGATTTTTCAGCAACGTGCCCAAACTTCCTTTTCTTTTCTGGTCAATTTTGAAGACCCGAAAAGATATCCATAATGTCACACTCTAACAAGACCATAAATTCACCTTGAAAACAATGGAACTTTTTGAAAAAACTATAAAAAACTTGGATTTTTTTTTAAGGTTTTGCTAACAACTATCGTGGTTAAAAGAAAAAAACGATTCAAACACTCTCAACATTCAATTTCTTCAAAATTTTCCCACCTAATCTAGTAGAGAATT